>CM040910.1:6762124-7297124 GCA_023029165.1 Gobiocypris rarus | reverse complement strand
CACTTTCAAACCCCAGAAAGTTGATATCGGTAAAATAATCCATGTGACTCAAGTGGTTTAACCTCAATTTTATGAAGGGACTAGGCATGTGCCAGTTATCAAATGTTCATGTTGCGATTAATTGTTGGAGCTTTTATCACGGTATTATGAGATATTGAAATACTATAACAGGTTTAATAACTTTCTTATAACAAAAATAACTGAACATTTAAATACAATAAAGCAATACACAAAAATGTATAAAGTAATCAAATATTTAAAACAGATTAAAGTGCAAAAGAATGATAAAGAACAATAGGTAACACTTTACAATAAGGTCTCACTAGTTAATACATTAACATTAACAAAGAGCGAATAGCGAATAGCTACATTTTTACAGAAGTTATTATTCTTTTTAATAATGTGTTATTAAATGCTGAAATGTACATTTAAAGGAACACTCCACTTTTTTTGAAAATAGTCTCATTTTCCAAGTCCCCTAGAGTTAAATAGTTGAGTTTTACCGTTTTTGAATCCATTCAGCCGATCTTTGTATCTGGCGGTAGCACTTTTAGCATAGCTTAGCATACATCATTGATTCTAATCAGTCCATTAGCATCTCATTAAAAAATTGACCAAAGACACTTTCAATATTTTTCCTATTTAAAACTTGACTCTTCTACAGTTACATCGTGTGCTAAGACCAAATGAAAATGAAAAGTTGAGATTTTCTACACCTATATGGGAACTACTTTCTCATTCCTGCGTAATAGTCGCGGATGCGAATAGAACTATGATTAATAAATGCTTTAGAAGTATTTGTCAGTTTGTTAACTAATGAATTAACTCACACGATGTGGATCACTTATTAGGCTTATTTGCTTATTTCCACTCCCTGATATTGTTTGTTTCCCCATGTTTTCCTTTTACATTTATATTTAGCTATTATAAAAAATATTTTTTGTCGAAGTGTGACACTTTTTGTACTGAAGTATGAATTCGGAAAAGTTGTGAAGTCTCATGAAAAAGAGCGCTCCTTTATAATCACTGAAGCTATCTTACAATTACTTAAAAGCTCTGGTATTTCATGCAAGGGTTAGTTATTATTCATTTCTCTGAATTAATTTATGCTGATTCCTGTGCTTCATTAATAAAGTTTTCCCTCCTTGTTCAGGTGAGCCACCATCCGCCCATCTCCGCCTGTCACTGTGAGTCACAGAACTTCACCTTCTGGCAGGGTAAGACTTATACCACTCCTATGGTTTTGCTCTCAAAGCCTTTTATTATCTCACACAAGTGTGTGTGTGTGTGTGTGTGTGTGTGTGTGTGTTTGGCTTCAGATGTCAGATGGAAGAATAAGTTTTGGGGGAAGTCTATGGAGATTCTTCCCATCGGAACAGTGAATGTCATGCTACCCGGGTACATCTGTTTCTCTCCATCATTGATCCATCATGCATCATGATTCTCTGTCTCCTCATATTTCATCACCGTTTGGCTCCTGTAACTGACAGTGTGTTTTTCGTGTGTGCTGGTAGTTATGGTGATCACTATGAGTGGAACAAGGTGACGACGTGCGTCCACAACATTCTGAGCGGGAGGCGATGGATCGAGCATTATGGCGAGGTCACGATCAAAAGCATGCGCAACACTACCTGCATCTGCAAGCTCACCTTTATTAAGGTACATGCACATCTGCAGCATCATATATCACACACGATGCACTAAGGTTTCGCAACTGCGAGATCTCAGCAAACTTTCAGGGGGCCCCAATAAGTCTTACAAGGCTCCTAAGTTTGTTTTGGAGTCTCTTACATGCATCCAAGGTCAATTTCTCATGATATGCATTTTAGCATCTGTTTTGTTCTCACAGTTTCTCACAATGGTTCGAAAAAGGATTCAGTCTCTCTAAACCTGAGAGCTGCTCTGCTCTGATTGGTCAGATGGCCCAGTCTGTTGTGATTGGCCCAAAAAAGCATAATTGGGGCACTTTAAGTTTAGTTATATTAACAATCTTAATTAAAATGCTATAAAACAAAAGGAACATATCAGCTTAGATAGGAGGGCCTTCAAATCTTGTCTTGGACAAAGCGAGGCCTTGATTTAGACAACAAAGTTCATCAGCAGTTACATTCCTGTCATAAGAGTAGGAAATGGGGGCATAGACAGTGCTCTGCATTGTCATAATAACAGTACGGGACACGGTTCCCTCCTGAATCCCCACTTCAAAATATATCACTTCTGTATTCACCCTATATTTGCCACAGAAAATCCTGATTCATGACTCTACAACATCTACATATTCCCAACCCTAATCAGTGTATGTGTGTTTGTGTCCAGGGAAACTACTGGAGCTCGAATGTGAATGAGGTGCAAGGAACTGTGATGGACCAGGAGGGGAAAGTCATTCACAGACTGTTTGGGAAATGGCATGAGGGTCTGTACTGTGGAGTCCCACCTTCAGCTAAATGCATCTGGAGACCAGGTACACACACTCCCAGGGTCCACAGTTAACACTCAACCTGTGCCAGTTGCTATAAAAATGGACTATCACAATATATAAAGTATAAAAATATAAAAAGCAATTAAAAAGTACCGAAAGTTGTACCCACACTGAAGTGACATGAGGTGATCAAACCAATGAGATACAAGCAATCTACTAATGAAACATAAAGCATCTGTTGCACTGTTGCAATGTTTATTGACCTACGACTCATCACTTTTCAATCAGATTTACACTTCTGTTCAAAAGCTTGGGGTCACTGAGTTTAATAGAAGAGACTGGCCCCAAACTTTTGAACGGTAGTGTATGATTTTTGCCTGGTGAAAGAAAAAAAGGTGGGCGTTTTTGACTTGGGCCATTAAATAACCTCTGCCAAATAGTACAGGGGTAAACACCACTCACCTCTCAAATTCGCTGTAATTTAATAAAGTACAGTTTAATGGCCAGTAGGAAATGCTCACGAAGATTAAATGCTCTCATTTCTCCAGCTATTAGCAGTTATGAGCCTGCACAACCCAACAGAGGACAGCTCTTATGATGTTTGAGAGTGAGATGTAACTAGGCTAATGTAAATGAGTGTTGTGGTTGTGTGTGCAGGGTCCATGCCCACAGATTATGAGCTGTACTACGGCTTCAGCAGGTTTGCTGTAGAGCTCAATGAGCTCTTCCCTGAGCTGAAGGAGCTGCTGCCACCAACAGATGCACGATTCAGACCGGACCAGAGGTATACACACACACTCGGAGCTCAAGGTCTGACATTGCATTGCATTAATGATTTCGACCTTGTTTTAAAGGATTCCATAAAGCCTTCCTCTGGCTTTTCTTGAGATTTTGTTATAAGGAAACCTCAGCGTTTAAAGACTGTGTGTGACATTGTTGACCTATTTATTATTGAAACAGAAAGGTGAACAAATTTAAAAAGATGAGAACAATGAAGACAATTCCAGTCGCTTCCGTTGCAACCAGCAAACCACTTGCTATTAAGGCTAGACTTCACGCGAAATCGAAGAACGAACTGATGTGACGTCATTTAGAACAAAATCAGGCGTTTCGGGAGTTAAAACAGCTTGCCAAAGCAAACTGGAAAAGTTCATTCTTTCCGGCTGGTGAACTCCTTCGAACTACCATTGGTCCGTGGTGATGATGTAATAGGTAGGCATTACAGCACAGGACAATGAACTGAAACAAAGGCTGAATCCGAAATCGCCCCCTAAACCCTCATTCACTATTCCCGACTTTAGTCCACTAATACAGTTCACTTAAAGGAGTGAATGAAAACGAGTGCGTGAAGTCGGACAGCTGTTGAGTGTTCATTGGCTGTATGTGTGTTATTGCGGTGCATTGTGGGACTGAATGAGTGCACTCGATAACGTCCACTATGGTTTTCGGACACCACTACAGATGGCTGTCCTCTCAAATAGTGCCCTATTTTAGGGTGTAGGGGGCGATTTAGCCAAACTGAAGGCTTAAATACACAGGAGATAACTGAAGGCTAAACAAGAGGCAGGTGAACATAATCAGTAACAAACTAGACAGGAACAGGCCAACTAAAAGACCATCAAACTGCATGTAATAATCAGCCTTATTGGTATTGTTACATGAAATAAAATGGGGTCAGATTTGCCTGTGAGAGGATGAGAGTGTTTTAAAAAGATGAGATGAACAACAGGAATAGCATACACAATAAAACACACATAAATCTTGAGTTCGTTTTTGCTGCCTTATTGCACTTAAACAGTAGCCTAGGAATCTAGACGCACCCTAGCGGCAGCAAATCTAATTTGCAGCCAGGTTAGACTAGCAACTCTCGGTTGGCTTGCGAGCTGGAAAAAAACAAACTCTGGTCAGGCTCCTGGACCTTACAAGTCGGTCCAAGACGGGCTCCTGTAGGGGATGTTACCTATGCCCCACAGGGCCTCCCCTTTCTTGAGTCCGCTTCTCTTCACTGTCTGCTACCACAGAATAAAGCGAAACACACTGCTCTCCTTTTCCAATCTCCTCCAGTCAGACAGCCCTAACCAACAATGATAATCAACAGATACATAAGAAATAGAAATATACAGTTGTAAAGAGAATTAAAAAGAATAAAATTATGATATATAGATAAAATAGCAACAACCAAAGATAAGAACAATCGGAAACTAAAACAGAATAAAAAGATGATGCATAGATAAGATAAGAGTGAATCAGTCAGACGTACAGTGGCACAGTGCTCATTCAGTAAAGGCACAGCTGGACAGATGTGTTCTGAGTCTGGACGTACAGTGGCACACAGTGCTCATTCAGTAAAGGCACAGCTGGACAGATGTGTTTTGAGTCTGGACGTACAGTGGCACAGTGCTCATTCAGTAAAGGCACAGCTGGACAGATGTGTTCTGAGTCTGGACGTACAGTGGCACACAGTGCTCATTCAGTAAAGGCACAGCTGGACAGATGTGTTTTGAGTCTGGACGTACAGTGGCACAGTGCTCATTCAGTAAAGGCACAGCTGGACAGATGTGTTTTGAGTCTGGACGTACAGTGGCACACAGTGCTTATTCAGTAAAGGCACAGCTGGACAGATGTGTTTTGAGTCAGGACGTACAGTGGCACACAGTGCTCATTCAGTAAAGGCACAGCTGGACAGATATGTTTTGAGTCTGGACGTACAGTGGCACAGTGCTCATTCAGTAAAGGCACAGCTGGACAGATGTGTTTTGAGTCAGGACGTACAGTGGCACAGTGCTCATTCAGTAAAGGCACAGCTGGACAGATGTGTTTTGAGTCTGGACGTACAGTGGCACAGTGCTCATTCAGTGAATGCACAGCTGGACAGATGTGTTTTGAGTCTGGACGTACAGTGGCACAGTGCTCATTCAGTAAAGGCACAGCTGGACAGATGTGTTTTGAGTCTGACGTACAGTGGCACACAGTGCTCATTCAGTAAATGCACAGCTGGACAGATGTGTTCTGAGTCTGGACGTACAGTGCTCATTCAGTAAATGCACAGCTGGACAGATGTGTTTTGAGTCTGGACGTACAGTGGCACACAGTGCTCATACAGTAAAGGCACAGCTGGACAGATGTGTTTTGAGTCTGGACGTACAGTGGCACAGTGCTCATACAGTAAAGGCACAGCTGGACAGATGTGTTTTGAGTCTGGACGTACAGTGGCACAGTGCTTATTCAGTAAATGCACAGCTGGACAGATGTGTTTTGAGTCTGGACGTACAGTGGCACACAGTGCTCATTCAGTAAATGCACAGCTGGACAGATGTGTTCTGAGTCTGGACGTACAGTGGCACACAGTGCTCATTCAGTAAATGCACAGCTGGACAGATGTGTTTTGAGTCTGACGTACAGTGGCACACAGTGCTCATTCAGTAAATGCACAGCTGGACAGATGTGTTCTGAGTCTGGACGTACAGTGGCACACAGTGCTCATACAGTAAAGGCACAGCTGGACAGATGTGTTCTGAGTCTGGACGTACAGTGGCACACAGTGCTCATACAGTAAAGGCACAGCTGGACAGATATGTTTTGAGTCTGGACGTACAGTGGCACAGTGCTCATTCAGTAAAGGCACAGCTGGACAGATGTGTTTTGAGTCTGGACGTACAGTGGCACAGTGCTTATTCAGTAAATGCACAGCTGGACAGATGTGTTTTGAGTCTGGACGTACAGTGGCACAGTGGTCATTCAGTAAATGCACAGCTGGACAGATGTGTTTTGAGTCTGGACGTACAGTGGCACAGTGCTCATTCAGTAAAGGCACAGCTGGACAGATGTGTTTTGAGTCTGGGCGTACAGTGGCACAGTGCTCATTCAGTAAAGGCACAGCTGGACAGATGTGTTTTGAGTCTGGACGTACAGTGGCACAGTGCTCATTCAGTAAAGGCACAGCTGGACAGATGTGTTTTGAGTCTGGACGTACAGTGGCACACAGTGCTCATTCAGTAAAGGCACAGCTGGACAGATGTGTTTTGAGTCTGGGCGTACAGTGGCACAGTGCTCATTCAGTAAATGCACAGCTGGACAGATGTGTTTTGAGTCTGGGCAGTGGCACACAGTGCTCATTCAGTAAATGCACAGCTGGACAGATGTGTTTTGAGTCTGGACGTACAGTGGCACAGTGCTCATTCAGTAAAGGCACAGCTGGACAGATGTGTTTTGAGTCTGGACGTACAGTGGCACAGTGCTCATTCAGTAAAGGCACAGCTGGACAGATGTGTTTTGAGTCTGGGCGTACAGTGGCATAGTGCTCATTCAGTGAATGCACAGCTGGACAGATGTGTTTTGAGTCTGGACGTACAGTGGCACACAGTGCTCATTCAGTAAATGCACAGCTGGACAGATGTGTTTTGAGTCTGGACGTACAGTGGCACAGTCCTCATTCAGTAAATGCACAGCTGGACAGATGTGTTTTGAGTCTGGACGTACAGTGGCACAGTCCTCATTCAGTAAATGCACAGCTGGACAGATGTGTTTTGAGTCTGGACGTACAGTGGCACAGTCCTCATTCAGTAAAGGCACAGCTGGACAGATGTGTTTTGAGTCTGGACGTACAGTGGCACACAGTGCTCATTCAGTAAATGCACAGCTGGACAGATGTGTTTTGAGTCTGGACGTACAGTGGCACAGTGCTCATTCAGTAAAGGCACAGCTGGACAGATGTGTTTTGAGTCTGGACGTACAGTGGCACACAGTTCTCATTCAGTAAATGCACAGCTGGACAGATGTGTTTTGAGTCTGGACGTACAGTGGCACAGTGCTTATTCAGTAAATGCACAGCTGGACAGATGTGTTTTGAGTCTGGACGACAGTGGCACAGTGCTCATTCAGTAAAGGCACAGCTGGACAGATGTGTTTTGAGTCTGGACGTACAGTGGCACAGTGCTTATTCAGTAAATGCACAGCTGGACAGATGTGTTTTGAGTCTGGACGTACAGTGGCACAGTGCTCATACAGTAAAGGCACAGCTGGACAGATGTGTTTTGAGTCTGGACGTACAGTGGCACAGTGCTCATTCAGTAAAGGCACAGCTGGACAGATGTGTTTTGAGTCTGACGTACAGTGGCACACAGTGCTCATTCAGTAAAGGCACAGCTGGACAGATGTGTTTTGAGTCTGGACGTACAGTGGCACAGTGCTCATTCAGTAAATGCACAGCTGGACAGATGTGTTTTGAGTCTGGACGTACAGTGGCACACAGTGCTCATTCAGTAAATGCACAGCTGGACAGATGTGTTTTGAGTCTGGACGTACAGTGGCACAGTGCTCATTCAGTAAAGCACAGCTGTACAGATGTGTTTTGAGTCTGGACGTACAGTGGCACAGTGCTCATTCAGTAAAGGCACAGCTGGACAGATGTGTTTTGAGTCTGGGCGTACAGTGGCACAGTGCTCATTCAGTAAAGGCACAGCTGGACAGATGTGTTTTGAGTCTGGACGTACAGTGGCACAGTGCTCATTCAGTAAAGGCACAGCTGGACAGATGTGTTTTGAGTCTGGACGTACAGTGGCACACAGTGCTCATTCAGTAAAGGCACAGCTGGACAGATGTGTTTTGAGTCTGGACGTACAGTGGCACAGTGCTCATTCAGTAAATGCACAGCTGGACAGATGTGTTTTGAGTCTGGGTACAGTGGCACACAGTGCTCATTCAGTAAATGCACAGCTGGACAGATGTGTTTTGAGTCTGGACGTACAGTGGCACAGTGCTCATTCAGTAAAGGCACAGCTGGACAGATGTGTTTTGAGTCTGGACGTACAGTGGCACAGTGCTCATTCAGTAAAGGCACAGCTGGACAGATGTGTTTTGAGTCTGGACGTACAGTGGCATAGTGCTCATTCAGTGAATGCACAGCTGGACAGATGTGTTTTGAGTCTGACGACAGTGGCACACAGTGCTCATTCAGTAAATGCACAGCTGGACAGATGTGTTTTGAGTCTGGACGTACAGTGGCACAGTCCTCATTCAGTAAATGCACAGCTGGACAGATGTGTTTTGAGTCTGGACGACAGTGGCACAGTCCTCATTCAGTAAATGCACAGCTGGACAGATGTGTTTTGAGTCTGGACGTACAGTGGCACAGTCCTCATTCAGTAAAGGCACAGCTGGACAGATGTGTTTTGAGTCTGGACGTACAGTGGCACACAGTGCTCATTCAGTAAATGCACAGCTGGACAGATGTGTGTTGAGTCTGGACGTACAGTGGCACACAGTGCTCATTCAGTAAATGCACAGCTGGACAGATGTGTGTTGAGTCTGGACGTACAGTGGCACAGTGCTCATACAGTAAAGGCACAGCTGGACAGATGTGTGTTGAGTCTGGACGTACAGTGGCACAGTGCTCATTCAGTAAATGCACAGCTGGACAGATGTGTTTTGAGTCTGGACGTACAGTGGCACAGTGCTCATTCAGTAAAGGCACAGCTGGACAGATGTGTTTTGAGTCTGGACGTACAGTGGCACACAGTTCTCATTCAGTAAATGCACAGCTGGACAGATGTGTTTTGAGTCTGGACGTACAGTGGCACAGTCCTCATTCAGTAAATGCACAGCTGGACAGATGTGTTTTGAGTCTGGACGTACAGTGGCACAGTGCTCATTCAGTAAATGCACAGCTGGACAGATGTGTTTTGAGTCTGGACGTACAGTGGCACAGTGCTCATTCAGTAAATGCACAGCTGGACAGATGTGTTTTGAGTCTGGACGTACAGTGGCACAGTGCTCATTCAGTAAATGCACAACTGGACAGATGTGTTTTGAGTCTGGACGTACAGTGGCACACAGTGCTCATTCAGTAAATGCACAGCTGGACAGATGTGTTTTGAGTCTGACGTACAGTGGCACACAGTGCTCATTCAGTAAATGCACAGCTGGACAGATGTGTTTTGAGTCTGGACGTACAGTGGCACAGTGCTCATTCAGTAAATGCACAGCTGGACAGATGTGTTTTGAGTCTGGACGTACAGTGGCACAGTGCTCATTCAGTAAAGGCACAGCTGGACAGATGTGTTTTGAGTCTGGACGACAGTGGCACAGTGCTCATTCAGTAAAGGCACAGCTGGACAGATGTGTTTTGAGTCTGGACGTACAGTGGCACAGTGCTCATTCAGTAAAGGCACAGCTGGACAGATGTGTTTTGAGTCTGGACGTACAGTGGCATAGTGCTCATTCAGTAAATGCACAGCTGGACAGATGTGTTTTGAGTCTGGACGTACAGTGGCACAGTGCTCATTCAGTAAATGCACAGCTGGACAGATGTGTTTTGAGTCTGGACGACAGTGGCACAGTGCTCATTCAGTAAAGGCACAGCTGGACAGATGTGTTTTGAGTCTGGACGTACAGTGGCACAGTGCTCATTCAGTAAATGCACAGCTGGACAGATGTGTTTTGAGTCTGGACGTACAGTGGCATAGTGCTCATTCAGTGAATGCACAGCTGGACAGATGTGTTTTGAGTCTGGACGTACAGTGGCACACAGTGCTCATTCAGTAAAGGCACAGCTGGACAGATGTGTTTGAGTCTGGACGTACAGTGGCACACAGTGCTCATTCAGTAAATGCACAGCTGGACAGATGTGTTCTGAGTCTGGACGTACAGTGGTACACAGTGCTTATTCAGTAAATGCACAGCTGGACAGATGTGTTTTGGGTCTGGACGTACAGTGGCACACAGTGCTTATTCAGTAAAGGCACAGCTGGACAGATGTGTTTTGAGTCTGGACGTACAGTGGCATAGTGCTCATTCAGTGAATGCACAGCTGGACAGATGTGTTTTGAGTCTGGACGTACAGTGGCACACAGTGCTCATTCAGTAAAGGCACAGCTGGACAGATGTGTTTTGAGTCTGGACATACAGTGGCACACAGTGCTCATTCAGTAAATGCACAGCTGGACAGATGTGTTTTGAGTCTGGACGTACAGTGGCACAGTGCTCATTCAGTGAATGCACAGCTGGACAGATGTGTTTTGAGTCTGGACGTACAGTGGCACACAGTGCTCATTCAGTAAAGGCACAGCTGGACAGATGTGTTTTGAGTCTGGACGTACAGTGGCATAGTGCTCATTCAGTAAAGGCACAGCTGGACAGATGTGTTTTGAGTCTGGACGTACAGTGGCATAGTGCTCATTCAGTGAATGCACAGCTGGACAGATGTGTTTTGAGTCTGGACGACAGTGGTACAGTGCTCGTTCAGTAAAGGCACAGCTGGACAGATGTGTTTTGAGTCTGGACGTACAGTGGCACACAGTGCTCATTCAGTAAATGCACAGCTGGACAGATGTGTTTTGAGTCTGGACGTACAGTGGTACAGTGCTCATTCAGTAAAGGCACAGCTGGACAGATGTGTTCTGAGTCTGGACGTACAGTGGCACACAGTGCTCATTCAGTAAAGGCACAGCTGGACAGATGTGTTCTGAGTCTGGACGTACAGTGGCACAGTGCTCATTCAGTAAAGGCACAGCTGGACAGATGTGTTCTGAGTCTGGACGTACAGTGGCACACAGTGCTCATTCAGTAAAGGCACAGCTGGACAGATGTGTTCTGAGTCTGGACGTACAGTGGCACAGTGCTCATTCAGTAAATGCAAAGCTGGACAGATATGTTTGAGTCTGGACGTACAGTGGCACACTGTGCTCATTCAGTGAATGCACAGCTGGACAGATGTGTTTTGAGTCTGGACGTACAGTGGCACAGTGCTCATTCAGTAAATGCACAGCTGGACAGATGTGTTTTGAGTCTGGACGTACAGTGGCACAGTGCTCATTCAGTAAATGCACAGCTGGACAGATGTGTTTTGAGTCTGGACGTACAGTGGCACAGTGCTCATTCAGTAAAGGCACAGCTGGACAGATGTGTTTTGAGTCTGGACGTACAGTGGCACACAGTGCTCATTCAGTAAAGGCACAGCTGGACAGATGTGTTCTGAGTCTGGACGTACAGTGGCACACAGTGCTCATTCAGTAAATGCACAGCTGGACAGATGTGTTTTGAGTCTGGACGTACAGTGGCATAGTGCTCATTCAGTAAAGGCACAGCTGGACAGATGTGTTTTGAGTCTGGACGTACAGTGGCACACAGTGCTCATTCAGTAAAGGCACAGCTGGACAGATGTGTTTTGAGTCTGGACGTACAGTAGCACAGTGCTCATTCAGTGAATGCACAGCTGAACAGATGTGTTTTGAGTCTGGACGTACAGTGGCACAGTGCTCATTCAGTAAAGGCACAGCTGGACAGATGTGTTTTGAGTCTGGACGTACAGTGGCATAGTGCTCATTCAGTAAAGGCACAGCTGGACAGATGTGTTTTGAGTCTGGACGTACAGTGGCACAGTGCTCATTCAGTAAATGCACAGCTGGACAGATGTGTTTTGAGTAGGGATGTACCGAATCCAGATTTTTGGGGTTCGGCCGAATACCGAATCCACTGGCTAAGATTCGGCCGAATCTGAAACCGAATACCGAATCCTTCTCCCATCCTCAGTCCATCATCACAGTAAACACATTAACGAAGTCAGTACCGTCGCAAGGGCTGTGCTAAGTGTGCGACCGCACGGGGCCTTGCGCAAGGTAGTGACAGCTGACTGATGTAAAAATCTAGTTAAAGTTTATGTCCTTCAAAATACTATAATAGTTAAAAGACAAAGCCTAGCTAAAAAGTGCACCGCGATGCTGTATTAATCTGCTGGTTAGATTTGTATTATGCAGTAGGCTAACCTACTATATTTTTCTTTGCGCGAGACTGCGCATGACAGCGATTCACGCGCATATATGTCACTCAGTGCGGCACCGCAAATCAGACTCGTAGAGAGCTTTGTTCAGGCCATTTAAATTCTGATATTAGCTGCCTCTGAAACTATAGATATTAGACTACTTAAGACATTCAAGTAAATAGGCTACACTAGAAATCCGCGCTCATTGAAAAACGGAACGAATAAATCATGTCTGACCGACCCCACTCCTCCAGACATGCGCATCTTATGTATAGCCAAGGCCTATCTTGCACATGCTGCTCACTTTCATAATCAACATACGACATTTATAAAGTAATATTATAGGCCAATATTTAAACATAGCCTAACTAAATACGTGGCCGACGCTTCTGATAGACATTTGTTGACAGCGGATATAATTCACAATAGGCTACTCCATCATTTTTAGCCATACAGAAAAGTGCAAGACATAATTATAAACTATAATCTGTCTACTTTTATTTGTGTAGGCCTACAGTCACAATAACAAGTTAGTTAATTCAGGGAACAGATATATGTTGCGTGCTCCAAATTTTAATTTCAAAAAAAATATTTTAGTTATTAAATGCAAAGTTTTTCATTTCAAAATAATTTCTAAATTCGTTTCATATTTCTAACAAACGAAATTCAAGGCCAAAATAACGAAATGGTTAAAAAAAAAAAAACTTACCAACATGCAAATTCAAACATTTCGCTCTTTTAATTTGAATTAATGCTTGAATAACACGCTATGTCTCCTTTCATTAAAAATAATGGCTATTTGGGTGGCTGGGATATACATAAATATACCAACTTACGTGCATGGCATACTTTTCGGAATGACTTATCACGAGTGGAAAAAACGTTTTAGTCGCCTAACCAGTCCCGCCGCTCCCAAAACGCGCATCACGCGCTGCGCGTAGGGAACCAAGTGCTCAGGGGTGGGGGGCATCACAAGAACATTATCTCAGCACCAAGTGATGGTCATTTACCATCAGCAAGTGATCGCGCTAAGGGCACCACAACGGCCAGCGACGGCACTGCGCATTACATTGGTTAATGGAAACGCGCCGCCGTTTCGCAGAAGCCTATTTTTTATCGACATTCAGTGGGCTAGAATAACGCAAAAGCAAATATGTAATGAAAACGCGGCTACTGAGAGAGTAGTCCAAACTAACTCAAGTGAATACAGGTCGTTTGACAAACGCTTTTTACCAATTCATAATTTAGAACATATAGGCTATTTAAGCTTCAAAATAGGCGCACTGTGCAGTTCAGTTACAGTTTAACTTAACTCATTGCTGTTAAAATGGATAGGTTATACGATTTATTTTTTTAATATTCACTTAAACAACATATTTTTCTTCACTACAGCAACTGGTCCCGTCAATATAGCCCCGGGCCTTGCATATCACGTCAAGACAGGGCCTCGCATCCCCTTGCGACGGGCCTGAACGAAGCGTCCTCAGCAGTGTTACGTTAGGGATGCTATAGACCATTTAACCGTTAATCGAAAGTAAGAACTTTGACCGATTAATACTACCAGTTAAACGGTTTAAATGTTTTTAACGCTTTTGTTTGTTTGTTTTTAGATGCATGGTTTAGAAAAATATGCTGTATAGCGTTATTTGTTCACTCACGGAGCGCCACGACATGTGCAACCACAAACCAGATATATCTCGCAAAATGAAGCAATGGAAAAGCTTACTGTGTGGGACCATTTCGACAGAAAATACAGTAGTAGTACAAGCTCCTGACAGCTGGAAAGCAAAGGAAAGGCACTTCCCGAGGCTGCACAACACGTATACTCTCGGATGTTTCATACGCAAATGATTTAACAGCGGCTAATTGTTTAGGGTCCTTGTCATCACGAGACAAATCGGCATTGCAAATTGAACATGTAGCTCGACTTGTAAATCGCCTTTTTTTTAACTTAAAGTAGCCTACTGCCACGTTTTCTGTTCATGAGTTCCATTTTACGCTCGACCACTGGGGCGCATACATAGTGCAAGCCTAGGGTTCGGGTTCGTGGAAAAATTCTGAGATTCGCAGAAACCGAACCCCGTCAAAAAGCCCAATATTCGCCGAACCGAATCCTGGATTCGGTGCATCCCTAGTTTTGAGTCTGGACGTACAGTGGCATAGTGCTCATTCAGTGAATGCACAGCTGGACAGATGTGTTTTGAGTCTGGACGTACAGTGGCACAGTGCTCATTCAGTAAAGGCACAGCTGGACAGATGTGTTTTGAGTCTGGACGTACAGTGGCACAGTGCTCATTCAGTAAATGCACAGCTGGACAGATGTGTTTTGAGTCTGGACGTACAGTGGCATAGTGCTCATTCAGTGAATGCACAGCTGGACAGATGTGTTTTGAGTCTGACGTACAGTGGCACACAGTGCTCATTCAGTAAAGGCACAGCTGGACAGATGTGTTTGAGTCTGGACGTACAGTGGCACACAGTGCTCATTCAGTAAATGCACAGCTGGACAGATGTGTTCTGAGTCTGGACGTACAGTGGTACACAGTGCTTATTCAGTAAATGCACAGCTGGACAGATGTGTTTTGGGTCTGGACGTACAGTGGCACACAGTGCTTATTCAGTAAAGGCACAGCTGGACAGATGTGTTTTGAGTCTGGACGTACAGTGGCATAGTGCTCATTCAGTGAATGCACAGCTGGACAGATGTGTTTTGAGTCTGACGTACAGTGGCACACAGTGCTCATTCAGTAAAGGCACAGCTGGACAGATGTGTTTTGAGTCTGGACATACAGTGGCACACAGTGCTCATTCAGTAAATGCACAGCTGGACAGATGTGTTTTGAGTCTGGACGTACAGTGGCACAGTGCTCATTCAGTGAATGCACAGCTGGACAGATGTGTTTTGAGTCTGGACGTACAGTGGCACACAGTGCTCATTCAGTAAAGGCACAGCTGGACAGATGTGTTTTGAGTCTGGGCGTACAGTGGCATAGTGCTCATTCAGTAAAGGCACAGCTGGACAGATGTGTTTTGAGTCTGGACGTACAGTGGCATAGTGCTCATTCAGTGAATGCACAGCTGGACAGATGTGTTTTGAGTCTGGACGTACAGTGGTACAGTGCTCGTTCAGTAAAGGCACAGCTGGACAGATGTGTTTTGAGTCTGGACGTACAGTGGCACACAGTGCTCATTCAGTAAAGGCACAGCTGGACAGATGTGTTCTGAGTCTGGACGTACAGTGGCACACAGTGCTCATTCAGTAAAGGCACAGCTGGACAGATGTGTTCTGAGTCTGGACGTACAGTGGCACAGTGCTCATTCAGTAAATGCAAAGCTGGACAGATATGTTTGAGTCTGGACGTACAGTGGCACACTGTGCTCATTCAGTGAATGCACAGCTGGACAGATGTGTTTTGAGTCTGGACGTACAGTGGCACAGTGCTCATTCAGTAAATGCACAGCTGGACAGATGTGTTTTGAGTCTGGACGTACAGTGGCACAGTGCTCATTCAGTAAATGCACAGCTGGACAGATGTGTTTTGAGTCTGGACGTACAGTGGCACAGTGCTCATTCAGTAAAGGCACAGCTGGACAGATGTGTTTTGAGTCTGGACGTACAGTGGCACACAGTGCTCATTCAGTAAAGGCACAGCTGGACAGATGTGTTCTGAGTCTGGACGTACAGTGGCACACAGTGCTCATTCAGTAAATGCACAGCTGGACAGATGTGTTTTGAGTCTGGACGTACAGTGGCATAGTGCTCATTCAGTAAAGGCACAGCTGGACAGATGTGTTTTGAGTCTGGACGTACAGTGGCACACAGTGCTCATTCAGTAAAGGCACAGCTGGACAGATGTGTTTTGAGTCTGGACGTACAGTAGCACAGTGCTCATTCAGTGAATGCACAGCTGAACAGATGTGTTTTGAGTCTGGACGTACAGTGGCACAGTGCTCATTCAGTAAAGGCACAGCTGGACAGATGTGTTTTGAGTCTGGACGTACAGTGGCATAGTGCTCATTCAGTAAAGGCACAGCTGGACAGATGTGTTTTGAGTCTGGACGTACAGTGGCACAGTGCTCATTCAGTAAATGCACAGCTGGACAGATGTGTTTTGAGTAGGGATGTACCGAATCCAGATTTTTGGGGTTCGGCCGAATACCGAATCCACTGGCTAAGATTCGGCCGAATCTGAAACCGAATACCGAATCCTTCTCCCATCCTCAGTCCATCATCACAGTAAACACATTAACGGTTCAGTACCACGCAAGGGCTGTGCTAAGTGTGCGACCGCACGGGGCCTTGCGCAAGGTAGTGACAGCTGACTGATGTAAAAATCTAGTTAAAGTTTATGTCCTTCAAAATACTATAATAGTTAAAAGACAAAGCCTAGCTAAAAAGTGCACCGCGATGCTGTATTAATCTGCTGGTTAGATTTGTATTATGCAGTAGGCTAACCTACTATATTTTTCTTTGCGCGAGATCATGCATGACAGCGATTCACGCGCATATATGTCACTCAGTGCGGCACCGCAAATCAGACTCGTAGAGAGCTTTATTCAGGCCATTTAAATTCTGATATTAGCTGCCTCTGAAACTATAGATATTAGACTACTTAAGACATTCAAGTAAATAGGCTACACTAGAAATCCGCGCTCATTGAAAAACGGAACGAATAAATCATGTCTGACCGACTACCTCCAGACATGCGCATCTTATGTATAGCCAAGGCCTATCTTGCACATGCTGCTCACTTTCATAATCAACATACGACATTTATAAAGTAATATTATAGGCCAATATTTAAACATAGCCTAACTAAATACGTACGACGCTTCTGATAGACATTTGTTGACAGCGGATATAATTCACAATAGGCTACTCCATCATTTTTAGCCATACAGAAAAGTGCAAGACATAATTATAAACTATAATCTGTCTACTTTTATTTGTGTAGGCCTACAGTCACAATAACAAGTTAGTTAATTCAGGAACAGATATATGTTGCGTGCTCCAAATTTTAATTTCAAAAAAAATATTTTAGTTATTAAATGCAAAGTTTTTCATTTCAAAATAATTTCTAAATTCGTTTCATATTTCTAACAAACGAAATTCAAGGCCAAAATAACGAAATGGTTAAAAAAAAAAAAACTTACCAACATGCAAATTCAAACATTTCGCTCTTTTAATTTGAATTAATGCTTGAATAACACGCTATGTCTCCTTTCATTAAAAATAATGGCTATTTGGGTGGCTGGGATATACATAAATATACCAACTTACGTGCATGGCATACTTTTCGGAATGACTTATCACGAGTGGAAAAAAAAAACGTTTTAGTCGCCTAACCAGTCCCGCCGCTCCCAAAACGCGCATCACGCGCTGCGCGTAGGGAACCAAGTGCTCAGGGGTGGGGGGCATCACAAGAACATTATCTCAGCACCAAGTGATGGTCATTTACCATCAGCAAGTGATCGCGCTAAGGGCACCACAACGGCCAGCGACGGCACTGCGCATTACATTGGTTAATGGAAACGCGCCGCCGTTTCGCAGAAGCCTATTTTTATCGACATTCAGTGGGCTAGAATAACGCAAAAGCAAATATGTAATGAAAACGCGGCTACTGAGAGAGTAGTCCAAACTAACTCAAGTGAATACAGGTCGTTTGACAAACGCTTTTTACCAATTCATAATTTAGAACATATAGGCTATTTAAGCTTCAAAATAGGCGCACTGTGCAGTTCAGTTACAGTTTAACTTAACTCATTGCTGTTAAAATGGATAGGTTATACGATTTATTTTTTTAATATTCACTTAAACAACATATTTTTCTTCACTACAGCAACTGGTCCCGTCAATATAGCCCCGGGCCTTGCATATCACGTTCGCACAGGGCCTCGCATCCCCTTGCGACGGGCCTGAACGGCGCCTCAGCAGTGTTACGTTAGGGATGCTATAGACCATTTAACCGTTAATCAGTAAGAACTTTGACCGATTAATACTACCAGTTAAACGGTTTAAATGTTTTTAACGCTTTTGTTTGTTTGTTTTTAGATGCATGGTTTAGAAAAATATGCTGTATAGCGTTATTTGTTCACTCACGGAGCGCGTCGACATGTGCAACCACAAACCAGATATATCTCGCAAAATGAAGCAATGGAAAAGCTTACTGTGTGGGACCATTTCGACAGAAAATACAGTAGTAGTACAAGCTCCTGACAGCTGGAAAGCAAAGGAAAGGCACTTCCCGAGGCTGCACAACACGTATACTCTCGGATGTTTCATACGCAAATGATTTAACAGCGGCTAATTGTTTAGGGTCCTTGTCATCACGAGACAAATCGGCATTGCAAATTGAACATGTAGCTCGACTTGTAAATCGCCTTTTTTTTAACTTAAAGTAGCCTACTGCCACGTTTTCTGTTCATGAGTTCCATTTTACGTTCGACCACTGGGGCGCACATAGTGCAAGCCTAGGGTTCGGGTTCGGTGGAAAAAAATTCTGAGATTCGGCAGAAACCGAACCCCGTCAAAAAGCCCAATATTCGGCCGAATCCGAACCCGAATCCTGGATTCGGTGCATCCCTAGTTTTGAGTCTGGACGTACAGTGGCATAGTGCTCATTCAGTGAATGCACAGCTGGACAGATGTGTTTTGAGTCTGGACGTACAGTGGCACACAGTGCTCATTCAGTGAATGCACAGCTGGACAGATGTGTTTTGAGTCTGGACGTACAGTGGCACAGTGCTCATTCAGTGAATGCACAGCTGGACAGATGTGTTTTGAGTCTGGACGTACAGTGGCACAGTGCTCATTCAGTAAAGGCACAGCTGGACAGATGTGTTTTGAGTCTGGACGTACAGTGGCACAGTGCTCATTCAGTAAATGCACAGCTGGACAGATGTGTTTTGAGTCTGGACGTACAGTGGCACAGTGCTCATTCAGTAAATGCACAGCTGGACAGATGTGTTTTGAGTCTGGACGTACTGTGGCACAGTGCTCATTCAGCAAATGCACAGCTGGACAGATGTGTTTTGAGTCTGGCGTACAGTGGCACAGTGCTCATTCAGTGAATGCACAGCTGGACAGATGTGTTTTGAGTCTGGACGTACAGTGGCACAGTGCTCATTCAGTGAATGCACAGCTGGACAGATGTGTTTTGAGTCTGGACGTACAGTGGCACAGTGCTCATTCAGTAAATGCACAGCTGGACAGATGTGTTTTGAGTCTGGACGTACAGTGGCATAGTGCTCATTCAGTGAATGCACAGCTGGACAGATGTGTTTTGAGTCTGGACGTACAGTGGCACAGTCCTCATTCAGTAAATGGACAGCTGGACAGATGTGTTTTGAGTCTGGACGTACAGTGGCATAGTGCTCATTCAGTAAAGGCACAGCTGGACAGATGTGTTTTGAGTCTGGACGTACAGTGGCACACAGTGCTCATTCAGTGAATGCACAGCTGGACAGATGTGTTTTGAGTCTGGACGTACAGTGGCACACAGTGCTCATTCAGTAAAGGCACAGCTGGACAGATGTGTTTTGAGTCTGGACGTACAGTGGCACAGTGCTTATTCAGTAAAGGCACAGCTGGACAGATGTGTTTTGAGTCTGGACGTACAGTGGCACACAGTGCTTATTCAGTAAAGGCACAGCTGGACAGATGTGTTTTGAGTCTGGACGTACAGTGGCACACAGTGCTTATTCAGTAAATGCACAGCTGGACAGATGTGTTTTGAGTCTGGACGTACAGTGGCACAGTGCTTATTCAGTAAAGGCACAGCTGGACAGATGTGTTTTGAGTCTGGACGTACAGTGGCACACAGTGCTTATTCAGTAAATGCACAGCTGGACAGATGTGTTTTGAGTCTGGACGTACAGTGGCACACAGTGCTCATTCAGTGAATGCACAGCTGGACAGATGTGTTTTGAGTCTGGACGTACAGTGGCACACAGTGCTTATTCAGTAAATGCACAGCTGGACAGATGTGTTTTGAGTCTGGACGTACAGTGGCACACAGTGCTCATTCAGTAAATGCACAGCTGGACAGATGTGTTTTGAGTCTGGACGTACTGTGTCATAGTGCTCATTCAGTGAATGCACAGCTGGACAGATGTGTTTTGAGTCTGGATTTGAATGTGGCTACTGTTGGAGCACATCTGATCTCTTCTGGAAGCTGGTTTCAGCTACGGCTGGCACAATAGCTAAACGCAGACTCTCCTTGCTTTGAGTGAACTCTTGGTATTTCTAACTGACTTGATCCTGATGATCTGAGTGATCTGATGGGTTTGTATTTAATCAGCATATCTGCAATATATTGAGGTCCTAGGTAATTGAGTGATTTATATACCAGTAATAATACTTTAAAATCGATCCTAAATGTAACTGAAAGCCAGTGTAAAGACCTGAGGACTGGCGTGATATGGTCATATTGTGCTGCAAAAGTTTTTAACATTCTTCTGATCATACAGTATGTGATTCATTTCAAAATAAAAATATACACCCCATGTCTTAGGAATCAGTTTTACTTGATATGCTTGAAATAATTAGACTCTATTTTTTAAGTGTATCAAATGTATTTATCTGCTCCCTAGGAGAGTTTCTTGCTTAGTTCAGCTCTTTCACCACCAGTGGAACAGAGTTGACGCTGAGTAATCATCTGTGCTGAAGCTCTGGTTCAATGTGTGTCGCAGGTATCTGGAGGAAGGAAATGTCCAGATGGCAGCAGCTGAGAAGCAAAGAATCGAAGAGCAGCAGAGAAACAGGAGGAAGTGGCTGGAGGAGAACAACATAAAATACCAGCCGCGATTCTTCAAGTCAGTGCACCTTCTGCTCTCCAGTCTTTTAGAGAGATCTCAGGTTTTAATGAGGTTTCACCAGTTCAATGCCCAGTTCACACTGCCTGATTTTACTCGCTGACAGGTTTTGCGAAATCGCAGACAAATGCCTGAAATAGGCAAATGAGTGCTCGTTCACACGAGTGATCACGCAGTGTGAACGATTAAAGACGCGATCTGAGAGAATTGATATTTGGCATGCTCAATATCTGGACCTGTCAGCAATTCAAAATCCTTCTGTGTGAAATGAGTTCAGACTGAAAATTACATTGTCGATGAACTACAGCCAATGAGAGAGCAAGATATAGGGCAACGGAGGTTCAGGGAGGAGTTATAGACCACAATATCAGTATTTTAATAGATAGATTTATAATTCTATCAAACAGAAACAAAGCACAAGCTTTGACCAGCCACAGCAGAAGCACACTGCAAAATGATTCATTTACCTCCAACTCTCTTTGCAGAACACAATCCTTGCTCCCTGTGTCTCCAACCATTTCCTTTCCTCCTCCATAATGTTTTTCTTTTGCGCTGCAAATCAGCGCACAGACAATTTGGATCTCAAACTCCCTGCAGTTTATCATTTTAAATAACAATCCCAGTCTCGCGTGAGAACTCATGTCTGACGCACGTGTGATCTCGCGTTGTTTCCTTCCTTGCCAAATCTCATGTGTGTTTGGTTGTGTGCGCACCGGAGAGAGTCGTCTGCGATTCTTCCTCTTGTAAAGTCATGCAGTGTGAAACTTCCTGATCCATCAGTCTGTGTGAACACAGCAGCGACCCGACGAGTTTGGGCAAAATTCATTCGTTCACATTTATGAAAAGTTCCCTTTTCAATTAATGTGTTTTAAATTTGGATTGAATTAATCTCATGCTTTTCAAGTGGAATTTAAAAAAATCTGAAAGCCTTTAGCATTTAATTTGGAGTAATTGTGCCTTTTCATCAGGCACAATTACCTTTTCATCAGGCACAATTACGCCTTTCAATCAGGCACATTGCTTTTTTATCCTTAGGATAAAATCAGACCTTCAGTTTCAATTTAAATTAAAAGATCACGTCATCACTTTCTGTTTAGTTTCCACGAAAATGTCTTTTGTTTAGCCCCATTGCATTTTCACACCTGATAGTTGGATTTTGTCCGAAACAGGAATTCAAACCAATGAGCTGTTATCTTCCACTAGATTTTGTTATTGTCGTCTCCACTAGTTCCCCCACACTACTGGATCCGAGTACTGTCAATTACTGTCAAAAGAGTTTGCATAGCGTTTGTGTTTGGAGCGCTCAACAACACCATTAGACCAAAGAGCTCGGCCAATGCAAGGTAACCATACAATACAGCTAAATTCAAACTAAAGGACGATTAAATGAACAGGTAGTAAAAAGTAAAACTACAGTAAAAAGTGCACAAATCTGTGTTGTGTTAGGGCAGTGTTTGTGGCTGTCGAGAAATCACGCTGTGAAATGTGTAGATAGCATTGCTCGGTGTGTATGTTAGAGGCAAAATATAACTGCACACTCACTTTATCATTTCATGATGAAGGGACTGTTATATTTTGACTCTATAAAGCGTTCTTCTCTTACTTGCACCTCCAAAAGGTTTTTGCATCAATGCATTGTTAAAAGAATCAGTGTGTTTTGTAATTGTCCCATATAAAACTTTAACGGCACATTTAAAAATGGTATAATAAAATATGCTAACTCACAACATTAATGCAGCCTTTATTTGTCGAATTTAAGGCATCTTTACGGATGGTGTTGAATGCTGAATCAATTCATTCAGGTCTAATGTGTCTTAATGCAAGCACTGAATCAGTATTTATTCTTATTGCTTTCATGTGAAATGTAGTAATAATTGTGTAGTTATGTCTGAGAACAATTTCTTAGCAACTAGGGATTGCATGCATATATATATATATAATCCTATGGGCTACACAGGCACCTGCTACACAATGGTATTAGTGAAACGGCCCTGCGTGCACGTGTTTCTTATAGCCTTTCGTCACTCTCTAATGCAATATACTTCAGTGTAATTATAGTCATGTTAGGATGAAACATACAGAGTAAGTTCTTTTTGCGTACGTGTGGTTTCAGTTGCTCCTATATATTTTGTTATATTTTAAAAATATTGTGAAATCTTTGGTGAATTGTGATTTGTTCTTCATTTCACACACAAATTGGTGCTTAGTGAATGAGACCCAATGTCTCTTCTTTAACCTGTGCTTCCTCTGTGTAACAGGAAGGTGATGGACAGTAACCAGAGGGAGAGATGGGTGTCTAACAACACATACTGGGAGCTGCGCAAGGACCCTGGCTTCCTCAAACTAGAAAACCCTCAGCTGTGGTAGATCCAGATGCCTTCACTGCTGACTGCAGATGCTTACTATGCAGAACAGGAGCAGCCTGGGACTTCCCTCTAGATTTGGATTTTATCTCCAGAAATGGACTGAAGGTCTGAAAAAAAAGACTCTCCACATCACTTCGGCAGGCTCCGGCTCCATAGTCTCCCTCTCCATAGTAACAGAGAGAGAGCGAGCGCTGTTGTCAGGGCAACAGTGAGAGCTGGAGAGGTGTCCACATGAAGCCAGTTGTGCTTCCTGTTATGTCCTTGCCTTAAGAATTCGCTTCTCAACAACAAAGTTTTACGCTTTTAGTGAAATTCCCTCAACCTCTTGGTTTGAGTTTGCTCTCGGTTACATTCTGCATGTGTAGATGGCAGCTTTCTTCTGCAATATGTTACACAAACTCGTCAAAACTACATTTAGACAATTTTAGTGGTATTTTTGTAAACGACCAAAAGGACAGAATTGCTTTGGCAGTTAAAGCTGTGCCGTGATCAAGCCGTTTCGTCATCATGTCTCTGGTGATGTTCAGAGGGTTCATCATGTGCTGAATGTGTGACCGTTTTATAGCCCACCGCTCAAATCCTTCCAAAGATTCAAGGCTGAAGGAGAGTTCCTGTACGCGAGACCTCACGCACTCCTGTATCTCTGTAGCTGCGACATTAGCCCTCTTCATTTCAAGCTGAAGTGTGACATCTAGCGGCACCAAACCAATTCAAGAAGTGATTTTCTTCCAGACAGGTTCCACAGGCAAAACCAGTTAAAACCCTGCTAAACCGATTATTACAGGTTGTTCCGCCCCAAACATACGCCGTAGGTTGAGCCAGAAGTCAGCCGAACGCTGCATTCAAAGAGATAGTTCATCCAAAGAATGAAAATTCTGTCATTATCGATATGTTTGACTTTCATTCATCTTATAAACATGCAAAGTTCACTTTTACATGGTGTTTGAACATAAATGTGTGTCGGCAATGTGTGTGTAAAAATCCACCCACTCATTAATCATAAGCAGTTTTTCAGAATAAGCCATTACAGAGCTTGACATTACGCTTGTCCCCTTGTCTGGGACAATTGAAGGGACAAGTGACCTGAAAAAAAAAAAACTAGGGAATCAGCAAAACCCGAAAATTATTCTATTACATTTAAGGCTCTATTTTAATGATCTGAGCACATGGTCTGAAGCGCATGGCTCAGGTGCTCTTAAGGCGTGGAGGAATCCACTTTTGCTAGTTTATCGGTGGAAAAAATGGTCGGCGTGGTTGGCACATAGTCCAAAAGGGTCGTCTCTTAATGAGTCATGGGTGTGTTTTGGGCGTAACGTGCAATAAACCAACCAGAGTCTCATCTCCCATTGCCTTTAAAAGCCAGTTGTGCTCGCACCATAATGGATTCACTATTAACATGCAAGCAGAAAGACTGAACGCTTATCCAGAGAGGAATCCTTTAATTTTTCATATTAAAACACAAGTGTGTGTACTAAGCGGTGTACACGTGCGTGCCTATAGGCTCATATTACTAACACATCCTTTAAATAACACACAAAATACTGCACTATTGACTTTAAGGTCAATGGCGCTTTTCAGTTCCTCAAAATAGCAACACCAACAATGCTCCTGAACACACCTGGTGTTCAGACCAGGCTTAATGCCGAGCCTCACCTTTACAGATTCTAGCTTTTGTGACGTCACAAATGCTTAGGCCCCGCCCATGACTGCTGACAGACTCCGCCCTGTTAGCATAGACCACGCCCCCAGTGATCTGTACCCAGTCCGTCATGTTAATCTCCTCGCCAGAGCATTCAAGTAAGAAATGTGTTCTTATTAAAGCTAAAGTTATTCAGTCAAGAGCAGTGAGTGATCTTCTGTTTATCTTTTGTTGTTTGATTCATATTAACAGCAGATATAGCGGCATGGTTTCTTCCACAGCATGGTGTAATAAAAGATCTGTGGGGTATTTTGATCTAAAACTTCACAGACACATTCTGGGACACCTGAGACTTATATTGCACCTTGTAAAATAGGTGCCCTTTAAGATATTTTTTTATGAAAGCTGAGAGGTTTCTTCCCTCCATTGAAAGTCCAGGTAATCAAAACTTAAAAGATCCAAAAGTGTACATGCTTTACATGATGAACAGATTTAATTTAGTCTGTTTATTTACATCTAAACAATGACTGACACACATACATGGAGCACATCAAATATAGTAAACACCAAAGCTGATGCACGGGAACCAATGAAGAGAAGACCGAAATCTCTCAGGTTTCATTAAAAATAACTTCATTTGTGTTTCGAAGGTGAACCAAAGCCTTATGGTTAATGTGAGGTTGAGTAAATGATGACAGAATTTTCAGTTTTGGTTGAACTATCCCTATAGCGCACCAATGGCCAGCATGCACTCACACTGCGTATCTGTATATAACTTCACAACATGAGCGGCCTCTGCTGGCCTTTCAGTGCTACTGCATGCTTCAGACTTCAGCGCTCCACAATCTGCACAGCACGCTATAATATTTCATGTAGTGTGCATCACCTCTTGTTTAATTCAGTGCAGCCCAGTTCTACAAATGTTACGTTTTGAATACAATTTTTTGAGTAAATACTAATTCAAGAAGATGTTAAAAATCAGTTTGCAGTTAATCTGTCACAGAAATGGAAAGTGAAGTCAGGCGCAATGCATCATGGGATACGTCATTCTTTGTGCTTGTGTTGCATACTGCATTGCTGAATTCAGAACTACCATACCACTCTTATTTCACTATTGCAGGCATATGAAGACGATGGAATTAGTCAAAGCTAGTATGTAGTTCTGAAATCAGCCGTTAGATATACATACTGAAGACTTGTGTGCTGTGCAAACTGCTGTAGTATGCCACTCTGAGTAATATACTACCAAATACTATTTCAGCTGTACTCATCAGTTGATTCAACTTCTGAAAGTTAAGCTATTCCTACATAGACTGCACCAAAAATATATTTTTTATTGGCTAGATGAACTAGATATCACCTCCTGAATTAAGCATGTGGGCTGAATACTTTTTGAAATGTTTAGTATTGCAGTGTTTTCCACTCTTTTTAAAATAGACAGTATACACCGCTTTTACACCGATCAGGCATAACATTATGAAGTGAATAAAACTGATGATCTCTTCGTCACGGCTCCTGTTAGTGGGTGGGATATATTAGGCAGCAAGTGAACATTTTGTCTTCATTAGAAGCAGGAAAAATAGGTATGTGTAAGGATTTGAGCGAGTTTGACAAGGGCCAAATTGTGATGGCTAGACGACTGGGTCAGAGCATCTCCAAAACTGCAGCTCTTGTGGGGTGTTCCCGGTCTGCAGTGGTCAGGATCTATCAAAAGTGCTCCAAGGAAGGAACAGTGGGGAACCGGCCACAGGGTCATGGGCGGCTCAGGCTCATTGATGCACGTGTGGTCCGATCAAACAGACGAGCTACTGGAGCTCAAACTGCTCAAGAAGTTAATGTTGGTTCTGATAG
The DNA here is from genome assembly GCA_023029165.1 of Gobiocypris rarus. Classification (NCBI taxonomy): domain Eukaryota; kingdom Metazoa; phylum Chordata; class Actinopteri; order Cypriniformes; family Gobionidae; genus Gobiocypris; species Gobiocypris rarus. The sequence goes on along the minus strand of CM040910.1, from coordinate 7,270,278 downwards.
AAAGGTGTCAGAATACACAGAGCATCGCAGTTTGTTGTGTATGGGGCGGCATAGCCGCTGACCAGTCAGAGTGCCCATGCTGACCCCTGACCCCGCCGAAAGCACCAACAGTGGCACGTGAGCATCAGAACTGGACCACGGAGCAATGGAAGAAGGTGGCCTGGTCTGAGGAATCACGTGTTCTTTTACATCACGTAGATGGCCGGGTGCGTGGCTTACCTGGGGAACACATGGCACCAGGATGCACTATGGGAAGAAGGCGAGCCGGCGGAGGCAGTGTGATGCTTTGGGCAATGTTCTGCTGGGAAACCTTGGGTCCTGCCATCCATGTGGATGTTACTTTGACACGTACCACCTACCTAAGCATTGTTGCAGACCATGTGCACCCTTTCATGGAAACGGTATTCACTGGTGGCTGTGGCTCTTCCAGCAGGATAATGCTCTGACACAAAGCAAAAATGGTTCAGGAATGGTTTGAGGAGTTTGAGGTGTTGACTTGGCCTTCAAATTCCCCAGATCTCAATCCAATCGAGCATCTGTGGGATGTGCTGAACAAACAAGTCCGATCCATGGAGGCCCCACCTCGCAACTTACAGGACTTAAAGGATCTGCTGCTAACATCTTGGTGCCAGATACCACAGCACACCTTCAGGGGTCGAGTGGAGTCCATGCCTCGACGGGCCAGGGCTGTTTTGGCAGCAAAAGGGGCACCAACACAATATTAGAAAGGTGATCATAGTGTTATGCCTGATCAGTGTAGTATACAGTATGTTTTTACATCTGTACTGGTCCTCATTCATCAAACACAAACATTCAAACAAATTCATTCTTGCGTGGTCTGAATGTTTCACTTCAATTTTATTGTTTTAGATAATCACAAAGAAAGGATTTTATTTCATTTCCGTTGATTGAAATGTTGTGAGTAGAATGTCAGTAGGTTTAGAAAGAAAAGTTCAAAAACAGTGCAGTGTCAGTGACGGATGCTCTCCGCCATCAGTAGAGCCGCACATCACTGTTCGAGTTCACTCACTGTGCCTTAATGCATATGAAACCATATCAACACATACTGAGCACAGTCCATCCTCACACACACACACACACCGAGCTCCATCCATGAAACGCCGTCTCCATATATAGCTGTGTATCTACATGACATTCTTAGACTTCATATATTGCAGATACTTGGTGATCCTTGTGTTTTCTGTGAAGTGGACATTGGGATGCTTGACTGTCTCTCACTGAATGTTTCTGAACTGAAGCTTGCAGAGAAGATTATTTTAAGAGAATCGAGCCTAAGACAAAAAAATACCAGGTCCTGTTAGTTTCCCACCATTGCATGAAAACACGTCACAGCCTGCCAATGATCTCTGATGCCTTATTAAAATGTCCTCTTTAGTTTTGACCTCCTGAAATGCTCCCTGAGACGTCCTGCACTGTGTGTGGGAGTGTCTCCTGTGTTCAGCTTTCCTCTGAAGAAGTGCAATTGTACGATGCCGACATCTCTCTCCGTTCACAGCTGCTCAACTGCTCTGTTTCTCCTGACGTGTCATTAGGACACGCTCCACACCTGCTGTTTCACATTTAAATACATAATAAGAAATACATATTTATGTTCTAAGCCATGATGTGTATCCGGTCTCCATTATTTATGACCAATCTCATTATAAAACCAGAAATCAATTGCTCAAATTAAAGAGGACACTCGGCACAACATCAATTCATTATTGACTGGACAAAGTCAGATTCCCACTCGTCCTGGAAAAACCAAAGAGTTATAAAGTGGCATAATGAAACCCGGCAGCAAGAGTTCAGAAGTGTGTGCTGGACAACTGGATGTCTATTATAATGCAGCTACAGCAATACTTCAACAAAACATTCAGGTGTCTCCAGAAGGAACATGTTCACACTTAAAAAATGGTTTTATTACTTAATACATGAGTCCATAAAATGATACGTGAAAGCCATAGATGAGAACCACTAACCACATATTAAATCATAGCCCTATCAATATCACCTCATTAAATCACAAACAATAACACCAACACCAGCGGCGGGTCTTCCTCAGTTGTTCTGAGTTTTGGTTTATCTTGTTACACACATCACCGTGCAAAAATAGCGGTTTACTGTAACAGATGCGACTGTTGATGTGGCTTGACACATGACAGATTTATTACGTGTGTTTGCGTGATCAACGACATACAGTAGCACGTGCCACTCAAATAAATATTGTAGTATTGTACATTTATTTAGGAGTTTATGTCAAGATTACGTCAGTATAGCAGCTGTCATTCACTGCATTGTCAATGGCACGCCAACAAAAACCAGATGTGGCGCCTATGCGTGAGATGCCATGCCTCTTAATGTTAATATCACTACTGGGCAGTGGCTAATGAATCGGAAGTCTCTTTGCAGAAAATAATTTACTCGACCATTACAAAATAAGGTGGATATATAATTTTGACCACTAGACGGCCGCACCTTACACCATAATGAAAAACTTCATATTAACGTCAAATGGATAGTTCACCAAAAAAATATGAATTCATCATCATTTACTCACCTCATGTTGTCCTCCATCAACAGCTACACAACTCCCACTTTCACACTTCAAAAAGTTCATAAAGAGAATTGAGGCTTTCGTTTACATTCTTCAACTCAGTAAACGGAAACCAATGAGGTTCATTCTTGTGTTACGCATCACGTTTGAGCTTCTTCAAGAACCAATGAGGTTCATTCTCGTGTTACGTATCACGTTTGAGCGTCTTCAAGAACCAATGAGGTTCATTCTCGTGTTACGCATCACGTTTGAGCTTCTTCAAGAACCAATGAGGTTCATTCTCGTGTTACGCATCACGTTTGAGCTTCTTCAAGAAACAATGAGGTTCATTCTCGTTACGATCACGCTTTGAGCTTCTTCAAGAACCAATGAGGTTCATTCTCGTGTTACGCATCACGTTTGAGCTTCTTCAAGAACCAATGAGGTTCATTCTCGTGTTACGCATCACGTTTGAGCGTCTTCAAGAACCAATGAGGTTCATTCTCGTGTTACGCATCACGTTTGAGCTTCTTCAAGAACCAATGAGGTTCATTCTCGTGTTACGCATCACGTTTGAGCTTCTTCAAGAACCAATGAGGTTCATTCTCGCGGTTACGCATCACGCTTGAGCGCCTTCAAGAACCAATGAGGTTCATTCTCGTGTTACGCATCACGTTTGAGCGTCTTCAAGAACCAATGAGGTTCATTCTCGTGTTACGCATCACGCTTGAGCTTCTTCAAGAACCAATGAGGTTCATTCTGTTACGCATCACGCTTGAGCTTCTTCAAGAACCAATGAGGTTCATTCTCGTGTTACGCAGCACATTTGAGCTTCCTCAAGAACCAATGAGGTTCATTCTCGTTACGATCACGCTTTGAGCTTCTTCAAGAACCAATGAGGTTAATTCTCGTGTTACGCATCACGTTTGAGCTTCTTCAAGAACCAATGAGGTTAATTCTCGTGGTTACGCATCACATTTGAGCTTCCTCAAGAACCAATGAGGTTCATTCTTGTGTTACGCAGCACATTTGAGCTTCTTCAAGAACCAATGAGGTTCATTCTCGTGTTACGCATCACGCTTTGAGCTTCAGCGAGAACCAATGAGGTTCATTCTTGTGTTACGAGCACGCTTGAGCTTCCTCAAGAACCAATGAGGTTCATTCTCGTGTTACGCATCACGCTTTGAGCTTCAGCAAGAACCAATGAGGTTCATTCTCGTGTTACGCATCACGCTTTGAGCTTCAGCAAGAACCAATGAGGTTCATTCTTGTGTTACGATCACATTTGAGCTTCCTCAAGAACCAATGAGGTTCATTCTCGTGTTACGATCACGCTTTGAGCTTCCTCAAGAACCAATGAGGTTCATTCTTGTGTTACGCATCACATTTGAGCTTCCTCAAGAACCAATGAGGTTCATTCTGTTACGCATCACATTTGAGCTTCCTCAAGAACCAATGAGGTTCATTCTCGTGTTACGCATCACGCTTTGAGCTTCAGCAAGAACCAATGAGGTTCATTCTTGTGTTACGCATCACATTTGAGCTTCCTCAAGAACCAATGAGGTTCATTCTCGTGTTACGCATCACGTTTGAGCTTCTTCAAGAACCAATGAGGTTAATTCTCGTGTTACGCATCACGTTTGAGCTTCTTCAAGAACCAATGAGGTTAATTCTCGTGTTACGCATCACATTTGAGCTTCCTCAAGAACCAATGAGGTTCATTCTTGTGTTACGCAGCACGTTTGAGCTTCTTCAAGAACCAATGAGGTTCATTCTTGTGTTACGCAGCACATTTGAGCTTCTTCAAGAACCAATGAGGTTCATTCTCGTGTTACGCAGCACGTTTGAGCTTCAGCGAGAACCAATGAGGTTCATTCTTGTGTTACGCAGCACGTTTGAGCTTCCTCAAGAACCAATGAGGTTCATTCTCGTGTTACGCATCACGTTTGAGCTTCAGCAAGAACCAATGAGGTTCATTCTCATGTTATGCAGCACGTTTGAGCTTCTCAAGAACCAATGAGGTTCATTCTCGTGTTACGCAGCACGTTTGAGCTTCCTCAAGAACCAATGAGGTTCATTCTCGTGTTACGCATCACATTTGAGCTTCCTCAAGAACCAATGAGGTTCATTCTCGTGTTACGCATCACATTTGAGCTTCCTCAAGAACCAATGAGGTTCATTCTTGTGTTACGCAGCACATTTGAGCTTCTTCAAGAACCAATGAGGTTCATTCTCGTGTTACGCAGCACGTTTGAGCTTCAGCGAGAACCAATGAGGTTCATTCTTGTGTTACGCATCACGTTTGAGCTTCAGCGAGAACCAATGAGGTTCATTCTTGTGTTACGCATCACGTTTGAGCTTCAGCGAGAACCAATGAGGTTCATTCTCGTGTTACGCATCACATTTGAGCTTCCTCAAGAACCAATGAGGTTCATTCTCGTGTTACGCAGCACGTTTGAGCTTCAGCGAGAACCAATGAGGTTCATTCTTGTGTTACGCAGCACGTTTGAGCTTCCTCAAGAACCAATGAGGTTCATTCTCGTGTTACGCATCACGTGAGCTGCACTTCTGTTCGCTGATCAATGTTCATTTGTGAATAAAGGCCTAAGTTACATCTGTTCATCAAATAAAGCAATAAATTCTCTTCAGAAACTTATGGCTAAATTATTATTCCTATGGATTATTTTTTTTTAAGATTTACAAATTTATCGAAGCATCAAAGTAGGAATTGCGTGGCTGTCATTGGAGGGACAGAAACCTCTTTCATTCAATTAAAAAATAAAGATTTCATTAAAGCATCTTAATTTTTTTTTTTTGAAGATGAACGAAAGTCTTACAGGTTTGGAACGACATGAGGGTGAGTATATAGAGGCCATTTTCATTTTTGGGTGAACTAACAAAAAACCACACTGAGAACTCACTGTGAACCTATTAATATGGTGTTAACAACAGCTTTATGAAGCGAAAAAATAGACATGGGTCAGGTTTCATGAAGTGGCAAACACTGTCTTTCAGTTCATATGACTGAAAACAGTTTGAGGTTCAGTGTAAATGAATGACCATTTGGATGTAAATGAAACAATTAGCTTCTTCCAAGAAAAAAATGTATTTATTTTCTGCATAGAGCCGTGTCTCTTACAGCAGAACGTGTCGGTTGGCTGCAGTGCTCGTGTAAAACAGACCCGGGTCAGTCGCTCCGCAGCCGCTCAGGAATCAGAACAACGTGCAGGTCTGCTCTTGGATCAGTTCTGCATCACCAACATAATGTGCATGCTGGTTCCAGACATGTTGTTAGAGTTTATTAGCGACCATCTTGATGTACTGCAGGGCGTTGTGTGCCGCAGCGTTGTGAGCGTTACTGCTGGTCATCCCAGAGCCGTGGCACACCGTCACTGGCCTGGTGGACAGTTCCACCAAACACTGGTACTGCCCGTTTACTGTCAGCTCATCTGCAAAACACACAAATATCCAACATTTCTAGCACTGATGACACAAAACTACACAGGAACAAAGTAGGGGTGTTAACCTACACTGGTCTCACAGTTTGGTTCCAATTATCATGTAATCGATTCGGTTCAATTCAATATCACGATGCAATGCATCCTCATGTATACAATTTCGTCAATAAAAACTTAAGCAGTCAGATATATGAACTGAACCTTTAATTTGACCTGCTCAAAGAAAACGCGCTTCTTAAATGTATCAAACATCAAACAAAACTCAAGTCTGGGCACAGAAGACTACAGGAGCAAACACAAGGAAATACTAAAAGCCACTTTAGTAGGCCCGCATTACAGTCAAAACTAACGTCTAAATGCATGTGGTTGTTAAAAACCACATGTATAAAAAAAAATAAACGTATGAGAGCGTTATATGACGTTATAGCCAGATATGACAGCGCTACCGCAGCACACATCGCCACAGACAAGTGTCTCTTCATTAAGCCAACGCAGTAACTACCGCAAATTAAACCGAACGTAAAGTCGTAGGTGCTCCACATACAAACATCTTCATTAAAAGTAAAGAAACTGAATGATCTCACCGCAATCATTTTGATAAATCAGCTTTGATTTACACACGTGTTCTCCAGGTCATGCAGGTTGCTCATACAAGCCGAAGTGTGCCCAGATGTCAACTTTTAAAGTAGTTGGAGCATTTTTAATTACTCTCACTCGCGTCTCGCCTCCCTCAGCCATTGTATGCCACCGTGACAAAGCACAGACGCTACAAATGACGTCAGAAAAGAATCAGTACATTATAACCGGTTATGGTCTATTACTGAACCGATACCGAATCGTCCTCATCCGCGTCGCAGAAACGATTAATTTCGACACCCCTAGAACAAAGTGAGGAACATGAACGTACCGATGTCTATGTAGGCGACCTGAAAGCCCAGCTCCAGAGAGACCTCCAGCAGCATCTGAATGTAGTCTGTGTTTGGGATGCTGAGAGGCGTCCTCTTCAGAAGGGAAATCTTCTCCCCCGTCGACTGCCGAAAGCTTTCCACATACACGCGAGCAGGTGGACTCTGGGGACCCGGGGGACAGCGGTTCATGACTGGACATCTGACCACATCTGATCCCTAATCATCTAATGTACAATCATCAGCATATTGGCGAGAGTGTGCACCTCATGACTTGATGGTAACACAGTTCCTCACAATTCCTCATGCTGAAATAGATGCAACAGCTTGCAAATGCAAATCTTTTAGTCAAGGTGATGTGTCAAATTCTTTTTAAAAGGGTTTTCTTCAACTTCAGGCACTTTGATGTTCCAGCGGCTGATTTGTCTTTGTAACATGAAGGTATTTTTGTCATTTGCTTTAGCTACTTAAATGTGCAGATCTTATTGTTATGCTTGTCCTAGAGCCAGACTTTCATAATTCAGCCAGACATGAATTCTGCACCGAACCCCTCTGGATTTCAGAGGAAACTGCAGGGGTTCTTAGCTAATTAATTACATCATAATGTTCAATTAAGATAAAGTCTGGCACGCTGCATGTTTCAGAGTGAAGCGTGACACTGTGTTCTTGATTCATTGAGATTAATTGGTGATATTGCCAAGTAAGAAATTATATCCTAGTCCTAACCAGGGCTTGGCATTAACACCCACCATTAGCGGGTGGATTTCAGCCATGGCGTGTAACTCACTCCACTAACCACTTTGGCGGGTTGAATTGTATTGTAGTCTTCTCATAAGGCATCTGTTATAATAACGTTGCGCATTATAACCAATCACACGCGATTCTGTTGAGCTTATGAATGCAATGTCTAATAATGAGAGGCGTTCGGATTAGTCACAATGAGTTTTGTTCACTCACTGAAATCTGCGCTATCATCATAACACAGCAGAGATGCACGTGCGATGGACGAGGGAGATTCATTCATCATACAGTGATCGACTGTTATTGTCCTATCTCAGCAGAGAAAACCATAGCACATCTGATGTTGACGTTGGACGTTTTAGCAATATTAGCAAATTTAGGGACCGTCTTTAAAATTGCATACGACATTGGTATACACGTTTATAACTTCAATAGCATTTAAAGGGAATGAGTTAGTCATAAAACCAACTGTAAAGTGTTCATCTGGGTGTCAGGTATGATGCACACCTTTTACATTTTTGATATTTAAAAAGGTACAATTCACCCAAAAATGGAAATTCTTAATAACTCACCCTCGTGTCGTCCCAAACCCGTAAGAGCTTCGTTCATCTTCGGATCACAAATTAAGACGCCTGATTTCTCCATGGATAGCTATTTAATTAACACTTTCAAGCCCCAGAAAGCCAGTAAAGACATCATTAAAATAGTCATGTGACTCCAGTGGTTCAACCTTAATGATATGAAGCGACAAGAATACAGTCTTTGTGTCAGTCTCCTTCGCATTTTACGTTGGTCAGCTCCTGCGTCAGCCTCACTCGCACACGTCTTGATGCTCATGTGAACAGCATCAGCCAATGGTAAGCCGGTGTGCTGGCGTAGCTCTGACCTAACTCGGAGCGCTCGACTGCTTACACTGCATGAACAGCGTAAGAGTCTGACACAGACGTGAAGAAATTGTTGAATAAAGTTTGTTTGTTTTTGGGCACAAAAAGTACTCTCGTCAATTCATAGCATTAACGTTGAACCACTGGAGTAACATGACTATTTTAATGATGTATTTACTGCCTTTCTGGACCTTAAAGGTGTTCATTAAATTGCTGTCTATGGAGGATCAGAGCTCTCAGATTTCATCAGAAATATCTTCATTTGTGTTCAGAAGATGAACGAAGGTCTTACGGGTTTGGAATGACATGAATGAAAGGAATTAATGACAGGATTTACATTTTTGGGTGAACTAGCCCTTTAATAAAATAAACTGTCACATGACGATATGGATTTCACAGCTACTGTATGGGCTCACACACACAATATGCTAGATTTAAATGTGCCAAGGCTGGTTGAACACTGATGAGAATATTGCTTGATAATAATAATAATTCATTACATTTATACAGCGCTTTTCTAGGCACTCAAAGCGCTTTACTTATAGAAGGGGGAATCTCCTCAACCACCACCAATGTGCAGCACCACCTGATGATGCAACGGCAGCCATATTGCGCCTGAACGCCCACCACACACCGGCTGATTGGTGGAGGAGACAGTGATGAAGCCAATCGGTAGCCTATATGGGGATGATTAGGAGGCCAACGGGCAAATTTGGCCAGGATGCCGGGGTTACACCCCTACTCTTTTTCCGAAGTACATCCTGGGATTTTTAATGGCCACAGAGAGTCAGGACCTCGGTTTAATGTCTCATCCGAAGGACGGTGCATATTGAAAGTATAGTGTCCCCATCACGATACTAGGGTGTTAGGACCCACACAGGGGGTGAGCTCCCCCTGCTGGCCTCACTAACACCTCGTCTAGCAGCAACCTAGTTTTCCCAGTTGGTCTCCCATCAAGGTACTGACCAGGCTCAGCCCTGCTTATAGCTTCAGTGGGAAACCAGTCTTGAGCTACAGGGTGATATGGCTGCTGGTATAAATTATATTTACACCAAAAAAATATTTTTTCAGACAAGCAGCTGTTAGTGTTTCTCTGTCTAGATTAAAGAGCTTTACACACAACCTTATCAGAGCTAAATAGGCCTATTTGATGACTCGTCATGTTACGCATTTCACGTAGACTTGATTTGGGTGTGTTCAGTGGTCATTTACATATAGACAACAGCAACATTGTGGCCAGTGAAAATGCTGAGTGGCTAGTAACTTTGGAAAACCACTTGCCACAGTGGCTGGTGAACAAAAAAGTTGATGTCAAGCCCTGATCCTAACCTTTTTTTTTTTTACTTTAAAAGGTAATCACAAATAAGTTTAGTGAAGGAATCACAACCCATCTCTGAATAGATGAATGTCACTAACCCACGTGATCTCTGGAGATCCGGACAAACTCTGCAGTTTTCCCAGCATGCGTTCGGCCGCTGCTCGTCTGGCCAGCTTTTTGGAGCTGCCGGTCCCTGATGAGCAAAAGCACATCACAAAGCATCAGTCCTTCCGCACGGAGCGCAGCCTGACGTCACTGAATGAAAAGCAGCGGGTGGCACCTGTCTCCTCCAGTCCTTCTAGGCGGCAGGTCACGGTGAACTCTTTCATGTGATCAGGCCCCGCCTCCATACACACCACATACTCCGGCAGACACCACACCCTCTGCATGGCCAGCTCCTGACAGACCACATGACAGTGTTTAAAGTCACCAGTTGTTAAATACATGTCCTCTAATAATCTGTAAAGTCAGAATGAAATGGAAGTTGCACTACTCTTTGCTTCTCTCTCGTGATGTCAAGTGAAACGTCTTCTCAAACAAGAACAAATGTAGGGCGGAATTGATTGGATGGGTGTGGTTTGCTATTGGTGGATCTCATGTGAGTGACAGGTTGCCCCGCCCTCATCATCAGAGAAGAGAAGATGCATCTGAAAACACATACTTCCCTACTATATGGTAGGCGAAACCAGTATGTGACAAAAGTTGTATTATCCAAATTCACAGTCCTCAGTAGGTGGAAAGTCCCCAGATAACCTTCTACTTCAGATGAGATTCTGAAGTGTGCATACGATGGATACTTTACTATCCCAGGAGGCCACAGGAGAGGGTTAATGAATGACAGTGAAGCGATGCAACATTTCAATGTGATGATTTGAAAAATTAAAAGTTTAAAGGTGTCGGAAAATAACACTTTGTGGCAAACAAGCACTTTTATTATTTTTTTTTAAGTTGTGAAATTACCACTATAACCAGTAGATGGCGGAAGAGGAGCACTTTTTTGACATTGGGCATTTCTAGTCCCCTTTCCTAATATATGGAAAAAAGTAGGAAGTCACAATCTCATGAAAAACTAAAACTTTTCTTTGAATTGTGACTGAGTTACACAGAAAACAAATAAAGAGCTCCTTTTATAATCACTGAAGCTGTCGGCGAGTTCAGTGTGAGACTATAAAAGAACAATGGTACATTTAATAAGGGCAGAATATTTACATTTTCCCTGGGTTTTTGCACATTACTGTTGTTAATAAGTTATTTTTATCTGCATATAAATTCAAGCTTCATTGTTAAATTTCATATTACAAATTCATTTGTTCTTACTGGTCTCAAATGTTAGTCTGGAGCCCTGCTTATTCAAAAATGTTATTTCATGGTGACTTTAATTAAAATAACTTCCACTTGATGAAGGCGGAGCAACCTGTCAATCATCCGTTATCAACCAGCCAATCAATTCCCCACAGCCAAAATCAAGCCCCGCCCTACAATTGTTCTTGTTCGAGAAGCGGTTTCACTCAGCAAATTAGTTTTCAATCTGTAAAAGTAGTATTTGAATTCGGACGTAGCAATACTGTTTTCCCAGGATAATAGACCCTTTTCACATTTCCGGGTTTCTCAGAGCGGAAGTCGTCATAGTTGGGTTAACATTTAAAGCGGTGAATGAGAGAATACATTAAATATTTTTTTTTGTGTCCCGATTTGCTCAAATATCAAAAGAAAAAAGGCAACAATAGTGATTTCACAACTTTTAAAAAAGAGAGAAAAATTGTGTGAGATTGATAACCGCAGTGAAAAGAGAGATAGATTGTTTACCATCCCTCCCATAGACGCTGTATTAGAAACACACACACAATTTTTTGTAATTTCATGCAAAAGTAATATAATACAAACTAGTAGCGTAATAAATGTACATACATTTAAAAAAAAACGTTGCAGGATTTACGATATTAATGACCGTTAAAACGCGTCATCATAGTCTGTGAAAAGGGTCCATAATAACTGTTGTGCTTCAAGATGAAGAGCTTGATACCTGCAGTATTCCCACAGGATTGGACCCGTCACCGGCTTCGGGAGAAAGCCCATTGTTGTCTCTCTGACCACTGTGAAAGATTCAGAACATTTAGATGAGTGTGAACCGAAGTGAGTGCTATATAATAGTTTATAGTGTGTATTTTACTTTGGCTGGGTGTCTCGTTTCAATAGTTTTAAGGCGGCTTCTGCAGCTTCATGTTTAGCCGCCTTTTTAGTGGATCCTTGACCTTTAAGAACAAAATAATTACCTATTAGAGTACACTATGTTATACTCATACCATTTATAATAATCGTGTAAATAAAAGATGCGTGACCTTTGCACGAGACGTCTCCTATGGTGACGTTGAACATGAAAGAAGGCTGGTGCGCGTCTCCGTCAGCGTGAGTGTGTAGGAGCTCGTACTCGGGCGCGCTGCCGATTTTGATGCCATACTCGTGCAGGATCTGGATTGGTGTTTTATCCTGACAGCAGACGCGTGCGTGAGCCATGGCGACACTGGGACTAGAACAATATGGTGTTACTACCTCGAAATAATAAAGAGCGAACCAAGCGAACGGCAGCCCAAACACATACACAATGTAAACATCAACACATCCTGCCCGTCAAAAACAGTCTAGCTCGCAACCGCTGCAGATATTACATTAAACAGACACGTACGTGTTGGGATACGACAATCGTTATACATATATGTAGAGAAAAAGAAGAAAAGCTTGTTTTAAATTTAAGGACTCCTTACTGAGAATCAGCCATTATTGCTACCCGTATGCCGCTTCTACTTTGATTGGCAGAACCACTGGCCAATAGAATTCTTCTATACTGACTAAGCCCCGCCTCCCAAACGGTACTCACCGGAGCCCCTCCCCCAGGGGAAGCCCACAAGCTTAGCTCAAATGCGTAACGTTGCGGAGGAGGCTACAATGTGCCCTTCTTGAATGAAAGTCAGTGGAATAGACTGCTTGGACAGCTCATCGCATTATAAACTGACGTCTGTCCGTTAATCTTTAACATTATTTGTATAAATGTATGGCAAATGTTACCCGTTTTGCGCAGAGGTTGCCATCTCCTCTTTCGGTGAGAATCTCCGCCTCTCGTACGTTTGTGATTCAGATTTAAAGGGACAGTTCACCCCAAAAATAAAAATTCTGTCATCATTTAATCCCCCTCAGTTTGTTCCAAACCTGTAATGAATATGAGTAAACGATGACAGAGGTTTTCATTTTTGGGTGAACTACCCCGTTAGTCTTTATTTTGGTGCGGTACGCACTGCTTTAGTAATATCATACACATTAATACGCTATGTGATAAAATATCTCAAGTAAACAATAACAATAAAGTCTGTATTTAAAACACATACACAAGTATTTGGTCCTTGTCCTGGGGCCTATACCATGAAGCCGGTTTAGCTGGCTAGCCAGATATGTTTAAGCTTAGTTTGTACCAATCCTGGGTTTTAAGTACCATTAAAGTGGTTTGGCTTTTATCAGTGTTCATCTCCATAGTAACCTAGGCTCCACAGCTAACCTGCTCCGGAGCAGGTTATGTTCGGGATAAGAGATTGCAAACTGAATTCGAACCAATCAGCTGTGAGCAAAGTGACTCATCTCTGATGCAATAAAGCCACTCCCCCTGTTTCTCTTGCTCCAAATTAAAGGTCACTACATGATATATATCAGTGGCGATTTCTTTAAGACTGCAAGGGAAGCTCGGCTTCCCTTATTATGTCACAAAATTAATGGTCAAATTATGTACTATTGTATTAACATTTTATTGACTAAAAATGCGTTTGAAAACGTTCATCTCAAAGACGAGTTCGTTCAGAATCAGTTACATATAGCAGGTCGACTCGATTTCCTTCTCATACATTCCCGCAGCGTCACAGTGCATTTCCCTATTGAAGCCCAGCGTCCATTGACTTCAATGGGGCTGCTTTGAACGTTTTTTTTCAGCGCTTCGAAACAAGACGGTCATTGGATAAACGCTGCGATTATGTCCCGCCCACGGACGCTCAGCGTCTCTGGTGGTGAATGGGGAGTGGGCTGGCCCGGACTCCAAGCTTCTGCGTGACGATTGGCGGGTCTGTCGAAAGACTGCATCTCCTTTTGACTGACAGCGATTCTGTACTATAAGGAATCACTGAAGCTATTCGCGCTCAGTCCCATCGCGGATTTCTAAAGTTCAGTCGAAATAAAAACTGCTGCAACCTATTTCTTTGATATTTGCTTGGCGAAATTGCTTGATTTTCATCATGCATTTCACACAATTATACACCACATTCCTTGTTTCAGGAACGCAGAATTTACTTTTAAATAAATAGACAATTTTATGATGTAGGCGAAAATGAGCTTCCCTCTCTGACAGACCAGTAGCATACTGAGATATATATATATATATATATATATATATATATATATATATATATATATATATATATATATATATATATATATATGTTGTCTAATGATGATTACTTAATATAATAATTACACAATTATAAATTACAAAGTAAAATATGTTCAAATAGAAATCAGTTATTTTACATTTTAATATTTCACAATATTAAAGTTTTATATTATATTTAACATAAATGCAGACTTGGTAAAGCACAAGAGACTGCTTTAAAAAAAAAGATATAAATATATTAACTACTTTCACAACTATTTTCTTTATTTATCCTCTTACATGGAACATTATTTTCTTCTTTGTAAATGCTTTTAAATTCTTTATATATACGTCAATGTCTTTATCTTCAGCAAAAGAGTTTTGAATCATGTTGGCTCTCTCGCGAGAAATGAGTCACATGTGCGTTGAAAGGCATGTGATTGGCTGCTCACTGCTGATGTCACACTTTCACGTGCACACGCTCCACAAACTCAGGATCAAAGCCTGAGTTCACAGAGAAAGTTGATGATCAGCATCATGGGACCAACAAAGCCTGAATTGATTGGTTTGGTTTTATCAACTCAAAACTAATCCTATAACCCTGAGTTTGTTAATCTACCATCATGGTACAGGCCCCAGGTGTGGTTTCTGCTGGAAGTCCCTGCAGTGAATTGTGAAATAAAGTTTTTCATAAATGTACAACCCACATAAAGTAAATACTATAGTATATTATAGTAAAATTACTCTAGTAAATGCTATAGTGTTTTTGAACCATACTATAGTAAAGATATATTGTAGTATATAGTATTTACTACACTTTGTTAATTTACTGTAGTATCTTTACTAGAGTATTTTTACTATAATATACTATAGTATTTACTTCATGTGGGAATGCAGTCACAAAATTGTATTTGCCAAAGAAAAAATTGAATAAAGTATCAATAAATTCCCCATAGCTCAGCACCACCAGGGCCTGTACCATGATGGTAGTTTAACAAACTCAGGGTTACAGGATTGGTTGACAAAACCAAACCAAACCAAACCAAACTATCCAGGCTTTGTTGGTCCCATGATGCTGATCATCAACTCTCTCAGTCAACTCAGGCTTTGATCCTTTAGGAGTTTAGCTGTTGACATCACCAGTGGACAGCCAATCACACGCTGTGGATCAGTGGCACTGAGATTCACTTCTCTCTTCTGCAGAATATTACATGATTGAAAAATAATTTAAACAAATTTACACAGCAAGAGGAAAAGAGCTATGAAAGAGGACAAATCTCACTACGTCAATGCAAGTAAAAGTCATGAAGTTAGTTTAGCTGATTTATAGAGAGAATTGAACATTTAAGCTCACTTGTAGAAATTCTTATATCAGAGCTTATTTCAATGACCTTTATATAGGCGGCTATTTATATCAATTTTAGTGCCTATTAATGATTGATTAACTAAAATGATACATGTGTAATTAATTAAGGGTATAATAATTACATAAATGATATCTAAATCATTCAAAATATTATTAATATTATAAATAAGCATTGTTAAAAGCCAGACGCTTTAGTCTTTACGAACCATTTTCTAAGCCATGACCTTTAATTTGGAGTTTGGGGAAGTGGCTTTATGGCATCAGAGGTGTGCTCACATCTGATTGGTCCAATTTCAGTTTGAGACATAACCTTACCTGGAGCAGGTTAGCTGTGGAGCGTAGGTTACTATGGAGATAAAACCCAGGATTAGCACAAACTAAGCTTAAACATATCTGGCTATCCAGCTAAACTGGCTTCATGGTATAGGCCCCAGGGTTTTGTGATTCTTCCAATCAAAATGACTGATTTTGTGGTGGTAGTATCAAGTTTTTTTCTTCATAATTAGGATATTACATCTATCAAACACTGCACTCGATTACTTATGAATGGGAGAAAGTGCACCGCCAAATATGGCAAATAAGCCCCGCCTTCTAAATGAAGAGCCAATCGTTGATTAGTAAAGCCATCGCGTCACTGCAGCTGCCATTAGAATCTCCAGTTGCTATAGAAACAGTCAGTGTTCTGGACAAACTCATGTCATCATATGGCGCCCATGTGACTCTAGTGGTTCAACCTTTTAATAAAGTTGCGAATACATTTTGTGCGTAAAAAACAAACAAAAATTATGATTTTATTCAACAATTTCGGTCTCCTACGCAGTGTCCGCTGTATCACACGCATGCGTCGAGGTGCTCCTGTGAACAGCATCAGTGCCGTAGATTCCGACAGCGCAGCACTGTTTTTATAACGTAAACTGTAGAGCAGTGGTTTTCAAACCTGTCCTGGAGGCACCCCAGTCCTGAACATTTTGTGTGTCTCTCTCATTTATCACACCTGCTTCAACTCATCAGCTCGTTAGTAGAGGCTGCAAAAACTAAATTGGGTGTGTCTGATAAGGGAGACACACAAAATGTGCAGGGCTGGGGTGCCTCCAGGACAGGTTAGGAAAACCACTGCTGTAGGAGACTGACCGAAATGGTTTAATAAAGTTGATATTTTAGTTAGTTTTTGAGCACAAAATGTATTCTTGTCGCTTCATAGCATTAAGGTTGAAAGGCTGGAGTCACATATTTTATCTTTGTTTTTACTTCCTTTCTGGACCTTGAAAGTGTTCATTAAATTGCTGTCAATTGAGAGATCTATGGAAACTCTGTATTTTCATATTTTTGCCAATTTCCCATTAATTTCCTATGGGGGTCAAATTTGACCCGAACACCCTGAGTGTGACTATTGTTTTTTCGACCATTTAGACTTTTCAAATCCTGTCCCCAATCCAGGGCTGATAGTGAAAAAAATTCCTGAGCCGGAACTTTTTTTCCTTGCCCCCCGAGAGGGTACTATGTATGCAACGCACTTTTAACACAACTTGTTGGCCCCTGGGCCCAAATATATAAACAGCCTAAGTATGTATAACCCTGATATTCATTATTGACAAGTGGCTCTTTTTTAGATATTTTCATATTTGCATTATGCCCTCAGTATTATTCAAGAAAACACAGCATTTTCTTCTCAATATGTTCAGTGCCTACATTGACCTTATTAGCCCATCTCAGTACAATCACTGGAAGTAAATGCTGCAGATGCTACAGTCATACCAAGACAGGTCAGTAAGTGGCAATAATAGTACTCCAAAGTACACAGGAATTGATTACCTAAAGGACATGAAAAGGACACACATTCATTTTTGTTTAACAAATTTTCATTATTAGTTCATGTTAACTAATGTAGTTAACTAATGTTAACTAATGAACCTTATTGTAAAATGTTATTTTATATTTAGTCCGAGAGCTTTCTGTTCCTCCTCTACAGAAAGGTATGAAAAACATCATCAAAGTAGCCCATATGTGACATCAGTGGGTTAGTTAGACTCTTTGTTCGCGGACTGAAAACAAACACGGACGAGAAGACAATGCTGAATAAAGTCTTAGTTTTTGTTATTTTTGGACCAAAATGTATTGTCCATGCTTTGGGAAGCACTGTCACCTCAGGTCCCCGATTCGAGTCTGAGCCACGAGGCCTTTCCGTGTGGATTCTCCATGTTTTCCTCCAGTTTCTCCCACAGGTCAAAGACATGCAGCAGGCGAGCTGTTGATGTGATGGACCGGCCATCCGTCCAGGGGGTTTCCCTGCCCGTGTCCCGAGAGGATGGGACAGGCTCACCTCACAACCCTAAAACAAACAAAAAGGTTCTTAAAATATTAAAAAAACATTTTGATAATTCAGAAATAAACATTTTCAAAATGATAGAATGGGATGTTCCTCTAACGTTCACATAAACCAAGAAACAACGCTCTTAATACATTAAAAACTGGACGTTTTGAACGTTTAAAAAGGTATAACATTTTCATAACTTAATGGGAACGTTAGCAAAACATTGTAAGAACATATTTTGTGCCTTTCTGGGGCTTGAGAGTGGCAGTGGCGTAGCCGTCAATGGAGGGACAGAAATCTCTCAGATTTCATTAAAAAGATCTTCATTTGTGCTGCGATGAACGAATGTCTGATGGTGAGAAATTAATGACGCCATTTTCATTTTTGGGTTAAACTAAGCCTTTCATTTTTCATCAGAAATGGCTGATAGTTTTAGTATTAGCAGCATAAACTCATCAAGAGAGCAAATGAACCTCTAATAACAACATATCAATATCCAGGACACCGAGAGAGTAACTCTATAGAGAAGAGTTATTACTATTATGGAGGCTATGGATGATAAATCACAAGTTTTAGTGCAACAGAAATATGACTTAATATTTACTGAAGAGTCTGAAATGACCGTGACAATGTCTTTTCCTGTAAAGGATCAATCAAGACAACAACAACACAAGAGGTGGGGATCATCATATATGGGCAATACGGATCGCCCTAGCAACCATATAGAAACCACCTAGCAACACCTGAGCGACCCAACTGTTCGACTGTATTAAAACAGACCTCATCAAGCCCACAGTAAGTTTGTCTTTTAAAAATGTAAACCTAGTTAAATATTATATTCTTACCTATCTCTGCTATTAGTTCCCATCGGATCTTCTTATTGATTTTATTTTATTTAGTAGCCGAGGTCCGGACCTCTGTATTTTCCCGAGGTGTAGGCATATATAGTAAAGCTTGTGAAATAACCGCTAATATAGTTTAAACTCAGCACCAATATCTCCAGTTGGTTATTATCGCAGCGTCTGTCACTGTCACCGCTCGTCAATGTCAAAATATCTGAGACGACCAATCAAATCAAAGTAGGCGGGCTTTATGGCGTTCACAGAGCGCGCAACGCGTCAGTTTAACGGCCATAATGTCCGAGATAAGATGTAAATAGCAGCAAAACTACATGTTTCATATTTGACAGCTGTTTTAGCACAGAACTGAACAAATAATCATCCAAACTAATAAACTTTTGTCTAATCTAGCCGTTTTGAACACTTCTGTACTATTCTTTGAAACGGCAGAGGAGACTCATCAGGAAACCGCGGAGAGAAGAAGTAAGGTAACGTTACACTCGTGATGTTTACTTTAGGACACTTCACCAAAACCACAGAAGAACCTGTAAAACCCAGCAAACCTTGACATTAATACTTGAGACATTAGAACAAAATATATGGATAAAGAACATGTAAGTTATACAACTAAATTAGTGGTTTTCTAATTTCACTGAACATTTCCATTCAAATTCGTGAACAGTCTTATTAAACATGGACCTTTATTCTCATTAAATGTCTTCTTTCTGTTATTGTGGGCTCATTTTGTAAATATAAGAAACTAGTTGAAGCCAGCAGAAGCCCCGCCCACAGCGCAGAATGGACCAATCACAGGAGCGTCTCTGGAATTCCATCAAGACTGTGACATCACAGTAGCAGGTATTAAAGAGCTTATGCTTTGCTCAAGCGCCATCACTTGCTGTTCGTTGCTGATTCTAGTGTTTCTTGTGTTTCTCACTTGACTCGAGCTTTATTCACAACAATTTGCTATCATTTTGAATACATCATTTACTGCGCAATATACTTGACAATATTACACAACTTTTATCTGTACAAGACTTCAGTCATCACAGATAAATACCCGTTGATCTCGCTGTCTACGCTAGCTAACCTAGTTGAGACGTCATAATGGTGCTATTGACTGTACTAGGGCTATATGCTTATTTCCAGAGGGGAAGGAAAGAGGTCAGCGACAGCCACTCAGCTCCAGGTGAACCTGAGGACCAGAGCGATGATGTTCCACCTGTGGAGAGTAATGATGGTAAATCAGATGTTATGACAATATCTAACTCTTTTTGTTTATTGGAGTCTGCACTGGCTCTACACTTATTTTAATGTTTAAAGGACAGTCAAAAATGTACAGTCACATCTGAAGTTCAGTTTTGTCCTGTCTGTAACTTAATGTGCCACAATACAACATAACATACAGTACATATATGCACAATCACAAATTAAAAACTGAATTATACTACAAAATTCAGACTTAAACTCGACTCATGATACATTACACACCATCTTTAAGTTCATATCTTCATGAATTAATGCATTTAGACAGAAATTAAAATGCCTTACCTCACTGTATGTTGCCGAACAAGGTGAATATGCGCATGAATATTAATTACATGATGTTTGTTTATTGTTTGCACACATTGACTGACAACTGGAAGTGTAAAGAATGTGTCCAGTGTGAAGTCACTTCATAATTTACAGCAAGCTTAGTTGCAGTGATATGAGTATTGTATTAATAATGTTGGTGTCATTGCCCTCTGTAGGTCAGATGTCGTCTCAGGACAGCAGTGGACCTCCTCAGTTCTTCAACATCTCAGAGGAACGCGTGCGTCCCTGCTGACCCTCGAGTCGACGACTGGATTGACATCCAAACCCCTGTCCCGGATGCTCCTGACGCGAGTGATGATGTCACCCAAGCTTCAGGTGGTAAATGAGATGTTATGAGACTGTATTACATCAGATTTGTATTGAAGTCTGTATGTTGCCTAACATGTGCATGAATATTGGTTGCGGTGATATGAGTATTGTATTAATAATGTTGGTGTCATTGCCCTCTGTAGGTCAGATGTCGTCTCAGGACAGCAGTGGACCTCCTCAGTTCTTCAACATCTCAGAGGAACGCGTCCCTGCTGACCCTCGAGTCGACGACTGGATTGACGAGACCTTCAGTGATTTTAACCGGGCCATGTTAAAATTTAACTCCGTTCAAACCCCTGTCCATATTGCACCTGACACAAGCGTCATCCCAGCTTCACAGAATCTAGCACAGGATCAGAGAACAATTATGGGTCAGTTTGCTTAGAAAACCCAAACACACACACACACACACACACACACACACACACACACACACACACACACACACACACAGCTGCTCCATGGTTCATACTTAAAATTCATTCAAGGGGAGTCATAACACAGAAATGAACTTTTCTGACATTCAACAAGATAATTTAAGTGTGTGTGTGTGTGTGTATGTGTGTGTACTTGTTTATATTACATTGTGGGGACCAAATGTCCCCACAATGTAAATGGAGTAATAAACATACTAAATTATTATTTTTTTAAATGTAACAGTTTGTACAGTATAAAAATAATATTCAAATTAATAACTCAATTAATATATGAATCAGAAAATGAAATAGTTTTAGATCAAGAGTGACATTTCTTTCTTTCTTCTTTTCACAGACATCCGTTCCTGCGGTTATGAAATGGGCGTTGCACTGGGTGAAGGAGGCTTTGGGACGGTTTACGCAGCAACTCGTTTGCAGGACGGCCTTCGGGTATTCATTATTTACAATATCTGTCTGGATGATTATTTTTGTCTTGTATTAAACTCTTATCCAAGCTCTTATATATACTTCACATGTCAAACTTGTTTAAATAGTCAGACATGCTCTGCATGTTTAAAGTTAAATTCATGGAAATGCACATGTTTGTTCAGATGTAATGATTGCATTTTCTGAACTTTGAACACATGTACTGTAAATAATTCTAACGCAAATCCATTTTCTGTTTTTTTTTCGTCAGGTTGCAGTTAAAATTGCCTCCAACAAGAATGTGAAATATGCCAGGGTTGTAAGTCGGCTGTGCTCTCTCTGTTTTACCTCTCACTCACTGCTTTATACATCTCATATTAACATAATCACAGACTATACATGATAAATATAGATAACTATTTTTCAACCATTATAACAACTGTCTTTCTTCTAGGGCGGTTATTCCAGAGCCATCCCACTGGAAGTGGCTCTGCAAATGTTTGCTAATGGAGGGCCCAGGGTTCCTCACATTATCCAGCTCTTGGACTGGCAGGACGAGGGTGACCGATACCTTATGGTGCTGGAGCGGCCCATGCCCAGTCTGACCGTGGATGACTTTTTGACAAGCTACAGGGGGAACAAATATGAAGATCTGGTATGCGTTATTATGCAACAGACAACATTAGCGGCTCAGGCCTGCTGCCAGCGCGGAGTGTTTCATCGGGACATTAAGTTGGAAAACCTGCTGATAAACACGGACACCTTCGAGGTTAAATTAATCGACTTCGGATGTGGGGAATTCCTGAACAGCACGGGCTACTACACCTTTTCTGGTATGTATAATTTCTCAAAGCTGCAAGGTGTGTCTCAAACTCTGGTGCCGACTGAGAGACGTTCACACAGGACTCATGAAGCATCATGGAATGGGATCCACTGTTGCGATTAGCATCAAATCATTTCTTGCATGATAATGGATATCTAGTCAAAATGTTGTGTTAATGGAAATTTACCATTTTTTTCCTCCAGGCACAAAAAAGTACTGCCCCCCCGAGTACTGGACAAACGGACACTATTACGGAAACCAGCGACGGTGTGGTCACTCGGAGTACTCCTGTTTTTAATGATGTGCAGGAGTTTTCCGAGGAGAGGAGACCTGGAGAAGATAAAGCAGAACAGCTGGACAAAAAATGGCTTGTCACAAGGTGAGATCTTCATTTCAGCAAAGGACCATTTTAATTCTGAATCTTAATATTTAATTCTGTGGTTTAATAAATGATGGTTTTGTTGATATTTAATCTAATAATCAGACGTCTCTCCCTTCTTTCTCGACAGAATGCTGCGATTTGATTGGCTGTTGTCTGCAGGTCGACCCAGAGAGGAGGATTGAACTAGAGAAAGTCGGTCTGCACAACTGGTTTAAGGTATTAATTACATTTAGAAGATTTTGACACTGGCTTTAATTACGCTACTTTTCGATATGTGCTGCAAATCTCATAAAGTCAGATGACAAACTTCAGTGCTGTTTTTTACTCATGCTTTAAAATTTCCATTAACTTTTTATATGTTGCCTCTTTTTATTTGTATCAATATATAGTTTATGTAATGTATTTGAACAATAACCTGATTTCTGTTTTTGTTTCAAATTACAGACAAGAAGTTATAAGGGCGCTCCTTCTTCGGTCCAGGGCAAGCGGGGCGACGGCTGCTTCTCTAACTGCTCATCGCCCCAGGGCCGCTGAACTGAGGGGCAAAGCGGCCTGGCCATTCTCATCCCAGCGGTGGCAAACAGGTCTGGTCATATAACTGTTGGTCCGCATCTCATTAATGTTCAGAGTTAAATGGCAAACATAAAACTCAGGAAAATAGAAATTAAGCTTTACACAAAAAAATGGGCGAACAGATGGACGGACACCAGTGCATTTGCTAAACAACGTGGTATTGGACTTGAAAATGATAACTGTCGGGCTGAAACTAGCAAAAAACACTTGCATCGCACCTGGCATCACATTGTGCCGAGTGTATGATAGGGCCCTAAGATTTACAGTTATACAATTATAAAGTATCGCTTCTGACCTATAAGGCCCAAAACGGTTTGGTTCCTGTGTGTTTACCTGATCTTTTATCGCCTTATAACCCTTCCCGATCTTTAAGATCACAAAACTCTGGGCTTCTGGTAGTACCTAGGATATCTAAGTCCACTAAAGGAGAGCATTTTCATATTTGGCACCTAAAGTCTGGAACAGCCTTCCTGATAATGTTCGGAGCTCAGACTTACTCTCCCAGTTTAAATCTAGATTAAAGACACATCTCTTTAGCCAAGCATTCACATAATGCATCTCATAACCTTGTACTTCAGTTATATCAGTGCACATGGTCGTCTTTAAAGCTTTTAACAGCAGCTACTGTAATCATTTTCCTGTTCTGACACCCATCCCGAGGTAACTGGAGAGTGTCAGCTCCAGTCTGGATCAAGCCTCTTTATGAAGAGTTAAGATGACCATCACCTGTGAAGAGATGACTCAACTCCTGTGAGGACTCAGTTGACCATCACCTGTGAAGAGTCAACTCCAACTCCTGTGAGGACTCAGTTGACCATCACCTGTGAAGAGTCAACTCCAACTCCTGTGAGGACTCAGTTGACCATCACCTGTGAAGAGTCAACTCCAACTCCTGTGAGGACTCAGTTGACCATCACCTGTGAAGAATCGACTCAACTCCTGTGAGGACATCAGTTGACCATCACCTGTGAAGAGTCGACTCCAACTCCTGTGAGGACTTCAGTTGACCATCACCTGTGAAGAGTCGACTCCAACTCCTGCGAGGACTCAGTTGACCATCACCTGTGAAGAATCGACTCAACTCCTGTGAGGACATCAGTTGACCATCACCTGTGAAGAGTCGACTCCAACTCCTGCGAGGACTCAGCTGACCATCACCTGTGAAGAGTCGACTCTAACTCCTGCGAGGACTCAGTTGACCATCACCTGTGAAGAGTCGACTCCAACTCCTGCGAGGACTCAGTTGACCATCACCTGTGAAGAGTCGACTCTAACTCCTGCGAGGACTCAGTTGACCATCACCTGTGAAGAGTCGACTCTAACTCCTGCGAGGACTCAGTTGACCATCACCTGTGAAGAGTCGACTCTAACTCCTGCGATTACTCAGTTGACCATCACCTGTGAAGAGTCGACTCCAACTCCTGTAAGGACATCAGTTGACCATCACCTGTGAAGAATCAACTCAACTCCTGTAAGGACATCAGTTGACCATCACCTGTGAAGAGTCGACTCAACTCCTGCGAAAAATAAACTGTTTGATACCCTAAATCAGAGATTATGTTATCAATGTGGAAAAAACATGCAAATTCACTAAGCATAAATATAACAATATACACGAAGGCAACTCAGTTGAGGGTAATGAGAGAGGAGGAGAGGAGTTTATTCACTTTCCCCACCTGAGACTGAAACCCACAACCTTCAGGTTACAAGTCCAACTCTCTAACCATTACACTCTAACCATTGCACAACTGCCCCTAACAGTTTTACTAATAGATTTGAATAATATTGTGAAAAGAGACCCTCACAAGGAAACAAATATCCATCCTGGGCCTCTGCCATTTGGTATATGAGGGAGTTGGACGGCAGGCTTGCATTATGGGTTTGACCAGGCCAACCCACTTAGACATCCAATCAAACATGCATAGCATTTTACAATGAAAACACTACATAAATCACTCAACTTTACAAATACATCAATGGTTTCTTGAAGATGCTGGCCTTGAGGAAGGCATATAAAACGCTTGCAAAGGGTTGCCTTTAGAGCACGTTACCTGACGAACAAGCATGCAGTGTCGGACACCAAACAAACATGATATGGTCCTGTATTCACTTGGGCTAGCGTGCCACCACAAGACAACAGCCTTAGTCGGGGTTCCAGAGGTTTCGTTTTCGTTTTTTTTTTTTTTCGTTTTTGGTTTTATACAGTGGGTACGGAAAGTATTGAGACCCCGTTACATTTTTAATTCTTTGTTATATTGCAGCCATTTTTCTCATTAATGTACACACAGCGCCCCATATTGACAGAAAAACACAGAATTGTTGACATTTTTTGCAGATTTATTAAAAAAAGAAAAACTGAAATATCACATGGTCCTAAGTATTCAGACCCTTTGCTCAGTATTTAGTAGAAGCACCTTTTTGATCTAATTCAGCCATGAGTCATTTTGGGAAAGATGCAACAAGTTTTTCACATCTGGATTTAGAGATCCTCTGCCATTCCTCCTTGCAGACCCTGTCCAGTTCATTGGGTCATTGTCTTGTTGGAAGGTGAACCTTCGGCCCTGTCTGAGGTCTTGAGTACTCTGGAGAAGGTTTTCATCCAGGATATTCCTGTATTCATCTTTCCCTCGATTGCAACCAGTCGTCCTGTCCCTGCAGCTGAAAAACACCCCCACAGCATGATGCTGCCACCACCATGCTTCACTGTTAGGACTGTATTGGACAGGTGATGAGCAGTGCCTGGTTTTCTCCACACATACTGCTTAGAATTAAGGCCAAAAAGTTATCTGGGTCTCATCAGACCAGAGAATCTTATTTCTCACCATATTGGAGTCCTTCAGGTGTTTTCTAGCAAACTCCATGCAGGCTTTCATGTGTCTTGCACTGAGGAGAGGCTTCTGTCGGGCCACTCTGCCATAAAGCCCCGACTGGTGGAGGGCTGCAGTGATGCTTGACTTTCTACAGTTTTTTTCCCATCTCCCGACTGCATCTCTGGAGCTCAGCCAGTGATCATTGGGTTCTTCTTTACCTCTCTCACCAAGGCTCTTCTCCCCCGATAGCTCAGTTTGGTCGGACGGCCAGCTCTAGGAAGGGTTCTGGTCTTCCATTTATGGAGGCCACTGTGCTCTTAGGAACCTTAAGTGCAGCATACATTTTTTTGTAACCATGGCCAGATCTGTGCCTTGTCACTATTCTGTCTCTGAGCTCTTCAGGCAGTTCCTTTGACCTCATGTTTCCATGTGTTTCCAGGTCTTATATAGACAGGTGTGTGGCTTTCCTAATCAAGTCCAATCAGTATAATCAAACACAGCTGGACTCAAATGAAGGTGTAGAACCATCTCTAGGATGATCAGAAGAAATGGACAGCACCTGAGTTAAATATATGAGTGTCACAGCAAAGGGTCTGAATACTTAGGGCCATGTGATATTTCAGTTTTTCTTTTTTAATAAATCTGAAAGCATTATTTTCAATATAAAATGTAATTGTCGACTGGATTTTTTTTAACCTTTTATCACAGTCTTGGACATGTCAAGGATCAGACACAGCATTGGCTTTGATGCATTGTTAGTTTTTGTGCAGCATCAGATTTTAATTTTGTCTCCCTCATTTACGCCTTTTGGCTGTTTTTGCCCCATTGACTTCCATTATAACCACATTTTTTGATTGCAAAGCCATGACACCATATACTCAGGCATGTTTGATTGTTAATGGTTTTTCCTGTTGTGAAGAGGTAAAATTTGTCATTTTTAAAGTTGGTAACCAGGCGGCACCATTAACCCTTTAGATAGGACTTTGCAAAAAAAGCTTTGTGGGATTGAATGAGTGCACTCAAACATGTCCACTATGGTTTCGGACACCACTACAAATGGCTGTTCCTTCAAATAGTGCCCTATTTAAGGGTACAGGGGGCGATTTGGGATTCAGCTTATGTATTTATAATGTCTGATAGAAACCGACAGCAGCAGTTACAGCGGTTCTTTGGTATCATGCTAGATGCACAATGGTCACACATGACAATCAAACAAACAAAATGCATAAATCTAGTTTATGTTGGGATCTTACAACAACAAAAAAGCCAGTCCAGTGCCACACTAAGTAACAGTAACGCTGGCATCAATTTTACCAAGTCAATCTCAGTGGGAGTCCGAGGATGAAACATTGGAAGAACTAGTTATTCAACCCAAACCTCCATCGCAAGGATGACTTGAGCAGGAGTTTCTCAGTGATACGCTACTCAGATTGATGTACATTATGAGATGTTGCAGCTGTAATTCCTCACCATCAGCATTAACAAGAGAATATCCATCAACAAACCGTGTGCATATTTCTAATTTATTGCGGTGCATAAGCGGGAACTGTATTAATAACGCATTAGTCGAGCACTAACGTGAACGTTTGCAAAACAAATCTTGCTTCATAGATACATCTTTTTAAAATGTACTTTAAAACACACATGCTCATTTAATAGAAACACATTTTTGAATCCACAATTTTAAAGAAATGTTTTGTACAAAGTTCGAAAAAAATGTAAAAGTATTTTTAAAATATATATAGTCATGTTTACACAACCCAAAATCTCAGTGATATCATAATAAATAGCATTTATAACAGTGAAGATATTTTGTTTTATTTTTACATGAAACATTATGGCCTGAATGTATTTTCATCACAGGTTTGCTCTTAAATTTTAAGGTGGTATTAAAATGGTCTTAAATTGAACATCTGTAGACACCCTGACTCTGTCAGTCTCTTATCAGCCCGCTAAAGCAATCTTAAACAAAACAAAGCAATGATATTAGAACAAAAAAACCCAGCTGACTTTGAAGATGTTTAAGTGATTAGTGTTTAAGTGTATTTATATAAATGGTGAATGTAAATTGACGGAACAGATTGGGAATGCAACAGGTAAGCGTATGAGGCAGATGAAATGTCACTGAAGGCTCATCTGGCAGTAATACAGCCTTTCCCTCTTGCTGGTGATGAGACGGTGAAGCAGGCTGGAGAACGGAGAATCCAGGTGGATGACACAGGGGATCAAAAGTTAGATCTGGATCAATAGGTAGGTAGTGGAGGCAATTCCAAAACACTGCTTCATGAAGCATCGAAGCTTTACGAATCTTCTGTTTCAAATCAGTTGGTTCGGAGCGTTTATCGCCACCACTAGGGGCGATGCCCATACGGAAATGTAATATATGTCCCTATATCCGAGTAGTGATGTCATATAGGTATGTTTCATATAAGGCAATACATTATTAGCACATATATACATCCTCACGATATATGAAGATATAGGTTTATACCATGTATGAAACACCCATTGAAGAATTATTATATATACATATATTAAAATGATATACAGTTCATGATGACTTTTTATATGGTACTGTATGTTAATTCCATATAAGTAAACAATATATGTCTAATTTATACACTTACCTAAAGGGTTATTAGGAACACCATACTAATACTGTGTTTGACTACAATTTATGGTGGAAACGACCATTGTCATTAAATTTTGGAGCTTCAGGGAATGTGCACACAGACTCTCCTGATGTATGATACAGTGGCATACAACTAAGTCATTTGGATCGCGACAGACTAATTTCTTTTTTGACCAATGCAGTTAATCCCTTTTGCTGGCCAAGCATAGCTGGAGCTCCATCCGTAGCAAGGCCATGTAACTTTTCAAATTGTAGATCAAATTGGTTCATCGCCAAAACAACTTGTTTAAACACATCCTCACCTTTGGTAGTGAGCATGCCGTGCAGTTGGGCGGTATTTGTTATGTCTGTTGTTTCATCGCAGGCTAGAGAGAAAAAATGTTTTTTTTTTTGCTGTGTCTTTCAGTGTTGTTTCAATGTCTTGTGCTGTATCAGTAATTCGTTCTGCAACGGTTCTTCGAGATAAACTGACACTTTGGAACAGTTTTACCTTGTCTAGTGCTAGCAGCTCCGCAGCGGCAACAAGGCACTCTTTCACGAACTCTCCTTCTGAATGAGGTTTCAGCTTCTTAACTATTAGCTCGCTCACTACAAAACTTGCATGAGTAACATTGTCTCTGTCAGAATGCGTTCTTGTGAAAACTGCTTGTTGGGCACCCAAAGTCCGCCGATGACCGTTAACTTTATCCAAGCGCATGTTTAGCATGTTTCTAGCTGTAATGGCGCTCGAGATTTGCCTTTTTCATCACTCCAAGCGCATCCCCACAAACTAGGCAGACTGACTTGCCTTTTACTTCGACAAAAAAATAATCGTTTGTCTATTTTTCTTGAAAAGCACGACATTCTGCAACTACTTTTCTTTTCTTGACTGTCGCCATTATGCATTTCAGCAATGACAAACATACCAATGAACGTACCTGTTGCGTTCACCCTGACTGGGACCGGACATATATTATATTATATATTTATTATCTATTATAATATAAAATAACAATTATATTGACAGAAACGCGGTTTACTTTTATGTATACTGTAGTTTTTTTTGTAATTCTGAGTTTTTTTTTTTAACTGTCTCACGGGCGCGTATGGCCCGGAGGCTGGCTGTTCCCCACCCCTGCTCTATTGGGTTGAGATCTGGTGACTGTGGGGGCCATTTTAGTACATTGAACTCATTGTCATGTTCAAGAAACCAAATTGAAATGATCCGTCTGATTCGGTATCCTTCATGCGGTGGAGCCACTGCAAGGGGCGTGGTCGAACAGAGGGTGAACAGAGGGTGAATGGCCCACCTGATGGCCAAACACTCCTTATCGATGGTTCTGTACATAGTTTCTCTCTTCGAGAGCTTACAACTGATGTACAGCACTGGCCGCTCTTCACCCTCCACCTCCTGGGACAGGACCGCGCCCAGCCCCCTTTCCGAGGCGTCAGTCTGTAGGGAAAATGGGAGAGAGAAATTAGGAGCCTGAAGGAGCGGCCCACCACACAGAGCAGCCTTTATCTGGGTGAAGGCCTGCTGACACCGCTCCGTCCACTGAACCGCATCTGGTACCTCCTTTTTAGTCAGATCAGTCAGCGGGCTAGCGAGGTCCGAATAATTAGGTACAAACCTTCTGTAATATCCCGCTAGCCCCAGGAACTGTCTGACCCCCAGGAACTGTCTGACGCACCTGACCATGACCTAAGTGGAAGCCCAGATACCTCACCTCCACCCGCCCAACCGCACACTTCTTTGGGTTGGCCGTGAGCCCCGCCCTTCTCAGCGACTTCAGGACAGCACGCAGGTGCTGCATATGCCGCTGCCAGTCTGCACTGTAGATGATGATGTCATCGAGGTAGGCAGCGGCATACGCAGCATGCGGCCGGAGAATTCTGTCCATCAGACGCTGGAAGGTCGCGGGAGCCCCGAACAAGCCGAAAGGAAGGGTGACAAATTGGTGCAATCCAAACGGCGTGGTGAAGGCGGTTTTTTCTTTGGTCATTGGAGACAAGGGGATCTGCCAATAACCCTTAGTTAAGTCCAGTGTCGAGTAAAATCGAGCGGTCCCTAGCCGATCAAGCAGTTCGTCAACCCTTGGCATTGGATACGCATCAAACTTCGACACCGCGGTTACCTTTCGGTAGTCCACACAGAACCGGAATGAGCCGTCAGGTTTTGGAACCAAAACTATTGGGCTCGCCCAATCGCTGTTGGACTCTTCTATTACCCCCATCTCTAACATGGCCTCTAATTCAGTCTGAACTACCTTTTTCTTGTGTTCAGGTAAGCGGTAGGGCCGACTGCGAACCACCACGCCCGGCTCGGTCTCAACGTTGTGCTGAATGAGGACAGTGCGACCAGGTAGGGGCGAAAACACGTCAGCAAACTCCGCCTGTAAGGTCTTTACGTCAGTGAGCTGGGACGGTGAGAGATGATCCTCGCCCGGGGCCAGAGCGAGAGATTGGGACTTTTGAACCGCCTCTGGCCCGAGATCCTCCTCTCCACTCACCACCGTCACCAACATCACTGACTCCACCTCTGACCACTTTTTTAACAGGTTGAGGTGGTATATTTGACGTGCCCCGTCCCTATCTGATCGCACGACCTCATAGTTGAGGTCCCCAACTCGCCGTGTGACCACAAAGGGCCCTTGCCACTTTGCGAGCAACTTAGAGCTAGAGGTAGGGAGTAACACAAGCACTTTATCTCCCGGTGCAAATTGACGTAACCTAGTTCCTCTGCTGTACAGCTGTTTTTGTCTGTCCTGAGCCTGTAACAAATTCTCCATTGATAGCCGTCCCAAAGTGTGGAGTTTTGTTCTCAGGTCCAGGACATACTGAATTTAATTTTTACTAGCGGACGGTCCATCCTCCCAAGCCTCCCTAAGGACATCCAGCACCCCCGCGGCTGGCGTCCATAGAGAAGCTTGAAGGGGGAAAACCCCGTGGAGGCTTGCGGGACCTCGCGTATAGCAAACAACAGAGGTTCTAGCCACTTATCCCAATTTTTGGCGTCCTCGTGAACGAACTTCCGAATCATGGTTTTCAACGTGCGATTAAAACGTTCCACCAGACCGTCTGTTTGTGGGTGATAAATGCTGGTGCGAACGGATTTAATGCCCAACAACTCGTAAAGTTCACGGATCGTCCGTGACATGAACGCCGTGCCTTGATCGGTGAGAATCTCTTTCGGGATTCCCACCCGGGAGATTAAAGAAAACAGCGCCGAAATAGTGCGGAGTGGAACTGCTTCCGGGTATCGCGTTGCATAATCCACTAGGACTAATGCAAAGCGATGCCCCCATGCTGACCGTTCTAATGGCCCGATGAGGTCCATACCAATTCGTTCGAAGGGGACCTGCATCAGAGGAAGGGAGCACAAAGGTGCTTTTGGAGTGGCCGGTGGATTCACCAACTGACATTCACGACACGACGCACACCACTTGCGTACGTTCTCGTGAATGCCCGGCCAGAAGAACCGGGCCATGAGACGGTTTAATGTAGCTGCCTGTCCAAAATGCCCGGCCATCGGGTTAGAATGAGCCGCCTGGAAAAGCATTTCCCGGCGGCTTTTAGGAATTAATAACTGGGTTGTATCCTGCTTTGACTGGGTGTCTTGGGTCACCCAATACAACCTATCTTTTATAATCACAAAACACAGAAATGAGAGCGGTTGTCCAGGATGGAGGAGGTGGCCGTCGATGGAACGGACCTGACTAAACGCATTTTTGAGTGTGTCATCCTGGGACTGTTCCAGGGGAAAGTTATCGCGGTCTGGGAGCACCGGTGTCTTCAGGTCGCTCGGTTCCCCTGAAACCGCCGCCAGAGGTCCCGGTTCCGCCTCGCCCATCTGAGCAACCGCCAACTTCCTTTCCGAGCGGTTTCCCCAAGAAGCATCCGTGCACAAATGTCCCAATAAATTATGAAATGCTGGCCAATTGGTTCCCAGAATAATCGGATGCCGGAGGTGCGGGTTAACTGCATAGAGACGGGCACCAACGGATAGCTCACCATTTCCCCGTGCACACACCTCACCGTAACCATACGGCCGTTACCCAATGCCTTAGGCTGTATCAGGCCTTGGTGAATAGAGGTTTGGTTACATCCGGAATCCACCAAGGCCTGATAAGTACCCCCCCTTGATACTCACAGGTATGAGGTACAATCCAGCTTGATCAGGGGCAGCTTGCAGAGCGTCGGGGACCCGGACCAGCGTTCCGACCTCCATGACCCGACAGCGGTCAATAAAATGGCCCGGATCCCCCGTAGCGCCAACAAGACCTTCCCGCCGCCCTAGTGGCCGGAAGTAGGTCAGCAGGTTGGCTTGGAGAGAGCGCGGGGCCGGAGGAAGAAGGGTAAGTATCCGGCAGCACAGCGCCTCCCCTCGGCGCCTGCCGGGGAGGTGCAGGTGGATCACTTTCGCCGCCCATCCTCCATCGTGGGGCCGGCCTGGGTGTCAATCTGCCGCGGAACCTAGGAAAGGGGACAGGCTTGGAATCAGAGGGGCCGGGGGAAGAAGAGGGTAGAGAGAGAGAGAAGCAGATGGAAGGGGTTCGCCGACCTTGTGGCAAGCCACCATCTGATCCTCCGCCAACTGGATGGCCTGGCTCAGCGACGTCGGGCGGTGGCACTGGACCCACTGCGCGGTCTTTCGAGGAAGCCGCACGACGAACTGCTCCAGTACCACACGATCGATAATGACCTCGACGTCGCTTCCGTTGGCCATCAGCCACTTGCGGCAGGAGTCCCGGAGCTGGTGCGCATAGGCAAAGGGTCGGCCGGAGTCATCCAGGGTCAGGGTGCGGAACCGCTGCCGATGTTGTTCTGGGCTCCGGCCAACCCGCTGTAAAATCGCAGGAGCCGCATCGGCCAGTCCGCCTTGGGTCATCCCCGGGACTCGGCAGACCTCTCGAAGAGGTCGATGAATGCCTCCGGATCATCCTCTGGGCCCATCTTCGAGAGGTGCAGGGCGGCGGCCGAGTCGGTGGTGGGGGGGATGGCCCGAATCTCCTGGCCAATCCAGCTCCGGAACAGCTCCCGGTCTTCATGCTGGGCGCGAAGGAGAGCCTCGAAATGCTTCTGTTGCTGCTCCTTCACCGCCAGCAGGTTTTGGTGTTGCTCCTGGTGAAGACCGGCGAGCGAGGTGACGATGTCCGCAAGCGGCGTCTTTGGCGGGGGCTGCATGGTGGCAGCGATCTTCTACCTTGCCGGGTTTCGGCACCAGTGTAGTGTAGACTTTGTGGGTGTAGGAAGGAAGGAGACGGGATCGGCGTACAGGGACTTGTGAGTACTCTCTAAAGTTATTGGGTTCTTAAGGACAATACGTTCACTCCTGCATGGCAGAATGTAGTGGAGTTCATATTGTAAGTACGTAATCTATGTCAATTTCCTTTATTTCTTTGAATGTTAGGGGGTTAAAAAATAGTGTTAAGCTTAAAGCTATTTTTTTATTTTGCAAGGAACAAAAAGCAAATTGTGTTTTTTCTTACAAGAGACTCGTTCTGTTTTGAATGATGAAAACCATTGAACATTTAATTTTTTATTGCCTGGTCAAATTTAAGTTCTGGCAGGAAATTAACAGCTGGTTAAATATGGGTGCTAATAATCCTTCACTAAATTTATTTCAGGTTTTAATTTATGTAGATAGTCCCTCAAAAAAGATGTCATTGATGTTAAATGTTATTGTTACGATGAGTAAATATCACATACATAAAAGCAAGTGGAATAACAGTAAACTCTCTTTAGCTTGTTTTAAAAATGAATGTAAAAATTATTTAGCATCCATAAAATACTTATCCAAAGATAACAAATCCCTTGGTGAATTGTATGAAGTCATGTGTGAGTCCCTTTCCTTCTAAGATTGTGTTAATGTTTTTTTTTTTTCTTTCTGGCAAATACCCCCACCTTAAGTGTTTAAAGATGTATTGTTTGTTTTAGGTTTTTTTCCGTTGTTGTTGTGGTTTGCTGCACTAAACATGCATTTTTTTGTTTTTTACACATGAACCTAAGCACAGATGTGTAGAAACAAGTGTATTTATATAACAAATCATTTATGTATATTTTCATATGCATAATATTGTTCCCTTTTTAAGTTTGTAAATTTGATATTGTTCAATAAAAAAAAACTTGTAAAAAAATGTATTCTTAACCTCTAATACACACTCTGGCGAGGAAAATCTAAGATTTTATTAGCCAATGGCTAATGATAGATATTATTTAGTCGCCCAGAGTGAACATATACTCGCATATGCAAGCGTTTTACTCGCATTGTAGAGGGTTGAGATAATTTATTGTTTATTTCAAACAAAAAAAACATCAAGTTTCAATAACTAATTGGTACCAAATTGGTAAGAATGTTGCACGTGGTGTTCGTGTTTTGCCATCTTGCGGATAATTATTGAAGCCGTAAGCGATGACCATCTGTCCCCCTCCGGCTGAAATGTTGATGTGATATCTGATCTCAGTGGGCGTGGTGTTGTGCGTAAGGTAAGAGAGGGCATGACTGATGATAGTGTCGTGATCCAGTCATGACAACGCTATTCTCAGCCTGCGCTCCAGCTGGGTCAACTTTAATTTTTAAAATAATTTATATTTTATATTCAAACTGAAAACATGATGTGATTAACACTCAAGTCATCATGTCTCAAGTCAAGTCAAGTCTCAAGTATTTTATTTTTTGTCAAGTCAAGTCACAAGTCATAAAAATAGATAAAAATAAATCCCTTTTCTTACCCATTCTGACATTCAGTTTGGAGTTCAGGAGTTTGTCTTGACCAGGACCACACCCCTAAATGCATTGAAGCAACTGCCATGTGATTGGTTGATTAGATAATTGCATTAATGAGAAATTGAACAGGTGTTCCTAATAATCCTTTAGGTGAGTGTATATGTAAGTTTATTTAAACAGCACACTGTCAGTATGCTTTTATAGGATTTTATTTGGATTTATATAGTGGTGTTTGAATCCTGGCATTTCATTCTAGTTTGGTTTTGGTTCAGGCTTCAGACATTAATGCTACATGTGTCCGTGAACCCATACAAATGTTAATTCATAGTGTTTGTTAGTGTGCAGAGAAGCTCACAGAGGACTCTGTAATGGGGCTTGAGTGCACTGATACCCACTTCTTACCAGTGTTGGAATGTGCCAGTGCCTTATCTAGGATTTAGGATTGGAAATCTTCATTGCCTGCTGGGACTTTACAAAGATTGGGACTTCTACAACACTCAGATAAAAGACTTGCATTGCAGACTGTAAATCCTTTTCCCTCTACAGCATTTTGAATTGTTTGGTACTTCTATATATCTTTTGCTGTTTTTTGTTTATTTGTGTATCACTTTAGTATTTTGGGTTTGAGTTTGATTTACCTTTTATAGGTTTTCTTTCAGTGTTAAGCTTTGATATTCACAATGCTGTCTTGGATTTCCGTCCATGTGCAAATTGTTACTGTGTTATTATTCAGTGATTCAAAATATACAATTTATTTTCACTCCCTCATTGAGACTTTTAGGTTATTTTCGACAGTTATTTTGAACACAAACTATTGGCAAAAGTGAATTCCCTTTTTATGAGGCTTTCTTATTGTATAAAAACCATAGACTGTCTAAAAATATGAACATAGTGTCTGTGATGTCACCCATAGGATTCTGCAGAGCAGTTTTGAATTGTAAAGTAGGGTCGAGCTGGCCGTTGCCATCTTAGCAGTGTGTCATCATGCTTCACTCGCGGATAACAGAAAATGGGCAAAGAGGCAGGACGTAGGCAGAGCTGAGGTGACGCAGTGACTAACAGACAGCAGATAAATGGCTATCCACCTGTCACTCAAAGTGGTCACGCCCTTGATTATGCAGAACTTTAAGGCTTTATATAATGTAAACGAATGAGTTATAAAAAAATTCACCCCCTCACAGTCGTCATGAAGGGCAAAACTAGCCGTTTAGACCAAAACTAGAACTTGTCCCAGGCTGTAAACATGTTTTATTCTGCTGTAAAGTTGGGCATTTTAACATGGAGCTCAATGAGATTCTGTTCCCTTCTGGAGCCTGTCCAGTTTAAGTCACTTCTGGGCTTCAAGAGAGACCGCGGGAGGTTGTATGGAATTACCTTTGTCTCAAAAAAATTAACGTAACTCTATTAACCTGAACATAACTTTTCAGACAATATCAAAAATATGCCATTAAAATATGCTTCATCATAAAAGAAGAAAAACATGAACTCAGTCGCACAAATTTAACAGCCTCTCCGATCCGTGTATCATCTGATCATTTCATTTCTGACTTGGAATGGATTAACGGGAAAAGAGAAGACGGCTTGTTAATTCGTTTTTTTTCTTTAGATTATTGCTCAGAAAATGAGATTTCGGCTAGGTTTCTCGGTTTTCGTTGGTGGTTGTTTACAAATCGGTTTATGGCTTCAATATTTCATTTGCACATGTTTTGATAGTTTGTTTTCCAATTTGATATGAAATAAGCAGAAATGAAAACGGCCCTTTACTCGTGTTTTCAAAAAGCGAGATTTCGCTTGATTTTTCGTTTTTGGTTCAGAGGTAAAAGAACAGATTAATGACTTCAATATTTGTTTTTCACATGTGGGCGGTCATGAGACGCCCCTTTCCGCCGATTGGTCAAGCTAATCTGATCGTGTGACGTCATATGTCGTTCCCCAGGCCAGCAGGTCTGTTCAACAGGCGACCGCTTCTTAAACTGTAGCCTACATGGCAGGTCCTAGATCGGGCTTTCTTCTGTGCAACTTAATGCGTTTCACAAAACAAAATTATATCAGAAATATGAAATATTAATCTGCACCTAGCCTGTTTTATTTAGATGTATGGAGTTCCTGTGTGGTGAAGCTGCGCTAGTTTGTAGATTTATAGCAGGCGAGCTGTCGATGTGATGGACCGGCCATCCGTCCAGGGGGGTTTCCCTGCCCGTGTCCCGAGAGGATGGGACAGGCTCACCTCACAACCCTAAAACAAACAAAACAGTTCTTAAAACATAAAAAAAACAGGATGGGATGTTCCTCTAACGTTCACATAAACCAAGAAACAACGCTCTTAATACATTAAAAACTGGACGTTTTGAACGTTTAAAAGGTATAACATTTTCATAACTTAATGGGAACGTTAGCAAAATATTGTAAGAACATATACATTTTCTCACGCACAGAAAAATCGCGAAGCAAAGAGGACACGGAGACCGACAGACTAGACAGAGCAGGTTACTTATGATATAAAAAACATCTCAGCTCTCAGATTCTGTCACTTTTATTACGAAATTACAACAATAAATGCCGTTTTGGCGCTTGTAAACGTTACGTGACAGATCCCTAGCTGCACGTGGACCGATCATCTCTAGCTAGGCTAAATAAACACGGATGAACAATGTTGAAAGAAACAGTAGACAACTTACCTAAATGTATATTCCTCATACATAATATCGACCAATCAATCTAACATAGGGGGTCAATAAAACAACTGGAGAACAATTATGTCACTTAACATTTACCTCAGGAAAGCTATTTAATGACCATAATAGATAGCACATTAGTTGGCTAGAAAAAAAGAGCTATAGAGAGTATTTTGCTAAATATGTGTAATTTACCATATTACATATTTATATTTATATCATTAAATAAAGTTGTTATTATAATAAAAAAACGCATTATATGTAATTTGAGTTATTTTTAACTTTAAATAACACTGCCCGCTGATAGGGCTCTCTGTATGTTTACAGCATTAGGTGAGTTGTTTTTCTTGAATAAAAATATTAAATCAAATCTCGATAATTTAATTGAAATAACAAATAAGCGTAGCTTACCAGAAATTGTACCATGTAAACACTGTAACATGTTGTCACTAAACCTAATAAAATTCAGTTGTTACTAAAATGTTAGGGACAATCTCAATACACTTATTGTGATGCAATTATTTCATTTGTGGACTGTAATTATACGTTTTTAATTATAATAAGAACTTGAGTATTGTCCACTGTTGTATATTTGTAGTCCACTGCATCTTGGACACAATTATTGTACTTTTTTATATTTTCATTTTACTTTTTATACTGTTTTGTTTTGTTTGAACACTGGGATTATTCCTGTTGTGAATTAAAAACCTTTGTAGTGTGTAAGGGCATGATTAAACAATAAGTACTGTAGTTAAGTGGTTTTGTGTTTGTTTTGTTAAAGCAATTCACATATAGGGTTATGCAACTAAATTAGTGGTTTTCCATTCAACATTTCCATTCAAATTCGTGAACAGTCTTATTAAACATGGACCTTTATTCTCATTAAATGTCTTCTTTCTGTTATTGTGGGCTCATTTTGTAAATATAAGAAACTATTTGAAGCCCGCAGAAGCCCGCCCACAGCGCAGAATGGACCAATCACAGGAGCGTCTCTGGAATTCCATCAAGACTGTGACATCACAGTAGCAGGTATTAAAGAGCTTATGCTTTGCTCAAGCGCCATCACTTGCTGTTCGTTGCTGATTCTAGTGTTTCTTGTGTTTCTCACTTGACTCGAGCTTTATTCACAACAATTTGCTAGCATTTTGAATACATCATTTACTGCGCAATATACTTGACAATATTACACAACTTTTATCTGTACACGACTTCAGTCATCACAGATAAATACAACCCGTTGATCTCGCTGTCTACGCTAGCTAACCTAGTTGAGACGTCATAATGGTGCTATTGACTGTACTAGGGCTATATGCTTATTTCCAGAGGGGAAGGAAAGAGGTCAGCGACAGCCACTCAGCTCCAGGTGAACCTGAGGACCAGAGCGATGATGTTCCACCTGTGGAGAGTAATGATGGTAAATCAGATGTTATGACAATATCTAACTCTTTTTGTTTATTGGAGTCTGCACTGGCTCTACACTTATTTTAATGTTTAAAGGACAGTCAAAAATGTCACATCTGAAGTTCAGTTTTGTCCTGTCTGTAACTTAATGTGTCACAATGCAACATACAGTACATATATGCACAATCACAAATTAAAAACTGAATTATACTACAAAATTCAGACTTAAACTCGACTCATGATACATTACACACCATCTTTAAGTTCATATCTTCATGAATTAATGCATTTAGACAGAAATTAAAATGCCTTACCTCACTGTATGTTGCCGAACAAGGTGAATATGCGCATGAATATTAATTACATGATGTTTGTTTATTGTTTGCACACATTGACTGACAACTGGAAGTGTAAAGAATGTGTCCAGTGTGAAGTCACTTCATAATTTACAGCAAGCTCAGTTGCAGTGATATGAGTATTGTATTAATAATGTTGGTGTCATTGCCCTCTGTAGGTCAGATGTCGTCTCAGGACAGCAGTGGACCTCCTCAGTTCTTCAACATCTCAGAGGAACGCGTCCCTGCTGACCCTCGAGTCGACGACTGGATTGACGAGACCTTCAGTGATTTTAACCGGGCCATGTTAAAATTTAACTCCATTCAAACCCCTGTCCATGTTGCACCTGACACAAGCGTCATCCCAGCTTCACAGAATCTAGCACAGGATCAGAGAACAATTATGGGTCAGTTTGCTTAGAAAACCCAAACACACACACACACACACACACACACACACACACACACACACACACACACACACACACACACACTCTTTCATCAGCACAGAAATGAACTTTTCTGACATTCAACAAGATAATTTAAGTGTGTGTGTGTGTGTGTGTGTGTGTGTGTTATATATTACATTGTGGGGACCAAATGTCCCCACAATGTAAATGGAGTAATAAACATACTAAATTATTATTTTTTTTAAATGTAACAGTTTGTACAGTATAAAATGCATTACGCCTATGGAAAGTCCCCACAATTCACAAAAACCTAACGTGTGTGTGTGTGTGTGTGTGTGTGTTTTAATGGCTACTGTAGTTCACTTGAATAATACTGTAGTGTGACAAATTAATTTTAATTTAAAGGCACAAATATTCAAATTAATAACTCAATTAATATTAATGAAATAGTTTTAGATCAAGAGTGACATTTCTTTCTTTCTTCTTTTCACAGACATCCGTTCCTGCGGTTATGAAATGGGCGTTGCTCTGGGTGAAGGAGGCTTTGGGACGGTTTACGCAGCAACTCGTTTGCAGGACGGCCTTCGGGTATTCATTATTTACAATATCTGTCTGGATGATTATTATTGTCTTTTATTAAACTCTTATCCAAGCTCTTATATATACTTCACATGTCAAACCTGTTTAAATAGTCAGACATGCTCTGCATGTTTACAGTTAAATTCATGGAAATGGACATGTTTGTTCAGATGTAATGATTGCATTTTCTGAACTTTGAACACATGTACTGTAAATAATTCTAACGCAAATCCATTTTCTGTTTTTTTCGTCAGGTTGCGGTTAAAATTGCCTCCAACAAGAATGTGAAATATGCCAGGGTTGTAAGTCGGCTGTGCTCTCTCTGTTTTACCTCTCACTCACTGCTTTATACATCTCATATTAACATAATCACAGACTATACATGATAAATATAGATAACTATTTTTCAACCATTATAACAACTGTCTTTCTTCTAGGGCGGTTATTCCAGAGCCATCCCACTGGAAGTGGCTCTGCAAATGTTTGCTAATGGAGGGCCCAGGGTTCCTCACATTATCCAGCTCTTGGATTGGCAGGACGAGGCTGACCGATACCTTATGGTGCTGGAGCGGCCCATGCCCAGTCTGACCGTGGATGACTTTTTGACAAGCTACAGGGGGAACAAATATGAAGATCTGGTATGCGTTATTATGCAACAGACAACATTAGCGGCTCAGGCCTGCTGCCAGCGCGGAGTGTTTCATCGGGACATTAAGTTGGAAAACTTGCTGATAAACACGGACACCTTCGAGGTTAAATTAATCGACTTCGGATGTGGGGAATTCCTGAACAGCACGGGCTACTACACCTTTTCTGGTATGTATAATTTCTCAAAGCTGCAAGGTGTGTCTCAAACTCTGGTGCCGACTGAGAGCCGTTCACACAGGACTCATGAAGCATCATGGAATGGGATCCACTGTTGCGATTAGCATCAAATCATTTCTTGCATGATAATGGATATCTAGTCAAAATGTTGTGTTAATGGAAATTTACCATTTTTTTCCTCCAGGCACAAAAAAGTACTGCCCCCCCGAGTACTGGACAAACGGACACTATTACGGGAAACCAGCGACGGTGTGGTCACTCGGAGTACTCCTGTTTTTAATGATGTGCAGGAGTTTTCCGAGGAGAGAGACCTGGAGAAGATAAACCAGAACAGCTGGACAAAAAATGGCTTGTCACAAGGTGAGATCTTCATTTCAGCAAAGGACCATTTTAATTCTGAATCTTAATATTTAATTCTGTGGTTTAATAAATGATGGTTTTGTTGATATTTAATCTAATAATCAGACGTCTCTCCCTTCTTTCTCCACAGAATGCTGCGATTTGATTGGCTGTTGCCTGCAGGTCGACCCAGAGAGGAGGATTGAACTAGAGAAAGTCGGTCTGCACAACTGGTTTAAGGTATTAATTACATTTAGAAGATTTTGACACTGGCTTTAATTACGCTACTTTTCGATATGTGCTGCAAATCTCATAAAGTCAGATGACAAACTTCAGTGCTGTTTTACTCATGCTTTAAAATTTCCATTTACTTTTTATATGTTGCCTCTTTTTATTTGTATCTATATATAGTTTATGTAATGTATTTGAACAATAACCTGATTTCTGTTTTTGCTTCAAATTACAGACAAGAAGTTATAAGGACGCTCCCTTCTTCGGTCCAGGGCGAGCGGGGCGACGGCTGCTTCTCTAACTGCTCATCGCCCCAGGGCCGCTGAACTGAGGGGCAAAGCGGCCTGGCCATTCTCATCCCAGCGGTGGCAAACAGGTCTGGTCATATAACTGTTGGTCGCATCTCATTAATGTTCAGAGTTAAATGGCTAACATAAAACTCTGGAAAATAGAAATTAAGCTTTACACAAAAAAATGGGCGAACAGATGGACGGACACCAGTGCATTTGCTAAACAACATGGTATTGGACTTGAAAATGATAACTGTCGGGCTGAAACTAGCAAAAAACACTTGCATCGCACCTGGCATCACATTGTGCCGAGTGTATGATAGGGCCCTAAGATTTACAGTTATACAATTATAAAGTATTGCTACTGACCTATAAGGCCCAAACGGTTTGGTTCCTGTGTGTTTACCTGATCTTTTATCGCCTTATAACCCTTCCCGATCTTTAAGATCACAAAACTCTGGGCTTCTGGTAGTACCTAGGATATCTAAGTCCACTAAATGAGGAATGTTTTCATATTTTGGCACCTAAAGTCTGGAACAGCCTTACTGATAATGTTCGGGGCTCAGACTCACTCTCCCAGTTTAAATCTAGATTAAAGACACATCTCTTTAGCCAAGCATTCACATAATGCATCTCATAACCTTGTACTTCAGTTATATCAGTGCACATGGTCGTCTTTAAAGCTTTTAACAGCAGCTACTGTAATCATTGTCCTGTTCTGACACCCATCCCGAGGTAACTGGAGAGTGTCAGCTCCAGTCTGGATCAAGCCTCTTTATGAAGACTTAAGATGACCATCACCTGTGAAGAGTCGACTCAACTCCTGTGAGGACTCAGTTGACCATCACCTGTGAAGAGTCGACTCCAACTCCTGCGAGGACTCAGCTGACCATCACCTGTGAAGAGTCGACTCCAACTCCTGCGAGGACTCAGTTGACCATCACCTGTGAAGAGTCGACTCTAACTCCTGCGAGGACTCAGCTGACCATCACCTGTGAAGAGTCGACTCTAACTCCTGCGAGGACTCAGTTGACCATCACCTGTGAAGAGTCAACTCCAACTCCTGTGAGGACATCAGTTGACCATCACCTGTGAAGAGTCGACTCTAACTCCTGCGAGGACTCAGCTGACCATCACCTGTGAAGAGTCGACTCTAACTCCTGGACTCAGTTGACCATCACCTGTGAAGAGTCAACTCCAACTCCTGCGAGGACTCAGTTGACCATCACCTGTGAAGAGTCGACTCTAACTCCTGCGAGGACTCAGTTGACCATCACCTGTGAAGAGTCGACTCTAACTCCTGCGATTACTCAGCTGACCATCACCTGTGAAGAGTCGACTCCAACTCCTGCGAGGACTCAGTTGACCATCACCTGTGAAGAGTCGACTCTAACTCCTGTGAGGACATCAGTTGACCATCACCTGTGAAGAATCAACTCAACTCCTGTGAGGACATCAGTTGACCATCACCTGTGAAGAGTCCACTCAACTCCTGCGAAAAATAAACTGTTTGATACCCTAAATCAGAGATTATGTTATCAATGTGGAAAAAACATGCAAATTCACTAAGCATAAATATAACAATATACACGAAGGCAACTCAGTTTTGGGTAATGAGAGAGGAGGAGAGGAGTTTATTCACTTTCCCCACCTGAGACTGAAACCCACAACCTTCAGGTTACAAGTCCAACTCTCTAACCATTACACTCTAACCATTGCACAACTGCCCCTAACAGTTTTACTAATAGATGTTAATAATATTGTGAAAAGAGACCCTCACAAGGAAACAAATATCCATCCTGGGCCTCTGCCATTTGGTATATGGGGGAGTTGGACAGCAGTCTTGCATTATGGGTTTGACCAGGCCAACCCACTTAGACATCCAATCAAACATGCATAGCATTTTACAATGAAAACACTACATAAATCACTCAACTCTACAAATACATCAATGGTTTCTTGAGATGCTGGCCTTTAGAGCACGTTACCTGACGAACAAACATGCAGTGTCGGACACCAAACAAACATGATATGGTCCTGTATTCACTTGGGCTAGCGTGCCACCACAAGACAACAGCCTTAGTCGGGGTTCCAGCGGTTTCGTTTTCGTTTTTTTTTTTTTTTTTTTTTTTTGGTTTTATACAGTGAGTACGGAAAGTATTGAGACCCCGTTACATTTTTAATTCTTTGTTATATTGCAGCCATTTTTCTCATTAATGTACACACAGCGCCCCATATTGACAGAAAAACACAGAATTGTTGACATTTTTTGCAGATTTATTAAAAAAAGAAAAACTGAAATATCACATGGTCCTCAGTATTCAGACCCTTTACTCAGTATTTAGTAGAAGCACCTTTTTTATCTAATTCAGCCATGAGTCATTTTGGGAAAGATGCAACAAGTTTTTCACACCTGGATTTAGAGATCCTCTGCCATTCCTCCTTGCAG
Organism: Gobiocypris rarus; assembly: GCA_023029165.1. Classification (NCBI taxonomy): domain Eukaryota; kingdom Metazoa; phylum Chordata; class Actinopteri; order Cypriniformes; family Gobionidae; genus Gobiocypris; species Gobiocypris rarus. Next base: position 7,225,308 of record CM040910.1, on the reverse strand, counting down.
ACCCTGTCCAGTTCATTGGGTCATTGTCTTGTTGGAAGGTGAACCTTCGGCCCTGTCTGAGGTCTTGAGTACTCTGGAGAAGGTTTTCATCCAGGATATTCCTGTATTCATCTTTCCCTCGATTGCAACCAGTCGTCCTGTCTAGTGCTGCAACGACGCGTCGACGTCATACATTCATCTCGCGTAATGGCGGCTTCTTCTCCTGGGAATGGAGAGTTCCATTCTATCACAAAAACCTAGACCACGATTATCAAAAGTATGGGGATACTTTAAACAGAGGCCAACCAAAATGGTCCTTTGTTCCCTTTGCAAAGCCGAAATGGCGTTACGTTACCACGGCAGCACTGCGATGCACGAGCTCCTCACCGGCTTCACACCGCACACGCTAGCAGTGTGTTGGCAGGGCAGAAGCGGTGCGTATGGAGAGCGAGCATGCGCGTCAGTTGTACATTCACACTGGCTGCGTTTGCCTCGCGCAGCTGAACCGCGGCTCGTATATTGCAAATACAGACGAATATCGTCAATTCTGTCACTTTCCCGGTGTTCTCCTCCGACCCCTGTCTGTCTCGTGCTTTGATTAATGATGGGCAGCATATATCTTCTGCAAATGCGACTGTGTTCTCCTCTTTCCCAAACACACATGCATAACATGCTGTATAAAGGTAGTTTACGTGATAAAAGTACTCTTAATGTTAATATAAGCCTCTAGTTTTAATCATTTAAACAGGCATTTGAAGTTTGAGCAAAACTGGCAGTGTGTTTTCCAGTATTTTATTTTTTTTAAATCACAGCGCCGGATGTCATATGGTGTTTGTGAAACACACAGAACACTTCACTACATGATTTCAAGGTGAAATTAGTTATTTTGCATGTTAATCAGGTCAGTTTTGATCAGAACAATGCACTGTGGCTTTAATTCAGCATGAGCAGCGCACGTCAAAAATAGACCCGGCGCCCGAAGCGATCGCGGCACTGGCCTTCTGCTCTGCTCCTGCTACGCGCCGCTGCCTCTGCTGCGGTGTGAATGCACCCATCTGTTAACATGAGCGCCGAAAAAAAATTTGCGCTGCTTACTCCCTGCTTACGCGTGCGGTGTGACATCCAGTGAACATGCTTAAGCTTCCATTTTCCACAACTGATGTGTGCGTTGATGAATGTTTATATGTGAATAAAAGCCTAAATTAAATCTGTTCATCATATAAAGTGATTGTGTCTCTTCAGAAAATGTGGACTAAACCACTCAATTAATTTGTATTAGTTTTACAATTTACGATAAACTATTTGAAGTGTCAAAGTGGTAGTTGCATTAGTGCTGCAATTATTGCGTTTGTTTTTTCTCAGGAAGAGGCAAAGCTTAGAAGAAGAATTCTTTCAAAATGTGCGTGAAATGCGCCGACGCTGTCACACATACATTCATCTTGCGTAATGGCCCCAGCTGGCCATTACACTTACCGATAGCATACTCAACATGATTGTAAAAGATACTTTATGGCACTTTATTTTTGTATACTGTAAAAACTAACTTGCAATACTTTTTGGTAAAAAATTAATAAAAGTTGAAATATTATATTAGAAGTAGTACTTATCATTTTTTGTATAGTTATCCAAATGATTCATTAGCTAATCAAAAAAAGAACACTAGATTGAAAAATAATAATAATAATCGTTAGATTAGTCGACTAATCGAAAAATAATCGTTAGATTAGTCGACAGAAAAAATAATCGTTAGTTGCAGCTCTAGTCCTGTCCCTGCAGCTGAAAAACACCCCCACAGCATGATGCTGCCACCACCATGCTTCACTGTTAGGACTGTATTGGACAGGTGATGAGCAGTGCCTGGTTTTCCACACATACTGCTTAGAATTAAGGCCAAAAGTTATCTGGGTCTCATCAGACCAGAGAATCTTATTTCTCACCATATTGGAGTCCTTCAAGTGTTTTCTAGCAAACTCCATGCAGGCTTTCATGTGTCTTGCACTGAGGAGAGGCTTCTGTCGGGCCACTCTGCCATAAAGCCACCAACTGGTGAAGGGCAGCAGTGATGCTTGACTTTCTACAGTTTTTTTCCCATCTCCCGACTGCATCTCTGGAGCTCAGCCAGTGATCATTGGGTTCTTCTTTACCTCTCTCATCAAGGCTCTTCTCCCCCGATAGCTCAGTTTGGTCGGACGGCCAGCTCTAGGAAGGGTTCTGGTCCCAAACGTCTTCCATTTATGGAGGCCACTGTGCTCTTAGGAACCTTAAGTGCAGCATACATTTTTTTTGTAACCATGGCCAGATCTGTGCCTTGTCACTATTCTGTCTCTGAGCTCTTCAGGCAGTTCCTTTGAGCTCATGTTTCCATGTGTTTCCAGGTCTTATATAGACAGGTGTGTGGCTTTCCTAATCAAGTCCAATCAGTATAATCAAACACAGCTGGACTCAAATGAAGGTGTAGAACCATCTCTAGGATGATCATAAGAAATGGACAGCACCTGAGTTAAATATATGAGTGTCACAGCAAAGGGTCTGAATACTTAGGGCCATGTGATATTTCAGTTTTTCTTTTTTAATAAATCTGAAAGAATTATTTTCAATATAAAATGTAATTGTCGACTGGATTTTTTTTAACCTTTTATCACAGTCTTGGACATGTCAAAGATCAGACACAGCATTGGCTTTGATGCATTGTTAGTTCCCTTCGAGGAACTCACACTGCGCCGAACGACGATTTGGGGATGCTCCTAAGCATCAGCGAATCTGAAGTCTGAATAAACACTAGTCCAATCAACTGATTGGTCGCGGCGTGATGACGCCATTGTGACGGCATACCCGAAGTATAAAAGGGAGCCGCGCGTAATGGCGGCAGTTATTGCTCTTCAGCATAGCGCTCTCTGTCAAACTGTCTGTCATATTTACTGTTGTCTGTCCAGTTGAGAAAGTGTGTGAGAATGGAAAGAGTGAGAGAATACAAGCAGTGTGTGCATCCGTGTCCCCGCTATATTTGGGCTCGGATACACACCTGCTGTGTGTTCAATGCCTGGGTGCTCAGCATGCTCGGGCGGCTCTCGAGGAGCCGCCATAACACTGCAGAAGCTGACACTCAGGCTGCTTCGCTCTAGGCTGGCCGTGTTTGATGAGGCCGGCCAGCCTCGTGAGCCCCATGGTTCTGGACCCGCGTTGCTGAGGCAGCGCATCGCAGATCATGGGGTTCACAGCGGGATTTGTCAGAGGGTTTTGGGACTGCTGCGCACTTTCCCAATCCTCCTCTGACAGTTCCGAGATCTTCCTCCCGTGTGGAAGCCCGCTGGCGGCATCTTCCCCGGTTGGAGGGTCCGATGCAGGTTTCTCCGGTTCCGAGGAACCGGAGGAGGCGGGCATCGAGGCGGGGTTGAAGTGCAAAATATAACGCTTCATCCACCCGCCCATGAGGAGCTGGTCGAGGTGTTGACCGGCGGTGGCCAAATTAAATATCGATTGGCCACAAGAGACTCAGGAAGTTCAGCCACCCAGTAGGCTGGACGACCGGTTTCTCTCGCGACCGGGTCCAAACACCGCTGGGCTTGCCTTTTTCTCGGATCTGCACACCGAGGTGTGCAGATCGTGGAAGAAGCCCTATTCTTCGCGTGTTTCCAATCCCCGGTGTTGGATTATTCCAACGCTCTGGGGGCACGCAAGCGGGCTATGGGGCGATGCCTCGGTGGAGGGAGCTCGCGAGCTATCTTTCACCCGAGTCGGCGTCGCCCTTAAGGCCCCGGTGCTGCCCACCAAGCCCTGCAGGGATACCTCATCTTTGGTGGGCAAGGCTTATATGGCGGCTGGGCGGGCTGGTAGTTCCCTGCACACTCTGTCTATCTTGCAGGCCTACCAGGCTGACCTCCTTAAAGAGCTAGATGAGGGCGAGGGTCCCTCTCCGGAGGATATACTGGAGCTGCGGAAGGCCGCAGATTTGTCTCTCCGCATCACCAAGGAGACGGCCCGTGCCATCGGCCGCCCATGGCTTCCATGGTGACTGTGGAGAGGCATCTCTGGCTGAATCTGTCGGGGATAAAGGAGAGGGATCGAGCTTTCCTCCTTGACTCCCCGATTTCGCCTTCTGGTTTGTTTGGGGACGCGGTTAATACCGCTGCCTCCAGGCACCAGGAGGCGAAGAGTCAGTCAGCGGCCTTCCACCAGTACCTCCTCGCCGCTCAAAGCCCGGGAAGGCTGGCCCCAGTGGGCAGCCTCAGCCGCCCACCAGCTCCTCGCACCGGCAGGTGCAGAAAGAGAGCGCCGCCTCTAGAGCCCTCCTCCGGGAGCTTGGCAACAGAGGCGGCGCTCACCAGCAGCCTTCAGCACCTAAGGGCGATCTGAGGAACGCCTTCAGGCGCGAAGGCTGCAGGGAAGAAGTCCTAGCTACGGCAGGGCTTCTCAGAGCGGTCCTCCCGCGGAAGGGCAACTGAGGTTGCTTCTTCCGCGGCGCTTGGGGAAATCGATGTGGTAATCCCGCCGCCTATGACGCCGGGCCACATCGATTTCCCGCGAACGCACGCTGCTCCAGCCGCCTCCGAAAGGACTTGCGGCGGGCAGCTCACGCCCCGCACATAGAGGCTCGTTCTCAACTACTCCCTGCCGGTCAGCCGCTTCAGGGGTTGGGAACGAGGCTCGTGTAACACCCGACGCCAGCCTCGAGAGGCTGGTTCCTTAGTAGATCTCGGCGCATGGAAATGCCTTCCGAATATTTCTACATGGGTCCTGCGCACTGTAGAAAACGGTTACAGACTGCAGTTCGGTCCATCCTCCTCCAGGGTTCAGGGGTTGAACTGGACTGTAGTGGTACCGGAGCGGGTTCGTAATGGAACTAGAAGTAAAAACCTTACTGGCGAAGGAAGCCATAGAGCGTGTTCCTCCGCTGGAAAGGGAATCCGGGTTCTACAGCCGGTACTTTATAGTTCCCAAAGGACGGAGGGTTCTGATCATAGATCTGAGGTATTTGAATCGGTCTCTGAGGAGATTCAGGTTCAAAATGCTCACTATTCCCATGATCGTGAGTCAGATCCAGTCCGAGGACTGGTTCGTCACGATAGATCTAAAGGACGCATATTTCCACATCTCCATCCTTCCATGTCACAGGAAGTTCTTGAGGTTCGCCGGGGCGAGGCGTACTCAACATCGAGTGCTTCCTTCGGCCTAGCCCTCTCCCCACGCACATTCACGAAGTGCATGGATGCAGCTCTGGCTCAAATGAGGCTTCAGGGCATCCGTGTGCCCTGCTGCTTGCCACATACCCCCATCGCCCCTCGCAGGCCGGGGGGTACTCCCGAGACTGCGCTCTACAACCACCCCCCTACAACCACGGCCGCGGCACCTGGGGGTAAGGACAGAGAGGCGAGAGAAATGAAGACGGGAGCACGAGGAGCGACAGAACGAGAGGGAGAGAGGAGAAAAAAAAAGACACACTGCCGCTCGCCCTCCGCCCGCCGAGAGGCTCTTCCTCGCGGTGCTGTGCGATGGCACTGACGCTGGTGGACAGCTCAATCCTCCTCCGCCCCTGGCGGCCGGCGGTGACTCCTCCTACCGAGGACCCGGCAGCGAGCCCCGCGCTCCTGCTCCTCCCTAATCGGGCGGACGGCAGCAGGCCCGCCCACGGCAAGCGCGCGACTCCTCCGCTCCCTCTCGGACGGCAGCCACCCCACCTCGACCCAGGCACGGCAGCGAGGTCTCCGCCCCACCTTCCTCGCCTCCAGCACCACCGCCTCGGGCAGCCACTCGCGGTCTTTCCTCATCCGCGCTGCCCGAACTCCTCAGCACCGCGATCCCCCTCAGCAGCGAGGGCTCTTCGACAGCATGTCCCTCCTTCCTCCCGGGTTTCGCACCAGTGTAACGGGTTCGCTGGTGGAAGGAAGGAGGCGGAACCGCGAACGCTCAAAACAGACTTTAATCAAAATAAATAAACAAAAGTAAACCGCGGGCAGCCCCTCACGGACGACTGCCCACCGACACAACAAACGTAAACAAAACATAACATAAAATCCAGGCCTGGTCCTCTCTCCCCTTCCGCTGCCTTCGCTCCTCCTTTTATGCTCCCGCCACTCGCCGCGAGACGAGATCGTGTGACGCGCAGCTGGCACTCATTATCACTCGTCACCGGTCCCGCTCTCGCGGTCCCTCGCCCCGCTGCTTGCCACAACAATCAAACAAACAAAATGCATAAATCTAGTTTATGTTGGGATCTTACAACAACAAAAAAGCCAGTCCAATGCCACACTGTAAAGACAGTAACGCTGGCATCAATTTTACCAAGTCAATCTCAGTGGGAGTCCGAGGATGAAACATTGGAAGAACTAGTTATTCAACCCAAACCTCCATCGCAAGGATGACTTGAGCAGGAGTTTCTCAGTGATACGCTACTCAGATTGATGTACATTATGAGATGTTGCAGCTGTAATTCCTCACCATCAGCATTAACAAGAGAATATCCATCAACAAACCGTGTGCATATTTCTAATTTATTATGTGCATAAGCGGAACTGTATTAATAACAGCGCATTAGTCGAGCACTAACGTGAACGTTTGCAAAACAAATCTTGCTTCATAGATACATCTTTTTAAAATGTACTTTAAAACACACATGCTCATTTAATAGAAACACATTTTTGAATCCACAATTTTAAAGAAATGTTTTGTACAAAGTTCGAAAAAAATGTAAAAGTATTTTAAAAATATATATAGTCGTGTTTACACAACCCAAAATCTCAGTGATATCATAATAAATAGCATTTATAACAGTGAAGATATTTTGTTTTATTTTTACATGAAACATTACATAGGCCTGAATGTATTTCCATCACAGGTTTGCTCTTAAATTTTAAGGTGGTATTAAAATGGTCTTAAATTGAACATCTGTAGACACCCTGACTCTGTCAGTCTCTTATCAGCCCGCTAAAGCAATCTTAAACAAAACAATGGTATTAGAACAAAAAAACCCAGCTGGCTTTGAAGATGTTTAAGTGATTAGTGTTTAAGTGTATTTATATAAATGGTGAATGTAAATTGACGGAGCAGAGTGGGAATGCAACAGGTAAGTGTATGAGGCAGATGAAATGTCACTGAAGGCTCATCTGGAAGTAATACAGCCTTTCCCTCTTGCAGGTGATGAGACGGTGAAGCAGGCTGAGAGAACGGAGAATCCAGGTGGATGACACATGGGATCAAAAGTTAGATCTGGATCAACAGGTAGGTAGTGGAGGCAATTCCAAAACACTGCTTCATGAAGCATCGAAGCTTTACGAATCTTCTGTTTCAAATCAGTTGGTTCGGAGCGTTTATCACCACCACTAGGGGCGATGCCCATACGGAAATGTAATATATGTCCCTATATCCGAGTAGTGATGTCATATACGTATGTTTCATATAAGGCAATACATTATTAGCACATATATACATCCTCAGGATATATGAAGATATAGGTTTATACCATGTATGAAACACCCATTGAAGAATTATTATATATACAAATATTAAAATGATATACAGTTCATGATGACTTTTTATATGGTACTGTATGTTAATGCCATATAAGTAAACAATATATGTCTAATTTATACACTTACCTAAAGGGTTATTAGGAACACCATACTAATACTGTGTTTGACTACAATTTATGGTGGAAACGACCATTGTCATTACATTTTGGAGCTTCAGGGAATGTGCACACAGACTCTCCTGATGTATGATAAAGTGGCATACAACTAAGTCATTTGGATCGAGACAGAGACGACTAATTTCTTTTTTGACCAATGCAGTTAATCCCTTTTGCTGGCCAAGCATAGCTGGAGCTCCATCCGTAGCAAGGCCATGTAACTTTTCAAATGGTAGATCAAATTGGTTCATCGCCAAAACAACTTGTTTAAACAAATCCTCACCTTTGGTAGTGCCGAGCATGCCGTGCAGTTGGGCGGTATTTGTTATGTCTGTTGGCAGGCTAGAGAGAAAAACTGGATTTTTTTTTGCTGTGTCTTTCAGTGTTGTTTCAATGTCTTGTGCTGTATCAGTAATGCTTCTGCAACGGTTCTTCGAGATAAACTGACACTTTGGAACAGTTTTACCTTGTCTAGTGCTAGCAGCTCCGCAGCGGCAACAAGGGACTCTTTCACAAACTCTCCTTCTGAATGAGGTTTCAGCTTCTTAGCTATTAGCTCGCTCACTACAAAACTTGCATGAGTAACATTGTCTCTGTCAGAATGCGTTCTTGTGAAAACTTGTTGGGCACCAAAGTCCGGCGATGACCGTTAACTTTATCCAAGCGCATTTGTCCTTGCAACTCATCCAGTTTAGCATGTTTCGAGCTGTAATGACGCTCGAGATTTCCATTTTTCATCACTCCAAGCGCATCCCCACAAACTAGGCAGACTGGCTTGGCTTTTACTTCACAAAAAATAATCGCTTGTCCATTTTTCTTGAAAACGCGACATTCTGCATCTACTTTTCTTGACTGTCGCCATTATGCATATCAGCAATGACAAACACTGCGTACCTGTTGCGTTCACCCTGACTGGGACCCGGACATATATTATATTATATATTTATTATCTATTATAATATAAAATAATAATTATATTGACAGTAACGCGGTTTACTTTTGTGTACAGATTTTTTTTTTGTTGTAATTCTGAGGTTTTTTTTTTTACTCGCGGGCCGGATCAAACTGTCTCGCGGGCAGCGTACGGACCGGAGGCCGGATGTTCCCCACCCCTGCTCTATTGGGTTGAGATCTGGTGACTGTGGGGGCCATTGAACTCATTTTCATGTTCAAGAAACAAATTTGAAATTATTCAAGCTTTGTGACATGGTGCATTATCCTGCTGGATGGGTACATGGTGGTCATAAAGGGATGGACATGGTCAGAAACAATGCTCAGGTAGGCCGTGGCATTTAAACGATGCCCAATTGGCACTAAGGGGCCTAAAGTGTGCCAAGAAAACATCCCCCATACCATTACACCACCACCACCAGCCTGCACAGTGGTAACAAGGCATGATGGATCCATGTTCTCATTCTGTTTACGCCAAATTCTGACTCTACCATCTGAATGTCTCAACAGAAATCGAGACTCATCAGACCAGGCAACATTTATCCAGTCTTCAACTGTCCAATTTTGGTGAGCTCGTGCAAATTGTAGCCTCTTTTTCCTATTTGTAGTGGAGATGAGTGATACCCGGTGGGGTCTTCTGCTGTTGTAGCCCATCCGCCTCAAGGTTGTGTGTGTTGTGGCTTCACAAATGCTTTGCCGCATACCTCGGTTGTAACGAGTGGTTATTTCAGTCAAAGTTGCTCTTCTATCAGCTTGAATCAGTTGACCCATTCTCCTCTGACCTCTAGCATCACCAAGGCATTTTCGCAGACAGGACTGCCGATACTGGATGTTTTTCCTTTTCACACCATTCTTTGTAAACCCTAAAATGGTAAAATCCCAGTAGCTGAGCAGATTGCGAAATACTCAGACTGGCTCGTCTGGCACCAACAGCCATGCCACTCTCAAAATTGCTTAAATCCCCTTTCTTTCCCCTTCTGACATTCAGTTTGGAGTTCAGGAGATTGTCTTGACCAGGACCACACCCCTAAATGCATTGAAGCAACTGCCATGTGATTGGTTGATTAGATAATTGCATTAATGAGAAAATGAACAGGTGTTCCTAATAATCCTTTAGGTGAGTGTATATGTAAGTTTATTTAAACAACTAGCTTTCAGTATGCTTGTATAGGATTTTATATGGATTTATACAGTGGTGTTTGAATCCTGACATTTCATTCTAGTTTGGTTTTTCATTCAGGCTTCGGACATTAATGCTACATGTGTCCGTGAACCCATAAAAATGTTAATTCATAGTGTTTGTAAGTGTGCAGAGAAGCTCACAGAGGACTCTGTAATGGGGCTTGAGTGCACTGATACCCACTTCTTACCAGTGTTGGAATGTGCCAGTGCCTTATCTAGGATTTAGGATTGGAAATCTTCATTGCCTGCTGGGACTTTACAAAGATTGGGACTAGGGATGCTCATTTCGGTTAATTTTCCTGACCGACAACCGATGCTCATTAATCGATTATTAACCGTTAACTGACAAGATTATAATATTGAATTGACATTAAATAAAAAATACAATTGACAAGTGTCTGTGACCTGTTCAAAATATTTTATTTTACTGTGCAAACAGCCGCAAACACAACACATCAACAACAACAGAACCTGGGCACCTGCAGCGTTTCTGACAACAGAGAAAAACTGAATACGTTCATATAAATAAAAAGCATACAATAAATAGGCCTATACACTAAATATTTTTTTTTACTTAAATAATTACCAAATTAAGAAAACAAAACAAAAATACACTGATCGAATCCATTTGAAGCTTTGAAGAACCTGAATAGTTTTTTCCGTCAAATAAAAATAGCAGGCCTACCTCAGTCCACACATTGACTGGCTTTTATTTTTTTTAAAGTAACATGTCTAAATGATTTGTTTTTTTAACAGGGTACTAAATAAATCACAAAAATGATTAATTAAATACAGACAAAGTGAACATTTGAATATACCTTTAAAATGGGATTTCTGCATAACACAAAGCATATCAAGATACTTAATAGGGCTGGGCAATATGGCCAAAAATAAAAACATTTCTCTGTATTTTCTGGTTGAATGATGACACACTGTACAGGTCCTTCTCAAAAAATTTGCATATTGTGATAAAAGTTCATTATTTTCCATAATGTAATGATACAAACCATAAAATATTTCCATAATGTAATGATAAAATTTCATATATTTTAGATTCATTGCACACAAACTGAAATATTTCAGCTCTTTTATTGTTTTAATTCTGATGATTTTGGCATACAGCTCATGAAAACCCCAAAAAATAAAACAAAATTAGCATATCATGAAAAGGTTTTCTAAATGAGCTATTAACCTAATCATCTGGAGATGGCAGAAGGCCATCATTGACACCTGCGAGAGGGTAAGACACAGAAAGAAATTTCTGAACGAATAGGCTGTTCCCAGAGTGCTGTATCAAGGCACCTCAGTGGGAAGTCTGTGGGAAGGAAAAAGTGTGGCAAAAAACGCTGCACAACGAGAAGAGGTGACCGGACCCTGAGGAAGATTGTGGAGAAGGACCGATTCCAGACCTTGGGGGACCTGCGGAAGCAGTGGACTGAGTCTGGAGTAGAAACATCTAGAGCCACCGTGCACAGGCGTGTGCAGGAAATGGGCTACAGGTGCCGCATTCCCAGGTCAAGCCACTTTTGAAACAGAAACTGTCGCTCAAATTTTGCATGTCATTCGAAATCAAGGTGCCAGAGTCTGGAGGAAGACTGGGGAGAAGGAAATGCCAAAATGCCTGAAGTCCAGTGTCAAGTACCCACAGTCAGTGATGGTCTGGGGTGCCATGTCAGCTGCTGGTGTTGGTCCACTGTGTTTTATCAAGGGCAGGTTCAATGCAGCTAGCTATCAGGAGATTTTGGAGCACTCCATGCTTCCATCTGCTGAAAAGCTTTATGGAGATGAAGATTTCGTTTTTCAGCACGACCTGGCACCTGCTCACAGTGCCAAAACCGCTGGTAAATGGTTTACTGACCATGGTATTACTGTGCTCAATTGGCCTGCCAACTCTCCTGACCTGAACTCCATAGAGAATCTGTGGGATATTGTGAAGAGAAAGTTGAGAGACGCAAGACCCAACACTCTGGATGAGCTTAAGGCCACTATCGAAGCATCCTGGGCCTCCATAACACCTCTCAGCAGTGCCACAGGCTGATTGCCTCCATGCCATGCCGCATTGAAGCAGTCATTTCTGCAAAAGGATTCCCCACCAAGTATTGAGTGCATAACTGAACATAATTATTTGAAGGTTGACTTTTTTGTATTAAAAACACTTTTCTTTTATTGGTTGGATGAATTATGCTAATTTTTTTAAATAGGAATTTTGTTCTTTCAGTCGGTCACGCTCGACGACGCCGGGCGTCACCAACGAATTGGGATCACTTCAGGGAGCCCCTATCAGCTTCGAGATAAAGAGAACTGGCCAATGGCCATTGGCGTGTGTTTTGCATATCGCACCCTCCCGCGGCGCGGGTATAAAGCGGATTCAATCGCCACGCACCATTGTTTTTCACTGAGGAGCCGAACTAGTGACTGTAGTGATGGTACAGCAACTGTGGCGACGGATGTACATCTCCTCCTCCTTCAGGGAACGAGGGTTACATACGTAATCGAGACGCCCTTCAGTCGGTCACGCTCGATGTACGCCGGACGCCACCGACGCAATTGGGATCCCTTTGAAAACGCCACAGTTACTACCACTTCCAGCGCCCGCGAAGAGCCCTTCAGACCCCGCCTGTACCGGGCGGAACTCACGCAGGGGAGTCACACTGCTGTTCCGCAAGACCCACTCAGCAGACTAATGGATAACGCTGGGAAAGCGTGAGGACCGCTGCGGAAGCCACATCAAGCCCAGAGGGAATACCATGTGGAGAATACATGTATGGACTGGCCGTGGGCAGTACAACATACGAAAGTCCCAGGGGTGGCCCCGGCCAAGTAGGCGGGGGAACAACACCAGACTGAGACGGCAAAGCGGAAACGCATGCTTGCGTAGGCCCCGGGCCAGCTGTGTGCCAGGGCGCCGAGCCGAGGGTTCCTCGGTCAGGAGTAAAACAACTGGCAATGGGCCGAGTCCGGGCGGCAAACAGGTCTACCTGTGCGGTCCCGGGCGGCTCCATATCAGCTGGACCACCTGGGATGCAGTCTCCACTCTCCCGGAGCACCTGCTGACGTGAGAGCTCGCCGGCTGCACGGTTGAGCAGGCCCGAATGTGAGTGGCGCGAAGGCTGAAGGTTTGACGGCAACTCGGGCGAATTTGGACACGGAGGGAACCGCTGTGCCACGCCCATCTCGACTCGATCGTAGCCAGCGTTGAAGCGGTCTCATATGAAGCAATCCGAGCGGCGTTACCGCGGCTGCAGATGCCATATGCCCCAGGAGCCTCTGAAACTGTTTCAGTGGTACCGCTGTTCTGCGCTTGAACGAATTCCAGCAGTTCAACACCGACTGGACGCGCCTCCTCTGTGAGGCGCTGTCTGGGCGACCGAGTCCAGCTCCATCCCGAGAAAAGAGATTCTCTGCGTGGGGCAGAGTTTGCTCTTCTCCCAGTTGACCCGAAGCCCCAACTGGCTGAGGTGTCTGAGCACCATGTCCCTGTGTTCAAGACAACTGCCCTCGCGACGCGCCAGAATCAGTCAGTCGTCGAGGTAGTTGAGGATGCGAACGCCTGCTCCTCATGGGGCAACAGGGCTAGCCCGAACTGTAAGACCTTGTACTGATATGCTCGTCCATCGAACGCAAAGTGAAGAAATGGCCTGTGTCGAGTGAGAATCGAGACATGAAAGTACGCGTCCTTCAGGTCGATCGCTGCAAACCAATCTTGGGGACAGACGCAACTAAAGATGCGTTTCTGCGTGAGCATCTTGAACGGCATCCTGTGAAGGGACCGGTTCAAGAACCGCAGATCCAAGATTGGCCGTAACCCGCCGCCTTTCTTGGGTACAATGAAGTACAGGCTGTAGAAGCCGGTCTTCATATCGGCAAGAGGGACCGCTCTATCGCGCCCTTCGCCAGTGGGACCGCGATCTCCGCTTGAGCACAGGAGCATCCGCCGACACGGAGGTGAAGTGAATGCCCTGAACTTGGGGAAGCCGGGCGAACTGAATCGCATAGCCGAGTCTGATGGTACGGATGAGCCAGCGAGACGGCCTGGGAAGCGCTAGCCAGGCTCCCAGGACCGCAAGGGACCATCGGCACCACTGACGTACCGCCGCAGCGGGCAGCGAGGCGGCATGCAGGATCCGACTCAACGGCCTGGTGGCGGCTTGCAGTGGGACCTGTGTGTGCTGTGCAACACTCACCTGCTTCCGCTGAGGGGATATGCGAGTGCAGGAAGGCCTCTTGAGGCGCCCCGCAGCCGGCATCCCCTGCTGGCGAACAGAGAGGCGCCCAAGGGTGACAAGGCATGGGAGCGTCGCCCACTGACAGACGCGCTCTTGGCACCCAGAGATATTGGAAACTGCTCTTTCTGGACAATTTGGTACCACTGGCGCTGGGACCAGCGGCGGAACAGAAAATACAGAACAAAAATTCTCCCCGGCCGGGGAAGGAGTGGTGCTGCAGCCATCTCCTGAAGAGCAGTTTCCTCCATCTCTGGGCGGCCCGCCTCAGGGTCTCTTACGACGGCGCTTGCCACCTGGCTTGGCAGCGGCCTGAGCGGCTGGACGCCCTTCCCGCGGCCGCTCCACGGCCACGGCGTGATGTAGACTGCTGCTGGGCCGGGCGGAGCGGAGGAGGCGGCAGGTGGACGCCCTCGGCGACGGGCAGGCGGAGGTGCGCGCGGCCGGGCGGCGGAGCGGAGCAGCCGCTGGCCACCGGGCAGGATGTGCTTGATAGCCTCCGTCTGCTTCTGGGCGGCCAAGAACTGTTGGGCAAAGCTCTCGACCGCGTCGCCGAACAACCCGGCCAGTGAAATGGGGAGTCCAGGAACCGAGCATACTTGTCGTTTCTCCTCATGTCGCCAGGTTGAGCCAGAGATGCCATTCCTGGACCACTAAGGTGGACATCGCCTGACCAATGGAACAGGCGGTGAGTTTCGTCGCCCGGAGGGTAAGGTCCGTCGCCGTCCGGAGCTCCCGGAGGAGCTCTTGGTCAGGCCTACCCTCGCATGTCCATGAGCGCCTGGGCCTGGTGCACCTGGAGCAAACTCATGGCGTGCAGGGCGGACTCGCCTGTCCACAGGACCTGTAAGCCTTCGCAACAAGGTTGGAAGAGAACTTACAGGCCTTGGACGGGAGATGCGGGTCACCACGCCAGTTGGAAGCGGTCGCCGGACACAGTTGCATCGCGACGCCCGCTCAACCGGCGGGATCCCCATGTAACCCTTGGCCTGTCTGCCGCCGAGGGTAGTGAGGAGGGAGGAGCCGCTAGGTCTGTTTCTGGTGCTGAAAGGCGCCGCCACGACCTAGTCAGCTCATCATGCACCTCCGGGAAGAATGGCACCGGGGCCGGACGCCGAAAACCAGCGCGAGCCGCCCCGAGAAACCAATCATCCAACCTCGAAGGTTCGGGACGTGGTGGAGGGTTCCACTCAAGCCCGACCTTCTCGGCGGCCCGGGAAAGCATAGCCGTCAACTCGGGGTCCGACTCAACCGTTGCCACTCTCCCAGAGGGAGGCAGTACAGCTGAGTCTTCATCCTCCGAGGACTGAAACTCCTCCGATGCAGCGATCGACATCTGCTCATCCGCGGGTGCCCCGAAAGTCACCACTGGACCACTGTGAAGTGAATGCCCCTGAACTTGGGGGGAAGCCGGGCGAACTGAATCGCATAGCCGAGTCTGATGGTACGGATGAGCCAGCGAGACGGCCTGGGAAGCGCTAGCCAGGCTCCCAGGGACCGTAAGCGGACGCACTGACGCACTCCGCAGCGGGCAGCGAGGCGGCATGCAGGGATCCGACTAACGGCCTGGTGGCGGCTCGCAGTGGGACCTGTGTGTGCTGTGCAACACTCACCTGCTTCCGCTGAGGGGATATGCGAGTGCAGGAAGGCCTCTTGAGTGCGTCCCCGCAGCCGGCATCCCCTGCTGGCGAACAGAGAGCGCCCAAGGGTGACAAGGCATGGGAGCGTCGCCCACTGACAGACGCGCTCTCTTGGCACCCAGAGATATTGGAAACTGCTCTTTTCTGGACAATTTGGGTACCACTGGCGCTGGGACCAGCGGCGGAACAGAAAATACAGAACAAAAAATTCTCCCCCGGCCGGGGGAAGGAGTGGTGCTGCAGCCATCTCCTGAAGAGCAGTTTCCTCCATCTCTGGGCGGCCCGTCTCAGGGTCTCTACGACGGCGCTTGCCACCTGGCTTGGCAGCGGCCTGAGCGGCTGGACGCCCTTCCCGCGGCCGGCTCCACGGCCACGGCGTGATGTAGACTGCTGCTGGGCCGGGCGGAGCGGAGGAGGCGGCAGGTGGACGCCTCGGCGACGGGCAGGCGGAGGCGCGGCCGGGCGGCGGAGCGGAGCAGCCGCTGGCCACCGGGCAGGATGTGCTTGATAGCCTCCGCTCGCTTCTGGGCGCCAAGAACTGTTGGGCAAAGCTCGATCGCGCCGCCAACAACCCGCCAGTGAAATGGGGAGTCCAGGAACCGATACTTGTCGTTTCTCTCATGTCGGCCAGGTTGAGCCAGAGATGCCATTCCTGGACCACTAGGTGGACATCGCCTGACCAATGGAACAGGCGGTGAGTTTCGCCGCTCGAGGGTAAGGTCCGCCGTCCGGAGCTCCCGGAGGAGCTCTTGGTCAGGCCTACCCTCGTGCATGTCCATGAGCGCCTGGGCCTGGTGCACCTGGAGCAAACTCATGGCGTGCAGGGCGGACTCGCCTGTCCACAGGACCTGTAAGCCTCGCAACAAGGTTGGAAGAGAACTTACAGGCCTTGACGGGAGATGCGGGTCACCACGCCAGTTGGAAGCGGTCGCCGGACACAGTTGCATCGCGACGGCCCGCTCAACCGGCGGGATCCCCATGTAACCCTTGGCCTGTCTGCCGTCGAGGGTAGTGAGGAGGAGGAGCCGCTAGGTCTGTTTCTGGTGCTGAAAGGCGCCGCCACGACCTAGTCAGCTCATCATGCACCTCCGGGAAGAATGGCACCGGGGCCGGACGCCGAGAACCAGCGCGAGCCGCCCCGAGAAACCAATCATCCAACCTCGAAGGTTCGGACGTGGTGGAGGGTTCCACTCAAGCCCGACCTTCTCGGCGCCCGGGAAAGAATAGCCGTCAACTCGGGTCCGACTCAACCGTTGCCACTCTCCCAGAGGAGGCAGTACAGCTGAGTCTTCATCCTCCGAGGACTGAAACTCCCCTCCGATGCAGCGATCGACATCTGCTCATCCGCGGTGCCCGAAAGTCACCACTGGACGCCCAAGGGAGGGGCCAGCAGTTTCTCTCGGAAGCACCACCGCCGCGGAGCCTGTGAGGGATCAGGGCCCGCGGAGGCTCGCTGGCGGGTTTGCCCTGAACGTAATCCTCAGATCACCCCGGGCATGCGTGGCAGGTCTATCCTGCTGTTGGGCAGGAATAGATATAGAGGTATGCGGAGGGGGACCCCACCTTCCCGAAGGTAGGCGAGTCTTGATCTAAGCTCCGCGATAGTCATGTTCCCGCAATGAGAACATGAACTATCCACAAACGCTGCCTCAGTGTGCTGAACGCCCAAACACGTGAGACAGCGACAGACCGCCAGCGGCGAAGGAACGGCCGCATCCAGAAACGCACGGGTGGAATGACATCTTGAAAAAGACGCAGTGTCACACCCGTATTGCTCTTTTGTGAGGAAACGCTCTCTTTAATGTGCTGAAGCACCCAGGAAAACCACGGCAGCACACAGGAATAGTGCAGCCTGTGTGCTGCACTCACTGAAAAGTGCTGTGAGAACAGCAGTTATTTGCTGCAGCTGTGAGCACGCGGTCGCGCTGTTGTGTGCTGTAACGCCAACACGAGCGTCTTCTCTCTCTCTCTCTCTCTTGCTGAAATAGCAGTTTTAGTCTTCGACCTGAACGCTGTTCGGCTCCGAAGTGAATGACAATGGTGCGTGGCGATTGCATCCGCTTTATTATAGAATAGTGGGCTGCACTGCACACAGCTGGTCAAAATAGTGCCGTTTTTATTGTATTGCATACATCTTAAACCAAGGCAATGCAATCTTAGTAGGCTATGTTGGATTGACTTTTACTTCTGTTGTAAAGACGATCAAAGCAGACAAAACAGACTAGCTGACAGACTGCCATGAACGTGAGATATATAACCAATCGGAGGAGAGCCCTTCTAGCCAGTCATAGACGAAAAAGGCGGTACCTTCCCCTACCATCCTGGGGGAAAAAATATCGTTCACGGTTGTATGTAATTACCTAAAAAAAAAATGAACGTAACTCTATAAAACTGAACGTACCTGTATAAAACTGAAAATAACTTTTTCAGAAACTATCAAAAATTTGCCATTATAAAAGAAGAAAAACACAATGAAAACAAAAAAAATGAACTCAGTCGCACAAATTTAACAGCCTCTTCAAATATGCTTCATTCTTTGTTAATGTTTTTCAAAGATTCGTTTTTCGCAAATCGTGGATTCTGAATGCATTGCCACAGATTTCACTTCTTATGTTTCTCAGTTTTTCGTTTGCTGTTTTGACACAAACCTCTCGTGGGGGCGGGCTTAACAGTGATCTACTCTGATTGGATAGTGAGCTTTTGATGGACAGGTGCTCTCCCGCCTGGAAGTACAGACGTCACTCAGTGGCGCGCATACTGGAAAGCTCTCGCTGATATTTGTGTGCCATAAGTCGTGCTTTGTATTAAGTATGTAAATAATATTTGACCTTTGATCGTCTCAGGCTGTAAAGATGAGCTCTCAGAAGAGACACGGAGCGGTATCATCTTCCTCCGCTTGTCCTTCGTAAGTTCGTGAACTGAAGTAACCAATAACATCGATACAATGTTTATTTATGTAAGTTATAGATTTGAACTTGAACAAAGTTATATGAATTTATAACGACGTGGATACAAGTCATTGACAGTATCCCACAGGTCAAAGACATGCAGCAGGCGAGCTGTCGATGTGATGGACCGGCCATCCGTCCAGGGGGTTTCCCTGCCCGTGTCCCGAGAGGATGGGACAGGCTCACCTCACAACCCTAAAACAAACAAAAAGGTTCTTAAAATATTAAAAAAACATTTTGATCATTCAGAAATAAACATTTTCAAAATGATAAAAACGGACGTTTTGAACGTTTAAAAGGTATAACATTTTCATAACTTAATGGGAACGTTAGCAAAACATTGTAGGAACATATTTTGTGCCTTTCTGGGGCTTGAGAGTGGCAGTGGCGTAACCGTCAATGGAGGGACAGAAATCTCTCACTTATAGTTACGGTACGCGACGCAGGTAAAAATAGGCGACGAGAAGCGTTGTGGAAAATAATATTATATATAAATCATGGGGAAACGGTCCATTTGTTTGTGGATTGGCCGTAGCCGAGGTCCGGACCTCTGTATTTTCCCGAGGTGTAGGCATATATAGTAAAGCTTGTGAAATAACCACTAATATAGTTTAAACTCAGCACCAATATCTCCAGTTGGTTATTATCGCAGCGTCTGTCACTGTCACCGCTCGTCAATGTCAAAATATCTGAGACGACCAATCAAATCAAAGTAGGCGGGCTTTATGACGTTCACAGAGCGCGCGACGCGTCAGTTTAACGGCCATAATGTCCGAGATAAGATGTAAATAGCAGCAAAACTACACGTTTCATATTTGACAGCTGTTTTAGCACAGAACTGAACAAATAATCAATCAAACTAATAAACTTTTGTCTAATCTAGCCGTTTTGAACACTTCTGTACTATTCTTTGAAACGGCAGAGGAGACTCATCAGAAACCGCGGAGAGAAGAAGTAAGGTAACGTTACACTCGTGATGTTTACTTTAGGACACTTCACCAAAACCACAGAAGAACCTGTAAAACCCAGCAAACCTTGACATTAACACTTGACACATTAGAACAAAACATATGGATAAAGAACATGTAAGTTATACAACTAAATTAGTGGTTTTCTAATTTCACTGAACATTTCCATTCAAATTCGTGAACAGTCTTATTAAACATGGACCTTTATTCTCATTAAATGTCTTCTTTCTGTTATTGTGGGCTCATTTTGTAAATATAAGAAACTAGTTGAAGCCCGCAGAAGCCCCGCCCACAGCGCAGAATGGACCAATCACAGGAGCGTCTCTGGAATTCCATCAAGACTGTGACATCACAGTAGCAGGTATTAAAGAGCTTATGCTTTGCTCAAGCGCCATCACTTGCTGTTCGGTTGATTCTAGTGTTTCTTGTGTTTCTCACTTGACTCAAGCTTTATTCACAGCAATTTGCTAGCATTTTGAATACATCATTTACTGCGCAATATACTTGACAATATTACACAACTTTTATCTGTACACGACTTCAGTCATCACAGATAAATACAACCCGTTGATCTCGCTGTCTACGCTAGCTAACCTAGTTGAGACGTCATAATGGTGCTATTGACTGTACTAGGGCTATATGCTTATTTCCAGAGGGGAAGGAAAGAGGTCAGCGACGGCCACTCAGCTCCAGGTGAACCTGAGGACCAGAGCGATGATGTTCCACCTGTGGAGAGTAATGATGGTAAATCAGATGTTATGACAATATCTAACTCTTTTTGTTTATTGGAGTCTGCACTGGCTCTACACTTATTTTAATGTTTAAAGGACAGTCAAAAATGTACAGTCACATCTGAAGTTCAGTTTTGTCCTGTCTGTAACTTAATGTGTCACAATACAACATACAGTACATATATGCACAATCACAAATTAAAAACTGAATTATACTACAAAATTCAGACTTAAACTCGACTCATGATACATTACACGCCATCTTTAAGTTCATATCTTCATGAATTAATGCATTTAGACAGAAATTAAAATGCTTTCCTCACTGTATGTTGCCTAACAAGGTGAATATGCGCATGAATATTAATTACATGATGTTTGTTTATTGTTTGCACACATTGACTGACAACTGAAAAAGTGTAAAGAATGTGTCCAGTGTGAAGTCACTTCATAATTTACAGCAAGCTTAGTTGCAGTGATATGAGTATTGTATTAATAATGTTGGTGTCATTGCCCTCTGTAGGTCAGATGTCGTCTCAGGACAGCAGTGGACCTCCTCAGTTCTTCAACATCTCAGAGGAACGCGTCCCTGCTGACCCTCGAGTCGACGACTGGATTGACATCCAAACCCCTGTCCCGGATGCTCCTGACGCGAGTGATGATGTCACCCAAGCTTCAGGTGGTAAATGAGATGTTATGAGAATGTATTACATCAGATTTGTATTGAAGTCTGTATGTTGCCTAACATGTGCATGAATATTGTTTGCGGTGATATGAGTATTGTATTAATAATGTTGGTGTCATTGCCCTCTGTAGGTCAGATGTTGTCTCAGGACAGCAGTGGACCTCCTCAGTTCTTCAACATCTCAGAGGAACGCGTCCCTGCTGACCCTCGAGTCGACGACTGGATTGACGAGACCTTCAGTGATTTTAACCGGGCCATGTTAAAATTTAACTCCATTCAAACCCCTGTCCATGTTGCACCTGACACAAGCGTCATCCCAGCTTCAGAGAATCTAGCACAGGATCAGAGAACAATTATGGGTCAGTTTGCTAAGAAAACCCAAACACACACACTCTTTCATCAGCGCTCAATGGTTCATACTTTAAATTCATGTTTTCTTTAAGGGTAGTTGATAACACAGAAATTAAATTTTTCTGACAATTAACAAGATCATTTAAGTGTGTGTGTGTGCGTGTGTGTGTAGTTTTTTAATGGCTACTACAGTTCACTTGAAATATACTGTAGTGTGACAAATAAATTTTAAAAGGCACAAAGCACAAAAAATCAAATTAATAACTCAATTAATATATGAATCAGAAAATGAAATAGTTTTAGATCAAGAGTGACATTTCTTTCTTTCTTCTTTTCACAGACATCCGTTCCTGCGGTTATGAAATGGGCGTTGCACTGGGTGAAGGAGGCTTTGGGACGGTTTACGCAGCAACTCGTTTGCAGGACGGCCTTCGGGTATTCATTATTTACAATATCTGTCTGGATGATTATTATTGTCTTTTATTAAACTCTTATCCAAGCTCTTATATATACTTCACATGTCAAACCTGTTTAAATAGTCAGACATGCTCTGCATGTTTACAGTTAAATTCATGGAAATGCACATGTTTGTTCAGATGTAATGATTGCATTTTCTGAACTTTGAACACATGTACTGTAAATAATTCTAACGCAAATCCATTTTCTGTTTTTTTTCGTCAGGTGGCAGTTAAAATTGCCTCCAACAAGAATGTGAAATATGCCAGGGTTGTAAGTCGGCTGTGCTCTCTCTGTTTTACCTCTCACTCACTGCTTTATACATCTCATATTAACATAATCACAGACTATACATGATAAATATAGATAACTATTTTTCAACCATTATAACAACTGTCTTTCTTCTAGGGGTTATTCCAGAGCCATCCCACTGGAAGTGGCTCTGCAAATGTTTGCTAATGGAGGGCCCAGGGTTCCTCACATTATCCAGCTCTTGGACTGGCAGGACGAGGCTGACCGATACCTTATGGTGCTGGAGCGGCCCATGCCCAGTCTGACCGTGGATGACTTTTTGACAAGCTACAGGGGGAACAAATATGAAGATCTGGTATGCGTTATTATGCAACAGACAACATTAGCGGCTCAGGCCTGCTGCCAGCGCGGAGTGTTTCATCGGGACATTAAGTTGGAAAACTTGCTGATAAACACGGACACCTTCGAGGTTAAATTAATCGACTTCGGATGTGGGGAATTCCTGAACAGCACGGGCTACTACACCTTTTCTGGTATGTATAATTTCTCAAAGCTGCAAGGTGTGTCTCAAACTCTGGTGCCGACTGAGAGCCGTTCACACAGGACTCATGAAGCATCATGGAATGGGATCCACTGTTGCGATTAGCATCAAATCATTTCTTGCATGATAATGGATATCTAGTCAAAATAATTTGTTAATGGAAATTTACCATTTTTTTCCTCAAGGCACAAAAAAGTACTGCCCCCCCGAGTACTGGACAAACGGACACTATTACGGGAAACCAGCGACGGTGTGGTCACTCGGAGTACTCCTGTTTTTAATGATGTGCAGGAGTTTTCCGAGGAGAGGAGACCTGGAGAAGATAAACCAGAACAGCTGGACAAAAAATGGCTTGTCACAAGGTGAACTCTTCATTTCAGCAAAGGACCATTTTAATTCTGAATCTAAATATTTAATTCTGTGGTTTAATAAATGATGGTTTTGTTGATATTTAATCTAATAATCAGACGTCTCTCCCTTCTTTCTCCACAGAATGCTGCGATTTGATTGGCTGTTGCCTGCAGGTCGACCCAGAGAGGAGGATTGAACTAGAGAAAGTCGGTCTGCACAACTGGTTTAAGGTATTAATTACATTTAGAAGATTTTGACACTAGCTTTAATTACACTACTTTTCGATATGTGCTGCAAATCTCATAAAGTCAGATGACAAACTTCAGCGCTGTTTTTTACTCATGCTTTAAAATTTCCATTAACTTTTTATATGTTGCCTCTTTTTATTTGTATCTATATATAGTTTGTGTAATGTATTTGAACAATAACCTGATTTCTGTTTTTGTTTCAAATTACAGACAAGAAGTTATAAGGACGCTCCCTTCTTCGGTCCAGGGCGAGCGGGGCGACGGCTGCTTCTCTAACTGCTCATCGCCCCAGGGCCGCTGAACTGAGGGGCAAAGCGGCCTGGCCATTCTCATCCCAGCGGTGGCAAACAGGTCGGGTCATATAACTGTTGGTCCGCATCTCATTAATGTTTAGAGTTAAATGGCTAACATAAAACTCTGGAAAATAGAAATTAAGCTTTACACAAAAAAATGGGCGAACAGATGGACGGACACCAGTGCATTTGCTAAACAACGTGTTACTGGACTTGAAAATGATAACTGTCGGGCTGAAACTAGCAAAAAACACTTGCATCGCACCTGGCATCACATTGTGCCGAGTGTATGATAGGGCCCTAAGATTTACAGTTATACAATTATAAAGTATTGCTACTGACCTATAAGGCCCAAAACGGTTTGGTTCCTGTGTGTTTACATGATCTTCTGTCGCCTTATAACCCTTCACGATCTTTAAGATCACAAAACTCTGGGCTTCTGGTAGTACCTAGGATATCTAAGTCCACTAAAGGAGAGCATTTTCATATTTGGCACCCAAAGTCTGGAACAGCCTTCCTGATAATGTTCGGGGCTCAGACTCACTCTCCCAGTTTAAATCTAGATTAAAGACAAATCTCTTTAGCCAAGCATTCACATAATGCATCTCATAACCTTGTACTTCAGTTATATCAGTGCACATGATCGTCTTTAAAGCTTTTAACAGCAGCTACTCTAATCATTTTCCTGTTCTGTTTTATCTCGGGACACCCATCCCGAGGTAACTGGAGAATGTCAGCTCCATTCTGGATCAAGACTCTTATGAAGAGTTAAGATGACCATCACCTGTGAAGAGATGACTCAACTCCTTTGAGGACTTCAGTTGACCATCACCTGTGAAGAGATGACTCAACTCCTGTGAGGACATCAGTTGACTATCACCTGTGAAGAGATGACTCAACTCCTGTGAGGACTTCAGTTGACCATCACCTGTGAAGAGTCGACTCAACTCCTGTGAGGACATCAGTTGACCATCACCTGTGAAGAGTCGACTCAACTCCTGTGAGGACATCAGTTGACCATCACCTGTGAAGAGTCGACTCAACTCCTGTGAGGACTTCAGTTGACCATCACCTGTGAAGAGATGACTCAACTCCTGTGAGGACATCAGTTGACTATCACCTGTGAAGAGATGACTCAACTCCTGTGAGGACTTCAGTTGACCATCACCTGTGAAGAGATGACTCAACTCCTGTGAGGACTTCAGTTGACCATCACCTGTGAAGAGTCGACTCCAACTCCTGTGAGGAGATCAGTTGACCATCACCTGTGAAGAGTCGACTCAACTCCTGTGAGGACATCAGTTGACCATCACCTGTGAAGAGTCGACTCAACTCCTGTGAGGACTTCAGTTGACCATCACCTGTGAAGAGATGACTCAACTCCTGTGAGGACATCAGTTGACTATCACCTGTGAAGAGATGACTCAACTCCTGTGAGGACTTCAGTTGACCATCACCTGTGAAGAGATGACTCAACTCCTTTGAGGACTTCAGTTGACCATCACCTGTGAAGAGATGACTCAACTCCTGTGAGGACATCAGTTGACTATCACCTGTGAAGAGATGACTCAACTCCTGTGAGGACTTCAGTTGACCATCACCTGTGAAGAGTCGACTCCAACTCCTGTGAGGACTTCAGTTGACCATCACCTGTGAAGAGTCGACTCCAACTCCTGTGAGGACATCAGTTGACCATCACCTGTGAAGAGTCGACTCAACTCCTGTGAGGACATCAGTTGACCATCATCTGTGAAGAGTCGACTCCAACTCCTGTGAGGACATCAGTTGACCATCACCTGTGAAGAGTTGTCTCAACTCCTGTGAGGACATCAGTTGACCATCACCTGTGAGGAGTCGACTCAACTTCTGCGAGGACTTCAGTTGACCATCACCTGTGAAGAGTCGACTCCAACTCCTGTGAGGACTTCAGTTGACCATCACCTGTGAAGAGTCGACTCCAACTCCTGTGAGGTCTTGAGTTGACCATCACCTGTGAAGAGTCGACTCCAACTCCTGTGAGGACTTCAGTTGACCATCACCTGTGAAGAGTTGTCTCAACTCCTGTGAGGACATCAGTTGACCATCACCTGTGAAGAGTCGACTCAACTCCTGTGAGGACATCAGTTGACCATCACCTGTGAAGAGTCGACTCAACTCCTGCGAAAAATAAACTGTTTGACACCCTAAATCAGAGATTATGTTATCAATGTGGAAAAAAACATGCAAATTCACTAAGCATAAATATAACAATATACACAAAGGAACCTCAGTTGTGGGTAATGAGAGAGGAGGAGAGGAGTTTATTCACTTTCCCCACCTGAGACTGAAACCCACAACCTTCAGGTTACAAGTCCAACTCTCTAACCATTACACTCTAACCATTGCACAACTGCCCCTAACAGTTTTACTAATAGATTTTAATAATATTGTGAAAAGAGACCCTCACAAAGAAACAAATATCCATCCTGGGCCTCTGCCATTTGGTATATGAGGGAGTTGAACAGCACTCTTGCATTATGGGTTTGACCAGGCCAACCCACTTGGACATCAAATCAAACATGCATAGCATTTTACAATGAAAACACTACATAAATCACTCAACTTTACAAATACATCAATGGTTTCTTGAAGATGCTGGCCTTTAGAGCACGTTACCTGACGAACAAGCATGCAGTGTCGGACACCAAACAAACATGATATGGTCCTGTATTCACTTGGGCTAGCGTGCCACCACAAGACAACAGCCTTAGTCGGGGTTCCAGAGGTTTTTTTTTTTTTTTTTTTTTTCGTTTTTGGTTTTATACAGTGGGTACGGAAAGTATTGAGACCTCGTTACATTTTAAATTCTTTGTTATATTGCAGCCATTTTTCTCATTAATGTACACACAGCGCCCCATATTGACAAAAAAAAAACACAGAATTGTTGACATTTTTTGCAGATTTATTAAAAAAAGAAAAACTGAAATATCACATGGTCCTCAGTATTTAGACCCTTTGCTCAGTATTTAGTAGAAGCACCCTTTTGATCTAATACAGCCATAAGTCATTTTGGGAAAGATGCAACAAGTTTTTCACACCTGGATTTAGAGATCCTCTGCCATTCCTCCTTGCAGACCCTGTCCAGTTCATTGGGTCATTGTCTTGTTGGAAGGTGAACCTTCGGCCCTGTCTGAGGTCTTGAGTACTCTGGAGAAGGTTTTCGTCCAGGATATCCCTGTATTCATCTTTCCCTCGATTGCAACCAGTCGTCCTGTCCCTGCAGCTGAAAAACACCCCCACAGCATGATGCTGCCACCACCATGCTTCACTGTTAGGACTGTATTGGACAGGTGATGAGCAGTGCCTGGTTTTCTCCACACATACTGCTTAGAATTAAGGCCAAAAAGTTATCTGGGTCTCATCAGACCAGATAATCTTATTTCTCACCATCTTGGAGTCCTTCAGGTGTTTTCTAGCAAACTCCATGCAGGCTTTCATGTGTCTTGCACTGAGGAGAGGCTTCTGTCGGGCCACTCTGCCATAAAGCCCCGACTGGTGGAGGGCTGCAGTGATGCTTGACTTTCTACAGTTTTTTTCCCATCTCCCGACTGCATCTCTGGAGCTCAGCCAGTGATCATTGGGTTCTTCTTTACCTCTCTCACCAAGGCTCTTCTCCCCCCGATAGCTCAGTTTGGCCGGACGGCCAGCTCTAGGAAGGGTTCTGGTCATCCCAAACGTCTTCCATTTATGGAGGCCACTGTGCTCTTAGGAACCTTAAGTGCAGCATACATTTTTTTGTAACCATGGCCAGATCTGTGCCTTGTCACTATTCTGTCTCTGAGCTCTTCAGGCAGTTCCTTTGACCTCATGTTTCCATGTGTTTCCAGGTCTTATATAGGCAGGTGTGTGGCTTTCCTAATCAAGTCCAATCAGTATAATCAAACACAGCTGGACTCAAATGAAGGTGTAGAACCATCTCTAGGATGATCAGAAGAAATGGACAGCACCTGAGTTAAATATATGAGGGTCTGAATACTTAGGACCATGTGAGTGTTGCCCTCCGCAATATGTCAGCACCATTGAGGTACGATCCAGCGGCCAACAAGGCGTCTATGGCTGAATCCGAAATCGCCCCCTAAACCCTCATTCACTATTCCCTACGTTAGCCCACTAACACATTTCGCTTGAAGTTCGCATTGTGGGATTGAATGAGTGCACTCAAACATGTCCACTATGGTTTCGGACACCACTACAAATGGCTGTCCCCTCAAATAGTGCCCTATTTAAGGGTATAGGGGGCAATTTCGGATTCAGCTTATGTATTTATAATATCTATGATAGAAACCGACAGCAGCAGTTACAGCGGTTCTTTGGTATGCTAGATGCACAATGGTCACACATGACAATCGAACAAACAAAATGCATAAATGTAGTTTATGTTGGGATCTTACAACAACAAAAAAGCTAGTCCAGTGCCACACTGTAAAGACAGTAACGCTGGCATCAATTTTACCAAATCAATCTCAGTGGGAGTCCGAGGATGAAACATTGGAAGAACTAGTTATTCAACCCAAACCTCCATCGCAAGGATGACTTGAGCAGGAGTTTCTCAGTGATACGCTACTCAGATTGATGTACATTATGAGATGTTGCAGCTGTAATTCCTCACCATCAGCATTAACAAGAGAATATCCATCAACAAACCGTGTGCATATTTCTAATTTATTATGTGCATAAGCGGAACTGTATTAATAACAGCGCATTAGTCGAGCACTAACGTGAACGTTTGCAAAACAAATCTTGCTTCATAGATACATCTTTTTAAAATGTACTTTAAAACACACATGCTCATTTAATAGAAACACATTTTTGAATCCACAATTTTAAAGAAATGTTTTGTTCAAAGTAAAAAAAAAATGTAAAAGTATTTTTAAAATATATATAGTCGTGTTTACACAACCCAAAATCTCAGTGATATCATAATAAATAGCATTTATAACAGTGAAGATATTTTGTTTTTATTTTTACATGAAACATTACAAAGCCTGAATGTATTTCCATCACATAAATTTTAAGGTGGTATTAAAATGGTCTTAAATTGAACTTTTACATCTGTAGACACCCTGACTCTGTCAGTCTCTTATCAGCCCGCTAAAGCAATCTTAAACAAAACAAAGCAATGATATTAGAACAAAAAAACCCAGCTGACTTTGAAGATGTTTAAGTGATTAGTGTTTAAGTGTATTTATATAAATGGTGAATGTAGATTGACGGAGCAGAGTGGGAATGCAACAGGTAAGTGTATGAGGCAGATGAAATGTCACTGAAGGCTCATCTGGCAGTAATACAGCCTTTCCCTCTTGCAGGTGATGAGACGGTGAAGCAGGCTGGAGAACGGAGAATCCAGGTGGATGACACAGGGGATCAAAAGTTAGATCTGGATCAATAGGTAGGTAGTGGAGGCAATTCCAAAACACTGCTTCATGAAGCATCGAAGCTTTACGAATCTTCTGTTTCAAATCAGTTGGTTCGGAGTGTTTATCGCCACCACTAGGGGCGATGCCCATACGGAAATGTAATATATGTCCCTATATCCGAGTAGTGATGTCATATATGTATGTTTCATATAAGGCAATACATTATTAGCACATATATACATCCTCACGATATATGAAGATATAGGTTTATATCAATCAATCAATCAACTTTATTTATATAGCGCTTTTACAATGACGATTGTTTCAAAGCAGCTTCACAGTGTTAAACAGGACAACATTGCAACAAAATTTGATTTGGCTAGTTTAATTTGGATAGTTTATAGAATTATATATGACCAAATTAATAAATTCTATTTGTATATTTAGTTGAGTAACTTGGATCGTAATTTGAGTGTCCCCAACTGAGCAAGCCAAGCCAAAGGCGACAGTGGGAACCAAAACTCCATCAGGGCATGATGGAGAAAATATAAACTTTGGGAGAAACCAGACTCAGTCGGTGCCAGTTCTCCTCTGGCCTATTATTAACAGTGTATAATTATTACTCTGGCAACCTTGCAGGTCATAAATCATATTAGATAGGAATATTCAAAATTTTGGGTATCACGCAAGAGACGGATTCATTTAGGATGGCGCGTCGATTACACAAGAATATGAATACTTGAAAGATCGGAGTTATTGCGCCGAGACGGGTTAATTGAGGATGACGTGCCGGTGAGGCAAATTCAGAGGAGACACTAATGGACATGGTCTCAGCAGACACTCCAGGATGAGCTGGTCATGTCCAGATGCAGGTCCACCATCCGATCCGGACACGGCCTGGATCCGCCGACTGCAGTAAACCTTGGGATAAACAGAGAGACTAACATTAGTGTGGATGCCACTTTTTATGATGTAACGAGTACATCAGGTGTTATGGGAAGTGTTCCCGGTTCCGCTGACCTAGTTAATGCAGCCTAACAATCAGTCATTTGATTTGAATAAAGAAAGTTAAAAATGTTCTATGTGTATGCCATAGTAAAGAGATGCGTTTTTAGTCTAGATTTAAACTGACAGACTGTGTCTGCTTCCCGAACAATGCTAGGAAGACTGTTCCAGAGTTTAGGTGCTAAATAGGAAAAGGATCGACCGCCTGCAGTTGATTTTGATATTCTAGGTATTTTCAACTGGCCAGAGTTTAGAGACCGAATTGACGTGATGGAGTATAATGCGTTAAGAGCTCGCTTAAGTACTGGGGAGCTAAACCATTTATTGCTTTATAAGTAATAAGCAAGATTTTAAAATGTATGCGATGTTTAATAGGGAGCCAGTGCAGTGTTGACAGAACTGGACTAATATGATCGATTCCTGGTTCTAGTAAGAACTCGAGCTGCTGCGTTTTGGACCAGCTGGAGTTTATTTATTAGGCGAGCAGGGCAACCACCCAGTAGAGCATTACAATAATCTAGCCTTGAGCTCATGAACGCATGTACTAATTGTTCAGCATTTTGCATTGAAAGCATGTGACGTAATTTAGATATATTTTTAAGATGGTAGAATGCAGTTTTACAGATGCTAGAAACGTGGCTTTCAAACGAAAGATTGGTATCAAAGAGCACACCCAGGTTCCTCACTGACGACGAGGACTTGACAGAGCAGCCATCGAGGGTTAGACAGTATTCTAGGGCACTACTTGTGGAGCTTTTCTGTCCATCTTGTGAATTGGTAAGTTTTGTCAGGGCATGAAGAAATATAGAGCTGAGTATCATCAGCATAACAATGAAAACTAACGCCATGCTTCCTAATGATATCTCCCAGTGGTAGCATATACAGGGTGAAAAGCAACGGTCCTAACACTGAGCCTTGCGGTACTCCATACTGAACTTGTGATCGGTGTGACATCTCTTCATTTACTGCTACAAACTGATAACGGTCAGATAAGTAAGATTTAAACCATGCCAATGCAGTTCCACTAATGCCAACATAATTTTCGAGTCTATTCAAAAGAATATTGTGATCGATAGTATCGAATGCAGCGCTAAGATCGAGTAACACTAATAGAGAGATACAACCACGATCAGATGATAAGAGTAAATCATTTGTAACTCTAATTAGAGCAGTCTCAGTACTATGATACGGTCTAAATCCTGACTGGAAATCCTCACATATACCATTTCTTTCTAAAAAGGAACATAATTGTGAAGACACGGCCTTTTCTAATATTTTTGATAGAAACGGTAGATTCGAGATTGGTCTGTAATTGACTAATTCTTTAGGATCAAGTTGCGGTTTTTAATAAGTGGTTTAATTACAGCCAACTTAAAAGTTTTTGGTACATATCCTAATGTCAAGGATGCATTAATAATATTAAGCAGAGGATCTATGACCTCTGGAAGCATCTCTTTTAATAGCCTAGTCGGTATAGGGTCAAGCATACATGTTGTTGATTTTGATGATTTAACAAGTTTAGCCAATTCTTCTCCTCCTATAGCAGTGAATGAGTGTAATTTTTCCTCAGTGACACTACAATGTTCTGTCTGAAGTGATACTGTAGTAGACGGCTGCATGGTTATAATTTTATTCCTAATGTTATCAATCTTACTAGTAAAGAAGTTCATAAAGTCATTACTGCTGTGTTGTTTACAAACGTCAGAAGTTGAAGCTTTATCCTTTGTTAATTTAGCCACTGTATCGAATAAATACCTAGGGTTGTGTTTGTTTTCTTCTAAAAGAGTTGAGAAATAAGCAGATCTAGCAGTTTTTATGGCCTTTCTGTATGCAATCATGCTCTCTTTCCACAAATTGCTAAAAACCTCCAGTTTTGTTTTCTTCCAGCTGCGCTCCATTTTTCTGGCTGCTGTTTTAAGGGCCCGAGTGTGCTCGTTGTACCACGCAGCGTTGGATTATTTGCTTTAATCTTCTTTAAGCGCCGAGGAGCAACTATGTCTAAAGTCCTAGTAAAGAGAGAGTCAGTAGTTTCTGTTGCAACATCAAGTTCCTCTTGGCTATCTGTAATTCTGAGGAGATGGAACTGATGAGGAAGATTATGTATAAAGCAATCTTTAGTCGCAGCGGTTATAGTCCTGCCATATTTGAAGCGAGGATGGCTTTGCAGCCTTAGCTAAATTAAGTATACATGATATTAGGTAATGATCTGAGATGTCATCGCTCTGCTGCAGAATTTTAATGGTATCAACATTTAGTCCATGTGACAGTATTAGATCTAAAGTATGATTAAGGCGATGAGTGGGTCCCGATACGTGTTGTCTAACTCCAATAGAGTTTAGAATGTCTTTAAATGCCAATCCCAATGTGTCTTTTTCATTGTCAACATGGATATTAAAATCACCAACAATTAGTACTTTATCTGCAGCCAGTACTAACTCTGATAGAAAACCAGCAAATTCTTTGATAAAGTCTGTATTGTGCCCTGGTGGCCTGTATACAGTAGCCAACACAAATGTCAAACGGGATTTATCATTTACACTACACAACGTTACATAAAGCACCAAAACTTCAAAGGAATTATATTTGAAACTAGACTTCTGAGTAATACTGAAGATATCATTATAAATTACAGCAACACCTCCCCTTTTCCTTTCAGACGACTCGTGTTTATAACAATAATCTTGGGAGTGGACTCATTTAAAGTAATGTAGTCGTCAGGTTTTAGCCAGGTTTCTGTCAAACACAGCACATCTAGGTTATGATCTATAATCATATCATTAACAATAAGCGCTTTTTAAGTAAAGGGATCGAATATTCAGCAACCCGAGATTTATCAATTGTTCATCCGTATTATATCTGTTGTTTATTTGTTGGACATCAATTAAATTTTTACTGTTGAATGGTTTTGATGTTTTTTTGTATTTACTGATTCGGGGAACAGACACAGTCTCTATGTGATAATATCTAGGTGAAAGTGTCTCTATGTGCTGGGATTTAGCTGACTCTGGTGACGTGAGACAGCTAGCAGACGGTTGGTTTAGCCAGTTTGTCTGCTTCCTGACCTGGGCCCCAGTGAGTCAAGGTTTAGCTCTAAGACTATGTGCCAAATTACTAGAGAGAAGAGCAGCACCAGCCCAGGCAGGATGAATGCCATCTATCTTCAACAGGTCAGGTCTGCCCCAAAAACTTTTCCAATTGTCTATGAACCCTATGTTATTTTGCGGACACCACTTAGACAACCAGCCATTGAGTGATGATAATCTGCTAACTATTTCATCACTCCTTTTAACAGGAGGGGGCCAGATAAACAGACTGCCGGTGACATTGTACTTGCAGTTTACACCTCTTTAATGTTAATTTTGGTTATCTCCGACTGGCGAAGTCGAACATCATTAGTTCCGACGTGAATAATAATCTTAGAGAATTTACGATTAGCTTTAGCCAGCACTTTTAAATTTGCTTTGATGTCAGGCGCTCCCGGTAAACATGTGACTATGGTGGCTGGTGTCTCTATTTTCACATTCCGTGTAATATAATCGCCAATAACTAGGGCACTTTCAACAGGATCCTCAGTGGGTGCATCACTGAGTGGGGAGAACCTGTTTGATGTTCTAATCGGAACGGAAGAGTGGTTTTTAGATCCGCGAATATGCCATCTCACAGTCACCCAATTGCCCTGCTGCAAGGGCTCAGCCGGAACCAAACAATGAGTGTTCACTAAGCTAGTCGCATCCAAAGCAGTATCTAAAGCTGTTACATTCTCACTACTCTCACATAAAGTCTGGATGCGTGTCTCTAAATCTGAAATTTCAAGTGACAATGACAGGAGAAGAATACATGGCTTACCGTATTTGTTGATGAATCCAAAACTTACCACACAACTTACTCCACTTACTTTGTTTGATGGAGTCTATTTAATAATCCAACTCACCACAGTTGTCTAATCAACTCAGAAAACAGGAGACCCGGGTGCCGAGATGGAAAGCTACCAGGCTAGCGAAAAGCTAACACGTGGTAGTGATTTAGATTAAAAGCTAGTGATGTCAAATTTAACTTGATAGGCTATATTAAACAATATATGGTGATGAGTAAGTTATATTTAGCAGTATAGATAACAAAGAAAATATATCAAATAGAGATTCAAACGCAGCTATACAGAGCTACAAACACTAAAGCATGCAGCAGCAGCAGTAGGTAGACAGGAGCAATCGATGAGACAGGGTGTTTATACCATGTATGAAACACCCATAGAAGAATTATTATATATACATATAATAAAATGATATACTGTATGTGATGATTTTTTATATGGTACTGTATGTTAATGCCATATATGTAAACAATATATGTCTAATTTATACACTCACCTAAAGGATTATAGGAACACCATACTAATACTGTGTTTGACCCCTTTTGCCTTCAGAACTGCCTTAATTCTACGTGCCATTGATTCAACAAGGTGCTGAAAGCATTCATTAGAAATGTTGGCCCATATTGATAGGATAACATCTTGCAGTTGATGGAGATTTGTGGGATGCACATCCAGGGCACGAAGCTCCCGTTCCACCACAAGATGCTCTATTGCAGGGGTGGGGAACCTTTTTCCTATCAAGGGCCATTTACATTTTTGTAACATCCTTTAAGGGCCATACTAAATTATTGAACATATATCACTAACATCTCTAATGCGATGGTTGGAACTGCAAGGCATCTGATGTCAGATGGCAGTGATGATGATGCTACTCGCAGCTGGTTTTCCAAGTTTGGGTCAGTCAGTCTTGAGCGGAATCGAGTCTTTGCAAGAGTCAGTTTTGAAAAGAACTGCTCACAGCAGTAGGTTGTCCCAAACAGAGATGCAAACTTCAGTGCATGTCTCCTCAGAATGGGAAAGTCCTCAGAACGTACATAGAGCTTATAGAAATCGAGCAGAGGGAGGTTATTGTACTTAGCTTTGAGTTCGTCGTTGCTTTGCAGCTCAATTATTTCGTGTTGTAGGTTGTCAGGTACATCAGATGGCTCCACATTAAACGGTGTAGCAAATATCTGCAGTTCCTTTTGTCTACTTTTCACGTCCTGAAACCTTTCACCAAATGGCTGAAGCAGTTTTGCACACTCACCAGCATATTCAGCTGTCATAGCAGGTTTTTGTTCTTACAGAGTAGGAAAATGCACAGTGTTGCCCTTTTCCAGTTGCATGAGTAACATTGTCTCTGTCTGAATGCGTTCTTGTGAAAACTTGTTGGGCACCCAAACTCCGCCGATGACCGTTAACGTTATCCAAGCGCATTTGTCCTTGCAACTCATCCAGTTTAGCATGTTTCGAGCTGTAATGACGCTCGAGATTTGCCTTTTTCATCTCTCCAAGCGCATCCCCACAAACTAGGCAGACTGGCTTGCCTTTTACTTCGACAAAAAAATAATCGTTTGTCCATTTTTCTTGAAAAGCGCGACATTCTGCATCTACATTTCTTGACTGTCGCCATTATGCATATCAGCAATGACAAACACTGCGTACCTGCGTTCACCCTGACTGGGACCCGGACATATATTATATTAAATATTTATTATCTATTATAATATAAAATAACAATTATATCGACAGTAACGCGGTTTACTTTTGTGTACAGATTTTTTTTCTTGTAATTCTGAGGGTTTTTTTTTTTTTACTCGCGGGCCGGATCAAACTGTCTCGCGGGCAGCGTACGGCCCTTCCCCACCCCTGCTCTATTGGGTTTTGATCTGGTGACTGTGAGGGCCATTTTAGTACATTGAACTCATTGTCATGTTCAAGAAACAAATTTAAAATTATTCGAGCTTTGTGACATGGTGCATTATCCTGCTGGATGGGTACATGGTGGTCATAAAGGGATGGACATGGTCAGAAACAATACTCATGTAGACCGTGGCATTTAAACAATGCCCAATTGGCACTAAGGGGCCTAAAGTGTGCCAAGAAAACATCCCCCACACCATTACACCACCACCACCAGCCTGTACAGTGGTGACAAGGCATGATGGATCCATGTTCTCATTCTGTTTATGCCAAATTCGGACTCTACCATCTGAATGTCTCAACAGAAATCGAGACTCATCAGACCAGGCAACATTTTTCCAGTCTTCAACTGTCCAATTTTGGTGAGCTTGTGCAAATTGTAGCCTCTTTTTCCTATTTGTAGTGGAGATGAGTGGTTGATTAGATAATTGCATTAATGAGAAATTGAACAGGTGTTCCTAATAATCCTTTAGGTGAGTGTATATGGAAGTTTATTTAAACAACTCACTTTCAGTATGCTTGTATAGGATTTTATTTGGATTTATATAGTGGTGTTTGAATCCTGGCATTTCATTCTAGTTTGGTTTTTCATTCAGGCTTCGGACATTAATGCTACATGTGTCCGTGAACCCATGAAAATGTTAATTCATAGTGTTTGTAAGTGTGCAGAGAAGCTCAAAGAGGACTCTGTAATGGGGCTTGAGTGCACTGATACCCACTTCTTACCAGTGTTGGAATGTGCCAGTGCCTTATCTAGGATCTAGTTTTCATAGTCTAGAATAGTGGGCTGCACTGCACACAGCTGGTCAAAATAGTGCCGTTTTTATTGTATTGCATACATCTTAAACCAAGGCAATGCAATCTTAGTAGGCTATGTTGGATTGACTTCTTTTACTTCTGTTGTAAAGACGATCAAAGCAGACAAAACAGACTAGCTGACAGACTGCCATGAACGTGAGATATATAACCAATCGGAGGAGAGCCCTTCTAGCCAGTCATAGACGAAAAAGGCGGTACCTTCCCTACCATCCTGGGGAAAAATATAGTTCACGGGAGGTTGTATGGAATTACCTAAAAAAAAATGAACGAATCTAAAAACTGAACGACTTTTATAAAACTGAACATAACTTTTCAGAAACTATCACAAATATGTCATTATAAAAGAAGAAAAACACAATGAAAATGAAAAAAATGAACTCAGTCGCACAAATTTAACAAATTTAATTGCCACAGATTTCACTTCTTATGTTTCTCAGTTTTTCGTTTGCTGTTTTGACACAAACCTCTCGGGCTTAACAGTGATCTACTCTGATTGGATAGTGAGCTTTTGATGGACAGGTGCTCTCCCGCCTGGAAGAACAGACGTCACTCAGTGGCGCGCATACTGGAAAGCTCTCGCTGATATTTGTGTGCCATAAATCGTGCGTTGTATTAAGTATGTAAATAATATTTGACCTTTGATCGTCTCAGGCTGTAAAGATGTGCTCTCAGGAGAGACACGGTGCGGCATCATCTTCCTCCGCTTGTCCTTCGTAAGTTCGTGAACTGAAGTAACCAATAACATCGATACAATGTTTATTTATGTAAGTTATAGATTTGAACTTGAACAAAGTTATATGAATTTATAACGACGTGGATACAAGTCATTGACAGTATCCCACAGGTCAAAGACATGCAGCAGGCGAGCTGTCGATGTGATGGACCGGCCATCCGTCCAGGGGGTTTCCCTGCCCGTGTCCCGAGAGGATGGGACAGGCTCACCTCACAACCCTAAAACAAACAAAAAAGTTCTTAAAACATTAAAAAAATATTTTGATAATTCAGAAATAAACATTTAAAAAATGATAGAATGGGATGTTCCTCTAACGTTCACATAAACCAAGGAACAACGCTCTTAATACATTAAAAACTGGACGTTTTGAACGTTTAAAAGGTATAACATTTTCATAACTTAATGGGAACGTTAGCAAAACATTGTAAGAACATATTTTGTGCCTTTCTGGGGCTTGAGAGTGGCAGTGGCGTAGCCGTCAATGGAGGGACAGAAATCTCTCAGATTTCATTAAAAAGATCTTCATTTGTGCTGCGATGAACGAATGTCTGATGGTGAGAAATTAATGACGCCATTTTCATTTTTGGGTTAAACTAAGCCTTTAATTTTTCATCAGGAATGGCTGATAGTTTAGTATTAGCAGCATAAACTCATCATGAGAGCAAATGAACCTCTAATAACAACATATCAATATCCAGGACACCGAGAGAGTAACTCTATAGAGAAGAGTTATTACTATTATGGAGGCTATGGATGATAAATCACAAGTTTTAGTGCAACAGAAATATGACTCCATATTTACTGAAGAGTCTGAAATGACCGTGACAATGTCTTTTCCTGTAAAGGATCAATCAAGATCAACAACAACACAAGAGGTGGGGATCATCATATATGGGCAATACGGATCGCCCTAGCAACCATATAGAAACCACCTAGCAACACCTGAGCGACCCAACTGTTCGACTGTATTAAAACAGACCTCATCAAGCCAACAGTAAGTTTAAAAAAAAAAAAATGTAAATCTAGTTAAATATTATATTCTTACCTATCTCTGCTATTAGTTCCCATCGGATCTTCTTATTGATTTTATTTTATTTAATCAGATGTATAAATAATCTCTTATAAATGAGAATCCGCGCGCAATTTATAGTTACGGTACGCAGGTAAAAATAGGTGACGAGAAGCGTTGTGGAAAATAATATTATATATAAATCATGGGGAAACGGTCCATTTGTTTGTGAATTGGCCGTAGCCGAGGTCCGGACCTCTGTATTTTCCCGAGGTGTAGGCATATATAGTAAAGCTTGTGAAATAACCGCTAATATAGTTTAAACTCAGCACCAATATCTCCAGTTGGTTATTATCGCAGCGTCTGTCACTGTCACCGCTCGTCAATGTCAAAATATCTGAGACGACCAATCAAATCAAAGTAGGCGGGCTTTATGGCGTTCACAGAGCGCGCGACGCGTCAGTTTAACGGCCATAATGTCCGAGATAAGATGTAAATAGCAGCAAAACTACACGTTTCATATTTGACAGCTGTTTTAGCACAGAACTGAACAAATAATCAATCAAACTAATAAACTTTTGTCTAATCTAGCCGTTTTGAACACTTCTGTACTATTCTTTGAAACGGCAGAGGAGACTCATCAGGAAACCGCGGAGAGAAGAAGTAAGGTAACGTTACACTCGTGATGTTTACTTTAGGACACTTCACCAAAACCACAGAAGAACCTATAAAACCCATCAAACCTTGACATTAATACTTGAGACATTAGAACAAAATATATGGATAAAGAACATGTAAGTTATGCAACTAAATTAGTGGTTTTCTAATTTCACTGAACATTTCCATTCAAATTCGTGAACAGTCTTATTAAACATGGACCTTTATTCTCATTAAATGTCTTCTTTCTGTTATTGTGGGCTCATTTTGTAAATATAAGAAACTATTTGAAGCCCGCAGAAGCCCCGCCCACAGCGCAGAATGGACCAATCACAGGAGCGTCTCTGGAATTCCATCAAGACTGTGACATCACAGTAGCAGGTATTAAAGAGCTTATGCTTTGCTCAAGCGCCATCACTTGCTGTTCGTTGCTGATTCTAGTGTTTCTTGTGTTTCACTTGACTCGAGCTTTATTCACAACAATTTGCTATCATTTTGAATACATCATTTACTTCGCAATATACTTGACAATATTACACAACTTTTATCTGTACACGACTTCAGTCATCACAGATAAATACAACCCGTTGATCTCGCTGTCTACGCTAGCTAACCTAGTTGAGACGTCATAATGGTGCTATTGACTGTACTAGGGCTATATGCTTATTTCCAGAGGGGAAGGAAAGAGGTCAGCGACAGCCACTCAGCTCCAGGTGAACCTGAGGACCAGAGCGATGATGTTCCACCTGTGGAGAGTAATGATGGTAAATCAGATGTTATGACAATATCTAACTCTTTTTGTTTATTGGAGTCTGCACTGGCTCTACACTTATTTTAATGTTTAAAGGACAGTCAAAAATGTACAGTCACATCTGAAGTTCAGTTTTGTCCTGTCTGTAACTTAATGTGTCACAATACAACATACAGTACATATACACACAATCACAAATTAAAAACTGAATTATACTACAAAATTCAGACTTAAACTCGACACATGATACATTACACACCATCTTTAAGTTCATATCTTCATGAATTAATGCATTTAGACAGAAATTAAAATGCCTTACCTCACTGTATGTTGCCGAACAAGGTGCGCATGAATATTAATTACATGATGTTTGTTTATTGTTTGCACACATTGACTGACAACTAAAAAAGTGTAAAGAATGTGTCCAGTGTGAAGTCACTTCATAATTTACAGCAGGCTTAGTTGCAGTGATATGAGTATTGTATTAATAATGTTGGTGTCATTGCCCTCTGTAGGTCAGATGTCGTCTCAGGACAGCAGTGGACCTCCTCAGTTCTTCAACATCTCAGAGGAACGCGTCCCTGCTGACCCTCGAGTCGACGACTGGATTGACGAGACCTTCAGTGATTTTAACCGGGCCATGTTAAAATTTAACTCCATTCAAACCCCTGTCCATGTTGCACCTGACACAAGCGTCATCCCAGCTTCAGAGAATCTAGCACAGGATCAGAGAACAATTATGCACACACACACACACACACACACACACACACACACACACACACACACACACACACACACACACACACACACACACACACACACACACTCTTTCATCAGCTCAATGGTTCATACTTTAAATTCATGTTTTCTTTAAAGGTAGTCATAACACAGAAATGAACTTTTCTGACATTCAACAAGATAATTTAAGTGTGTGTGTGTGTGTGTGTGTGTGTGTGTGTGTGTGTGTGTGTGTGTGTGTAAATGTGTGTGTAGTTTTTTAATGGCCACTACAGTTCACTTGAATAGTACTGTAGTGTGACAAATGAATTTTAATTTAAAGGCACAAATATTCAAATTAATAACTCAATTAATATATGAATCAGAAAATGAAATAGTTTTAGATCAAGAGTGACATTTCTTTCTTTCTTCTTTTCACAGACATCCGTTCCTGCGGTTATGAAATGGGCGTTGCACTGGGTGAAGGAGGCTTTGGGACGGTTTACGCAGCAACTCGTTTGCAGGACGGCCTTCGGGTATTCATTATTTACAATATCTGTCTGGATGATTATTATTGTTTTGTATTAAACTCTTATCCAAGCTCTTATATATACTTCACATGTCAAACCTGTTTAAATAGTCAGACATGCTCTGCATGTTTACAGTTAAATTCATGGAAATGCACATGATTGTTCAGATGTAATGATTGCACTTTCTGAACTTTGAACACATGTACTGTAAATAATTCTAACGCAAATCCATTTTCTGTTTTTTTCATCAGGTGGCAGTTAAAATTGCCTCCAACAAGAATGTGAAATATGCCAGGGTTGTAAGTCGGCTGTGCTCTCTCTGTTTTACCTCTCACTCACTGCTTTATACATCTCATATTAACATAATCACAGACTATACATGATAAATATAGATAACTATTTTTCAACCATTATAACAACTGTCTTTCTTCTAGGGCGGTTATTCCAGAGCCATCCCGCTGGAAGTGGCTCTGCAAATGTTTGCTAATGGAGGGCCCAGGGTTCTCACATTATCCAGCTCTTGGACTGGCAGGACGAGGCTGACCGATACCTTATGGTGCTGGAGCGGCCATGCCCAGTCTGACCGTGGATGACTTTTTGACAAGCTACAGGGGGAACAAATATGAAGATCTGGTATGCGTTATTATGCAACAGACAACATTAGCGGCTCAGGCCTGCTGCCAGCGCGGAGTGTTTCATCGGGACATTAAGTTGGAAAACCTGCTGATAAACACGGACACCTTCGAGGTTAAATTAATCGACTTCGGATGTGGGGAATTCCTGAACAGCACGGGCTACTACACCTTTTCTGGTATGTATAATTTCTCAAAGCTGCAAGGTGTGTCTCAAACTCTGGTGCCGACTGAGAGCCGTTCACACAGGACTCATGAAGCATCATGGAATGGGATCCACTGTTGCGATTAGCATCAAATCATTTCTTGCATGATAATGGATATCTAGTCAAAATAATGTGTTAATGGAAATTTACCATTTTTTTCCTCCAGGCACAAAAAAGTACTGCCCCCCCGAGTACTGGACAAACGGACACTATTACGGGAAACCAGCGACGGTGTGGTCACTCGGAGTACTCCTGTTTTTAATGATGTGCAGGAGTTTTCCGAGGAGAGGAGACCTGGAGATAAACCAGAACAGCTGGACAAAAAATGGCTTGTCACAAGGTGAGATCTTCACTTCAGCAAAGGACCATTTTAATTCTGAATCTTAATATTTAATTCTGTGGTTTAATAAATGATGGTTTTGTTGATATTTAATCTAATAATCAGACGTCTCTCCCTTCTTTCTCCACAGAATGCTGCGATTTGATTGGCTGTTGTCTGCAGGTCGACCCAGAGAGGAGGATTGAACTAGAGAAAGTCGGTCTGCACAACTGGTTTAAGGTATTAATTACATTTAGAAGATTTTGACACTAGCTTTAATTACGCTACTTTTCGATATGTGCTGCAAATCTCATAAAGTCAGATGACAAACTTCAGTGCTGTTTTTTACTCATGCTTTAAAATTTCCATTAACTTTTTATATGTTGCCTCTTTTTATTTGTATCTATATATAGTTTATGTAATGTATTTGAACAATAACCTGATTTCTGTTTTTGTTTCAAATTACAGACAAGAAGTTATAAGGACGCTCCCTTCTTCGGTCCAGGGCGAGCGGGGCGACGGCTGCTTCTCTAACTGCTCATCGCCCCAGGGCCGCTGAACTGAGGGGCAAAGCGCCTGGCCATTCTCATCCCAGCGGTGGCAAACAGGTCTGGTCATATAACTGTTGGTCCGCATCTCATTAATGTTCAGAGTTAAATGGCAAACATAAAACTCTGGAAAATAGAAATTAAGCTTTACAAAAAAATGGGCGAACAGATGGACGGACACCAGTGCATTTGCTAAACAACGTGGTATTGACTTGAAAATGATAACTGTCGGGCTGAAACTAGCAAAAAACACTTGCATCGCACCTGGCATCACATTGTGCCGAATGTATGATAGGGCCCTAAGATTTACAGTTATACAATTATAAAGTATTGCTACTGACCTATAAGGTTTGGTTCCTGTGTGTTTACCTGATCTTTTATCGCCTTATAACCCTTCCCGATCTTTAAGATCACAAAACTCTGGGCTTCTGGTAGTACCTAGGATATCTAAGTCCACTAAAGGAGGAAGAACATTTTCATATTTGGCACCTAAAGTCTGGAACAGCCTTCCTGATAATGTTCGGAGCTCAGACTCACTCTCCCAGTTTAAATCTAGATTAAAGACACATCTCTTTAGCCAAGCATTCACATAATGCATCTCATAACCTTGTACTTCAGTTATATCAGTGCACATGGTCGTCTTTAAAGCTTTTAACAGCAGCTACTCTAATCATTTTCCTGTTCTGACACCCATCCCGAGGTAACTGGAGAGTGTCAGCTCCAGTCTGGATCAAGCCTCTTTATGAAGAGTTAAGATGACCATCACCTGTGAAGAGATGACTCAACTACTGTGAGGACATCAGTTGACCATCACCTGTGAAGAATCGACTCAACTCCTGTGAGGACATCAGTTGACCATCACCTGTGAAGAGTCGACTCAACTACTGTGAGGACATCAGTTGACCATCACCTGTGAAGAATCGACTCAACTCCTGTGAGGACATCAGTTGACCATCACCTGTGAAGAGTCGACTCCAACTCCTGTGAGGACTTCAGTTGACCATCACCTGTGAAGAGTCGACTCCAACTCCTGTGAGGACTTCAGTTGACCATCACCTGTGAAGAGTCGACTCCAACTCCTGCGAGGACTCAGTTGACCATCACCTGTGAAGAGATGACTCAACTACTGTGAGGACATCAGTTGACCATCACCTGTGAAGAATCGACTCAACTCCTGTGAGGACATCAGTTGACCATCACCTGTGAAGAGTCGACTCCAACTCCTGCGAGGACTCAGTTGACCATCACCTGTGAAGAGTCGACTCTAACTCCTGCGAGGACTCAGTTGACCATCACCTGTGAAGAGTCGACTCTAACTCAGGACTCAGTTGACCATCACCTGTGAAGAGTCGACTCTAACTCCTGCGAGGACTCAGTTGACCATCACCTGTGAAGAGTCGACTCTAACTCCTAGGACTCAGTTGACCATCACCTGTGAAGAGTCGACTCCAACTCCTGTAAGGACATCAGTTGACCATCACCTGTGAAGAGTCGACTCCAACTCCTGTAAG
Organism: Gobiocypris rarus; assembly: GCA_023029165.1. Taxonomy (NCBI): domain Eukaryota; kingdom Metazoa; phylum Chordata; class Actinopteri; order Cypriniformes; family Gobionidae; genus Gobiocypris; species Gobiocypris rarus. The sequence continues at coordinate 7,181,282 of CM040910.1, read as the reverse complement.
GACATCAGTTGACCATCACCTGTGAAGAGTCGACTCTTAACTCCTGCGAAAAATAAACTGTTTGATACCCTAAATCAGAGATTATGTTATCAATGTGGAAAAAACATGCAAATTCACTAAGCATAAATATAACAATATACACGAAGGCAACTCAGTTGTGGGTAATAAGAGAGGAGGAGAGGAGTTTATTCACTTTCCCCACCTGAGACTGAATCCCACAACCTTCAGGTTACAAGTCCAACTCTCTAACCATTACACTCTAACCATTGCACAACTGCCCCTAACAGTTTTACTAATAGATTTTAATAATATTGTGAAAAGAGACCCTCACAAGGAAACAAATATCCATCCTGGGCCTCTGCCATTTGGTATATGAGGGAGTTGAACAGCACTCTTGCATTATGGGTTTGACCAGGCCAACCCACTTAGACATCCAATCAAACATGCATAGCATTTTACAATGAAAACACTACATAAATCACTCAATTTTACAAATTCATCAATGGTTTCTTGAAGATGCTGGCCTTTAGAGCACGTTACCTGACGAACAAACATGCAGTGTCGGACACCAAACAAACATGATATGGTCCTGTATTCACTTGGGCTAGCGTGCCACCACAAGACAACAGCCTTAGTCGGGTTCCGCTGGTTTCGTTTTTTTTTTTTTCGTTTTGGTTTTATACAGTGGGTACGGAAAGTATTGAGACCCCGTTACATTTTTAATTCTTTGTTATATTGCAGCCATTTTTCTCATTAATGTACACACAGCGCCCCATATTGACAGAAAAACAGAATTGTTGACATTTTTTGCAGATTTATTAAAAAAAGAAAAACTGAAATATCACATGGTCCTAAGTATTCAGACCCTTTGCTCAGTATTTAGTAGAAGCACCTTTTTGATCTAATTCAGCCATGAGTCATTTTGGGAAAGATGCAACAAGTTTTTCACACCTGGATTTAGAGATCCTCTGCCATTCCTCCTTGCAGACCCTGTCCAGTTCATTGGGTCATTGTCTTGTTGGAAGGTGAACCTTCGGCCCTGTCTGAGGTCTTGAGTACTCTGGAGAAGGTTTTCATCCAGGATATTCCTGTATTCATCTTTCCTCGATTGCAACCAGTCGTCCTGTCCCTGCAGCTGAAAAACACCCCACAGCATGATGCTGCCACCACCATGCTTCACTGTTAGGACTGTATTGGACAGGTGATGAGCAGTGCCTGGTTTTCTCCACACATACTGCTTAGAATTAAGGCCAAAAAGTTATCTGGGTCTCATCAGACCAGAGAATCTTATTTCTCACCATATTGGAGTCCTTCAGGTGTTTTCTAGCAAACTCCATGCAGGCTTTCATGTGTCTTGCACTGAGGAGAGGCTTCAGTCGGGCCACTCTGCCATAAAGCCCCGACTGGTGGAGGGCTGCAGTGATGCTTGACTTTCTACAGTTTTTTCCCATCTCCCGACTGCATCTCTGGAGCTCAGCCAGTGATCATTGGGTTCTTCTTTACCTCTCTCACCAAGGCTCTTCTCCCCCGATAGCTCAGTTTGGTCGGACGGCCAGCTCTAGGAAGGGTTCTGGTCCCAAACGTCTTCCATTTATGGAGGCCACTGTGCTCTTAGGAACCTTAAGTGCAGCATACATTTTTGTAACCATGGCCAGATCTGTGCCTTGTCACTATTCTGTCTCTGAGCTCTTCAGGCAGTTCCTTTGACCTCATGTTTCCATGTGTTTCCAGGTCTTATATAGACAGGTGTGTGGCTTTCCTAATCAAGTCCAATCAGTATAATCAAACACAGCTGGACTCAAATGAAGGTGTAGAACCATCTCTAGGATGATCAGAAGAAATGGACAGCACCTGAGTTAAATATATGAGTGTCACAGCAAAGGGTCTGAATACTTAGGGCCATGTGATATTTCAGTTTTTCTTTTTTAATAAATCTGAAAGAATTATTTTCAATATAAAATGTAATTGTCGACTGGATTTTTTTAAACCTTTTATCACAGTCTTGGACATGTCAAAGATCAGACACAGCATTGGCTTTGATGCATTGGTAGTTTTTGTGCAGCATCAGATTTTAATTTTGTCTCCCTCATTTACGCCTCGTGGCTATTTTTGCCCCATTGACTTCCATTATAACCACATTTTTGGATTGCAAAGCCATGACACCATATACTCAGGCATGTTTGATTGTTGATGGTTTTTCCTGTTGTGAAGAGGTAAAATTTGTCATTTTTAAAGTTGGTAACCAGGCGGCACCATTAACCGTTTAGATAGGACTTTGCAAAACAAGCTTTGTGGGATTGAATGAGTGCACTCAAACATGTCCACTATGGTTTCGGACACCACTACAAATGGCTGTTCCTTCAAATAGTGCCAGTGCCAGTGCCACACTGTAAAGACAGTAACGCTGGCATCAATTTTACCAAGTCAATCTCAGTGGGAGTCCGAGGATGAAACATTGGAAGAACTAGTTATTCAACCCAAACCTCCATCGCAAGGATGACTTGAGCAGGAGTTTCTCAGTGATACGCTACTCAGATTGATGTACATTATGAGATGTTGCAGCTGTAATTCCTCACCATCAGCATTAACAAGAGAATATCCATCAACAAACCGTGTGCATATTTCTAATTTATTACGGTGCATAAGCGGGAACTGTATTAATAACAGCGCATTAATCGAGCACTAACGTGAACGTTTGCAAAACAAATCTTGCTTCATAGATACATCTTTTTAAAATGTACTTTAAAACACACATGCTCATTTAATAGAAACACTTTTTTGAATCCACAATTTTAAAGAAATGTTTTGTACAAAGTTCGAAAAAAATGTAAAAGTATTTTTAAAATATATATAGTCATGTTTACACAACCCAAAATCTCAGTGATATCATAATAAATAGCATTTATAACAGTGAAGATATTTTGTTTTATTTTTACATGAAACATTATGGCCTGAATGTATTTCCATCACAGGTTTGCTCTTAAATTTTAAGGTGGTATTAAAATGGTCTTAAATTGAACTTTTACATCTGTAGACACCCTGACTCTGTCAGTCTCTTATCAGCCCGCTAAAGCAATCTTAAACAAAACAAAGCAATGATATTAGAACAAAAAAACCCAGCTGACTTTGAAGATGTTTAAGTGATTAGTGTTTAAGTGTATTTATATAAATGGTGAATGTAAATTGAGACAGAGTGGGGAATGGAACAGGTAAGTGTATGAGGCAGATGAAATGTCACTGAAGGCTCATCTGGCAGTAATACAGCCTTTCCCTCTCGCAGGTGATGAGACGGTGAAGCAGGCTGGAGAACGGAGAATCCAGGTGGATGACACAGGGATCAAAAGTTAGATCTGGATCAATAGGTAGTGGAGGCAATTCCAAAACACTGCTTCATGAAGCATCGAAGCTTTACGAATCTTCTGTTTCAAATCAGTTGGTTCGGAGCGTTTATCGCCACCACTAGGGGCGATGCCCATACGGAAATGTAATATATGTCCCTATATCCGAGTAGTGATGTCATATAGGTATGTTTCATATAAGGCAATACATTATTAGCACATATATACATCCTCACGATATATGAAGATATAGGTTTATACCATGTATGAAACACCCATTGAAGAATTATTATATATACATATATTAAAATGATATACAGTATATGATGACTTTTTATATGGTACTGTATGTTAATGCCATATAAGTAAACAATATATGTCTAATTTATACACTTACCTAAAGGGTTATTAGGAACACCATACTAATACTGTGTTTGACTACAATTTATGGTGGAAACGACCATTGTCATTAAATTTTGGAGCTTCAGGGAATGTGCACACAGACTCTCCTGATGTATGATACAGTGGCATACAACTAAGTCATTTGGATCGCGACAGAGACGACTCATTTCTTTTTGACCAATGCAGTTAATCCCTTTGTTGGCCAAGCATGGCTGGAGCTCCATCCGTAGCAAGGCCATGTAACTTTTCAAATGGTAGATCAAATTGGTTCATCGCCAAAACAACTTGTTTAAACACATCCTCACCTTTGGTAGTGCCGAGCATGCCGTGCAGTTGGGCGGTATTTGTTATGTCTGTTGTTTCATCGCAGGCTAGAGAGAAAAAATGTTTTTTTTTTTGCTGTGTCTTTCAGTGTTGTTTCAATGTCTTGTGCTGTATCAGTAATCTGTTCTGCAACGGTTCTTCGAGATAAACTGACACTTTGGAACAGTTTTACCTTGTCTAGTGTTAGCAGCTTCAAAGCGGCAACAAGGCACTCTTTCACAAACTCTCCTTCTGAATGAGGTTTCAGCTTCTTAGCTATTAGCTCGCTCACTACAAAACTTGCATGAGTAAAATTGTCTCTATCAGAATGCGTTCTTGTGAAAACTGCTTGTTGGGCACCCAAAGTCCGCCGATGACCGTTAACTTTATCCAAGCGCATGTTTAGCATGTTTCTAGCTGTAATGGCGCTCGAGATTTGCCTTTTTCATCACTCCAAGCGCATCCCCACAAACTAGGCAGACTGACTTGCCTTTTACTTCGACAAAAAAATAATCGTTTGTCTATTTTTCTTGAAAAGCACGACATTCTGCAACTACTTTTCTTTTCTTGACTGTCGCCATTATGCATTTCAGCAATGACAAACATACCAATGAACGTACCTGTTGCGTTCACCCTGACTGGGACCCGGACATATATTATATTATATATTTATTATCTATTATAATATAAAATAACAATTATATTGACAGTAACGCGGTTTACTTTTATGTATACTGTAGTTTTTTTTGTAATTCTGAGTTTTTTTTTAACTGTCTCACGGGCCGCGTATGGCCCGGAGGCTGGCTGTTCCCCACCCCTGCTCTATTGGGTTGAGATCTGGTGACCGTGGGGGCCATTTTAGTACATTGAACTCATTGTCATGTTCAAGAAACCAAATTGAAATGATTCGTCTGATTCGGTATCCTTCATGCGGTGGAGCCACTGCAAGGGGGCGTGGTCCGAACAGAGGGTGAACAGAGGGTGAATGGCCCACCTGATGGCCAAACACTCCTTCTCGATGGTTCTGTACATAGTTTCTCTCTTCGAGAGCTTACAACTGATGTACAGCACTGGCCGCTCTTCACCCTCCACCTCCTGGGACAGGACCGCGCCCAGCCCCCTTTCCGAGGCGTCAGTCTGTAGGGAAAATGGGAGAGAGAAATTAGGAGCCTGAAGGAGCGGCCCACCACACAGAGCAGCCTTTATCTGGGTGAAGGCCTGCTGACACCGCTCCGTCCACTGAACCGCATCTGGTACCTCCTTTTTAGTCAGATCAGTCAGCGGGCTAGCGAGGTCCGAATAATTAGGTACAAACCTTCTGTAGTATCCCGCTAGCCCCAGGAACTGTCTGACCCCCAGGAACTGTCTGACGCACCTGACCATGACCTAAGTGGAAGCCCAGATACCTCACCTCCACCCGCCCAACCGCACACTTCTTTGGGTTGGCCGTGAGCCCCGCCCTTCTCAGCGACTTCAGGACAGCACGCAGGTGCTGCATATGCCGCTGCCAGTCTGCACTGTAGATGATGATGTCATCGAGGTAGGCAGTGGCATACGCAGCATGCGGCCGGAGAATTCTGTCCATCAGACGCTGGAAGGTCGCGGGAGCCCCGAACAAGCCGAAAGGAAGGGTGACAAATTGGTGCAATCCAAACGGCGTGGTGAAGGCGGTTTTTTCTTTGGTCATTGGAGACAAGGGGATCTGCCAATAACCCTTAGTTAAGTCCAGTGTCGAGTAAAATCGAGCGTCCCTAGCCGATCAAGCAGTTCGCCAACCCTTGGCATTGGATACGCATCAAACTTCGACACGCGTTACCTTTCTGTAGTCCACACAGAACCGGAATGAGCCGCCAGGTTTTGGAACCAAAACTATTGGGCTCGCCAATCGCTGTTGGACTCTTCTATTACCCCCATCTCTAACATGGCCTCTAATTCAGTCTGAACTACCTTTTTCTTGTGTTCAGGTAAGCGGTAGGGCCGATCATGCGAACCACCACGCCCGGCTCGGTCTCAACGTGGTGCTGAATGAGGACAGTGCGACCAGGTAGGGGCGAAAACACGTCAGCAAACTCCGCCTGTAAGGTCTTTACGTCCAGTGAGCTGGGCGGCGAGATGATCTCGCCGGGCCAGAGCGAGAGATTGGGACTTTTGAACCGCCTCTGGCCCGAGATCCTCCTCTCCACTCACCACCGTCACCAACATCACTGACTCCACCTCTGACCACTTTTTTAACAGGTTGAGGTGGTATATTTGACGTGCCCCGTCCCTATCTGATCGCACGACCTCATAGTTGAGGTCCCCAACTCGCTGTGTGACCACAAAGGGCCCTTGCCACTTTGCGAGCAACTTAGAGCTAGAGGTAGGGAGTAACACAAGCACTTTATCTCCCGGTGCAAATTGACGTAACCTAGTTCCTCTGTTGTACAGCTGTTTTGTCTGTCCTGAGCCTGTAACAAATTCTCCATTGATAGCCGTCCCAAAGTGTGGAGTTTTGTTCTCAGGTCCAGGACATACTGAATTTCATTTTTACTAGCGGACGGTCCATCCTCCCAAGCCTCCCTAAGGACATCCAGCACCCCCGCGGCTGGCGTCCATAGAGAAGCTTGAAGGGGGAAAACCCCGTGGAGGCTTGCGGGACCTCGCGTATAGCAAACAACAGAGGTTCTAGCCACTTATCCCAATTTTTGGCGTCCTCGTGAACGAACTTCCGAATCATGGTTTTCAACGTGCGATTAAAACGTTCCACCAGACCGTCTGTTTGTGGGTGATAAATGCTGGTGCGAACGGATTTAATGCCCAACAACTCGTAAAGTTCACGGATTGTCCGTGACATGAACGCCGTGCCTTGATCGGTGAGAATCTCTTTCGGGATTCCCACCCGGGAGATTAAAGAAAACAGCGCCGAAATAGTGCGGAGTGGAACTGCTTCCGGGTATCGCGTTGCATAATCCACTAGGACTAATGCAAAGCGATGCCCCCATGCTGACCGTTCTAATGGCCCGATGAGGTCCATACCAATTCGCTCAAGGGACCTGCATCAGAGGAAGGGAGCACAAAGGTGCTTTTGGAGTGGCCGGTGGATTCACCAACTGACATTCACGACACGACGCACACCACTTGCGTACGTTCTCGTGAATGCCCGGCCAGAAGAACCGGGCCATGAGACGGTTTAATGTAGCTGCCTGTCCAAAATGCCCGGCCATCGGGTTAGAATGAGCCGCCTGGAAAAGCATTTCCCGGCGGCTTTTAGGAATTAATAACTGGGTTGTATCCTGCTTTGACTGGGTGTCTTGGGTCACCCAATAAAACCTATCTTTTATAATCGCAAAATACAGAAATGAGAGCGGTTGTCCAGGAATGGAGGAGGTGGCCGTCGATGGAACGGACCTGACTAAACGCATTTTTGAGTGTGTCATCCTGGGACTGTTCCAGGGGAAAGTCATCGCGGTCTGGGAGCCGGTGTCTTCAGGTCGCTCGGTTCCCCTGAAACCGCCGCCAGAGGTTCCGCCTCGCCCATCTGAGCAACCGCCAACTTCCTTTCCGAGCGGTTTCCCCAAGAAGCATCCGTGCACAAATGTCCCAATAAATTATGAAATGCTGGCCAATTGGTTCCCAGAATAATCGGATGCCGGAGGTGCGGGTTAACTGCATAGAGACGGGCACCAACGGATAGCTCACCATTTCCCCGTGCACACACCTCACTGTAACCATACGGCCGTTACCCAATGCCTTAGGCTGTATCAGGCCTTGGTGAATAGAGGTTTGGTTACATCCGGAATCCACCAAGGCCTGATAAGTACCCCCCTTGATACTCACAGGTATGAGGTACAATCCAGCTTGATCAGGGGCAGCTTGCAGAGCGCGGGGACCCGGACCAGCGTTCCGACCTCCATGACCCGACAGCGGTCAATAAAATGGCCCGGATCCCCGTAGCGCCAACAAGACCTTCCCGCCGCCCTAGTGACCGGAAGTAGGTCAGCAGGTTGGCTTGGAGAGAGCGCGGGGCCGGAGGAAGAAGGGTAAGTATCCGGCAGCACAGCGCCTCCCCTCGGCGCCTGCCTGGGAGGTGCAGGTGGATCACTTTCGCCGCCCATCCTCCATCGTGGGGCCGGCCTGGGTGTCAATCTGCCGCGGGACCTAGGAAAGGGGACAGGCTTGGAATCAGAGGGGCCGGGGGAAGAAGAGGGTAGAGAGAGAGAGAAGCAGATGGAAGGGGTTCGCCGACCCCGTGGCAAGCCACCATCTGATCCTCCGCCAACTGGATGGCCTGGCTCAGCGACGTCGGGCGGTGGCACTGGACCCACTGCGCGGTCTTTCGAGGAAGCCGCACGACGAACTGCTCCAGTACCACACGATCGATAATGACCTCGACGTCGCTTCCGTTACTTAATAATCCTTTAGGTGAGTGTATATGTAAGTTTATTTAAACAGCACACTGTCAGTATGCTTTTATAGGATTTTATTTGGATTTATATAGTGGTGTTTGAATCCTGGCATTTCATTCTAGTTTGGTTTTGGTTCAGGCTTCGGACATTAATGCTACATGTGTCCGTGAACCCATAAAAATGTTAATTCATAGTGTTTGTAAGTGTGCAGAGAAGCTCACAGAGGACTCTGTAATGGGGCTTGAGTGCGCTGATAGCCACTTCTTACCAGTGTTGGAATGTGCCAGTGCCTTATCTAGGATTTAGGATTGGAAATCTTCATTGCCTGCTGGGACTTTACAAAGATTGGGACTTCTACAACACTCAGATAAAAGACTTGCATTGCAGACTGTAAATCCTTTTCCCTCTACAGCATTTTGAATTGTTTGGTACTCCTTCTATATATCTTTTGCTGTTTTTTGTTTATTTGTGTATCACTTTAGTATTTTGAGTTTGATTTACCTTTTATAGGTTTTCTTTCAGTGTTAAGCTTTGATATTCACAATGCTGTCTTGGATTTCCGTCCATGTGCAAATTGTTACTGTGTTATTATTCAGTGATTCAAAATATACAATTTATTTTCACTCCCTCATTGAGACTTTTAGGTTATTTTTGACAGTTATTTTGAACACAAACTATTGGCAAAAGTGAATTCCCTTTTTATGAGGCTTTCTTATTGTATAAAAACCATAGACTGTCTAAAAATATGAACATAGTGTCTGTGATGTCACCCATAGGATTCTGCAGAGCAGTTTTGAATTGTAAAGTAGGGTCGAGCTGGCCGTTGCCATCTTACCAGTGCGTCATCATGCTTCACTCGCGGATAACAGAAAATGGGCAAAGAGGCAGGACGTAGGCGGAGCTGAGGTGATGCGATGACTAACAGACAGCAGATAAATGGCTATCCACCTGTCACTCAAAGTGGTCACGCCCTTGATTATGCAGAACTTTAAGGCTTTATATAATGTAAACGAATGAGTTATAAAAAAATTCACCCCCCTCACAGTCATCATGAAGGGCAAAACTAGCCGTTTAGACCAAAACTAGAATTTGTCCTAGGCTGTAAACATGTTTTATTCTGCTGTAAAGTTGGGCATTTTAACATGGAGCTCAATGAGATTCTGTTCCCTTCTGGAGCCTGTCCAGTTTAAGTCACTTCTGGGCTTCAAGAGAGACCGCGGGAGGTTGTATGGAATTACCTTTGTCTCAAAAAAATTAACGTAACTCTATTAACCTGAACATAACTTTTTCAGACAATATCAAAAATATGCCATTAAAATATGCTTCATCATAAAAGAAGAAAAACATGAATTCAGTCGCACAAATTTAACAGCCTCTCCGATCCGTGTATCATCTGATCATTTCATTTCTGACTTGGAATGGATTAACGGGAAAAGAGAAGACGGCTTGTTAATTCGGTTTTTTTCTTTAGATTATTGCTCAGAAAATGAGATTTCGGCTAGGTTTCTCGGTTTTCGTTGGTGGTTGTTTACAAATCGGTTTATGGCTTCGATATTTCATTTGCACATGTTTTGATAGTTTGTTTTCCAATTTGATATGAAATAAGCAGAAATGAAAAACGGCCCCTTTACTCGTGTTTTCAAAAAACGAGATTTCGGCTTGATTTTTCGTTTTTTGGTTCAGAGGTAAAAGAACAGATTAATGACTTCAATATTTGTTTTTCACATGTGGGCGGTCATGAGACACCCCTTTCCGCCGATTGGTCAAGCTAATCTGATCGTGTGACGTCATATGTCGTTCCCCAGGCCAGCAGGTCTGTTCAACAGGCGACCGCTTCTTAAACTGTAGCCTACATGGCAGGTCCTAGATCGGGCTTTCTTCTGTGCAACTTAATGCGTTTCACAAAACAAAATTATATCAGAAATATGAAATATTAATCTGCACCTAGCCTGTTTTATTTAGATGTATGGAGTTCCTGTGTGGTGAAGCTGCGCTAGTTTGAAGATTTATAGCAGGCGAGCTGTCGATGTGATGGACCGGCCATCCGTCCAGGGGGTTTCCCTGCCCGTGTCCCGAGAGGATGGGACAGGCTCACCTCACAACCCTAAAACAAACAAAACAGTTCTTAAAACATAAAAAAAACAGGATGGGATGTTCCTCTAACGTTCACATAAACCAAGAAACAACGCTCTTAATACATTAAAAACTGACGTTTTGAACGTTTAAAAGGTATAACATTTTCATAACTTAATGGGAACGTTAGCAAAACATTGTAAGAACATATTTTGTGCCTTTCTGGGGCTTGAGAGTGGCAGTGGCGTAGCCGTCAATTGAGGGACAGAAATCTCTCAGATTTCATTAAAAAGATCTTCATTTGTGCTGCGATGAACGAATGTCTGATGGTGAGAAATTAATGACGCCATTTTCATTTTTGGGTTAAACTAAGCCTTTCATTTTTCATCAGAAATGGCTGATAGTTTAGTATTAGCAGCATAAACTCATCATGAGAGCAAATGAACCTCTAATAACAACATATCAATATCCAGGACACCGAGAGAGTAACTCTATAGAGAAGAGTTATTACTATTATGGAGGCTATGGATGATAAATCACAAGTTCCCTTTCGAGGGAACTCACACTGCGTCGGAACGACGATTTAGGGATGCTCCCTAAGCATCAGCGAATCTGAAGTCTGAATAAACACTAGTCCAATCCGATTGGTCGTGCGTGATGACGTCATTGTGACGGCATACCCGGAAGTATAAAAGGAGCCGCGTAATGGCGGCAGTTATTGCTCTTCAGCATAGCGCTCTCTGTCAAACTGTCTGTCATATTTACTGTTGTCTGTCCAGTTGAGAAAGTGTGTGAGAATGGAAAGAGTGAGAGAATACAAGCAGTGTGTGCATCCGTGTCCCCTATATTTCGGCTCGGATACACACCTGCTGTGTGTTCAATGCCTGGGTGCTCAGCATGCTCGGCGGCTCTCGAGGAGCCGCCATAACACTGCGAGAAGCTGACACTCAGGCTGCTTCGCTCAGGCTGGCCGTGTTTGATGAGGCCGGCCAGCTCGTGAGCCCCATGGTTCTGGACCCGCGGTTGCTGAGGCAGCGCGCCGCAGATCATGGGGTTCACAGCGGGATTTGTCAGAGGGTTTTGGGACTGCTGCGCACTTTCCCAATCCTCCTCTGACAGTTCCGAGATCTTCCTCCCGTGGAAGCCCGCTTGGCGCATCTTCCCCCGGGTTGGAGGGTCCGATGCTCGTGCTCTCCGGTTCCGAGGAACCGGAGGAGGCGGGCATCGAGGCGGGGGATGAAGTGCAAAATATAACGCTTCATCCACCCGCCCATGAGGAGCTGGTCGAGGTGTTGACCCGGGCGGTGGCCAAATTAAATATCGATTGGCCACAAGAGACTCAGGAAGTTCAGCCACCCAGTAGGCTGGACGACCGGTTTCTCTCGCACCGGGTCCAAACACCGCGCCGGGGCTTGCCTTTCTTCCCGGATCTGCACACCGAGGTGTGCAGATCGTGGAAGAAGCCCTATTCTTCGCGTGTTTCCAATCCCGGTGTTGGATTATTCCAACGCTTCTGGGGCACGCGAAGCGGCTATGGGGCGATGCCTCGGGTGGAGGGAGCTCTCGCGAGCTATCTTTCACCCGAGTCGGCGTCGTCCCTTAAGGCCCCGGTGCTGCCCACCAAGCCCTGCAGGGATACCTCATCTTTGGTGGGCAAGGCTTATATGGCGGCTGGGCGGGCTGGTAGTTCCTGCACACTCTGTCTATCTTGCAGGCCTACCAGGCTGACCTCCTTAAAGAGCTAGATGAGGGCGAGGGTCCCTCTCCGGAGGATATACTGGAGCTGCGGAAGGCCGCAGATTTGTCTCTCCGCATCACCAAGGAGACGGCTCGTGCCATCGGCCGCTCCATGGCTTCCATGGTGACTGTGGAGAGGCATCTCTGGCTGAATCTGTCGGGGATAAAGGAGAGGGATCGAGCTTTCCTCCTTGACTCCCCGATTTCGCCTTCTGGTTTGTTTGGGGACGCGTTAATACCGCTGCCTCCAGGCACCAGGAGGCAAAGAGTCAGTCAGCGGCCTTCCACCAGTACCTCCTCGCCGCTCAAAGCCCGGAAGGCTGGCCCTAGTGGGCAGCCTCAGCCGCCCACCAGCTCCTCGCACCGGCAGGTGCAGAAAGAGAGCGCCGCCTCAGAGCCCTCCTCCGGGAGCTTGGCAACAGAGGCGGCGCCACCAGCAGCCTTCAGCACCTAAGGGCGATCTGAGGAACGCCCTTCAGGTGCGGAAGGCTGCAGGGAAGAAGTCCTAGCTACGGCAGGGCTTCTCAGAGCGGTCCTCCCGCGAAGGGCAACTGAGGTTGCTTCTTCCGCGGCGCTTGGGAAATCGATGTGGTAATCCCGCCGCCTATGACGCCGGGCCACATCGATTTCCGCGAACGCACGCTGCTCCAGCCGCCTCCGAAAGCGACTTGCGGCCGGGCAGCTCACGCGTCCGCACATAGAGGCTCGTTCCCAACTACTTCTGCCGGTCAGCCGCTTCAGGGGTTGGGAACGAGGCTCGTGTAACACCCGACGCCAGCCTCGAGAGGCTGGTTCCTTTAGTAGATTATCTCGGCGCATGGAAATGCTCTTCCGAATATTTCTACATGGGTCCTGCGTACTGTAGAAAACGGTTACAGACTGCAGTTCGGTCATCCTCCTCCAGGGTTCAGGGGGTTGAACTGGACTGTAGTGGTACCGGAGCGGTTCGGGTAATGGAACTAGAAGTAAAACCTTACTGGCGAAGGAAGCCATAGAGCGTGTTCCTCCGCTGGAAAGGGAATCCAGGTTCTACAGCCGGTACTTTATAGTTCCCAAAAAGGACGGAGGGTTGCGTCCGATCATAGATCTGAGGTATTTGAATCGGTCTCTGAGGAGATTCAGGTTCAAAATGCTCACTATTCCCATGATCGTGAGTCAGATCCAGTCCGAGGACTGGTTCGTCACGATAGATCTAAAGGACGCATATTTCCACATCTCCATCCTTCCATGTCACAGGAAGTTCTTTGAGGTTCGCCGGCGTACCAATATCGAGTGCTTCCCTTCGGCCTAGCCCTCTCCCCACGCACATTCACGAAGTGCATGGATGCAGCTCTGGCTCAAATGAGGCTTCAGGGCATCCGTGTGCTGAATTACATCGACGACTGGCTCATATTGGCCCAGTCGTACGAGATGGCAGTTCGGCATCGAGATGTCGTTCTGGCCCACATAAAGCGCTTGGGGCTGAGACTCAACACGAAAAAGAGTGTGTTGACGCCATCCCAGAGGACTACTCCTGGGAATTGTGTGGACTCGACAACGATGCGGGCACAATTGTCTCTCACATGCAGTCGAGACCATACGGGCGATGGTCTCAGGAATAAGGCTAGGCCACAGCATCACTGTGAGGCACTTTCAGAGAGTGCTGGGGCACATGGCAGCAGCGCCCAACGTGATACCTTTTGGCCTGCTACACATGAGACCCTCCAGTGGTGGCTGAAAACCAAGGGGTTTTCCCAGAGGGAATCCTTTCCGTATGATCAGGGTAACGCGCAGATGCCTTCGCTCCTAGTCATATGGAAGAAACCTGGTTTCTGTCCCAGGGGCCAGTATTGGGAGCGCCTCTTGTTGCCGGAGATCCGCTTTCAACAGACGCCTCCCTTACTGGTTGGGGCGCGTCATGGAAGGCCACTTTGCGAGAGGTCTATGGGAGGCCCGGCATTCCTCCTGGCACATAAATTGCCTGGAGATGCTGGCGGTCTACAAAGCTCTCAGGAGCTTTTTCCCGGACCTCCGCGGCCAACATGTCCTGGTACGGACAGACAATACGGGCTGTCGAGCGCACCTCAATCGTCAGGGAGGTTGAGGTCGCGCCTCTATGCAGCAGATTGGCGCATCTAATCCTCCTGTGGTCCCAAGGGAAACTGTTGTCCATCAGGGCAATGTATGTCCCAGGGGTCCAGAATCAGGGAGCAGACATCCTGTCAAGGCAGGGCTGAGGCCCGGGAGTGGCGTGCTCCACCCAGAGGTGGTGGAGGCCATATGCAAGAGGTTCGGCCCAGTGGAAGTGGACCTCCATTTGCGTCTCGAGAGACGCCCCACTGTCCACTGTGGTTCTCCTCACGCATCCAGCCCCTCTGGGGTTGGATGCCATGGTGCAGACGTGGCCGAGGCTGCGTCTGTCACGCATTTCCGATTGCTCTGCTCCCGGGAGTCCTGGAGAGGGTCCGTCGACAAGGGGTCAGCCTACTTCTGGTAGCACCCCGCTGGCCGACTGAGTATGGTTCTCGGATATCATAGCTCTGCTGGCAGGTCATCCATGGCAGATTCCTCTGAGGAGGGATCTCCTGTCTCAGGCAGCGGGTACAATATTTTACCCCGGCCCGAGATTTGGAACTTTGGGTCTGGCCCTGAGGGGCCAGGTACCTAGAGGCGGGCCTGTCGGCAGAGGTGGTAGAGACGTTACTCAGTTCCAGGGCTCCGTCACAAGGAGACTGTACAGCCTCAAGTGGAATGTATTTTCCACTTGGTGCAGGAGCGTGAGGTGGACCCAGTTAACTGCCCGGTGGCTTCAGTGCTGGAGTTCCTCCAAGATCGCTTCTCTCTGCGGGTCTAACCCGTCCACACTCAAGGTGTACGTGGCTGCCATTGCGGCTTTCCACACTCCTATGGGTGATGGGCCTTTGGGTAGGCACCAGTTGGTTGTACAGTTCCTCCGTGGGGTTCGGAGGATGAGGCCTGCGGCTCAATCCAGAGTTCCAACTTGGGATCTGGCAGTGGTTCTCGGAGGGCTGGCTGAGGCCCCTTCGAGCCATTGAGTCGGCTGAACCAAAGAACCTGACTCTTAAGGTGGCTTTTCTCCTTGCCATTACCTCTCTGAGGAGAGTGGGTGACCTCCAGGCCTTGGCGGTAACGCCGACTTGCCTGGAGTTTGCCCCGGTGGAGTAAAGCCATCTTACACCCTAGGCCAGGCTACGTGCCTAAGGTCCCATCAAGGGTAGTCAGGTCTTTGGTTCTGCAGGCATTTCATCCTCCGCCTCACGTGACGGCGGAAGAAGGGAGGCTTCACCTGCTCTGCCCGGTTAGGGCACTTAGAGTGTATTTGGAGAAGTCAGCACAGTGGAGGAGATCCCAACAACTGTTGGTGTGTTTTGGCTCACCCAAGAAAGGATTGCCTGCGTCTACTCAGACAATCAGTAATTGGATTGTCTTGGCGATAACCATGGCTTATCAGGTGCGCAGTTTGCCTTCACCTATGGCCGTGAGGGCTCATTCCACCAGAGGCATGGCCTCTTCGGTGGCCCTCCTTTCTGGGGTCCCCTTGCAGGATATCTGCGAGGCGGCGAGGTGGGCTACCCCACACACCTTCATTAGGTTTTATAGCCTAGATCTCCCTACGACGCCTGGCGCTAGGGTGCTCCAGTCCTAGCTGTGCCCGGTCTCCGGCTTCACACTAGGACAGGCGCTACCCTCGGTGTGGCCTAGTGGGTACTCGTTCCCAAATCGCTGCTCCGACGCAGTGTGAGTTCCTCGAAGGGAACGGCTCGGGTTATGTATATAACCCTTGTTCCTGAGAAAGGGAACGAGCACTGCGTCGCGCCGCCACACCTCGGCACGCCTGGAGCGCATGCTTCAGAGCAATAGCTGCCGCCATTACGCCGCTCCCCTTTATACTTCCGGTATGCCGCCACAATGACGCCATCACGCACGCACCAATCGGATTGGACTAGTGTTTATTCAGACTTCAGATTCGCTGATGCTTAGGAGCATCCCCAAATCGCCGTTCGACGCAGTGCTCGTTCCCTTTCTCAGGGAACAAGGGTTATATACATAACCCGAGCCGTTTTAGTGCAACAGAAATATGACTTCATATTTACTGAAGAGTCTGAAATGACCGTGACAATGTCTTTTCCTGTAAAGGATCACTCAGGGGCGGATCTACAGGGGGGGCAAGGGGGCACTAGAGCCTTAACTAGACTACCTCTTTAGTAAACCAGTACATAACCAGCAAAGGCAGCGCTGCTTGAATCTCCTCCATACTTGTTATTGTTGCATACAGTGTCACGCAAAAATTATTACTGGCCGTCGGTGACGGAGGAGCAGTCGCGCGCAATCCTACATCACCGGACTAATCATTTGCCTAATCTTCAGGGTACTTTAGACCGCGGTGGAAACGCAGACAGTAGCAGGTCTGGGGGAAAAAAGTTCCTGGTGCAAATTGTTCCGGGTAATTTCGGTGGAAAAAGGGCTTTTGATGATCCAAAAACAGTACTTGTAAAAACTACCCGCCAGTGTGTCTGCGGCGGTGCGGTGGCCCTACAAACCGACTGGAGACACTGGGCTGACCCAGAGCCCCTGAAGGTGAAGTGAGTTTCCCCAGGTGTAGTTTAAACACACGTTTAACTTAAAATTACATTTGTAATGTATACTAAAGATGATTCAGCATCAGCAAAAAACAGCGAGTCTATTATGTTAGCCAAAATCAGCGGTTGTGATTCGTAAGAGCACTCTTCCCTTTGATTAGCCTAATTTTGATTTTAGTAAAGACAAGAACATATAAAAATATTGTATCTATAACTGCCAAATCTCACGCATCACCGTGAGACACACGCAATTGACACTTTTCACGCTCTCGCGCCGCACATACATTTTCTCACGCACAGAAAAATCGCGAAGCAAAGAGGACACGGAGACCGACAGACTAGACAGAGCAGGTTACTTATGATATAAAAAACATCTCAGCTCTCAGATTCTGTCACTTTTATTACGAAATTACAACAATAAATGCCGTTTTGGCGCTTGTAAACGTTACATGACAGATCCCTAGCTGCACGTGGACCGATCATCTCTAGCTAGGCTAAATAAACACGGATGAACAATGTTGAAAGAAACAGTAGACAACTTACCTAAATGTATATTCCTCATACATAATATCGACCAATCAATCTAACATAGGGGTCAATAAAACAACTGGAGAACAATTATGTCACTTAACATTTACCTCAGGAAAGCTATTTAATGACCATAATAGATAGCACATTAGTTGGCTAGAAAAAAAGAGCTATAGAGAGTATTTTGCTAAATATGTGTAATTTACCATATTACATATTTATATTTATATCATTAAATAAAGTTGTTATTATAATAAAAAAACGCATTATATGTAATTTGAGTTATTTTTAACTTTAAATAACACTGCCCGCTGATAGGGCTCTCTGTATGTTTACAGCATTAGGTGAGTTGTTTTTTCTTGAATAAAAATATTAAATCAAATCTCGATAATTTAATTGAAATAACAAATAAGCGTAGCTTACCAGAAATTGTACCATGTAAACACTGTAACATGTTGTCACTAAACCTAATAAAATTCAGTTGTTACTAAAATGTTAGGGACAATCACAATACACTTATTGTGATGCAATTATTTCATTTGTGGACTGTAATTATACGTTTTTAATTATAATAAGAACTTGAGTATTGTCCACTGTTGTATATTTGTAGTCCACTGCATCTTGGACACAATTATTGTACTTTTTTATATGTTCATTTTACTTTTTATACTGTTTTGTTTTGTTTGAACACTGGGATTATTCCTGTTGTGAATTAAAAACCTTTGTAGTGTGTAAGGGCATGATTAAACAATAAGTACTGTAGTTAAGTGGTTTTGTGTTTGTTTTGTTAAAGCAATTCACATATAGGGTTATGCAACTAAATTAGTGGTTTTCCATTCAACATTTCCATTCAAATTCGTGAACAGTCTTATTAAACATGGACCTTTATTCTCATTAAATGTCTTCTTTCAGTTATTGTGGGCTCATTTTGTAAATATAAGAAACTATTTGAAGCCCGCAGAAGCCCCGCCCACAGCGCAGAATGGACCAATCACAGGAGCGTCTCTGGAATTCCATCAAGACTGTGACATCACAGTAGCAGGTATTAAAGAGCTTATGCTTTGCTCAAGCGCCATCACTTGCTGTTCGTTGCTGATTCTAGTGTTTCTTGTGTTTCTCACTTGACTCGAGCTTTATTCACAGCAATTTGCTAGCATTTTGAATACATCATTTACTGCGCAATATACTTGACAATATTACACAACTTTTATCTGTACTTCAGTCATCACAGATAAATACAACCCGTTGATCTCGCTGTCTACGCTAGCTAACCTAGTTGAGACGTCATAATGGTGCTATTGACTGTACTAGGGCTATATGCTTATTTCCAGAGGAGAAGGAAAGAGGTCAGCGACAGCCACTCAGCTCCAGGTGAACCTGAGGACCAGAGCGATGATGTTCCACCTGTGGAGAGTAATGATGGTAAATCAGATGTTATGACAATATCTAACTCTTTTTGTTTATTGGAGTCTGCACTGGCTCTACACTTATTTTAATGTTTAAAGGACAGTCAAAAATGTACAGTCACATCTGAAGTTCAGTTTTGTCCTGTCTGTAACTTAATGTGTCACAATACAACATACAGTACATATACACACAATCACAAATTAAAAACTGAATTATACTACAAAATTCAGACTTAAACTCGACTCATGATACATTACACGCCATCTTTAAGTTCATATCTTCATGAATTAATGCATTTAGACAGAAATTAAAATGCCTTACCTCACTGTATGTTGCCGAACAAGGTGAATATGCGCATGAATATTAATTACATGATGTTTGTTTATTGTTTGCACACATTGACTGACAACTGGAAGTGTAAAGAATATGTGTCCAGTGTGAAGTCACTTCATAATTTACAGCAAGCTTAGTTGCAGTGATATGAGTATTGTATTAATAATGTTGGTGTCATTGCCCTCTGTAGGTCAGATGTCGTCTCAGGACAGCAGTGGACCTCCTCAGTTCTTCAACATCTCAGAGGAACGCGTCCCTGCTGACCCTCGAGTCGACGACTGGATTTACATCCAAACCCCTGTCCCGGATGCTCCTGACGCGAGTGATGATGTCACCCAAGCTTCAGGTGGTAAATGAGATGTTATGAGACTGTATTACATCAGATTTGTATTGAAGTCTGTAAGTTGCCTAACATGTGCATGAATATTGGTTGCGGTGATATGAGTATTGTATTAATAATGTTGGTGTCATTGCCCTCTGTAGTTCAGATGTCGTCTCAGGACAGCAGTGGACCTCCTCAGTTCTTCAACATCTCAGAGGAACGCGTCCCTGCTGACCCTCGAGTCGACGACTGGATTGACGAGACCTTCAGTGATTTTAACCGGGCCATGTTAAAATTTAACTCCATTCAAACCCCTGTCCATGTTGCACCTGACACAAGCGTCATCCCAGCTTCAGAGAATCTAGCACAGGATCAGAGAACAATTATGGGTCAGTTTGCTAAGAAAACCCAAACACACACACTCTTTCATCAGCCGCTCAATGGTTCATACTTTAAATTCATGTTTTCTTTAAGGGTAGTTGATAACACAGAAATTAAATTTTTCTGACAATTAACAAGATCATTTAAGTGTGTGCGTGTGTGTGTAGTTTTTTAATGGCTACTACAGTTCACTTGAAATATACTGTAGTGTGACAAATGAATTTTAAAAGGCACAAAGCACAAAAATTCAAATTAATAACTCAATTAATATATGAATCAGAAAATGAAATAGTTTTAGATCAAGAGTGACATTTCTTTCTTTCTTCTTTTCACAGACATCCGTTCCTGCGGTTATGAAATGGGCGTTGCTCTGGGTGAAGGAGGCTTTGGGACGGTTTACGCAGCAACTCGTTTGCAGGACGGCCTTCGGGTATTCATTATTTACAATATCTGTCTGGATGATTATTATTGTCTTTTATTAAACTCTTATCCAAGCTCTTATATATACTTCA
Organism: Gobiocypris rarus; assembly: GCA_023029165.1. Classification (NCBI taxonomy): domain Eukaryota; kingdom Metazoa; phylum Chordata; class Actinopteri; order Cypriniformes; family Gobionidae; genus Gobiocypris; species Gobiocypris rarus. Next base: position 7,160,981 of record CM040910.1, on the reverse strand, counting down.
CATGTCAAACCTGTTTAAATAGTCAGACATGCTCTGCATGTTTACAGTTAAATTCATGGAAATGCACATGTTTGTTCAGATGTAATGATTGCATTTTCTGAACTTTGAACACATGTACTGTAAATAATTCTAACGCAAATCCATTTTCTGTTTTTTTTCGTCAGGTGGCAGTTAAAATTGCCTCCAAAAAGAATGTGAAATATGCCAGGGTTGTAAGTCGGCTGTGCTCTCTCTGTTTTACCTCTCACTCACTGCTTTATACATCTCATATTGACATAATCACAGACTATACATGATAAATATAGATAACTATATTTCAACCATTATAACAACTGTCTTTCTTCTAGGGCGGTTATTCCAGAGCCATCCCGCTGGAAGTGGCTCTGCAAATGTTTACAATGGAGGGCCCAGGGTTCCTCACATTATCCAGCTCTTGGACTGGCAGGACGAGGCTGACCGATACCTTATGGTGCTGGAGCGGCCCATGCCCAGTCTGACCGTGGATGACTTTTTGGCAAGCTACAGGGGGAACAAATATGAAGATCTGGTATGCGTTATTATGCAACAGACAACATTAGCAGCTCAGGCCTGCTGCCAGCGCGGAGTGTTTCATCGTGACATTAAGTTGGAAAACCTGCTGATAAACACGGACACCTTCGAGGTTAAATTAATCGACTTCGGTTGTGGGGAATTCCTGAACAGCACGGGCTACTACACCTTTTCTGGTATGTATAATTTCTCAAAGCTGCAAGGTGTGTCTCAAACTCTGGTGCCGACTGAGAGCCGTTCACACAGGACTCATGAAGCATCATGGAATGGGATCCACTGTTGCGATTAGCATCAAATCATTTCTTGCATGATAATGGATATCTAGTCAAAATAATGTGTTAATGGAAATTGATAATTTTTTTCCTCCAGGCACAAAAAAGTACTGCCCCCCCGAGTACTGGACAAACGGACACTATTACGGGAAACCAGCGACGGTGTGGTCACTCGGAGTACTCCTGTTTTTAATGATGTGCAGGAGTTTTCCGAGGAGAGGAGACCTGGAGAAGATAAACCAGAACAGCTGGACAAAAAATGGCTTGTCACAAGGTGAGATCTTCACTTCAGCAAAGGACCATTTTAATTCTGAATCTTAATATTTAATTCTGTGGTTTAATAAATGATGGTTTTGTTGATATTTAATCTAATAATCAGACGTCTCTCCCTTCTTTCTCCACAGAATGCTGCGATTTGATTGGCTGTTGTCTGCAGGTCGACCCAGAGAGGAGGATTGAACTAGAGAAAGTCGGTCTGCACAACTGGTTTAAGGTATTAATTACATTTAGAAGATTTTGACACTGGCTTTAATTACGCTACTTTTCGATATGTGCTGCAAATCTCATAAAGTCAGATGACAAACTTCAGTGCTGTTTTTTACTCATGCTTTAAAATTTCCATTAACTTTTTATATGTTGCCTCTTTTTATTTGTATCTATATATAGTTTATGTAATGTATTTGAACAATAACCTGATTTCTGTTTTTGTTTCAAATTACAGACAAGAAGTTATAAGGACGCTCCCTTCTTCGGTCCAGGGCGAGCGGGGCGACGGCTGCTTCTCTAACTGCTCATCGCCCCAGGGCCGCTGAACTGAGGGGCAAAGCGGCCTGGCCATTCTCATCCCAGCGGTGGCAAACAGGTCTGGTCATATAACTGTTGGTCCGCATCTCATTAATGTTCAGAGTTAAATGGCAAACATAAAACTCTGGAAAATAGAAATTAAGCTTTACACAAAAAAATGGGCGAACAGATGGACGGACACCAGTGCATTTGCTAAACAACGTGGTATTGGACTTGAAAATGATAACTGTCGGGCTGAAACTAGCAAAAAACACTTGCATCGCACCTGGCATCACATTGTGCCGAGTGTATGATAGGGCCCTAAGATTTACAGTTATACAATTATAAAGTATTGCTACTGACCTATAAGGCCCAAAACGGTTTGGTTCCTGTGTGTTTACCTGATCTTTTATCGCCTTATAACCCTTCCCGATCTTTAAGATCACAAAACTCTGGGCTTCTGGTAGTACCTAGGATATCTAAGTCCACCAAAGGAGGAAGAACATTTTCATATTTGGCACCCAAAGTCTGGAACAGCCTTCCTGATAATGTTCGGAGCTCAGACTCACTCTCCCAGTTTAAATCTAGATTAAAGACACATCTCTTTAGCCAAGCATTCACATAATGCATCTCATAACCTTGTACTTCAGTTATATCAGTGCACATGGTCGTCTTTAAAGCTTTTAACAGCAGCTACTGTAATCATTTACCTGTTCTGACACCCATCCCGAGGTAACTGGAGAGTGTCAGCTCCAGTCTGGATCAAGCCTCTTTATGAAGAGTTAAGATGACCATCACCTGTGAAGAGATGACTCAACTCCTGTGAGGACTCAGTTGACCATCACCTGTGAAGAGATGACTCAACTCCTGTGAGGACTCAGTTGACCATCACCTGTGAAGAGTCAACTCCAACTCCTGTGAGGACTCAGTTGACCATCACCTGTGAAGAATCGACTCAACTCCTGTGAGGACATCAGTTGACCATCACCTGTGAAGAGTCGACTCCAACTCCTGTGAGGACTTCAGTTGACCATCACCTGTGAAGAGTCGACTCCAACTCCTGTGAGGACTTCAGTTGACCATCACCTGTGAAGAGTCGACTCCAACTCCTGTGAGGACTTCAGTTGACCATCACCTGTGAAGAGTCGACTCCAACTCCTGCGAGGACTCAGCTGACCATCACCTGTGAAGAGTCGACTCTAACTCCTGCGAGGACTCAGTTGACCATCACCTGTGAAGAGTCGGCTCTAACTCCTGCGAGGACTCAGTTGACCATCACCTGTGAAGAGTCGACTCTAACTCCTGCGAGGACTCAGTTGACCATCACCTGTGAAGAGTCGGCTCTAACTCCTGCGAGGACTCAGTTGACCATCACCTGTGAAGAGTCGACTCTAACTCCTGCGAGGACTCAGTTGACCATCACCTGTGAAGAGTCGACTCTAACTCCTGCGATTACTCAGTTGACCATCACCTGTGAAGAGTCGACTCTAACTCCTGCGAGGACTCAGTTGACCATCACCTGTGAAGAGTCGACTCTAACTCCTGCGATTACTCAGTTGACCATCACCTGTGAAGAGTCGACTCCAACTCCTGCGAAAAATAAACTGTTTGATACCCTAAATCAGAGATTATGTTATCAATGTGGAAAAAACATGCAAATTCACTAAGCATAAATATAACAATATACACGAAGGCAACTCAGTTGTGGGTAATAAGAGAGGAGGAGAGGAGTTTATTCACTTTCCCCACCTGAGACTGAAACCCACAACCTTCAGGTTACAAGTCCAACTCTCTAACCATTACACTCTAACCATTGCACAACTGCCCCTAACAGTTTTACTAATAGATTTGAATAATATTGTGAAAAGAGACCCTCACAAGGAAACAAATATCCATCCTGGGCCTCTGCCATTTGGTATATGAGGGAGTTGGACAGCAGTCTTGCATTATGGGTTTGACCAGGCCAACCCACTTAGACATCCAATCAAACATGCATAGCATTTTACAATGAAAACACTACATAAATCACTCAACTTTACAAATACATCAATGGTTTCTTGAAGATGCTGGCCTTTAGAGCACGTTACCTGACGAACAAGCATGCAGTGTCGGACACCAAACAAACATGATATGGCCCTGTATTCACTTGGGCTAGCGTGCCACCACAAGACAACAGCCTTAGTCGGGTTCCAGAGGTTTTTTTTTTTTTTTTTTCGTTTTTGGTTTTATACAGTGGGTACGGAAAGTATTGAGACCCCGTTACATTTTTAATTCTTTGTTATATTGCAGCCATTTTTCATTAATGTACACACAGCGCCCCATATTGACAGAAAAACACAGAATTGTTGACATTTTTTGCAGATTTATTAAAAAAAGAAAAACTGAAATATCACATGGTCCTAAGTATTCAGACCCTTTGCTCAGTATTTAGTAGAAGCACCTTTTGATCTAATTCAGCCATGAGTCATTTTGGGAAAGATGCAACAAGTTTTTCACATCTGGATTTAGAGATCCTCTGCCATTCCTCCTTGCAGACCCTGTCCAGTTCATTGGGTCATTGTCTTGTTGGAAGGTGAACCTTCGGCCCTGTCTGAGGTCTTGAGTACTCTGGAGAAGGTTTTCATCCAGGATATTCCTGTATTCATCTTTCCCTCGATTGCAACCAGTCGTCCTGTCCCTGCAGCTGAAAAACACCCCCACAGCATGATGCTGCCACCACCATGCTTCACTGTTAGGACTGTATTGGACAGGTGATGAGCAGTGCCTGGTTTTCTCACACATACTGCTTAGAATTAAGGCCAAAAGTTATCTGGGTCTCATCAGACCAGAGAATCTTATTTCTCACCATATTGGAGTCCTTCAGGTGTTTTCTAGCAAACTCCATGCAGGCTTTCATGTGTCTTGCACTGAGGAGAGGCTTCTGTCGGGCCACTCTGCCATAAAGCCCCGACTGGTGGAGGGCTGCAGTGATGCTTGACTTTCTACAGTTTTTTTCCCATCTCCCGACTGCATCTCTGGAGCTCAGCCAGTGATCATTGGGTTCTTCTTTACCTCTCTCACCAAGGCTCTTCTCCCCCGATAGCTCAGTTTGGTCGGACGGCCAGCTCTAGGAAGGGTTCTGGTCCCAAACGTCTTCCATTTATGGAGGCCACTGTGCTCTTAGGAACCTTAAGTGCAGCATACATTTTTTTGTAACCATGGCCAGATCTGTGCCTTGTCACTATTCTGTCTCTGAGCTCTTCAGGCAGTTCCTTTGACCTCATGTTTCCATGTGTTTCCAGGTCTTATATAGACAGGTGTGTGGCTTTCCTAATCAAGTCCAATCAGTATAATCAAACACAGCTGGACTCAAATGAAGGTGTAGAACCATCTCTAGGATGATCAGAAGAAATGGACAGCACCTGAGTTAAATATATGAGTGTCACAGCAAAGGGTCTGAATACTTAGGGCCATGTGATATTTCAGTTTTTCTTTTTTAATAAATCTGAAAGAATTATTTTCAATATAAAATGTAATTGTCGACTGGATTTTTTTTAACCTTTTATCACAGTCTTGGACATGTCAAAGATCAGACACAGCATTGGCTTTGATGCATTGGTAGTTTTTGTGCAGCATCAGATTTTAATTTTGTCTCCCTCATTTACGCCTCGTGGCTGTTTTTGCCCCATTGACTTCCATTATAACCACATTTTTTGATTGCAAAGCCATGACACCATATACTCAGGCATGTTTGATTGTTGATTGTTTTTCCTGTTGTGATGAGGTAAAATTTGTCATTTTTAAAGTTGGTAACCAGGCGGCACCATTAACCCTTTAGAAAGGACTTTGCAAAAAAAGCTTTGTGGGATTGAATGAGTGCACTCAAACATGTCCACTATGGTTTCGGACACCACTACAAATGGCTGTTCCTTCAAATAGTGCCCTATTTAAGGGTACAGGGGGCGATTTGGGATTCAGCTTATGTATTTATAATGTCTGATAGAAACCGACAGCAGCAGTTACAGCGGTTCTTTGGTATTATGCTAGATGCACAATGGTCACACATGACAATCAAACAAACAAAATGCATAAATCTAGTTTATGTTGGGATCTTACAACAACAAAAAAGCCAGTCCAATGCCACACTGTAAAGACAGTAACGCTGGCATCAATTTTACCAAATCAATCTCAGTGGGAGTCCGAGGATGAAACATTGGAAGAACTAGTTATTCAACCCAAACCTCCATCGCAAGGATGACTTGAGCAGGAGTTTCTCAGTGATACGCTACTCAGATTGATGTACATTATGAGATGTTGCAGCTGTAATTCCTCACCATCAGCATTAACAAGAGAATATCCATCAATAAACCGTGTGCATACTTCTAATTTATTGCGGTGCATAAGCGGGAACTGTATTAATAACAACGCATTAGTCGAGCACTAACATGAACGTTTGCAAAACAAATCTTGCTTCATAGATACATCTTTTTAAAATGTACTTTAAAACACACATGCTCATTTAATAGAAACACATTTTTGAATCCACAATTTTAAAGAAATGTTTTGTACAAAGTTCGAAAAAAATGTAAAAGTATTTTTAAAATATAGGCAAGGCAAGGCAAGGCAAGTTTATTTATATAGCACATTTCATACACAATGGCAATTCAAAGTGCTTTACATGAAAATGAAATTAAAATAGTGATAAGAATTAAGAATACCACATGTAAGACTTAAAAATAAAACAGGATAATTAAAAACAGTTGTAAAGAGAATTTTTAAAATAAGAAGACAATAGAAATATATAGTTGTAAAGATATTTAAAAAGAATAAAATTATTACAGTGTATATATAGATAAAAAATAAAATAAAAATAAAAATTAAGATGATGCATAGATTAGAATAGGTGCAATCAGTCGGACATACAGTGGCACAGTGCTCATTCAGTAAAGGCACAGCTGAACAGATGTGTTTTGAGTCTAGAAAATATATATAGTCGTGTTTACACAACCCAAAATCTCAGTGATATCATAATAAATAGCATTTATAACCGTGAAGATATTTTGTTTTATTTTTACATGAAACATTACATAGGCCTGAATGTATTTCCATCACAGGTTTGGTCTTAAATTTTAAGGTGGTATTTAAAATGGTCTTAAATTGAACTTTTACATCTGTAGACACCCTGACTCTGTCAGTCTCTTATCAGCCCGCTAAAGCAATCTTAAACAAAACAAAGCAATGATATTAGAACAACTAAACCCAGCTGACTTTGAAGATGTTTAAGTGATTAGTGTTTAAGTGTATTTATATAAATGGTGAATGTAAATTGACGGAACAGAGTGGGAATGCAACAGGTAAGTGTATGAGGCAGATGAAATGTCACTGAAGGCTCATCTGGCAGTAATACAGCCTTTCCCTCTTGCAGGTGATGAGACGGTGAAGCAGGCTGGAGAACGGAGAATCCAGGTGGATGACACATGGGATCAAAAGTTAGATCTGGATCAATAGGTAGGTAGTGGAGGAAATTCCAAAACACTGCTTCATGAAGCATCGAAGCTTTACGAATCTTCTGTTTCAAATCAGTTGGTTCGGAGCGTTTATCACCACCACTAGGGGCGATGCCCATACGGAAATGTAATATATGTCCCTATATCCGAGTAGTGATGTCATATACGTATGTTTCATATAAGGCAATACATTATTAGCACATATATACATCCTCACGATATATGAAGATATAGGTTTATACCATGTATGAAACACCCATTGAAGAATTATTATATATACAAATATTAAAATGATATACAGTTCATGATGACTTTTTATATGGTACTGTATGTTAATGCCATATAAGTAAACAATATATGTCTAATTTATACACTTACCTAAAGGGTTATTAGGAACACCATACTAATACTGTGTTTGACTACAATTTATGGTGGAAACGACCATTGTCATTACATTTTGGAGCTTCAGGGAATGTGCACACAGACTCTCCTGATGTATGATACAGTGGCATACAACTAAGTCATTTGGATCGAGACAGAGACGACTAATTTCTTTTTTGACCAATGCAGTTAATCCCTTTTGCTGGCCAAGCATAGCTGGAGCTCCATCCGTAGCAAGGCCATGTAACTTTTCAAATGGTAGATCAAATTGGTTCATCGCCAAAACAACTTGTTTAAACACATCCTCACCTTTGGTAGTGCCGAGCATGGCTTGTAATGACAGCAATTCCTCACTCGTATCAAACTCTGCAGTAATCCCGCGCACAAAAATGGCTAGTTGGGCGGTATTTGTTATGTCTGTTGTTTCATCGCAGGCTAGAGAGAAAAACTGGATTTTTTTTTGCTGTGTCTTTCAGTGTTGTTTCAATGTCTTGTGCTGTATCAGTAATTCGTTCTGCAACGGTTCTTCGAGATAAACTGACACTTTGGAACAGTTTTACCTTGTCTAGTGTTAGCAGCTTCAAAGCGGCAACAAGGCACTCTTTCACGAACTCTCCTTCTGAATGAGGTTTCAGCTTCTTAGCTATTAGCTCGCTCACTACAAAACTTGCATGAGTAACATTGTCTCTGTCAGAATGCGTTCTTGTGAAAACTTGTTGGGCACCCAAACTCCGCCGATGACCGTTAACTTTATCCAAGCGCATTTGTCCTTGCAACTCATCCAGTTTAGCATGTTTCGAGCTGTAATGACGCTCGAGATTTCCATTTTTCATCACTCCAAGCGCATCCCCACAAACTAGGCAGACTGGCTTGCCTTTTACTTCGACAAAAAAAATAATCGTTTGTCCATTTTTCTTGAAAAGCGCGACATTCTGCATCTACTTTTCTTGACTGTCGCCATTATGCATATCAGCAATGACAAACACTGCGTACCTGTTGCGTTCACCCTGACTGTGACCCGGACATATATTATATGAAATATTTATTATCTATTATTATATAAAATAACAATTATATTGACAGTAACGCGGTTTACTTTTGTGTACAGATTTTTTTTTTGCTGTAATTCTGAGGTTTTTTTTTTTTTACTCGCGGGCCGGATCAAACTGTCTCGCGGGCAGCGTACGGACCGGAGGCCGGATGTTCCCCACCCCTGCTCTATTGGGTTGAGATCTGGTGACTGTGGGGGCCATTGAACTCATTTTCATGTTCAAGAAACAAATTTGAAATTATTCAAGCTTTGTGACATGGTGCATTATCCTGCTGGATGGGTACATGGTGGTCATAAAGGGATGGACATGGTCAGAAACAATGCTCAGGTAGGCCGTGGCATTTAAACGATGCCCAATTGGCACTAAGGGGCCTAAAGTGTGCCAAGAAAACATCCCCCATACCATTACACCACCACCACCAGCCTGTACAGTGGTAACAAGGCATGATGGATCCATGTTCTCATTCTGTTTACGCCAAATTCTGACTCTACCATCTGAATGTTTCAACAGAAATCAAGACTCATTAGACCAGGCAACATTTTTCCAGTCTTCAACTGTCCAATTTTGGTGAGCTCGTGCAAATTGTAGCCTCTTTTTCCTATTTGTAGTGGAGATGAGTGATACCCGGTGGGGTCTTCTGCTGTTGTAGCCCATCCGCCTCAAGGTTGTGTGTGTTGTGGCTTCACAAATGCTTTGCCGCATACCTCGGTTGTAACGAGTGGTTATTTCAGTCAAAGTTGCTCTTCTATCAGCTTGAATCAGTTGACCCATTCTCCTCTGACCTCTAGCATCACCAAGGCATTTTCGCAGACAGGACTGCCGCATACTGGATGTTTTTTCCTTTTCACACCATTCTTTGTAAACCCTAAAATGGTAAAATCCCAGTAGCTGAGCAGATTGCGAAATACTCAGACCGGCCTGCCTGGCACCAACAGCCATGCCACTCTCAAAATTGCTTAAATCACCTTTATTTCCCCTTCTGACATTCAGTTTGGAGTTCAGGAGATTGTCTTGACCAGGACCACACCCCTAAATGCATTGAAGCAACTGCCATGTGATTGGTTGATTAGATAATTGCATTAATGAGAAATTGAACAGGTGTTCCTAATAATCCTTTAGGTGAGTGTATATGTAAGTTTATTTAAACAACTAACTTTCAGTATGCTTGTATAGGATTTTATATGGATTTATATAGTGGTGTTTGAATCCTGGCATTTCATTCTAGTTTGGTTTTGGTTCAGGCTTCGGACATTAATGCTACATGTGTCCGTGAACCCATAAAAATGTTAATTCATAGTGTTTGTAAGTGTGCAGAGAAGCTCACAGAGGACTCTGTAATGGGGCTTGAGTGCACTGATACCCACTTCTTACCAGTGTTGGAATGTGCCAGTGCCTTATCTAGGATTTAGGATTGGAAATCTTCATTGCCTGCTGGGACTTTACAAAGATTGGGACTAGGGATGCTCATTTCGGTTAATTTTCCTGACCGACAACCGATGCTCATTAATCGATTATTAACCGTTAACTGACAAGATTATAATATTGAATTGACATTAAATAAAAAATACAATTGACAAGTTTCTGTGACCTGTTAAAAATATTTTATTTTACTGTGCAAACAGCCGCAAACACAACACATCAACAACAACAGAACCTGGGCACCTGCAGCGTTTCTGACAACAGAGAAAAACTGAATACGTTCATATAAATAAAAAGCATACAATAAATAGGCCTATACACTAAATATTTTTTTTTACTTAAATAATTACCAAATTAAGAAAACAAAACAAAAATACACTGATCGAATCCATTTGAAGCTTTGAAGAACCTGAATAGTTTTTTCCGTCAAATAAAAATAGCAGGCCTACCTCAGTCCACACCTTGACTGGCTTTTATTTTTTTTAAAGTAACATGTCTAAATTATGTGTTTTTTTAACAGGGTACTAAATAAATCACAAAAATGATTAATTAAATACAGACAAAGTGAACTTTTGAATATACCTTTAAAATGGGATTTCTGCATAACACAAAGCATATCAAGATACTTAATAGGGCTGGGCAATATGGCCAAAAATAAAAACATTTCTCTGTATTTTCTGGTTGAATGATGACACACTGTACAGGTCCTTCTAAAAAAATTAGCATATTGTGATAAAAGTTCATTATTTTCCATAATGTAATGATACAATTAAAATTTCATATATTTTAGATTCATTGCACACCAACTGAAATATTTCAGCTCTTTTATTGTTTTAATTCTGATGATTTTAGCATACAGCTCATGAAAACCAAAAAAAATAAATCAAAATTAGCATATCATGAAAAGGTTTTCTAAATGAGCTATTAACCTAATCATCTGGAGATGGCAGAAGGCCATCATTGACACCCTCAAGCGAGAGGGTTAGACACAGAAAGACATTTCTGAACGAATAGGCTGTTCCCAGAGTGCTGTATCAAGGCACCTCAGTGGGAAGTCTGTGGGAAGGAAAAAGTGTGGCAAAAAACGCTGCACAACGAGAAGAGGTGACCGGACCCTGAGGAAGATTGTGGAGAAGGACCGATTCCAGACCTTGGGGGACCTGCGGAAGCAGTGGACTGAGTCTGGAGTAGAAACATCTAGAGCCACCGTGCACAGGCGTGTGCAGGAAATGGGCTACAGGTGCCGCATTCCCCAGGTCAAGCCACTTTTGAAACAGAAACTGTAGCTCAAATTTTGCATGTCATTCGGAAATCAAGGTGCCAGAGTCTGGAGGAAGACTGGGGAGAAGGAAATGCCAAAATGCCTGAAGTCCAGTGTCAAGTACCCACAGTCAGTGATGGTCTGGGGTGCCATGTCAGCTGCTGGTGTTGATCCACTGTGTTTTATCAAGGGCAGGGTCAATGCAGCTAGCTATCAGGAGATTTTGGAGCACTCCATGCTTCCATCTGCTGAAAAGCTTTATGGAGATGAAGATTTCGTTTTTCAGCACGACCTGGCACCTGCTCACAGTGCCAAAACCGCTGGTAAATGGTTTACTGACCATGGTATTACTGTGCTCAATTGGCCTGCCAACTCTCTTGACCTGAACTCCATAGAGAATCTGTGGGATATTGTGAAGAGAAAGTTGAGAGACGCAAGACCCAACACTCTGGATGAGCTTAAGGCCACTATCGAAGCATCCTGGGCCTCCATAACACATCAGCAGTGCCACAGGCTGATTGCCTCCATGCCATGCCGCATTGAAGCAGTCATTTCTGCAAAAGGATTCCCCACCAAGTATTGAGTGCATAACTGAACATAATTATTTGAAGGTTGACTTTTTTGTATTAAAAACACTTTTCTTTTATTGGTCGGATGAATTATGCTAATTTTTTTAGATAGGAATTTTGGGTTCCCTTTCAGTCGGTCACGTTCGACGTACGTCGGGCATCACCAACGAATTGGGATCACTTCAGGGAGCCCCTATCAGCTTCGAGATAAAGAGAACTGGCCAATGGCCATTGGCGTGCGTGTTTTGCATATCGCACCCCTCCCGCGGCGCGGGTATAAAGCGGATGCAATCGCCACGCACCATTGTTTTTCACTGAGGAGCCGAACTAGTGACTGTAGTGATGGTACAGCAACTGTGGCGACGGGACGTACGTCTCCGTTCCCTCCTTCAGGGAACGAGGGTTACATAGGTAACCGAGACGTTCCCTTTCAGTCGGTCACGTTCGATGTACGTCGGACGTCACCAACGAATTGGGATCCCTTTGGAAAACGCCACAGTTACTACCACTTCCAGCGCCCCGCGAAGAGCCCTTCAGACCCCGTCTGTACCGGGCGGGAACTCACGCAGGGGGAGTCACACTGCTGTTCCGCAAGACCCACTCAGCAGACTAATGGATAACGCTGGGAAAGCGTTCGAGGACCGCTGCGGAAGCCACATCAAGCCCAGAGGGAATACCATGTGGAGAATACATGTATGGACTGGCCGTGGGCAGTACAACATACGAAAGTCCCAGGGGTGGCCCCGGCCAAGTAGGCGGGGGAACAACACCAGGCTGAGACGGCAAAGCGGAAACGCATACTTGCGTAGGCCCCGGGCCAGCTGTGTGCCAGGGCGCCCGAGCCGAGGGTTCCTCGGTCAGGAGTAAAACAACTGGCAATGGGCCGAGTCCGGGCGGCAAACAGGTCTACCTGTGCGGTCCCGAAGCGGCTCCATATCAGCTGGACCACCTGGGGATGCAGTCTCCACTCTCCCGGTAGCACCTGCTGACGTGAGAGCTCGTCGGCTGCACGGTTGAGCAGGCCCGAATGTGAGTGGCGCGAAGGCTGAAGGTTTGACGGCAACTCAGCGCCACTTGGACACGGAGGGAACCGCTGTGCCACGCCCATCTCGGGACTCGATCGTAGCCAGCGTTGAAGCGGTCTCATATGAAGCAATCCGAGCGGCGCACGCGCTGCAGATGCCATATGCCCCAGGAGCCTCTGAAACTGTTTCAGTGGTACCGCTGTTCTGCGTTTGAACGAATTCCAGCAGTTCAACACCGACTGGACGCGCTCCTCTGTGAGGCGCGCTGTCTGGGCGACCGAGTCCAGCTCCATCCCGAGAAAAGAGATTCTCTGCGTGGGGCAGAGTTTGCTCTTCTCCCAGTTGACCCGAAGCCCCAACTGGCTGAGGTGTCTGAGCACCATGTCCCTGTGTTCGCACAACTGCCCTCGCGACTGCGCCAGAATCAGTCAGTCGTCGAGGTAGTTGAGGATGCGAACGCCCTGCTCCCTCATGGGGCAACAGGGCTAGCCGAACTGTAAGACCTTGTACTGATATGCTCGCCCATCGAACGCAAAGTGAAGAAATGGCCTGTGTCGTAGGAGAATCGAGACATGAAAGTACGCGTCCTTCAGGTCGATCGCTGCAAACCAATCTTGGGGACAGACGCAACTAAAGATGCGTTTCTGCGTGAGCATCTTGAACGGCATCCTGTGAAGGGACCGGTTCAAGAACCGCAGATCCAAGATTGGCCGTAACCCGCCGCCTTTCTTGGGTACAATGAAGTACAGGCTGTAGAAGCCGGTCTTCATATCGGCAAGAGGGACCGGCTCTATCGCGTCCTTCGCCAGTGGGACCGCGATCTCCGCCTGGAGCACAGGAGCATCCGCCTTCGACACGGAGGTGAAGTGAATGCCCCTGAACTTGGGGGGAAGCCGGGCGAACTGAATCGCATAGCCGAGTCTGATGGTACGGATGAGCCAGCGAGACGGCCTGGGAAGCGCTAGCCAGGCTCCCAGGGACCGTGCAAGCGGGACCATCGGCACCACTGACGTACCCGCAGCGGGGCAGCGAGGCGGCATGCAGGGATCCGACTCGAACGGCCTGGTGCCGGCTCGCAGTGGGACCTGTGTGTGCTGTGCAACACTCACCTGCTTCCGCTGAGGGGATATGCGAGTGCAGGAAGGCCTCTTGAGTGCGTCCCCGCAGCCGGCATCCCCTGCTGGCGAACAGAGAGGCGTCCAAGGGTGACAAGGCATGGGAGCGTCGCCCACTGACAGACGCGCTCTCTTGGCACCCAGAGATATTGGAAACTGCTCTTTTCTGGACAATTTGGGTACCACTGGCGCTGGGACCAGCGGCGGAACAGAAAATACAGAACAAAAAATTCTCCCCCGGCCGGGGGAAGGAGTGGTGCTGCAGCCATCTCCTGAAGAGCAGTTTCTCCATCTCTGGGCGGCCCGCCTCAGGGTCTCTTACGACGGCGCTTGCCACCTGGCTTGGCAGCGGCCTGAGCGGGCTGGACGTCCTTCCCGCGGCCGGCTCCACGGCCACGGCGTGATGTAGACTGCTGCTGGGCCGGGGCGGGAGCGGAGGAGGCGGCAGGTGGACGTCCTCGGCGACGGGCAGGCGGAGGTGCTGCGGCCGGGCGGCGGAGCGGAGCAGCCGCTGGCCACCGGGCAGGATGTGCTTGATAGCCTCCGCCTGCTTCTGGGCGGCCAAGAACTGTTGGGCAAAGCTCTCGACGCGTCGCCGAACAACCCGCCAGTGAAATGGGGAGTCCAGGAACCGAGCATTTGTCGTTCTCCTCATGTCGGCCAGGTTGAGCCAGAGATGCCATTCCTGGACCACTAAGGTGGACATCGCCTGACCAATGGAACAGGCGCCCGGAGGGTAAGGTCCGTCGCCGTCCGGAGCTCCTGGAGGAGCTCTTGGTCAGGCCTACCTCGTGCATGTCCATGAGCGCCTGGGCCTGGTGCACCTGGAGCAAACTCATGGCGTGCAGGGCGGACTCGGCCTGTCCACAGGACCTGTAAGCCTTCGCAACAAGGTTGGAAGAGAACTTACAGGCCTTGGACGGGAGATGCGGGTCACCACGCCAGTTGGAAGCGGTCGCCGGACACAGTTGCATCGCGACGGCCCGCTCAACCGGCGTGATCCCCATGTAACCCTTGGCCTGTCTGCCGCCGAGGGTAGTGAGGAGGAGGAGCCGCTAGGTCTGTTTCTGGTGCTGAAAGGCGCCGCCACGACCTAGTCAGCTCATCATGCACCTCCGGGAAGAATGGCACCGGGGCCGGACGCCGAGAACCAGCGCGAGCCGCCCCGAGAAACCAATCATCCAACCTCGAAGGTTCGGGACGTGGTGGAGGGTTCCACTCAAGCCCGACCTTCTCGGCGGCCCGGGAAAGCATAGCCGTCAACTCGGGGTCCGACTCAACCGTTGCCACTCTCCCAGAGGGAGGCAGTACAGCTGAGTCTTCATCCTCCGAGGACTGAAACTCCCCCTCCGATGCAGCGATCGACATCTGCTCATCCGCGGGTGCCCCGAAAGTCACCACTGGACGCCCAAGGGAGGGGCCAGCAGTTTCTCTCGAAGCACCACCGCCGCGGAGCCTGTGAGGGATCAGGGGCCGCGGAGGCTCGCTCGGGTTTGCCCTGAACGTAATCCTCAGATCACCCCGGGCATGCGTCGAAGTAGGTCTATCCTGCTGTTGGGCAGGAATAGCAGTATATAGAGGTATGCGGAGGGGGACCCCACCTTCCCGAAGGTAGGCGAGTCTTGATCTAAGCTCCGCGATAGTCATGTTCCCGCAATGAGAACATGAACTATCCACAAACGCTGCCTCAGTGTGCTGAACGCCCAAACGCGTGAGACAGCGATTGTGACCGTCAGCGGGGGAGAAGGAACGGCCGCATCCAGAAACGCACGGGTGGAATGACATCTTGAAAAAGACGCAGTGTCACACCCGTATTGCCCTTTTTGTGAGGAAACGCTCTCTTTAATGTGCTGAAGCACCCAGGGAAAACCACGGCAGCACACAGGGAATAGTGCAGCCTGTGTGCTGCACTCACTGAAAAGTGCTGTGAGAACAGCAGTTATTTGCTGCAGCTGTGAGCACGCTGTTGTGTGCTGTAACGCCAACACGAGCGTCTTCTCTCTCTCTCTCTCTCTCTCTCTCTCTCTCTCTCTCTCTTGCTGAAATAGCAGTTTTAGTCTTCGACCTGAACGCTGTTCGCCCGAAGTGAATGACAATGGTGCGTGGCGATTGCATCCGCTTTATTATAGAATAGTGGGCTGCACTGCACACAGCTGGTCAAAATAGTGCCGTTTTTATTGTATTGCATACATCTTAAACCAAGGCAATGCAATCTTAGTAGGCTATGTTGGATTGACTTCTTTTACTTCTGTTGTAAAGACGATCAAAGCAGACAAAACAGACTAGCTGACAGACTGCCATGAACGTGAGATATATAACCAATCGGAGGAGAGCCCTTCTAGCCAGTCATAGACGAAAAAGGCGGTACCTTCCCCTACCATCCTGGGGGAAAAAATATCGTTCACGGGAGGTTGTATGTAATTACCTAAAAAAAAAAAATGAACGTAACTCTATAAAACTGAACGTACCTGTATAAAACTGAACATAACTTTTTCAGAAACTATCACAAATTTGCCATTATAAAAGAAGAAAAACACAATGAAAATGAAAAAAATGAACTCAGTCGCACAAATTTAACAGCCTCTTCAAATATGCTTCATTCTTTGTTAATGTTTTTCAAAGATTCGTTTTTCGCAAATCGTGGATTCTGAATGCATTGCCACAGATTTCACTTCTTATGTTTCTCAGTTTTTCGTTTGCTGTTTTGACACAAACCTCTCGTGGGGGCGGGCTTAACAGTGATCTACTCTGATTGGATAGTGAGCTTTTGATGGACAGGTGCTCTCCCGCCTGGAAGTACAGACGTCACTCAGTGGCGCGCATACTGGAAAGCTCTCGCTGATATTTGTGTGCCATAAGTCGTGCGTTGTATTAAGTATGTAAATAATATTTGACCTTTGATCGTCTCAGGCTGTAAAGATGAGCTCTCAGAAGAGACACGGAGCGGTATCATCTTCCTCCGCTTGTCCTTCGTAAGTTCGTGAACTGAAGTAACCAATAACATCGATACAATGTTTATTTATGTAAGTTATAGATTTGAACTTGAACAAAGTTATATGAATTTATAATGACGTGGATACAAGTCATTGACAGTATCCCACAGGTCAAAGACATGCAGCAGGCGAGCTGTCGATGTGATGGACCGCCATCCGTCCAGGGGTTTCCTGCCCGTGTCCCGAGAGGATGGGACAGGCTCACCTCACAACCCTAAAACAAACAAAAAAGGTTCTTAAAATATTAAAAAACATTTTGATCATTCAGAAATAAACATTTTCAAAATGATAAAACGGACGTTTTGAACGCTTAAAAGGTATAACATTTTCATAACTTAATGGGAACGTTAGCAAAACATTGTAGGAACATATTTTGTGCCTTTCTGGGGCTTGAGAGTGGCAGTGGCGTAACCGTCAATGGAGGGACAGAAATCTCTCACTTATAGTTACGGTACGCGACGCAGGTAAAAATAGGCGACGAGATCGTTGCGTTGTGGAAAATAATATTATATATAAATCATGAAACGGTCCATTTGTTTGTGGATTGGCCGTAGCCGAGTCCGACCTCTGTATTTTCCCGAGGTGTAGGCATATATAGTAAAGCTTGTGAAATAACCGCTAATATAGTTTAAACTCAGCACCAATATCTCCAGTTGGTTATTATCGCAGCGTCTGTCACTGTCACCGCTCGTCAATGTCAAAATATCTGAGACGACCAATCAAATCAAAGTAGGCGGGCTTTATGGCGTTCACAGAGCGCGCACGCAGTTTAACGCCATAATGTCCGAGATAAGATGTAAATAGCAGCAAAACTACATGTTTCATATTTGACAGCTGTTTTAGCACAGAACTGAACAAATAATCAAACTAATAAACTTTTGTCTAATTTAGCCGTTTTGAACACTTCTGTACTATTCTTTGAAACGGCAGAGGAGACTCATCAGGAAACCGCGGAGAGAAGAAGTAAGGTAACGTTACACTCGTGATGTTTACTTTAGGACACTTCACCAAAACCACAGAAGAACCTGTAAAACCCAGCAAACCTTGACATTAATACATGACACATTAGAACAAAACATATGGATAAAGAACATGTAAGTTATACAACTAAATTAGTGGTTTTCTAATTTCACTGAACATTTCCATTCAAATTCGTGAACAGTCTTATTAAACATGGACCTTTATTCTCATTAAATGTCTTCTTTCTGTTATTGTGGGCTCATTTTGTAAATATAAGAAACTAGTTGAAGCCCGCAGAAGCCCCGCCCACAGCGCAGAATGGACCAATCACAGGAGCGTCTCTGGAATTCCATCAAGACTGTGACATCACAGTAGCAGGTATTAAAGAGCTTATGCTTTGCTCAAGCGCCATCACTTGCTGTTCGTTGCTGATTCTAGTGTTTCTTGTGTTTCTCACTTGACTCGAGCTTTATTCACAGCAATTTGCTAGCATTTTGAATACATCATTTACTGCGCAATATACTTGACAATATTACACAACTTTTATCTGTACACGACTTCAGTCATCACAGATAAATACAACCCGTTGATCTCGCTGTCTAAGCTAGCTAACCTAGTTGAGACGTCATAATGGTGCTATTGACTGTACTAGGGCTATATGCTTATTTCCAGAGGGGAAGGAAAGAGGTCAGCGACAGCCACTCAGCTCCAGGTGAACCTGAGGACCAGAGCGATGATGTTCCACCTGTGGAGAGTAATGATGGTAAATCAGATGTTATGACAATATCTAACTCTTTTTGTTTATTGGAGTCTGCACTGGCTCTACACTTATTTTAATGTTTAAAGGACAGTCAAAAATGTACAGTCACATTTGAAGTTCAGTTTTGTCCTGTCTGTAACTTAATGTGCCACAATACAACATACAGTACATATATGCACAATCACAAATTAAAAACTGAATTATACAACAAAATTCAGACTTAAACTCGACACATGATACATTACACGCCATCTTTAAGTTCATATCTTCATGAATTAATGCATTTAGACAGAAATGAAAATGCTTTACCTCACTGTATGTTGCCTAACAAGGTGAATATGCGCATGAATATTAATAACATGATGTTTGTTTATTGTTTGCACACATTGACTGACAACTGGAAGTGTAAAGAATGTGTCCAGTGTGAAGTCACTTCATAATTTACAGCAAGCTTAGTTGCAGTGATATGAGTATTGTATTAATAATGTTGGTGTCATTGCCCTCTGTAGGTCAGATGTCCATTTTCTGTTTTTTTCATCAGGTGGCGGTGAAAATTGCCTCCAACAAGAATGTGAAATATGCCAGGGTTGTAAGTCGGCTGTGCTCTCTCTGTTTTACCTCTCACTCACTGCTTTATACATCTCATATTAACATAATCACAGACTATACATGATAAATATAGATAACTATTTTTCAACCATTATAACAACTGTCTTTCTTCTAGGGCGGTTATTCCAGAGCCATCCCACTGGAAGTGGCTCTGCAAATGTTTGCTAATGGAGGGCCCAGGGTTCCTCACATTATCCAGCTCTTGGACTGGCAGGACGAGGCTGACCGATACCTTATGGTGCTGGAGCGGCCCATGCCCAGTCTGACCGTGGATGACTTTTTGACAAGCTACAGGGGGAACAAATATGAAGATCTGGTATGCGTTATTATGCAACAGACAACATTAGCGGCTCAGGCCTGCTGCCAGCGCGGAGTGTTTCATCGGGACATTAAGTTGGAAAACTTGCTGATAAACACGGACACCTTCGAGGTTAAATTAATCGACTTCGGATGTGGGGAATTCCTGAACAGCACGGGCTACTACACCTTTTCTGGTATGTATAATTTCTCAAAGCTGCAAGGTGTGTCTCAAACTCTGGTGCCGACTGAGAGCCGTTCACACAGGACTCATGAAGCATCATGGAATGGGATCCACTGTTGCGATTAGCATCAAATCATTTCTTGCATGATAATGGATATCTAGTCAAAATGTTGTGTTAATGGAAATTTACCATTTTTTTCCTCCAGGCACAAAAAAGTACTGCCCCCCCGAGTACTGGACAAACGGACACTATTACGGGAAACCAGCGAGTGTGGTCACTCGAGTACTCCTGTTTTTAATGATGTGCAGGAGTTTTCCGAGGAGAGGAGACCTGGAGAAGATAAACCAGAACAGCTGGACAAAAAATGGCTTGTCACAAGGTGAGATCTTCACTTCAGCAAAGGACCATTTTAATTCTGAATCTTAATATTTAATTCTGTGGTTTAATAAATGATGGTTTTGTTGATATTTAATCTAATAATCAGACGTCTCTCCCTTCTTTCTCCACAGAATGCTGCGATTTGATTGGCTGTTGTCTGCAGGTCGACCCAGAGAGGAGGATTGAACTAGAGAAAGTCGGTCTGCACAACTGGTTTAAGGTATTAATTACATTTAGAAGATTTTGACACTGGCTTTAATCACGCTACTTTTCGATATGTGCTGCAAATCTCATAAAGTCAGATGACAAACTTCAGTGCTGTTTTTTACTCATGCTTTAAAATTTCCATTAACTTTTTATATGTTGCCTCTTTTTATTTGTATCTATATATAGTTTATGTAATGTATTTGAACAATAACCTGATTTCTGTTTTTGTTTCAAATTACAGACAAGAAGTTATAAGGACGCTCCCTTCTTCGGTCCAGGGCGAGCGGGGCGACGGCTGCTTCTCTAACTGCTCATCGCCCCAGGGCCGCTGAACTGAGGGGCAAAGCGGCCTGGCCATTCTCATCCCAGCGGTGGCAAACAGGTCTGGTCTTATAACTGTTGGACCGCATCTCATTAATGTTCAGAGTTAAATGGCTAACATACAACTCTGGAAAATAGAAATTAAGCTTTACACAAAAAAATGGGCGAACAGATGGACGGACACCAGTGCATTTGCTAAACAACGTGGTATTGGACTTGAAAATGATAACTGTCGGGCTGAAACTAGCAAAAATCACTTACACTCGGCAAAATGTGATGCCAGGTGCGATGCATGAAAGGGGCCTAAGATTTACAGTTATACAATTATAAAGTATTGCTACTGACCTATAAGGACCAAAACGGTTTGGCTCCTGTGTGTTTACCTGATCTTCTATCGCCTTATAACCCTTCACGGTCTTTAAGATCACAAAACTCTGGGCTTCTGGTAGTACCTAGGATATCTAAGTCCACTAAAGGAGGAAGAACATTTTCATATTTGGCACCTAAAGTCTGGAACAGCCTTCCTGATAATGTTCGGGGCTCAGACTCACTCTCCCAGTTTAAATCTAGATTAAAGACACATCTCTTTAGCCAAGCATTCACATAATGCATCTCATAACCTTGTACTCCAGTTATATCAGTGCACATAATTGTCTTTAAAGCTTTTAACAGCAGCTACTCTAATCATTATCCTGTTCTGTTTTATCTCGGGACACCCATCCCGAGGTAACTGGAGAGTGTCAGCTCCAGTCTGGATCAAGCCTCTTTATGAAGAGTTAAGATGACCATCACCTGTGAAGAGATGACTCAACTCCTGTGAGGACTCAGTTGACCATCACCTGTGAAGAGTCAACTCCAACTCCTGTGAGGACTCAGTTGACCATCACCTGTGAAGAGTCGACTCTAACTCCTGCGAGGACTCAGTTGACCATCACCTGTGAAGAGTCGACTCTAACTCCTGCGAGGACTCAGTTGACCATCACCTGTGAAGAGTCGACTCTAACTCCTGCGAGGACTCAGTTGACCATCACCTGTGAAGAGTCGACTCTAACTCCTGCGAGGACTCAGTTGACCATCACCTGTGAAGAGTCGACTCCAACTCCTGTGAGGACATCAGTTGACCATCACCTGTGAAGAATCGACTCAACTCCTGTGAGGACATCAGTTGACCATCACCTGTGAAGAATCGACTCAACTCCTGTGAGGACATCAGTTGACCATCACCTGTGAAGAGTCGACTCCAACTCCTGTGAGGACTTCAGTTGACCATCACCTGTGAAGAGTCGACTCCAACTCCTGCGAGGACTCAGCTGAACATCACCTGTGAAGAGTCGACTCTAACTCCTGCGAGGACTCAGTTGACCATCACCTGTGAAGAGTCGACTCTAACTCCTGCGAGGACTCAGTTGACCATCACCTGTGAAGAGTCGACTCTAACTCCTGCGAGGACTCAGTTGACCATCACCTGTGAAGAGTCGACTCTAACTCCTGCGAGGACTCAGTTGACCATCACCTGTGAAGAGTCGACTCTAACTCCTGCGATTACTCAGTTGACCATCACCTGTGAAGAGTCGACTCCAACTCCTGTAAGGACATCAGTTGACCATCACCTGTGAAGAATCAACTCAACTCCTGTGAGGACTTCAGTTGACCATCACCTGTGAAGAGTCGACTCTTAACTCCTGCGAAAAATAAACTGTTTGATACCCTAAATCAGAGATTATGTTATCAATGTGGAAAAAACATGCAAATTCACTAAGCATAAATATAACAATATACACGAAGGCAACTCAGTTGTGGGTAATAAGAGAGGAGGAGAGGAGTTTATTCACTTTCCCCACCTGAGACTGAAACCCACAACCTTCAGGTTACAAGTCCAACTCTCTAACCATTACACTCTAACCATTGCACAACTGCCCCTAACAGTTTTACTAATAGATTTGAATAATATTGTGAAAAGAGACCCTCACAAGGAAACAAATATCCATCCTGGGCCTCTGCCATTTGGTATATGAGGGAGTTGGACAGCAGGCTTGCATTATGGGTTTGACCAGGCCAACCCACTTAGACATCCAATCAAACATGCATAGCATTTTACAATGAAAACACTACATAAATCACTCAACTTTACAAATACATCAATGGTTTCTTGAAGATGCTGGCCTTTAGAGCACGTTACCTGACGAACAAACATGCAGTGTCGGACACCAAACAAACATGATATGGTCCTGTATTCACTTGGGCTAGCGTGCCACCACAAGACAACAGCCTTAGTCGGGGTTCCAGCGGTTTCGTTTTTTTTTTTTTTCGTTTTTGGTTTTATACAGTGGAGTACGGAAAGTATTGAGACCCGTTACATTTTTAATTCTTTGTTATATTGCAGCCATTTTCTCATTAATGTACACACAGCGCCCCATATTGACAGAAAAACACAGAATTGTTGACATTTTTTGCAGATTTATTAAAAAAAGAAAAACTGAAATATCACATGGTCCTAAGTATTCAGACCCTTTGCTCAGTATTTAGTAGAAGCACCTTTTGATCTAATTCAGCCATGAGTCATTTTGGGAAAGATGCAACAAGTTTTCACACCTGGATTTAGAGATCCTCTGCCATTCCTCCTTGCAGACCCTGTCCAGTTCATTGGGTCATTGTCTTGCTGGAAGGTGAACCTTCGGCCCTGTCTGAGGTCTTGAGTACTCTGGAGAAGGTTTTCATCCAGGATATTCCTGTATTCATCTTTCCCTCGATTGCAACCAGTCGTCCTGTCCCTGCAGCTGAAAAACACCCCCACAGCATGATGCTGCCACCACCATGCTTCACTGTTAGGACTGTATTGGACAGGTGATGAGCAGTGCCTGGTTTTCTCCACATACTGCTTAGAATTAAGGCCAAAAAGTTATCTGGGTCTCATCAGACCAGAGAATCTTATTTCTCACCATATTGGAGTCCTTCAGGTGTTTTCTAGCAAACTCCATGCAGGCTTTCATGTGTCTTGCACTGAGGAGAGGCTTCTGTCGGGCCACTCTGCCATAAAGCCCCGATTGGTGGAGGGCTGCAGTGATGCTTGACTTTCTACAGTTTTTTCCCATCTCCCGACTGCATCTCATGAGCTCAGCCAGTGATCATTGGGTTCTTCTTTACCTCTCTCACCAAGGCTCTTCTCCCCCGATAGCTCAGTTTGGTCGGACGGCCAGCTCTAGGAAGGGTTCTGGTCCCAAACGTCTTCCATTTATGGAGGCCACTGTGCTCTTAGGAACCTTAAGTGCAGCATACATTTTTTTGTAACCATGGCCAGATCTGTGCCTTGTCACTATTCTGTCTCTGAGCTCTTCAGGCAGTTCCTTTGACCTCATGTTTCCATGTGTTTCCAGGTCTTATATAGACAGGTGTGTGGCTTTCCTAATCAAGTCCAATCAGTATAATCAAACACAGCTGGACTCAAATGAAGGTGTAGAACCATCTCTAGGATGATCAGAAGAAATGGACAGCACCTGAGTTAAATATATGAGTGTCACAGCAAAGGGTCTGAATACTTAGGGCCATGTGATATTTCAGTTTTTCTTTTTTAATAAATCTGAAAGAATTATTTTCAATATAAAATGTAATTGTCGACTGGATTTTTTTAAACCTTTTATCACAGTCTTGGACATGTCAAAGATCAGACACAGCATTGGCTTTGATGCATTGGTAGTTTTTGTGCAGCATCAGATTTTAATTTTGTCTCCCTCATTTACGCCTCATGGCTGTTTTTGCCCCATTGACTTCCATTATAACCACATTTTTTGATTGCAAAGCCATGACACCATATACTCAGGCATGTTTGATTGTTGATGGTTTTTCCTGTTGTGAAGAGGTAAAATTTGTCATTTTTAAAGTTGGTAACCAGGCGGCACCATTAACCCTTTAGATAGGACTTTGCAAAAAAAGCTTTGTGGGATTGAATGAGTGCACTCAAACATGTCCACTATAGTTTCGGACACCACTACAAATGGCTGTTCCTTCAAATAGTGCCCTATTTAAGTGTACAGGGGGCGATTTGGGATTCAGCTTATGTATTTATAATGTCTGATAGAAACCGACAGCAGCAGTTACAGCGGTTCTTTGGTATCATGCTAGATGCACAATGGTCACACATGACAATCAAACAAACAAAATGCATAAATCTAGTTTATGTTGGGATCTTACAACAACAAAAAAGCCAGTCCAGTGCCACACTGTAAAGACAGTAACGCTGGCATCAATTTTACCAAATCAATCTCAGTGGGAGTCCGAGGATGAAACATTGGAAGAACTAGTTATTCAACCCAAACCTCCATCGCAAGGATGACTTGAGCAGGAGTTTCTCAGTGATACGCTACTCAGATTGATGTACATTATGAGATGTTGCAGCTGTAATTCCTCACCATCAGCATTAACAAGAGAATATCCATCAACAAACCGTGTGCATATTTCTAATTTATTGCGGTGCATAAGCGGGAACTGTATTAATAACAGCGCATTAATCGAGCACTAACGTGAACGTTTGCAAAACAAATCTTGCTTCATAGATACATCTTTTTAAAATGTACTTTAAAACACACATGCTCATTTAATAGAAACACTTTTTTGAATCCACAATTTTAAAGAAATGTTTTGTACAAAGTTCGAAAAAAATGTAAAAGTATTTTTAAAATATATATAGTCATGTTTACACAACCCAAAATCTCAGTGATATCATAATAAATAGCATTTATAACAGTGAAGATATTTTGTTTTATTTTTACATGAAACATTATGGCCTGAATGTATTTCCATCACAGGTTTGCTCTTAAATTTTAAGGTGGTATTAAAATGGTCTTAAATTGAACTTTTACTCTGTCAGTCTCTTATCAGCCCGCTAAAGCAATCTTAAACAAAACAAAGCAATGATATTAGAACAAAAAAACCCAGCTGACTTTGAAGATGTTTAAGTGATTAGTGTTTAAGTGTATTTATATAAATGGTGAATGTAAATTGACGGAACAGAGTGGGAATGCAACAGGTAAGTGTATGAGGCAGATGAAATGTCACTGAAGGCTCATCTGGCAGTAATACAGCCTTTCCCTCTTGCAGGTGATGAGACGGTGAAGCAGGCTGGAGAACGGAGAATCCAGGTGGATGACACAGGGGATCAAAAGTTAGATCTGGATCAATAGGTAGGTAGTGGAGGCAATTCCAAAACACTGCTTCATGAAGCATCGAAGCTTTACGAATCTTCTGTTTCAAATCAGTTGGTTCGGAGCGTTTATCGCCACCACTAGGGGCGATGCCCATACGGAAATGTAATATATGTCCCTATATCCGAGTAGTGATGTCATATACGTATGTTTCATATAAGGCAATACATTATTAGCACATATATACATCCTCACGATATATGAAGATATAGGTTTATACCATGTATGAAACACCCATTGAAGAATTATTATATATACATATATTAAAATGATATACAGTATATGATGACTTTTTATATGGTACTGTATGTTAATGCCATATAAGTAAACAATATATGTCTAATTTATACACTTACCTAAAGGGTTATTAGGAACACCATACTAATACTGTGTTTGACTACAATTTATGGTGGAAACGACCATTGTCATTAAATTTTGGAGCTTCAGGGAATGTGCACACAGACTCTCCTGATGTATGATACAGTGGCATACAACTAAGTCATTTGGATCGCGACAGAGACGACTCATTTCTTTTTTGACCAATGCAGTTAATCCCTTTTGCTGGCCAAGCATGGCTGGAGCTCCATCCGTAGCAAGGCCATGTAACTTTTCAAATGGTAGATCAAATTGGTTCATCGCCAAAACAACTTGTTTAAACACATCCTCACCTTTGGTAGTGCCGAGCATGCCGTGCAGTTGGGCGGTATTTGTTATGTCTGTTGTTTCATCGCAGGCTAGAGAGAAAAAATGTTTTTTTTTTTGCTGTGTCTTTCAGTGTTGTTTCAATGTCTTGTGCTGTATCAGTAATTCGTTCTGCAACGGTTCTTCGAGATAAACTGACACTTTGGAACAGTTTTACCTTGTCTAGTGTTAGCAGCTTCAAAGCGGCAACAAGGCACTCTTTCACAAACTCTCCTTCTGAATGAGGTTTCAGCTTCTTAGCTATTAGCTCGCTCACTACAAAACTTGCATGAGTAAAATTGTCTCTATCAGAATGCGTTCTTGTGAAAACTGCTTGTTGGGCACCCAAAGTCCGCCGATGACCGTTAACTTTATCCAAGCGCATGTTTAGCATGTTTCTAGCTGTAATGGCGCTCGAGATTTGCCTTTTTCATCACTCCAAGCGCATCCCCACAAACTAGGCAGACTGACTTGCCTTTTACTTCGACAAAAAAAATAATCGTTTGTCTATTTTTCTTGAAAAGCACGACATTCTGCAACTACTTTTCTTTTCTTGACTGTCGCCATTATGCATTTCAGCAATGACAAACATACCAATGAACGTACCTGTTGCGTTCACCCTGACTGGGACCCGGACATATATTATATTATATATTTATTATCTATTATAATATAAAATAACAATTATATTGACAGTAACGCGGTTTACTTTTATGTATACTGTAGTTTTTTTTGTAATTCTGAGTTTTTTTTTAACTGTCTCACGGGCCGCGTATGGCCCGGAGGCTGGCTGTTCCCCACCCCTGCTCTATTGGGTTGAGATCTGGTGACTGTGGGGCCATTTTAGTACATTGAACTCATTGTCATGTTCAAGAAACCAAATTGAAATGATTCTCTTCGGTATCCTTCATGCGGTGGAGCCACTGCAAGGGGGCGTGGTCCGAACAGAGGGTGAACAGAGGGTGAATGGCCCACCTGATGGCCAAACACTCCTTCTCGATGGTTCTGTACATAGTTTCTCTCTTCGAGAGCTTACAACTGATGTACAGCACTGGCCGCTCTTCACCCTCCACCTCCTGGGACAGGACCGCGCCCAGCCCTCTTTCCGAGGCGTCAGTCTGTAGGGAAAATGGGAGAGAGAAATTAGGAGCCTGAAGGAGCGGCCCACCACACAGAGCAGCCTTTATCTGGGTGAAGGCCTGCTGACACCGCTCCGTCCACTGAACCGCATCTGGTACCTCCTTTTTAGTCAGATCAGTCAGCGGGCTAGCGAGGTCCGAATAATTAGGTACAAACCTTCTGTAATATCCCGCTAGCCCCAGGAACTGTCTGACCCCCAGGAACTGTCTGACGCACCTGACCATGACCTAAGTGGAAGCCCAGATACCTCACCTCCACCCGCCCAACTGCACACTTCTTTGGGTTGGCCGTGAGCCCCGCCCTTCTCAGCGACTTCAGGACAGCACGCAGGTGCTGCATATGCCGCTGCCAGTCTGCACTGTAGATGATGATGTCATCGAGGTAGGCAGTGGCATACGCAGCATGCGGCCGGAGAATTCTGTCCATCAGACGCTGGAAGGTCGCGGGAGCCCCGAACAAGCCGAAAGGAAGGGTGACAAATTGGTGCAATCCAAACGGCGTGGTGAAGGCGGTTTTTTCTTTGGTCATTGGAGACAAGGGGATCTGCCAATAACCCTTAGTTAAGTCCAGTGTCGAGTAAAATCGAGCGGTCCCTAGCCGATCAAGCAGTTCGTCAACCCTTGGCATTGGATACGCATCAAACTTCGACACCGCGGTTACCTTTCTGTAGTCCACACAGAACCGGAATGAGCCGTCAGGTTTTGGAACCAAAACTATTGGGCTCGCCCAATCGCTGTTGGACTCTTCTATTACCCCCATCTCTAACTTGGCCTCTAATTCAGTCTGAACTACCTTTTTCTTGTGTTCAGGTAAGCGGTAGGGCCGACTGCGAACCACCACGCCCGGCTCGGTCTCAACGTGGTGCTGAATGAGGACAGTGCGACCAGGTAGGGGCGAAAACACGTCAGCAAACTCCGCCTGTAAGGTCTTTACGTCAGTGAGCTGGGGCGGCGAGAGATGATCCTCGCCCGGGGCCAGAGCGAGAGATTGGGACTTTTGAACCGCCTCTGGCCCGAGATCCTCCTCTCCACTCACCACCACCAACATCACTGACTCCACCTCTGACCACTTTTTTAACAGGTTGAGGTGGTATATTTGACGTGCCCCGTCCCTATCTGATCGCACGACCTCATAGTTGAGGTCCCCAACTCGCCGTGTGACCACAAAGGGCCCTTGCCACTTTGCGAGCAACTTAGAGCTAGAGGTAGGGAGTAACACAAGCACTTTATCTCCCGGTGCAAATTGACGTAACCTAGTTCCTCTGTTGTACAGCTGTTTTGTCTGTCCTGAGCCTGTAACAAATTCTCCATTGATAGCCGTCCCAAAGTGTGGAGTTTTGTTCTCAGGTCCAGGACATACTGAATTTCATTTTTACTAGCGGACGGTCCATCCTCCCAAGCCTCCCTAAGGACATCCAGCACCCCCGCGGCTGGCGTCCATAGAGAAGCTTGAAGGGGGAAAACCCCGTGGAGGCTTGCGGGACCTCGCGTATAGCAAACAACAGAGGTTCTAGCCACTTATCCCAATTTTTGGCGTCCTCGTGAACGAACTTCCGAATCATGGTTTTCAACGTGCGATTAAAACGTTCCACCAGACCGTCTGTTTGTGGGTGATAAATGCTGGTGCGAACGGATTTAATGCCCAACAACTCGTAAAGTTCACGGATCGTCCGTGACATGAACGCCGTGCCTTGATCGGTGAGAATCTCTTTCGGGATTCCCACCCGGGAGATTAAAGAAAACAGCGCCGAAATAGTGCGGAGTGGAACTGCTTCCGGGTATCGCGTTGCATAATCCACTAGGACTAATGCAAAGCGATGCCCCCATGCTGACCGTTCTAATGGCCCGATGAGGTCCATACCAATTCGTTCGAAGGGGACCTGCATCAGAGGAAGGGAGCACAAAGGTGCTTTTGGAGTGGCCGGTGGATTCACCAACTGACATTCACGACACGACGCACACCACTTGCGTACGTTCTCGTAAATGCCCGGCCAGAAGAACCGGGCCATGAGACGGTTTAATGTAGCTGCCTGTCCAAAATGCCCGGCCATCGGGTTAGAATGAGCCGCCTGGAAAAGCATTTCCCGGCGGCTTTTAGGAATTAATAACTGGGTTGTATCCTGCTTTGACTGGGTGTCTTGGGTCACCCAATACAACCTATCTTTTATAATCGCAAAATACAGAAATGAGAGCGGTTGTCCAGGATGGAGGAGGTGGCCGTCGATGGAACGGACCTGACTAAACGCATTTTTGAGTGTGTCATCCTGGGACTGTTCCAGGGGAAAGTCATCGCGGTCTGGGAGCACCGGTGTCTTCAGGTCGCTCGGTTCCCCTGAAACCGCCGCCAGAGGTCCCGGTTCCGCCTCGCCCATCTGAGCAACCGCCAACTTCCTTTCCGAGCGGTTTCCCAAGAAGCATCCGTGCACAAATGTCCCAATAAATTATGAAATGCTGGCCAATTGGTTCCCAGAATAATCGGATGCCGGAGGTGCGGGTTAACTGCATAGAGACGGGCACCAACGGATAGCTCACCATTTCCCGTGCACACACCTCACACGTAACCATACGGCCGTTACCCAATGCCTTAGGCTGTATCAGGCCTTGGTGAATAGAGGTTTGGTTACATCCGGAATCCACCAAGGCCTGATAAGTACCCCCCTTGATACTCACAGGTATGAGGTACAATCCACCTTGATCAGGGGCAGCTTGCAGAGCGTCGGGGACCCGGACCAGCGTTCGACCTCCATGACCCGACAACGGTCAATAAAATGGCCCGGATCCCCGTAGCGCCAACAAGACCTTCCCGCCGCCCTAGTGACCAGAAGTAGGTCAGCAGGTTGGCTTGGAGAGAGCGCGGGGCCGGAGGAAGAAGGGTAAGTATCCGGCAGCTGGCGCCTCCTCGGCGCCTGCCTGGGAGGTGCAGGTGGATCACTTTCGCCGCCCATCCTCCATCGTGGGGCCGGCCTGGGTGTCAATCTGCCGCGGGACCTAGGAAAGGGGACAGGCTTGGAATCAGAGGGGCCGGGGGAAGAAGAGGGTAGAGAGAGAGAGAAGCAGATGGAAGGGGTTCGCCGACCCCGTGGCAAGCCACCATCTGATCCTCCGCCAACTGGATGGCCTGGCTCAGCGACGTCGGGCGGTGGCACTGGACCCACTGCGCGGTCTTTCGAGGAAGCCGCACGACGAACTGCTCCAGTACCACACGATCGATAATGACCTCGACGTCGCTTCCGTTGGCCATCAGCCACTTGCGGCAGGAGTCCCGGAGCTGGTGCGCATAGGCAAAGGGTCGGCCGGAGTCATCCAGGGTCAGGGTGCGGAACCGCTGCCGATGTTGTTCTGGGCTCCGGCCAACCCGCTGTAAAATCGCAGGAGCCGCATCGGCCAGTCCGCCTTGGGCCATCCCCGGGACTCGGCAGACCTCTCGAGAGGTCGATGAATGCCTCGGATCATCCTCTGGGCCCATCTTCGAGAGGTGCAGGGCGGCGGCCGAGTCGGTGGTGGGGGGGATGGCCCGAATCTCCTGGCCAATCCAGCTCCGGAACAGCTCCGGTCTTCATGCTGGGCGCGGAGAGCCTCGAAATGCTTCTGTTGCTGCTCCTCACCGCCAGCAGGTTTTGGTGTTGCTCCTGGTGAAGACCGGCGAGCGAGGTGACGATGTCCGCAAGCGGCGTCTTTGGCGGGGGCTGCATGGTGGCAGCGATCTTCTACCTTGCCGGGTTTCGGCACCAGTGTAGTGTAGACTTTGTGGGTGTAGGAAGGAAGGAGACGGGATCGGCGTACAGGGACTTGTGAGTACTCTCTAAAGTTATTGGGTTCTTAAGGACAATACGTTCACTCCTGCATGGCAGAATGTAGTGGAGTTCATATTGTAAGTACGTAATCTATGTCAATTTCCTTTCTTTCTTTGAATGTTAGAGGGTTAAAAAATAGTGTTAAGCTTAAAGCTATTTTTTTATTTTGCAAGGAACAAAAAGCAAATTGTGTTTTTTCTTACAAGAGACTCGTTCTGTTTTGAATGATGAAAACCATTGAACATTTAATTTTTTATTGCCCGGTCAAATTTAAGTTCTGGCAGGAAATTAACAGCTGGTTAAATATGGGTGCTAATAATCCTTCACTAAATTTATTTCAGGTTTTAATTTATGTAGATAGTCCTCAAAAAGATGTCATTGATGTTAAATGTTATTACGATGAGTAAATATCACATACATAAAAGCAAGTGGAATAACAGTAAACTCTCTTTAGCTTGTTTTAAAAATGAATGTAAAAATAATTTAGCATCCATAAAATACTTATCCAAAGATAACAAATCCCTTGGTGAATTCTATGAAGTCATGTGTGAGTCCCTTTCCTTCTAAGATTGTGTTAATGTTTTTTTTTTCTTTCTGGCAAATACCCCCACCTTAAGTGTTTAAAGATGTATTGTTTGTTTTAGGTTTTTTTCCGTTGTTGTTGTGGTTTGCTGCACTAAACATGCATTTTTTTGTTTTTTACACATGAACCTAAGCACAGATGTGTAGAAACAAGTGTATTTATATAACAAATCATTTATGTATATTTTCATATGCATAATATTGTTCCCTTTTTAAGTTTGTAAATTTGATATTGTTCAATAAAAAAAACTTGTAAAAAAATGTATTCTTAACCTCTAATACACACTCTGGCGAGGAAAATCTAAGATTTTATTAGCCAATGGCTAATGATAGATATTATTTAGTCGCCCAGAGTGAACATATACTCGCATATGCAAGCGTTTTACTCGCATTGTAGAGGGTTGAGATAATTTATTGTTTATTTCAAACAAAAAAAACATCAAATTTCAATAACTAATTGGTACCAAATGGGTAAGAATGTTGCACGTGGTGTTCGTGTTTTGCCATCTTGCGGATAATTATTGAAGCCGTAAGCGATGACCATCTGTCCCCCTCCGGCTGAAATGTTGATGTGGGGCGTGGTGTTGTGCGTAAGGTAAGAGAGGGCATGACTGATGATAGTGTCGTGATCCAGTCATGACAACGCTATTCTCAGCCTGCGCTCCAGCTGAGTCAACTTTAATTTTTAAAATAATTTATATTTTATATTCAAACTGAAAACATGATGTGATTAACACTCAAGTCATCATGTCTCAAGTCAAGTCAAGTCTCAAGTATTTTATTTTTTGTCAAGTCAAGTCACAAGTCATAAAAATAGATAAAAATAAATCCCTTTTCTTACCCATTCTGACATTCAGTTTGGAGTTCAGGAGATTGTCTTGACCAGGACCACACCCCTAAATGCATTGAAGCAACTGCCATGTGATTGGTTGATTAGATAATTGCATTAATTAGAAATTGAACAGGTGTTCCTAATAATCCTTTAGGTGAGTGTATATGTAAGTTTATTTAAACAGCACACTGTCAGTATGCTTTTATAGGATTTTATTTGGATTTATATAGTGGTGTTTGAATCCTGGCATTTCATTCTAGTTTGGTTTTGGTTCAGGCTTCGGACATTAATGCTACATGTGTCCGTGAACCCATAAAAATGTTAATTCATAGTGTTTGTAAGTGTGCAGAGAAGCTCACAGAGGACTCTGTAATGGGGCTTGAGTGCGCTGATACCCACTTCTTACCAGTGTTGGAATGTGCCAGTGCCTTATCTAGGATTTAGGATTGGAAATCTTCATTGCCTGCTGGGACTTTACAAAGATTGGGACTTCTACAACACTCAGATAAAAGACTTGCATTGCAGACTGTAAATCCTTTTCCCTCTACAGCATTTTGAATTGTTTGGTACTCCTTCTATATATCTTTTGCTGTTTTTTGTTTATTTGTGTATCACTTTAGTATTTTGGGTTTGAGTTTGATTTACCTTTTATAGGTTTTCTTTCAGTGTTAAGCTTTGATATTCACAATGCTGTCTTGGATTTCCGTCCATGTGCAAATTGTTACTGTGTTATTTTTCAGTGATTCAAAATATACAATTTATTTTCACTCCCTCATTGAGACTTTTAGGTTATTTTTGACAGTTATTTTGAACACAAACTATTGGCAAAAGTGAATTCCCTTTTTATGAGGCTTTCTTATTGTATAAAAACCATAGACTGTCTAAAAATATGAACATAGTGTCTGTGATGTCACCCATAGGATTCTACAGAGCAGTTTTGAATTGTAAAGTAGGGTCGAGCTGGCTGTTGCCATATTAGCAGTGTGTCATCATGCTTCACTCTCGGATAACAGAAAATGGGCAAAGAGGCAGGACGTAGGCAGAGCTGAGGTGACGCGGTGACTAACAGACAGCAGATAAATGGCTATCCACCTGTCACTCAAAGTGGTCACGCCCTTGATTATGCAGAACTTTAAGGCTTTATATAATGTAAACGAATGAGTTATAAAAAAATTCACCCCCTCACAGTCGTCATGAAGGGCAAAACTAGCCGTTTAGACCAAAACTAGAACTTGTCCCAGGCTGTAAACATGTTTTATTCTGCTGTAAAGTTGGGCATTTTAACATGGAGCTCAATGAGATTCTGTTCCCTTCTGGAGCCTGCCCAGTTTAAGTCACTTCTGGGCTTCAAGAGAGACCGCGGGAGGTTGTATGGAATTACCTTTGTCTCAAAAAAATTAACGTAACTCTATTAACCTGAACATAACTTTTTCAGACAATATCAAAAATATGCCATTAAAATATGCTTCTTCATAAAAGAAGAAAAACATGAACTCAGTCGCACAAATTTAACAGCCTCTCCGATCCGTGTATCATCTGATCATTTCATTTCTGACTTGGAATGGATTAACGGGAAAAGAGAAGACGGCTTGTTAATTCGTTTTTTTTCTTTAGATTATTGCTCAGAAAATGAGATTTCGGCTAGGTTTCTCGGTTTTCGTTGGTGGTTGTTTACAAATCGGTTTATGGCTTCAATATTTCATTTGCACATGTTTTGATAGTTTGTTTTCCAATTTGATATGAAATAAGCAGAAATTAAAAACGGCCCCTTTACTCGTGTTTTCAAAAAACGAGATTTCGGCTTTATTTTTCGTTTTTTGGTTCAGAGGTAAAAGAACAGATTAATGACTTCAATATTTGTTTTTCACATGTGGGCGGTCATGAGACGCCCCTTTCCGCCGATTGGTCAAGCTAATCTGATCGTGTGACGTCATATGTCGTTCCCCAGGCCAGCAGGTCTGTTCAACAGGCGACCGCTTCTTAAACTGTAGCCTACATGGCAGGTCCTAGATCGGGCTTTCTTCTGTGCAACTTAATGCGTTTCACAAAACAAAATTATATCAGAAATATGAAATATTAATCTGCACCTAGCCTGTTTTATTTAGATGTATGGAGTTCCTGTGTGGTGAAGCTGCGCTAGTTTGTAGATTTATAGCAGGCGAGCTGTCGATGTGATGGACCGGCCATCCGTCCAGGGGGTTTCCCTGCCCGTGTCCCGAGAGGATGGGACAGGCTCACCTCACAACCCTAAAACAAACAAAACAGTTCTTAAAACATAAAAAAAACAGGATGGGATGTTCCTCTAACGTTCACATAAACCAAGAAACAACGCTCTTAATACATTAAAAACTGGACGTTTTGAACGTTTAAAAGGTATAACATTTTCATAACTTAATGGGAACGTTAGCAAAATATTGTAAGAACATATACATTTTCTCACGCACAGAAAAATCGCGAAGCAAAGAGGACACGGAGACCGACAGACTAGACAGAGCAGGTTACTTATGATATAAAAAACATCTCAGCTCTCAGATTCTGTCACTTTATTACGAAATTACAACAATAAATGCCGTTTTGGCGCTTGTAAACGTTACGTGACAGATCCCTAGCTGCACGTGGACCGATCATCTCTAGCTAGGCTAAATAAACACGGATGAACAATGTTGAAAGAAACAGTAGACAACTTACCTAAATGTATATTCCTCATACATAATATCGACCAATCAATCTAACATAGGGGTCAATAAAACAACTGGAGAACAATTATGTCACTTAACATTTACCTCAGGAAAGCTATTTAATGACCATAATAGATAGCACATTAGTTGGCTAGAAAAAAAGAGCTATAGAGAGTATTTTGCTAAATATGTGTAATTTACCATATTACATATTTATATTTATATCATTAAATAAAGTTGTTATTATAATAAAAAAACGCATTATATGTAATTTGAGTTATTTTTAACTTTAAATAACACTGCCCGCTGATAGGGCTCTCTGTATGTTTACAGCATTAGGTGAGTTGTTTTTTCTTGAATAAAAATATTAAATCAAATCTCGATAATTTAATTGAAATAACAAATAAGCGTAGCTTACCAGAAATTGTACCATGTAAACACTGTAACATGTTGTCACTAAACCTAATAAAATTCAGTTGTTACTAAAATGTTAGGGACAATCTCAATACACTTATTGTGATGCAATTATTTCATTTGTGGACTGTAATTATACGTTTTTAATTATAATAAGAACTTGAGTATTGTCCACTGTTGTATATTTGTAGTCCACTGCATCTTGGACACAATTATTGTACTTTTTTATATTTTCATTTTACTTTTTATACTGTTTTGTTTTGTTTGAACACTGGGATTATTCCTGTTGTGAATTAAAAACCTTTGTAGTGTGTAAGGGCATGATTAAACAATAAGTACTGTAGTTAAGTGGTTTTGTGTTTGTTTTGTTAAAGCAATTCACATATAGGGTTATGCAACTAAATTAGTGGTTTTCCATTCAACATTTCCATTCAAATTCGTGAACAGTCTTATTAAACATGGACCTTTATTCTCATTAAATGTCTTCTTTCTGTTATTGTGGGCTCATTTTGTAAATATAAGAAACTATTTGAAGCCCGCAGAAGCCCCGCCCACAGCGCAGAATGGACCAATCACAGGAGCGTCTCTGGAATTCCATCAAGACTGTGACATCACAGTAGCAGGTATTAAAGAGCTTATGCTTTGCTCAAGCGCCATCACTTGCTGTTCGTTGCTGATTCTAGTGTTTCTTGTGTTTCTCACTTGACTCGAGCTTTATTCACAACAATTTGCTAGCATTTTGAATACATCATTTACTGCGCAATATACTTGACAATATTACACAACTTTTATCTGTACACGACTTCAGTCATCACAGATAAATACAACCCGTTGATCTCGCTGTCTACGCTAGCTAACCTAGTTGAGACGTCATAATGGTGCTATTGACTGTACTAGGGCTATATGCTTATTTCCAGAGGGGAAGGAAAGAGGTCAGCGACAGCCACTCAGCTCCAGGTGAACCTGAGGACCAGAGCGATGATGTTCCACCTGTGGAGAGTAATGATGGTAAATCAGATGTTATGACAATATCTAACTCTTTTTGTTTATTGGAGTCTGCACTGGCTCTACACTTATTTTAATGTTTAAAGGACAGTCAAAATGTCACATCTGAAGTTCAGTTTTGTCCTGTCTGTAACTTAATGTGTCACAATGCAACATACAGTACATATATGCACAATCACAAATTAAAAACTGAATTATACTACAAAATTCAGACTTAAACTCGACTCATGATACATTACACACCATCTTTAAGTTCATATCTTCATGAATTAATGCATTTAGACAGAAATTAAAATGCCTTACCTCACTGTATGTTGCCGAACAAGGTGAATATGCGCATGAATATTAATTACATGATGTTTGTTTATTGTTTGCACACATTGACTGACAACTGGAAGTGTAAAGAATGTGTCCAGTGTGAAGTCACTTCATAATTTACAGCAAGCTCAGTTGCAGTGATATGAGTATTGTATTAATAATGTTGGTGTCATTGCCCTCTGTAGGTCAGATGTCGTCTCAGGACAGCAGTGGACCTCCTCAGTTCTTCAACATCTCAGAGGAAGCGTCCTGCTGACCCTCGAGTCGGCGACTGGATTGATTTAGACCTTCAGTGATTTTAACCGGGCCATGTTAAAATTTAACTCCATTCAAACCCCTGTCCATGTTGCACCTGACACAAGCGTCATCCCAGCTTCACAGAATCTAGCACAGGATCAGAGAACAATTATGGGTCAGTTTGCTTAGAAAACCCACAACACACACACACACACACACACACACACACACACACACACACACACACACACACACTCTTTCATCAGCTGCTCCATGGTTCATACTTAAAATTCATTCAAGGGGAGTCATAACACAGAAATGAACTTTTCTGACATTCAACAAGATAATTTAAGTGTGTGTGTGTGTGTATGTGTGTGTACTTGTTTATATTACATTGTGGGGACCAAATGTCCCCACAATGTAAATGGAGTAATAAACATACTAAATTATTATTTTTTTTAAATGTAACAGTTTGTACAGTATAAAATGCATTACGCCTATGGAAAGTCCCCACAATTCACAAAAACCTAACGTGTGTGTGTGTGTGTGTGTGTGTGTGTTTTAATGGCTACTGTAGTTCACTTGAATAATACTGTAGTGTGACAAATTAATTTTAATTTAAAGGCACAAATATTCAAATTAATAACTCAATTAATATTAATGAAATAGTTTTAGATCAAGAGTGACATTTCTTTCTTTCTTCTTTTCACAGACATCCGTTCCTGCGGTTATGAAATGGGCGTTGCTCTGGGTGAAGGAGGCTTTGGGACGGTTTACGCAGCAACTCGTTTGCAGGACGGCCTTCGGGTATTCATTATTTACAATATCTGTCTGGATGATTATTATTGTCTTTTATTAAACTCTTATCCAAGCTCTTATATATACTTCACATGTCAAACCTGTTTAAATAGTCAGACATGCTCTGCATGTTTACAGTTAAATTCATGGAAATGGACATGTTTGTTCAGATGTAATGATTGCATTTTCTGAACTTTGAACACATGTACTGTAAATAATTCTAACGCAAATCCATTTTCTGTTTTTTTTCGTCAGGTTGCGGTTAAAATTGCCTCCAACAAGAATGTGAAATATGCCAGGGTTGTAAGTCGGCTGTGCTCTCTCTGTTTTACCTCTCACTCACTGCTTTATACATCTCATATTAACATAATCACAGACTATACATGATAAATATAGATAACTATTTTTCAACCATTATAACAACTGTCTTTCTTCTAGGGCGGTTATTCCAGAGCCATCCCACTGGAAGTGGCTCTGCAAATGTTTGCTAATGGAGGGCCCAGGGTTCCTCACATTATCCAGCTCTTGGATTGGCAGGACGAGGCTGACCGATACCTTATGGTGCTGGAGCGGCCCATGCCCAGTCTGACCGTGGATGACTTTTTGACAAGCTACAGGGGGGAACAAATATGAAGATCTGGTATGCGTTATTATGCAACAGACAACATTAGCGGCTCAGGCCTGCTGCCAGCGCGGAGTGTTTCATCGGGACATTAAGTTGGAAAACTTGCTGATAAACACGGACACCTTCGAGGTTAAATTAATCGACTTCGGATGTGGGGAATTCCTGAACAGCACGGGCTACTACACCTTTTCTGGTATGTATAATTTCTCAAAGCTGCAAGGTGTGTCTCAAACTCTGGTGCCGACTGAGAGCCGTTCACACAGGACTCATGAAGCATCATGGAATGGGATCCACTGTTGCGATTAGCATCAAATCATTTCTTGCATGATAATGGATATCTAGTCAAAATGTTGTGTTAATGGAAATTTACCATTTTTTTCCTCCAGGCACAAAAAAGTACTGCCCCAGTACTGGACAAACGGACACTATTACGGGGAAACCAGCGGCGGTGTGGTCACTCGAGTACTCCTGTTTTTAATGATGTGCAGGAGTTTTCCGAGGAGAGGAGACCTGGAGAAGATAAACCAGAACAGCTGGACAAAAAATGGCTTGTCACAAGGTGAGATCTTCATTTCAGCAAAGGACCATTTTAATTCTGAATCTTAATATTTAATTCTGTGGTTTAATAAATGATGGTTTTGTTGATATTTAATCTAATAATCAGACGTCTCTCCCTTCTTTCTCCACAGAATGCTGCGATTTGATTGGCTGTTGCCTGCAGGTCGACCCAGAGAGGAGGATTGAACTAGAGAAAGTCGGTCTGCACAACTGGTTTAAGGTATTAATTACATTTAGAAGATTTTGACACTGGCTTTAATTACGCTACTTTTCGATATGTGCTGCAAATCTCATAAAGTCAGATGACAAACTTCAGTGCTGTTTTTTACTCATGCTTTAAAATTTCCATTTACTTTTTATATGTTGCCTCTTTTTATTTGTATCTATATATAGTTTATGTAATGTATTTGAACAATAACCTGATTTCTGTTTTTGCTTCAAATTACAGACAAGAAGTTATAAGGACGCTCCCTTCTTCGGTCCAGGGCGAGCGGGGCGACGGCTGCTTCTCTAACTGCTCATCGCCCCAGGGCCGCTGAACTGAGGGGCAAAGCGGCCTGGCCATTCTCATCCCAGCGGTGGCAAACAGGTCTGGTCATATAACTGTTGGTCCGCATCTCATTAATGTTCAGAGTTAAATGGCTAACATAAAACTCTGGAAAATAGAAATTAAGCTTTACACAAAAAAATGGGCGAACAGATGGACGGACACCAGTGCATTTGCTAAACAACATGGTATTGGACTTGAAAATGATAACTGTCGGGCTGAAACTAGCAAAAAACACTTGCATCGCACCTGGCATCACATTGTGCGAGTGTATGATAGGGCCCTAAGATTTACAGTTATACAATTATAAAGTATTGCTACTGACCTATAAGGCCCAAAACGGTTTGGTTCCTGTGTGTTTACCTGATCTTTTATCGCCTTATAACCCTTCCCGATCTTTAAGATCACAAAACTCTGGGCTTCTGGTAGTACCTAGGATATCTAAGTCCACTAAATGAGGAATGTTTTCATATTTTGGCACCTAAAGTCTGGAACAGCCTTACTGATAATGTTCGGGGCTCAGACTCACTCTCCCAGTTTAAATCTAGATTAAAGACACATCTCTTTAGCCAAGCATTCACATAATGCATCTCATAACCTTGTACTTCAGTTATATCAGTGCACATGGTCGTCTTTAAAGCTTTTAACAGCAGCTACTGTAATCATTGTCCTGTTCTGACACCCATCCCGAGGTAACTGGAGAGTGTCAGCTCCAGTCTGGATCAAGCCTCTTTATGAAGACTTAAGATGACCATCACCTGTGAAGAGTCGACTCAACTCCTGTGAGGACTCAGTTGACCATCACCTGTGAAGAGTCAACTCCAACTCCTGTGAGGACTCAGTTGACCATCACCTGTGAAGAGTCGACTCCAACTCCTGCGAGGACTCAGCTGACCATCACCTGTGAAGAGTCGACTCAACTCCTGCGAGGACTCAGTTGACCATCACCTGTGAAGAGTCGACTCTAACTCCTGAGGACTCAGCTGACCATCACCTGTGAAGAGTCGACTCTAACTCCTGCGAGGACTCAGTTGACCATCACCTGTGAAGAGTCAACTCCAACTCCTGTGAGGACATCAGTTGACCATCACCTGTGAAGAGTCGACTCTAACTCCTCACGAGGACTCAGCTGACCATCACCTGTGAAGAGTCGACTCTAACTCCTGCGAGGACTCAGTTGACCATCACCTGTGAAGAGTCAACTCCAACTCCTGCGAGGACTCAGTTGACCATCAC
The DNA here is from genome assembly GCA_023029165.1 of Gobiocypris rarus. NCBI lineage: Eukaryota > Metazoa > Chordata > Actinopteri > Cypriniformes > Gobionidae > Gobiocypris > Gobiocypris rarus. Next base: position 7,119,717 of record CM040910.1, on the reverse strand, counting down.
CTGTGAAGAGTCGACTCTAACTCCTGCGAGGACTCAGTTGACCATCACCTGTGAAGAGTCGACTCTAACTCCTGCGATTACTCAGCTGACCATCACCTGTGAAGAGTCGACTCCAACTCCTGCGAGGACTCAGTTGACCATCACCTGTGAAGAGTCGACTCTAACTCCTGTGAGGACATCAGTTGACCATCACCTGTGAAGAATCAACTCAACTCCTGTGAGGACATCAGTTGACCATCACCTGTGAAGAGTCCACTCAACTCCTGCGAAAAATAAACTGTTTGATACCCTAAATCAGAGATTATGTTATCAATGTGGAAAAAACATGCAAATTCACTAAGCATAAATATAACAATATACACGAAGGCAACTCAGTTTTGGGTAATGAGAGAGGAGGAGAGGAGTTTATTCACTTTCCCCACCTGAGACTGAAACCCACAACCTTCAGGTTACAAGTCCAACTCTCTAACCATTACACTCTAACCATTGCACAACTGCCCCTAACAGTTTTACTAATAGATGTTAATAATATTGTGAAAAGAGACCCTCACAAGGAAACAAATATCCATCCTGGGCCTCTGCCATTTGGTATATGGGGGAGTTGGACAGCAGTCTTGCATTATGGGTTTGACCAGGCCAACCCACTTAGACATCCAATCAAACATGCATAGCATTTTACAATGAAAACACTACATAAATCACTCAACTCTACAAATACATCAATGGTTTCTTGAAGATGCTGGCCTTTAGAGCACGTTACCTGACGAACAAACATGCAGTGTCGGACACCAAACAAACATGATATGGTCCTGTATTCACTTGGGCTAGCGTGCCACCACAAGACAACAGCCTTAGTCGGGGTTCCAGCGGTTTCGTTTTCGTTTTTTTTTTTTTTTTTTCGTTTTTGGTTTTATACAGTGAGTACGGAAAGTATTGAGACCCCGTTACATTTTTAATTCTTTGTTATATTGCAGCCATTTTTCTCATTAATGTACACACAGCGCCCCATATTGACAGAAAAACACAGAATTGTTGACATTTTTTGCAGATTTATTAAAAAAAGAAAAACTGAAATATCACATGGTCCTCAGTATTCAGACCCTTTACTCAGTATTTAGTAGAAGCACCTTTTTTATCTAATTCAGCCATGAGTCATTTTGGGAAAGATGCAACAAGTTTTTCACACCTGGATTTAGAGATCCTCTGCCATTCCTCCTTGCAGACCCTGTCCAGTTCATTGGGTCATTGTCTTGTTGGAAGGTGAACCTTCGGCCCTGTCTGAGGTCTTGAGTACTCTGGAGAAGGTTTTCATCCAGGATATTCCTGTATTCATCTTTCCCTCGATTGCAACCAGTCGTCCTGTCTAGTGCTGCAACGACGCGTCGACGTCATACATTCATCTCGCGTAATGGCGGCTTCTTCTCCTGGGAATGGAGAGTTCCATTCTATCACAAAAACCTAGACCACGATTATCAAAAGTATGGGGATACTTTAAACAGAGGCCAACCAAAATGGTCCTTTGTTCCCTTTGCAAAGCCGAAATGGCGTGCTACCACGGCAGCACTGCGATGCACGAGCTCCTCACCGGCTTCACACCGCACACGCTAGCAGTGTGTTGGCAGGGCAGAAGCGGTGCGTATGGAGAGCGAGAGCCGCGCGCGTCAGTTGTACATTCACACTGGCTGCGTTTGCCTCGCGCAGCTGAACCGCGGCTCGTATATTGCAAATACAGACGAATATCGCCAATTCTGTCACTTTCCGGTGTTCTCCTCCGACCCTGTCTGTCTCGTGCTTTGATTAATGATGGGCAGCATATATCTTCTGCAAATGCGACTGTGTTCTCCTCTTTCCCAAACACACATGCATAACATGCTGTATAAAGGTAGTTTACGTGATAAAAGTACTCTTAATGTTAATATAAGCCTCTAGTTTTAATCATTTAAACAGGCATTTGAAGTTTGAGCAAAACTGGCAGTGTGTTTCCAGTATTTTATTTTTTTAAATCACAGCGCTGATGTCATATGGTGTTTGTGAAACACACAGAACACTTCACTACATGATTTCAAGGTGAAATTAGTTATTTTGCATGTTAATCAGGTCAGTTTTGATCAGAACAATGCACTGTGGCTTTAATTCAGCATGAGCAGCGCACGTCAAAAATAGACCCGGCGCCGAAACGATCGCGGCACTGACGCTTCTGCTCTGCTCCTGCTACGCGCCGCTGCGCTGCCTCTGCTGCCGGTGTGAATGCACCCATCTGTTAACATGAGCGCCGAAAAAAAATTTGCGCTGCTTACTCCCTGCTTACGCGTGCGGTGTGACATCCAGTGAACATGCTTAAGCTTCCATTTTCCACAACTGATGTGTGCGTTGATGAATGTTTATATGTGAATAAAAGCCTAAATTAAATCTGTTCATCATATAAAGTGATTGTGTCTCTTCAGAAAATGTGGACTAAACCACTCAATTAATTTGTATTAGTTTTACAATTTACGATAAACTATTTGAAGTGTCAAAGTGGTAGTTGCATTAGTGCTGCAATTATTGCGTTTGTTTTTTCTCAGGAAGAGGCAAAGCTTAGAAGAAGAATTCTTTCAAAATGTGCGTGAAATGCGCCGACGCGTCGCGTCATACATTCATCTTGCGTAATGGCCCCAGCTGGCCATTACACTTACCGATAGCATACTCAACATGATTGTAAAAGATACTTTATGGCACTTTATTTTTGTATACTGTAAAAACTAACTTGCAATACTTTTTGGTAAAAAATTAATAAAAGTTGAAATATTATATTAGAAGTAGTACTTATCATTTTTTGTATAGTTATCCAAATGATTCATTAGCTAATCAAAAAAAGAACACTAGATTGAAAAATAATAATAATAATCGTTAGATTAGTCGACTAATCGAAAAAATAATCGTTAGATTAGTCGACAGAAAAAATAATCGTTAGTTGCAGCTCTAGTCCTGTCCCTGCAGCTGAAAAACACCCCCACAGCATGATGCTGCCACCACCATGCTTCACTGTTAGGACTGTATTGGACAGGTGATGAGCAGTGCCTGGTTTTCTCCACACATACTGCTTAGAATTAAGGCCAAAAGTTATCTGGGTCTCATCAGACCAGAGAATCTTATTTCTCACCATATTGGAGTCCTTCAAGTGTTTTCTAGCAAACTCCATGCAGGCTTTCATGTGTCTTGCACTGAGGAGAGGCTTCTGTCGGGCCACTCTGCCATAAAGCCACCAACTGGTGAAGGGCAGCAGTGATGCTTGACTTTCTACAGTTTTTTTCCCATCTCCCGACTGCATCTCTGGAGCTCAGCCAGTGATCATTGGGTTCTTCTTTACCTCTCTCATCAAGGCTCTTCTCCCCCGATAGCTCAGTTTGGTCGGACGGCCAGCTCTAGGAAGGGTTCTGGTCCCAAACGTCTTCCATTTATGGAGGCCACTGTGCTCTTAGGAACCTTAAGTGCAGCATACATTTTTTTTGTAACCATGGCCAGATCTGTGCCTTGTCACTATTCTGTCTCTGAGCTCTTCAGGCAGTTCCTTTGAGCTCATGTTTCCATGTGTTTCCAGGTCTTATATAGACAGGTGTGTGGCTTTCCTAATCAAGTCCAATCAGTATAATCAAACACAGCTGGACTCAAATGAAGGTGTAGAACCATCTCTAGGATGATCATAAGAAATGGACAGCACCTGAGTTAAATATATGAGTGTCACAGCAAAGGGTCTGAATACTTAGGGCCATGTGATATTTCAGTTTTTCTTTTTTAATAAATCTGAAAGAATTATTTTCAATATAAAATGTAATTGTCGACTGGATTTTTTTTAACCTTTTATCACAGTCTTGGACATGTCAAAGATCAGACACAGCATTGGCTTTGATGCATTGTTAGTTCCCTTTCGAGGGAACTCACACTGCGTCGGAACGACGATTTGGGGATGCTCCCTAAGCATCAGCGAATCTGAAGTCTGAATAAACACTAGTCCAATCCGATTGGTCGTGCGTGATGACGTCATTGTGACGGCATACCCGGAAGTATAAAAGGGGAGCCGGCGCGTAATGGCGGCAGTTATTGCTCTTCAGCATAGCGCTCTCTGTCAAACTGTCTGTCATATTTACTGTTGTCTGTCCAGTTGAGAAAGTGTGTGAGAATGGAAAGAGTGAGAGAATACAAGCAGTGTGTGCATCCGTGTCCCCGCTATATTTCGGGCTCGGATACACACCTGCTGTGTGTTCAATGCCTGGGTGCTCAGCATGCTCGGCGGCTCTCGAGGAGCCGCTTGCGAACACTGCGAAGCTGACACTCAGGCTGCTTCGCTCTAGGCTGGCCGTGTTTGATGAGGCCGGCCAGCCTCGTGAGCCCCATGGTTCTGGACCGCGGTTGCTGAGGCAGCGCGCATCGCAGATCATGGGGTTCACAGCGGGATTTGTCAGAGGTTTTGGGACTGCTGCGGCACTTTCCCAATCCTCCTCTGACAGTTCCGAGATCTTCCTCCCGTGTGGAAGCCGGCAGCATCTTCCCCGGGTTGGAGGTCCGATGCTCGTGCTCTCGGTTCCGAGGAACCGGAGGAGGCGGGCATCGAGGCGGGGATGAAGTGCAAAATATAACGCTTCATCCACCCGCCCATGAGGAGCTGGTCGAGTGTTGACCGGCGGTGGCCAAATTAAATATCGATTGGCCACAAGAGACTCAGGAAGTTCAGCCACCCAGTAGGCTGGACGACCGGTTTCTCGCACCGGGTCCAAACACGCGCGGGCTTGCCTTTCTTCCCGGATCTGCACACCGAGGTGTGCAGATCGTGGAAAAAGCCCTATTCTTCGCGTGTTTCCAATCCCCCGGTGTTGGATTATTCCAACGTTCTGGGGGCACGCGAAGCGGGCTATGGGGCGATGCCTCGGGTGGAGGAGCTCGCGAGCCTATCTTTCACCCAGTCGGCGTCCCTTAAGGCCCCGGTGCTGCCCACCAAGCCCTGCAGGGATACCTCATCTTTGGTGGGCAAGGCTTATATGGCGGCTGGGCGGGCTGGTAGTTCCCTGCACACTCTGTCTATCTTGCAGGCCTACCAGGCTGACCTCCTTAAAGAGCTAGATGAGGCGAGGTCCCTCTCCGGAGGATATACTGGAGCTGCGGAAGGCCGCAGATTTGTCTCTCCGCATCACCAAGGAGACGGCCCGTGCCATCGGCCGCCCATGGCTTCCATGGTGACTGTGGAGAGGCATCTCTGGCTGAATCTGTCGGGATAAAGGAGAGGGATCGAGCTTTCCTCCTTGACTCCCCGATTTCGCCTTCTGGTTTGTTTGGGGACGCGGTTAATACCGTCGCCTCCAGGCACCAGGAGGCGAAGAGTCAGTCAGCGGCCTTCCACCAGTACCTCCTCGCCGCTCAAAGCCCGGGAAGGCTGGCCCAGTGGGCAGCCTCAGCCGCCCACCAGCTCCTCGCACCGGCAGGTGCAGAAAGAGAGCGCCGCCTAGAGCCCCTCCTCCGGGAGCTTGGCAACAGAGGCGGCGCTCACCAGCAGCCTTCAGCACCTAAGGGCGATCTGAGGAACGCCCTTCAGGCGCGAAGGCTGCAGGAAGAAGTCCTAGCTACGGCAGGGCTTCTCAGAGCGGTCCTCCCGCGGAAGGGCAACTGAGGTTGCTTCTTCCGCGGCGCTTGGGGAAATCGATGTGGTAATCCCGCCGCCTATGACGCCGGGCCACATCGATTTCCCGCGAACGCACGCTGCTCCAGCCGCCTCGAAAGGACTTGCGGCCGGGCAGCTCACGCGTCCGCACATAGAGGCTCGTTCTCAACTACTCCCGCCGGTCAGCCGCTTCAGGGGTTGGGAACGAGGCTCGTAACACCCGACGCCAGCCTCGAGAGGCTGGTTCCTTAGTAGATCTCGGCGCATGGAAATGCCTTCCGAATATTTCTACATGGGTCCTGCGTACTGTAGAAAACGGTTACAGACTGCAGTTCGGTCATCCTCCTCCAGGGTTCAGGGGGTTGAACTGGACTGTAGTGGTACCGGAGCGGGTTCGGGTAATGGAACTAGAAGTAAAACCTTACTGGCGAAGGAAGCCATAGAGCGTGTTCCTCCGCTGGAAAGGGAATCCGGGTTCTACAGCCGGTACTTTATAGTTCCCAAAAAGGACGGAGGGTTGCGTCTGATCATAGATCTGAGGTATTTGAATCGGTCTCTGAGGAGATTCAGGTTCAAAATGCTCACTATTCCCATGATCGTGAGTCAGATCCAGTCCGAGGACTGGTTCGTCACGATAGATCTAAAGGACGATATTTCCACATCTCCATCCTTCCATGTCACAGGAAGTTCTTGAGGTTCGCCGGGGCGAGGCGTACTCAACATCGAGTGCTTCCCTTCGGCCTAGCCCTCTCCCCACGCACATTCACGAAGTGCATGGATGCAGCTCTGGCTCAAATGAGGCTTCAGGGCATCCGTGTGCCCTGCTGCTTGCCACATACCCCCATCGCCCCTCGCAGGCCGGGGGGTACTCCCGAGACTGCGCTCTACAACCACCCCCCTACAACCACGGCCGCGGCACCTGGGGGTAAGGACAGAGAGGCGAGAGAAATGAAGACGGGAGCACGAGGAGCGACAGAACGAGAGAGGGAGAGAGGAGAAAAAAAAAAAAAGACACACTGCCGCTCGCCTCCGCCCGCCGAGGCTCTTCCTCGCGGTGCTGTGCGATGGCACTGACGCTGGTGGACAGCTCAATCCTCCTCCGCCCCCTGGCGGCCGGCGGTGACTCCTCCTACCGAGGGACCCGGCAGCGAGCCCCGCGCTCCCTGCTCCTCCCTAATCGGGCGGACGGCAGCAGGCCCGCCCACGGCAAGCGCGCGACTCCTCCGCTCCTCTCGGACGGCAGCCACCCCACCTCGACCCAGGGGCACGGCAGCGAGGTCTCCGTCCCACCTTCCTCGCTCCAGCACCACCGCCTCGGGCAGCCACTCGCGGTCTTTCCTCATCCGCGCTGCCCGAACTCCTCAGCACCGCGATCCCCCTCAGCAGCGAGGGCTCTTCGACAGCATGTCCCTCCTTCCTCCCGGGTTTCGGCACCAGTGTAACGAAGTTCGTTGGTGGAAGGAAGGAGGCGGGGAACCGGCGAACGTTCAAAACAGACTTTAATCAAAATAAATAAACAAAACAAAAGTAAACCGCGGGCAGCCCCTCACGGACGACTGCCCACCGACACAACAAACGTAAACAAAACATAACATAAAATCCAGGCCTGGTCCTCTCTCCCCTTCCGCTGCCTTCGCTCCTCCTTTTATGCTCCCGTCACTCGGCCGCGAGACGAGACCGGTGTGACGCGCAGCTGGCACTCATTATCACTCGTCACCGGTCCCCGCTCTCGCGGTCCCTCGCCCCGCTGCTTGCCACAACAATCAAACAAACAAAATGCATAAATCTAGTTTATGTTGGGATCTTACAACAACAAAAAAGCCAGTCCAATGCCACACTGTAAAGACAGTAACGCTGGCATCAATTTTACCAAGTCAATCTCAGTGGGAGTCCGAGGATGAAACATTGGAAGAACTAGTTATTCAACCCAAACCTCCATCGCAAGGATGACTTGAGCAGGAGTTTCTCAGTGATACGCTACTCAGATTGATGTACATTATGAGATGTTGCAGCTGTAATTCCTCACCATCAGCATTAACAAGAGAATATCCATCAACAAACCGTGTGCATATTTCTAATTTATTGCGGTGCATAAGCGGGAACTGTATTAATAACAGCGCATTAGTCGAGCACTAACGTGAACGTTTGCAAAACAAATCTTGCTTCATAGATACATCTTTTTAAAATGTACTTTAAAACACACATGCTCATTTAATAGAAACACATTTTTGAATCCACAATTTTAAAGAAATGTTTTGTACAAAGTTCGAAAAAAATGTAAAAGTATTTTAAAAATATATATAGTCGTGTTTACACAACCCAAAATCTCAGTGATATCATAATAAATAGCATTTATAACAGTGAAGATATTTTGTTTTATTTTTACATGAAACATTACATAGGCCTGAATGTATTTCCATCACAGGTTTGCTCTTAAATTTTAAGGTGGTATTAAAATGGTCTTAAATTGAACATCTGTAGACACCCTGACTCTGTCAGTCTCTTATCAGCCCGCTAAAGCAATCTTAAACAAAACAATGGTATTAGAACAAAAAAACCCAGCTGGCTTTGAAGATGTTTAAGTGATTAGTGTTTAAGTGTATTTATATAAATGGTGAATGTAAATTGACGGAGCAGAGTGGGAATGCAACAGGTAAGTGTATGAGGCAGATGAAATGTCACTGAAGGCTCATCTGGAAGTAATACAGCCTTTCCCTCTTGCAGGTGATGAGACGGTGAAGCAGGCTGGAGAACGGAGAATCCAGGTGGATGACACATGGGATCAAAAGTTAGATCTGGATCAACAGGTAGGTAGTGGAGGCAATTCCAAAACACTGCTTCATGAAGCATCGAAGCTTCTACGAATCTTCTGTTTCAAATCAGTTGGTTCGGAGCGTTTATCACCACCACTAGGGGCGATGCCCATACGGAAATGTAATATATGTCCCTATATCCGAGTAGTGATGTCATATACGTATGTTTCATATAAGGCAATACATTATTAGCACATATATACATCCTCAGGATATATGAAGATATAGGTTTATACCATGTATGAAACACCCATTGAAGAATTATTATATATACAAATATTAAAATGATATACAGTTCATGATGACTTTTATATGGTACTGTATGTTAATGCCATATAAGTAAACAATATATGTCTAATTTATACACTTACCTAAAGGGTTATTAGGAACACCATACTAATACTGTGTTTGACTACAATTTATGGTGGAAACGACCATTGTCATTACATTTTGGAGCTTCAGGGAATGTGCACACAGACTCTCCTGATGTATGATAAAGTGGCATACAACTAAGTCATTTGGATCGAGACAGAGGACTAATTTCTTTTTTGACCAATGCAGTTAATCCCTTTTGCTGGCCAAGCATAGCTGGAGCTCCATCCGTAGCAAGGCCATGTAACTTTTCAAATGGTAGATCAAATTGGTTCATCGCCAAAACAACTTGTTTAAACAAATCCTCACCTTTGGTAGTGCCGAGCATGCCGTGCAGTTGGGCGGTATTTGTTATGTCTGTTGGCAGGCTAGAGAGAAAAACTGGATTTTTTTTTGCTGTGTCTTTCAGTGTTGTTTCAATGTCTTGTGCTGTATCAGTAATTCGTTCTGCAACGGTTCTTCGAGATAAACTGACACTTTGGAACAGTTTTACCTTGTCTAGTGCTAGCAGCTCCGCAGCGGCAACAAGGGACTCTTTCACAAACTCTCCTTCTGAATGAGGTTTCAGCTTCTTAGCTATTAGCTCGCTCACTACAAAACTTGCATGAGTAACATTGTCTCTGTCAGAATGCGTTCTTGTGAAAACTTGTTGGGCACCAAAGTCCGGCGATGACCGTTAACTTTATCCAAGCGCATTTGTCCTTGCAACTCATCCAGTTTAGCATGTTTCGAGCTGTAATGACGCTCGAGATTTCCATTTTTCATCACTCCAAGCGCATCCCCACAAACTAGGCAGACTGGCTTGGCTTTTACTTCGACAAAAAAATAATCGTTTGTCCATTTTTCTTGAAAAACGCGACATTCTGCATCTACTTTTCTTGACTGTCGCCATTATGCATATCAGCAATGACAAACACTGCGTACCTGTTGCGTTCACCCTGACTGGGACCCGGACATATATTATATTATATATTTATTATCTATTATAATATAAAATAATAATTATATTGACAGTAACGCGGTTTACTTTTGTGTACAGATTTTTTTTTTGTTGTAATTCTGAGGTTTTTTTTTTTTTTTTTACTCGCGGGCCGGATCAAACTGTCTCGCTGGCAGCGTCTGGACCGGAGGCGGATGTTCCCCACCCCTGCTCTATTGGGTTGAGATCTGGTGACTGTGGGGGCCATTGAACTCATTTTCATGTTCAAGAAACAAATTTGAAATTATTCAAGCTTTGTGACATGGTGCATTATCCTGCTGGATGGGTACATGGTGGTCATAAAGGGATGGACATGGTCAGAAACAATGCTCAGGTAGGCCGTGGCATTTAAACGATGCCCAATTGGCACTAAGGGGCCTAAAGTGTGCCAAGAAAACATCCCCCATACCATTACACCACCACCACCAGCCTGCACAGTGGTAACAAGGCATGATGGATCCATGTTCTCATTCTGTTTACGCCAAATTCTGACTCTACCATCTGAATGTCTCAACAGAAATCGAGACTCATCAGACCAGGCAACATTTATCCAGTCTTCAACTGTCCAATTTTGGTGAGCTCGTGCAAATTGTAGCCTCTTTTTCCTATTTGTAGTGGAGATGAGTGATACCCGGTGGGGTCTTCTGCTGTTGTAGCCCATCCGCCTCAAGGTTGTGTGTGTTGTGGCTTCACAAATGCTTTGCCGCATACCTCGGTTGTAACGAGTGGTTATTTCAGTCAAAGTTGCTCTTCTATCAGCTTGAATCAGTTGACCCATTCTCCTCTGACCTCTAGCATCACCAAGGCATTTTCGCAGACAGGACTGCCGCATACTGGATGTTTTTCCCTTTTCACACCATTCTTTGTAAACCCTAAAATGGTAAAATCCCAGTAGCTGAGCAGATTATGAAATACTCAGACTGGCCTGCCTGGCACCAACAGCCATGCCACTCTCAAAATTGCTTAAATCCCCTTTCTTTCCCCTTCTGACATTCAGTTTGGAGTTCAGGAGATTGTCTTGACCAGGACCACACCCCTAAATGCATTGAAGCAACTGCCATGTGATTGGTTGATTAGATAATTGCATTAATGAGAAAATGAACAGGTGTTCCTAATAATCCTTTAGGTGAGTGTATATGTAAGTTTATTTAAACAACTAGCTTTCAGTATGCTTGTATAGGATTTTATATGGATTTATACAGTGGTGTTTGAATCCTGACATTTCATTCTAGTTTGGTTTTTCATTCAGGCTTCGGACATTAATGCTACATGTGTCCGTGAACCCATAAAAATGTTAATTCATAGTGTTTGTAAGTGTGCAGAGAAGCTCACAGAGGACTCTGTAATGGGGCTTGAGTGCACTGATACCCACTTCTTACCAGTGTTGGAATGTGCCAGTGCCTTATCTAGGATTTAGGATTGGAAATCTTCATTGCCTGCTGGGACTTTACAAAGATTGGGACTAGGGATGCTCATTTCGGTTAATTTTCCTGACCGACAACCGATGCTCATTAATCGATTATTAACCGTTAACTGACAAGATTATAATATTGAATTGACATTAAATAAAAAATACAATTGACAAGTGTCTGTGACCTGTTCAAAATATTTTATTTTACTGTGCAAACAGCAAACACAACACATCAACAACAACAGAACCTGGGCACCTGCGTTTCTGACAACAGAGAAAAACTGAATACGTTCATATAAATAAAAAGCATACAATAAATAGGCCTATACACTAAATATTTTTTTTTTACTTAAATAATTACCAAATTAAGAAAACAAAACAAAAATACACTGATCGAATCCATTTGAAGCTTTGAAGAACCTGAATAGTTTTTTCCGTCAAATAAAAATAGCAGGCCTACCTCAGTCCACACATTGACTGGCTTTTATTTTTTTTAAAGTAACATGTCTAAATGATTTGTTTTTTTAACAGGGTACTAAATAAATCACAAAAATGATTAATTAAATACAGACAAAGTGAACATTTGAATATACCTTTAAAATGGGATTTCTGCATAACACAAAGCATATCAAGATACTTAATAGGGCTGGGCAATATGGCCAAAAATAAAAACATTTCTCTGTATTTTCTGGTTGAATGATGACACACTGTACAGGTCCTTCTCAAAAAATTTGCATATTGTGATAAAAGTTCATTATTTTCCATAATGTAATGATACAAACCATAAAATATTTCCATAATGTAATGATAAAATTTCATATATTTTAGATTCATTGCACACAAACTGAAATATTTCAGCTCTTTTATTGTTTTAATTCTGATGATTTTGGCATACAGCTCATGAAAACCCCAAAAAATAAAACAAAATTAGCATATCATGAAAAGGTTTTCTAAATGAGCTATTAACCTAATCATCTGGAGATGGCAGAAGGCCATCATTGACACCCTCAAGCGAGAGGGTAAGACACAGAAAGAAATTTCTGAACGAATAGGCTGTTCCCAGAGTGCTGTATCAAGGCACCTCAGTGGGAAGTCTGTGGGAAGGGAAAAAGTGTGGCAAAAAACGCTGCACAACGAGAAGAGGTGACCGGACCCTGAGGAAGATTGTGGAGAAGGACCGATTCCAGACCTTGGGGGACCTGCGGAAGCAGTGGACTGAGTCTGGAGTAGAAACATCTAGAGCCACCGTGCACAGGCGTGTGCAGGAAATGGGCTACAGGTGCCGCATTCCCAGGTCAAGCCACTTTTGAAACAGAAACTGTCGCTCAAATTTTGCATGTCATTCGAAATCAAGGTGCCAGAGTCTGGAGGAAGACTGGGAGAAGGAAATGCCAAAATGCCTGAAGTCCAGTGTCAAGTACCCACAGTCAGTGATGGTCTGGGGTGCCATGTCAGCTGCTGGTGTTGGTCCACTGTGTTTTATCAAGGGCAGGTTCAATGCAGCTAGCTATCAGGAGATTTTGGAGCACTCCATGCTTCCATCTGCTGAAAAGCTTTATGGAGATGAAGATTTCGTTTTTCAGCACGACCTGGCACCTGCTCACAGTGCCAAAACCGCTGGTAAATGGTTTACTGACCATGGTATTACTGTGCTCAATTGGCCTGCCAACTCTCCTGACCTGAACTCCATAGAGAATCTGTGGGATATTGTGAAGAGAAAGTTGAGAGACGCAAGACCCAACACTCTGGATGAGCTTAAGGCCACTATCGAAGCATCCTGGGCCTCCATAACACCTCAGCAGTGCCACAGGCTGATTGCCTCCATGCCATGCCGCATTGAAGCAGTCATTTCTGCAAAAGGATTCCCCACCAAGTATTGAGTGCATAACTGAACATAATTATTTGAAGGTTGACTTTTTTGTATTAAAAACACTTTTCTTTTATTGGTTGGATGAATTATGCTAATTTTTTTAAATAGGAATTTTGGGTTCCCTTTCAGTCGGTCACGTTCGACGTACGTCGGGCGTCACCAACGAATTGGGATCACTTCAGGGAGCCCCTATCAGCTTCGAGATAAAGAGAACTGGCCAATGGCCATTGGCGTGTGTGTTTTGCATATCGCACCCCTCCCGCGGCGCGGGTATAAAGCGGATTCAATCGCCACGCACCATTGTTTTTCACTGAGGAGCCGAACTAGTGACTGTAGTGATGGTACAGCAACTGTGGCGACGGGATGTACATCTCCGTTCCCTCCTTCAGGGAACGAGGGTTACATACGTAACCGAGACGTTCCCTTTCAGTCGGTCACGTTCGATGTACGTCGGACGTCACCGACGAATTGGGATCCCTTTGGAAAACGCCACAGTTACTACCACTTCCAGCGCCCCGCGAAGAGCCCTTCAGACCCCGTCTGTACCGGGCGGGAACTCACGCAGGGGGAGTCACACTGCTGTTCCGCAAGACCCACTCAGCAGACTAATGGATAACGCTGGGAAAGCGTGCCCGGAGGACCGCTGCGGAAGCCACATCAAGCCCAGAGGGAATACCATGTGGAGAATACATGTATGGACTGGCCGTGGGCAGTACAACATACGAAAGTCCCAGGGGTGGCCCCGGCCAAGTAGGCGGGGGAACAACACCAGACTGAGACGGCAAAGCGGAAACGCATGCTTGCGTAGGCCCCGGGGCCAGCTGTGTGCCAGGGCGTCCGAGCCGAGGGTTCCCTCGGTCAGGGAGTAAAACAACTGGCAATGGGCCGAGTCCGGGGCGGCAAACAGGTCTACCTGTGCGGTCCCGAAGCGGCTCCATATCAGCTGGACCACCTGGGGATGCAGTCTCCACTCTCCCGGGAGCACCTGCTGACGTGAGAGCTCGTCGGCTGCACGGTTGAGCAGGCCCGGAATGTGAGTGGCGCGAAGGCTGAAGGTTTGACGGCAACTCGGCGTAACTTGGACACGGAGGGAACCGCTGTGCCACGCCCATCTCGGGACTCGATCGTGTAGCCAGCGTTGAAGCGGTCTCATATGAAGCAATCCGAGCGGCGTTACCGCGGCTGCAGATGCCATATGCCCCAGGAGCCTCTGAAACTGTTTCAGTGGTACCGCTGTTCTGCGTTTGAACGAATTCCAGCAGTTCAACACCGACTGGACGCGCTCCTCTGTGAGGCGCGCTGTCTGGGCGACCGAGTCCAGCTCCATCCCGAGAAAAGAGATTCTCTGCGTGGGGCAGAGTTTGCTCTTCTCCCAGTTGACCCGAAGCCCCAACTGGCTGAGGTGTCTGAGCACCATGTCCCTGTGTTCGCACAACTGCCCTCGCGACTGCGCCAGAATCAGTCAGTCGTCGAGGTAGTTGAGGATGCGAACGCCCTGCTCCCTCATGGGGCAACAGGGCTAGCCCGAACTGTAAGACCTTGTACTGATATGCTCGTCCATCGAACGCAAAGTGAAGAAATGGCCTGTGTCGAGTGAGAATCGAGACATGAAAGTACGCGTCCTTCAGGTCGATCGCTGCAAACCAATCTTGGGGACAGACGCAACTAAAGATGCGTTTCTGCGTGAGCATCTTGAACGGCATCCTGTGAAGGGACCGGTTCAAGAACCGCAGATCCAAGATTGGCCGTAACCCGCCGCCTTTCTTGGGTACAATGAAGTACAGGCTGTAGAAGCCGGTCTTCATATCGGCAAGAGGGACCGGCTCTATCGCGTCCTTCGCCAGTGGGACCGCGATCTCCGCCTGGAGCACAGGAGCATCCGCCTTCGACACGGAGGTGAAGTGAATGCCCCTGAACTTGGGGGGAAGCCGGGCGAACTGAATCGCATAGCCGAGTCTGATGGTACGGATGAGCCAGCGAGACGGCCTGGGAAGCGCTAGCCAGGCTCCCAGGGACCGCAAGCGGGACCATCGGCACCACTGACGTACCCGCAGCGGGGCAGCGAGGCGGCATGCAGGGATCCGACTCGAACGGCCTGGTGGCGGCTTGCAGTGGGACCTGTGTGTGCTGTGCAACACTCACCTGCTTCCGCTGAGGGGATATGCGAGTGCAGGAAGGCCTCTTGAGTGCGTCCCCGCAGCCGGCATCCCCTGCTGGCGAACAGAGGCGTCCAAGGGTGACAAGGCATGGGGCGTCGCCCACTGACAGACGCTCTCTTGGCACCCAGAGATATTGGAAACTGCTCTTTTCTGGACAATTTGGGTACCACTGGCGCTGGGACCAGCGGCGGAACAGAAAATACAGAACAAAAAATTCTCCCCCGGCCGGGGGAAGGAGTGGTGCTGCAGCCATCTCCTGAAGAGCAGTTTCCTCCATCTCTGGGCGGCCCGTCTCAGGGTCTCTTCACGGCGCTTGCCACCTGGCTTGGCAGCGGCCTGAGCGGGCTGGACGTCCTTCCCGCGGCCGGCTCCACGGCCACGGCGTGATGTAGACTGCTGCTGGGCCGGGCGGAGGCGGAGGCGGCAGGTGGGCGTCCTCGGCGACGGGCAGGCGGAGGTGCTGCGGCGGCGGCGGAGCGGAGCAGCCGCTGGCCACCGGGGCAGGATGTGCTTGATAGCCTCCGTCTGCTTCTGGGCGGCCAAGAACTGTTGGGCAAAGCTCTCGACCGCGTCGCCGAACAACCCGGCCAGTGAAATGGGGGAGTCCAGGAACCGATACTTGTCGTTCTCCTCATGTCGCCAGGTTGAGCCAGAGATGCCATTCCTGGACCACTAAGGTGGACATCGCCTGACCAATGGAACAGGCGGTGAGTTTCGTCGCCCGGAGGGTAAGGTCCGTCGCCGTCCGGAGCTCCCGGAGGAGCTCTTGGTCAGGCCTACCCTCGTGCATGTCCATGAGCGCCTGGGCCTGGTGCACCTGGAGCAAACTCATGGCGTGCAGGGCGGACTCGGCCTGTCCACAGGACCTGTAAGCCTTCGCAACAAGGTTGGAAGAGAACTTACAGGCCTTGGACGGGAGATGCGGGTCACCACGCCAGTTGGAAGCGGTCGCCGGACACAGTTGCATCGCGACGGCCCGCTCAACCGGCGGGATCCCCATGTAACCCTTGGCCTGTCTGCCGTCGAGGGTAGTGAGGAGGGAGGAGCCGCTAGGTCTGTTTCTGGTGCTGAAAGGCGCCGCCCACGACCTAGTCAGCTCATCATGCACCTCCGGGAAGAATGGCACCGGGGCGGGACGCCGAAAACCAGCGCGAGCCGCCCCGAGAAACCAATCATCCAACCTCGAAGGTTCGGGACGTGGTGGAGGGTTCCACTCAAGCCCGACCTTCTCGGCGGCCCGGGAAAGCATAGCCGTCAACTCGGGGTCCGACTCAACCGTTGCCACTCTCCCAGAGGGAGGCAGTACAGCTGAGTCTTCATCCTCCGAGGACTGAAACTCCCCCTCCGATGCAGCGATCGACATCTGCTCATCCGCGGGTGCCCCGAAAGTCACCACTGGACCACTGTGAAGTGAATGCCCCTGAACTTGGGGGGAAGCCGGGCGAACTGAATCGCATAGCCGAGTCTGATGGTACGGATGAGCCAGCGAGACGGCCTGGGAAGCGCTAGCCAGGCTCCCAGGGACCGTGTAAGCGGGACGCACTGACGTACCCGCAGCGGGGCAGCGAGGCGGCATGCAGGGATCCGACTCGAACGGCCTGGTGGCGGCTCGCAGTGGGACCTGTGTGTGCTGTGCAACACTCACCTGCTTCCGCTGAGGGGATATGCGAGTGCAGGAAGGCCTCTTGAGTGCGTCCGCAGCCGGCATCCCCTGCTGGCGAACAGAGAGGCGTCCAAGGGTGACAAGGCATGGGAGCGTCGCCCACTGACAGACGCGCTCTCTTGGCACCCAGAGATATTGGAAACTGCTCTTTTCTGGACAATTTGGGTACCACTGGCGCTGGGACCAGCGGCGGAACAGAAAATACAGAACAAAAAATTCTCCCCCGGCCGGGGGAAGGAGTGGTGCTGCAGCCATCTCCTGAAGAGCAGTTTCCTCCATCTCTGGGCGGCCCGTCTCAGGGTCTCTTACGACGGCGCTTGCCACCTGGCTTGGCAGCGGCCTGAGCGGGCTGGACGTCCTTCCCGCGGCCGGCTCCACGGCCACGGCGTGATGTAGACTGCTGCTGGGCCGGGGCGGGAGCGGAGGAGGCGGCAGGTGGACGTCCTCGGCGACGGGCAGGCGGAGGTGCTGCGGCCGGCGGCGGAGCGGGAGCAGCCGCTGGCCACCGGGGCAGGATGTGCTTGATAGCCTCCGTCTGCTTCTGGGCGGCCAAGAACTGTTGGGCAAAGCTCTCGACCGCGTCGCCGAACAACCCGGCCAGTGAAATGGGGGAGTCCAGGAACCGATACTTGTCGTTCTCCCTCATGTCGGCCAGGTTGAGCCAGAGATGCCATTCCTGGACCACTAAGGTGGACATCGCCTGACCAATGGAACAGGCGGTGAGTTTCGTCGCCCGGAGGGTAAGGTCCGTCGCCGTCCGGAGCTCCCGGAGGAGCTCTTGGTCAGGCCTACCCTCGTGCATGTCCATGAGCGCCTGGGCCTGGTGCACCTGGAGCAAACTCATGGCGTGCAGGGCGGACTCGGCCTGTCCACAGGACCTGTAAGCCTTCGCAACAAGGTTGGAAGAGAACTTACAGGCCTTGGACGGGAGATGCGGGTCACCACGCCAGTTGGAAGCGGTCGCCGGACACAGTTGCATCGCGACGGCCCGCTCAACCGGCGGGATCCCCATGTAACCCTTGGCCTGTCTGCCGTCGAGGGTAGTGAGGAGGGAGGAGCCGCTAGGTCTGTTTCTGGTGCTGAAAGGCGCCGCCCACGACCTAGTCAGCTCATCATGCACCTCCGGGAAGAATGGCACCGGGGCGGGACGCCGAGAACCAGCGCGAGCCGCCCCGAGAAACCAATCATCCAACCTCGAAGGTTCGGGACGTGGTGGAGGGTTCCACTCAAGCCCGACCTTCTCGGCGGCCCGGGAAAGAATAGCCGTCAACTCGGGGTCCGACTCAACCGTTGCCACTCTCCCAGAGGGAGGCAGTACAGCTGAGTCTTCATCCTCCGAGGACTGAAACTCCCCCTCCGATGCAGCGATCAACATCTGCTCATCCGCGGGTGCCCCGAAAGTCACCACTGGACGCCCAAGGGAGGGGCCAGCAGTTTCTCTCGGAAGCACCACCGGCTGCGGAGCCTGTGAGGGATCAGGGGCCCGCGGAGGCTCGCTCGGCGGGTTTGCCCTGAACGTAATCCTCAGATCACCCCGGGCATGCGTCGAAGTAGGTCTATCCTGCTGTTGGGCAGGAATAGCAGTATATAGAGGTATGCGGAGGGGGACCCCACCTTCCCGAAGGTAGGCGAGTCTTGATCTAAGCTCCGCGATAGTCATGTTCCCGCAATGAGAACATGAACTATCCACAAACGCTGCCTCAGTGTGCTGAACGCCCAAACACGTGAGACAGCGATTGTGACCGTCAGCGGGCGAGAAGGAACGGCCGCATCCAGAAACGCACGGGTGGAATGACATCTTGAAAAAGACGCAGTGTCACACCCGTATTGCTCTTTGTGAGGAACGCTCTCTTTAATGTGCTGAAGCACCCAGGGAAAACCACGGCAGCACACAGGGAATAGTGCAGCCTGTGTGCTGCACTCACTGAAAAGTGCTGTGAGAACAGCAGTTATTTGCTGCAGCTGTGAGCACGCGGTCGCGCTGTTGTGTGCTGTAACGCCAACACGAGCGTCTTCTCTCTCTCTCTCTCTCTCTCTCTCTCTCTCTCTCTCTCTCTCTCTCTCTCTCTCTCTCTCTCTCTCTCTTGCTGAAATAGCAGTTTTAGTCTTCGACCTGAACGCTGTTCGGCTCCGAAGTGAATGACAATGGTGCGTGGCGATTGCATCCGCTTTATTATAGAATAGTGGGATGCACTGCACACAGCTGGTCAAAATAGTGCCGTTTTTATTGTATTGCATACATCTTAAACCAAGGCAATGCAATCTTAGTAGGCTATGTTGGATTGACTTCTTTTACTTCTGTTGTAAAGACGATCAAAGCAGACAAAACAGACTAGCTGACAGACTGCCATGAACGTGAGATATATAACCAATCGGAGAGAGCCCTTCTAGCCAGTCATAGACGAAAAAGGCGGTACCTTCCCCTACCATCCTGGGGGAAAAAATATCGTTCACGGTTGTATGTAATTACCTAAAAAAAAAAATGAACGTAACTCTATAAAACTGAACGTACCTGTATAAAACTGAACATAACTTTTTCAGAAACTATCAAAAATTTGCCATTATAAAAGAAGAAAAACACAATGAAAACAAAAAAAATGAACTCAGTCGCACAAATTTAACAGCCTCTTCAAATATGCTTCATTCTTTGTTAATGTTTTTCAAAGATTCGTTTTTCGCAAATCGTGGATTCTGAATGCATTGCCACAGATTTCACTTCTTATGTTTCTCAGTTTTTCGTTTGCTGTTTTGACACAAACTTCTCGTGGGGGCGGGCTTAACAGTGATCTACTCTGATTGGATAGTGAGCTTTTGATGGACAGGTGCTCTCCCGCCTGGAAGTACAGACGTCACTCAGTGGCGCGCATACTGGAAAGCTCTCGCTGATATTTGTGTGCCATAAGTCGTGCGTTGTATTAAGTATGTAAATAATATTTGACCTTTGATCGTCTCAGGCTGTAAAGATGAGCTCTCAGGAGAGACACGGAGCGGCATCATCTTCCTCCGCTTGTCCTTCGTAAGTTCGTGAACTGAAGTAACCAATAACATCGATACAATGTTTATTTATGTAAGTTATAGATTTGAACTTGAACAAAGTTATATGAATTTATAACGACGTGGATACAAGTCATTGACAGTATCCCACAGGTCAAAGACATGCAGCAGGCGAGCTGTCGATGTGATGGACCGGCCATCCGTCCAGGGGGTTTCCCTGCCCGTGTCCCGAGAGGATGGGACAGGCTCACCTCACAACCCTAAAACAAACAAAAAGGTTCTTAAAATATTAAAAAAACATTTTGATCATTCAGAAATAAACATTTTCAAAATGATAAAAACGGACGTTTTGAACGTTTAAAAGGTATAACATTTTCATAACTTAATGGGAACGTTAGCAAAACATTGTAGGAACATATTTTGTGCCTTTCTGGGGCTTGAGAGTGGCAGTGGCGTAACCGTCAATGGAGGGACAGAAATCTCTCACTTATAGTTACGGTACGCGACGCAGGTAAAAATAGGCGACGAGAAGCGTTGTGGAAAATAATATTATATATAAATCATGGGGAAATGGTCCATTTGTTTGTGGATTGGCCGTAGCCGAGGTCCGGACCTCTGTATTTTCCTGAGGTGTAGGCATATATAGTAAAGCTTGTGAAATAACCACTAATATAGTTTAAACTCAGCACCAATATCTCCAGTTGGTTATTATCGCAGCGTCTGTCACTGTCACTCGTCAATGTCAAAATATCTGAGACGACCAATCAAATCAAAGTAGGCGGGCTTTATGGCGTTCACAGAGCGCGCGCGACGCGTCAGTTTAACGCCATAATGTCCGAGATAAGATGTAAATAGCAGCAAAACTACACGTTTCATATTTGACAGCTGTTTTAGCACAGAACTGAACAAATAATCAATCAAACTAATAAACTTTTGTCTAATCTTGCCGTTTTGAACACTTCTGGACTATTCTTTGAAACGGCAGAGGAGACTCATCAGGAAACCGCGGAGAGAAGAAGTAAGGTAACGTTACACTCGTGATGTTTACTTTAGGACACTTCACCAAAACCACAGAAGAACCTGTAAAACCCAGCAAACCTTGACATTAACACTTGACACATTAGAACAAAACATATGGATAAAGAACATGTAAGTTATACAACTAAATTAGTGGTTTTCTAATTTCACTGAACATTTCCATTCAAATTCGTGAACAGTCTTATTAAACATGGACCTTTATTCTCATTAAATGTCTTCTTTCTGTTATTGGGCTCATTTTGTAAATATAAGAAACTAGTTGAAGCCATGAAGCCCGCCCACAGCGCAGAATGGACCAATCACAGGAGCGTCTCTGGAATTCCATCAAGACTGTGACATCACAGTAGCAGGTATTAAAGAGCTTATGCTTTGCTCAAGCGCCATCACTTGCTGTTCGTTGCTGATTCTAGTGTTTCTTGTGTTTCTCACTTGACTCAAGCTTTATTCACAGCAATTTGCTAGCATTTTGAATACATCATTTACTGCGCAATATACTTGACAATATTACACAACTTTTATCTGTACGACTTCAGTCATCACAGATAAATACAACCCGTTGATCTCGCTGTTCGCTAGCTAACCTAGTTGAGACGTCATAATGGTGCTATTGACTGTACTAGGGCTATATGCTTATTTCCAGAGGAAGGAAAGAGGTCAGCGGCCACTCAGCTCCAGGTGAACCTGAGGACCAGAGCGATGATGTTCCACCTGTGGAGAGTAATGATGGTAAATCAGATGTTATGACAATATCTAACTCTTTTTGTTTATTGGAGTCTGCACTGGCTCTACACTTATTTTAATGTTTAAAGGACAGTCAAAAATGTACAGTCACATCTGAAGTTCAGTTTTGTTCTGTCTGTAACTTAATGTGCCACAATACAACATAACATACAGTACATATATGCACAATCACAAATTAAAAACTGAATTATACAACAAAATTCAGACTTAAACTCGACTCATGATACATTACACGCCATCTTTAAGTTCATATCTTCATGAATTAATGCATTTAGACAGAAATGAAAATGCTTTACCTCACTGTATGTTGCCTAACAAGGTGAATATGCGCATGAATATTAATAACATGATGTTTGTTTATTGTTTGCACACATTGACTGACAACTGAAAAGTGTAAAGAATGTGTCCAGTGTGAAGTCACTTCAAAATTTACAGCAAGCTTAGTTGCAGTGATATGAGTATTGTATTAATAATGTTGGTGTCATTGCCCTCTGTAGGTCAGATGTCGTCTCAGGACAGCAGTGGACCTCCTCAGTTCTTCAACATCTCAGAGGAACGCGTCCCTGCTGACCCTCGAGTCGACGACTGGATTGACATCCAAACCCCTGTCCCGGTTGCTCCTGACGCGAGTGATGATGTCACCCAAGCTTCAGGTGGTAAATGAGATGTTATGAGACTGTATTACATCAGATTTGTATTGAAGTCTGTATGTTGCCTAACATGTGCATGAATATTGGTTGCAGTGATATGAGTATTGTATTAATAATGTTGGTGTCATTGCCCTCTGTAGTTCAGATGTCGTCTCAGGACAGCAGTGGACCTCCTCAGTTCTTCAACATCTCAGAGGAACGCATCCCTGCTGACCCTCGAGTCGACGACTGGATTGACATCCAAACCCCTGTCCCGGTTGCTCCTGACGCGAGTGATGATGTCACCCAAGCTTCAGGTGGTAAATGAGATGTTATGAGACTGTATTACATCAGATTTGTATTGAAGTCTGAATGTTGCCTAACATGTGCATGAATATTGGTTGCAGTGATATGAGTATTGTATTAATAATGTTGGTGTCATTGCCCTCTGTAGTTCAGATGTCGTCTCAGGACAGCAGTGGACCTCCTCAGTTCTTCAACATCTCAGAGGAACGCGTCCCTGCTGACCCTCGAGTCGACGACTGGATTGACGAGACCTTCAGTGATTTTAACCGGGCCATGTTAAAATTTAACTCCATTCAAACCCCTGTCCATATTGCACCTGACACAAGCGTCATCCCAGCTTCAGAGAATCTAGCACAGGATCAGAGAACAATTATGGGTCAGTTTGCTAAGAAAACCCAAACACACACACACACACACACACACTCTTTCATCAGCTGCTCAATGGTTCATACTTTAAATTCATGTTTTCTTTAAGGGGAGTTGATAACACAGAAATGAACTTTTCTGACATTCAACAAGATAATTTAAGTGTGTGTGTGTGTGTGTGTGTGTGTGTGTGTGTGTGTGTGTGTGTGTGTGTGTGTGTGTGTGTGTGTGTGTGTGTGTGTGTGCGTGTGTGTGTAGTTTTTCAATGGCTACTACAGTTCACTTGAATAATACTGTAGTGTGACAAATGAATTTTAAAAGGCACAAATATTCAAATTAATAACTCAATTAATATATCAATCAGAAAATGAAATAGTTTTAGATCAAGAGTGACATTTCTTTCTTTCTTCTTTTCACAGACATCCGTTCCTGCGGTTATGAAATGGGCGTTGCACTGGGTGAAGGAGGCTTTGGGACGGTTTACGCAGCAACTCGTTTGCAGGACGGCCTTCGGGTATTCATTATTTACAATATCTGTCTGGATGATTATTATTGTCTTGTATTAAACTCTTATCCAAGCTCTTATATATACTTCACATGTCAAACCTGTTTAAATAGTCAGACATGCTCTGCGTGTTTACAGTTAAATTCATGGAAATGCACATGTTTGTTCAGATGTAATGATTGCATTTTCTGAACTTTGAACACATGTACTGTAAATAATTCTAACGCAAATCCATTTTCTGTTTTTTTCATCAGGTGGCGGTTAAAATTGCCTCCAAAAAGAATGTGAAATATGCCAGGGTTGTAAGTCGGCTGTGCTCTCTCTGTTTTACCTCTCACTCACTGCTTTATACATCTCATATTAACATAATCACAGACTATACATGATAAATATAGATAACTATTTTTCAACCATTATAACAACAGTCTTTCTTCTAGGGCGGTTATTCCAGAGCCATCCCACTGGAAGTGGCTCTGCAAATGTTTGCTAATGGAGGGCCCAGGGTTCCTCACATTATCCAGCTCTTGGACTGGCAGGACGAGGCTGACCGATACCTTATGGTGCTGGAGCGGCCCATGCCCAGTCTGACCGTGGATGACTTTTTGACAAGCTACAGGGGGAACAAATATGAAGATCTGGTATGCGTTATTATGCAACAGACAACATTAGCGGCTCAGGCCTGCTGCCAGCGCGGAGTGTTTCATCGGGACATTAAGTTGGAAAACTTGCTGATAAACACGGACACCTTCGAGGTTAAATTAATCGACTTCGGATGTGGGGAATTCCTGAACAGCACGGGCTACTACACCTTTTCTGGTATGTATAATTTCTCAAAGCTGCAAGGTGTGTCTCAAACTCTGGTGCCGACTGAGAGCCGTTCACACAGGACTCATGAAGCATCATGGAATGGGATCCACTGTTGCGATTAGCATCAAATCATTTCTTGCATGATAATGGATATCTAGTCAAAATAATTTGTTAATGGAAATTTACCATTTTTTTCCTCAAGGCACAAAAAAGTACTGCCCCAGTACTGGACAAACGGACACTATTACGGGAAACCAGCGACGGTGTGGTCACTCGGAGTACTCCTGTTTTTAATGATGTGCAGGAGTTTTCCGAGGAGAGGAGACCTGGAGAAGATAAACCAGAACAGCTGGACAAAAAATGGCTTGTCACAAGGTGAACTCTTCATTTCAGCAAAGGACCATTTTAATTCTGAATCTAAATATTTAATTCTGTGGTTTAATAAATGATGGTTTTGTTGATATTTAATCTAATAATCAGACGTCTCCCTTCTTTCTCCACAGAATGCTGCGATTTGATTGGCTGTTGCCTGCAGGTCGACCCAGAGAGGAGGATTGAACTAGAGAAAGTCGGTCTGCACAACTGGTTTAAGGTATTAATTACATTTAGAAGATTTTGACACTAGCTTTAATTACACTACTTTTCGATATGTGCTGCAAATCTCATAAAGTCAGATGACAAACTTCAGCGCTGTTTTTACTCATGCTTTAAAATTTCCATTAACTTTTTATATGTTGCCTCTTTTTATTTGTATCTATATATAGTTTGTGTAATGTATTTGAACAATAACCTGATTTCTGTTTTTGTTTCAAATTACAGACAAGAAGTTATAAGGACGCTCCCTTCTTCGGTCCAGGGCGAGCGGGGCGACGGCTGCTTCTCTAACTGCTCATCGCCCCAGGGCCGCTGAACTGAGGGGCAAAGCGGCCTGGCCATTCTCATCCCAGCGGTGGCAAACAGGTCGGGTCATATAACTGTTGGTCCGCATCTCATTAATGTTTAGAGTTAAATGGCTAACATAAAACTCTGGAAAATAGAAATTAAGCTTTACACAAAAAAATGGGCGAACAGATGGACGGACACCAGTGCATTTGCTAAACAACGTGTTACTGGACTTGAAAATGATAACTGTCGGGCTGAAACTAGCAAAAAACACTTGCATCGCACCTGGCATCACATTGTGCCGAGTGTATGATAGGGCCCTAAGATTTACAGTTATACAATTATAAAGTATTGCTACTGACCTATAAGGCCCAAAACGGTTTGGTTCCTGTGTGTTTACATGATCTTCTGTCGCCTTATAACCCTTCACGATCTTTAAGATCACAAAACTCTGGGCTTCTGGTAGTACCTAGGATATCTAAGTCCACTAAAGGAGAGCATTTTCATATTTGGCACCCAAAGTCTGGAACAGCCTTCCTGATAATGTTCTGGGCTCAGACTCACTCTCCCAGTTTAAATCTAGATTAAAGACAAATCTCTTTAGCCAAGCATTCACATAATGCATCTCATAACCTTGTACTTCAGTTATATCAGTGCACATGATCGTCTTTAAAGCTTTTAACAGCAGCTACTCTAATCATTTTCCTGTTCTGTTTTATCTCGACACCCATCCCGAGGTAACTGGAGAATGTCAGCTCCATTCTGGATCAAGACTCTTATGAAGAGTTAAGATGACCATCACCTGTGAAGAGATGACTCAACTCCTTTGAGGACTTCAGTTGACCATCACCTGTGAAGAGATGACTCAACTCCTGTGAGGACATCAGTTGACTATCACCTGTGAAGAGATGACTCAACTCCTGTGAGGACTTCAGTTGACCATCACCTGTGAAGAGTCGACTCCAACTCCTGTGAGGAGATCAGTTGACCATCACCTGTGAAGAGTCGACTCAACTCCTGTGAGGACATCAGTTGACCATCACCTGTGAAGAGTCGACTCAACTCCTGTGAGGACTTCAGTTGACCATCACCTGTGAAGAGATGACTCAACTCCTGTGAGGACATCAGTTGACTATCACCTGTGAAGAGATGACTCAACTCCTGTGAGGACTTCAGTTGACCATCACCTGTGAAGAGTGACTCAACTCCTGTGAGGACTTCAGTTGACCATCACCTGTGAAGAGTCGACTCCAACTCCTGTGAGGAGATCAGTTGACCATCACCTGTGAAGAGTCGACTCAACTCCTGTGAGGACATCAGTTGACCATCACCTGTGAAGAGTCGACTCAACTCCTGTGAGGACTTCAGTTGACCATCACCTGTGAAGAGATGACTCAACTCCTGTGAGGACATCAGTTGACCATCACCTGTGAAGAGTGACTCAACTCCTGTGAGGACTTCAGTTGACCATCACCTGTGAAGAGATGACTCAACTCCTTTGAGGACTTCAGTTGACCATCACCTGTGAAGAGATGACTCAACTCCTGTGAGGACATCAGTTGACTATCACCTGTGAAGAGATGACTCAACTCCTGTGAGGACTTCAGTTGACCATCACCTGTGAAGAGTCGACTCCAACTCCTGTGAGGACTTCAGTTGACCATCACCTGTGAAGAGTCGACTCCAACTCCTGTGAGGACATCAGCTGACCATCACCTGTGAAGAGTCGACTCAACTCCTGTGAGGACTCAGTTGACCATCACTGTGAAGAGTCGACTCCAACTCCTGTGAGGACATCAGTTGACCATCACCTGTGAAGAGTTGTCTCAACTCCTGTGAGGACATCAGTTGACCATCACCTGTGAGGAGTCGACTCAACTTCTGCGAGGACTCAGTTGACCATCACCTGTGAAGAGTCGACTCTAACTCCTGCGAGGACTCAGTTGACCATCACCTGTGAAGAGTCGGCTCTAACTCCTGTGAGGACTTCAGTTGACCATCACCTGTGAAGAGTCGACTAACTCCTGTGAGGACTCAGTTGACCATCACCTGTGAAGAGTTGTCTCAACTCCTGTGAGGACATCAGTTGACCATCACCTGTGAAGAGTCGACTCAACTCCTGTGAGGACATCAGTTGACCATCACCTGTGAAGAGTCGACTCAACTCCTGCGAAAAATAAACTGTTTGACACCCTAAATCAGAGATTATGTTATCAATGTGGAAAAAAACATGCAAATTCACTAAGCATAAATATAACAATATACACAAAGGAACCTCAGTTGTGGGTAATGAGAGAGGATGAGAGGAGTTTATTCACTTTCCCCACCTGAGACTGAAACCCACAACCTTCAGGTTACAAGTCCAACTCTCTAACCATTACACTCTAACCATTGCACAACTGCCCCTAACAGTTTTACTAATAGATTTTAATAATATTGTGAAAAGAGACCCTCACAAAGAAACAAATATCCATCCTGGGCCTCTGCCATTTGGTATATGAGGGAGTTGAACAGCACTCTTGCATTATGGGTTTGACCAGGCCAACCCACTTGGACATCAAATCAAACATGCATAGCATTTTACAATGAAAACACTACATAAATCACTCAACTTTACAAATACATCAATGGTTTCTTGAAGATGCTGGCCTTTAGAGCACGTTACCTGACGAACAAGCATGCAGTGTCGGACACCAAACAAACATGATATGGTCCTGTATTCACTTGGGCTAGCGTGCCACCACAAGACAACAGCCTTAGTCGGGGTTCCAGAGGTTCTGCTGCTTTTTTTTTTTTTTTTTTTTCGTTTTTGGTTTTATACAGTGGGTACGGAAAGTATTGAGACCTCGTTACATTTTTAATTCTTTGTTATATTGCAGCCATTTTTCTCATTAATGTACACACAGCGCCCCATATTGACAGAAAAACACAGAATTGTTGACATTTTTTGCAGATTTATTAAAAAAAGAAAAACTGAAATATCACATGGTCCTCAGTATTTAGACCCTTTGCTCAGTATTTAGTAGAAGCACCCTTTTGATCTAATACAGCCATGAGTCATTTTGGGAAAGATGCAACAAGTTTTTCACACCTGGATTTAGAGATCCTCTGCCATTCCTCCTTGCAGACCCTGTCCAGTTCATTGGGTCATTGTCTTGTTGGAAGGTGAACCTTCGGCCCTGTCTGAGGTCTTGAGTACTCTGGAGAAGGTTTTCGTCCAGGATATCCCTGTATTCATCTTTCCCTCGATTGCAACCAGTCGTCCTGTCCCTGCAGCTGAAAAACACCCCACAGCATGATGCTGCCACCACCATGCTTCACTGTTAGGACTGTATTGGACAGGTGATGAGCAGTGCCTGGTTTTCTCCACACATACTGCTTAGAATTAAGGCCAAAAAGTTATCTGGGTCTCATCAGACCAGATAATCTTATTTCTCACCATCTTGGAGTCCTTCAGGTGTTTTCTAGCAAACTCCATGCAGGCTTTCATGTGTCTTGCACTGAGGAGAGGCTTCTGTCGGGCCACTCTGCCATAAAGCCCCGACTGGTGGAGGGCTGCAGTGATGCTTGACTTTCTACAGTTTTTTTCCCATCTCCCGACTGCATCTCTGGAGCTCAGCCAGTGATCATTGGGTTCTTCTTTACCTCTCTCACCAAGGCTCTTCTCCCCCGATAGCTCAGTTTGGCCGGACGGCCAGCTCTAGGAAGGGTTCTGGTCATCCCAAACGTCTTCCATTTATGGAGGCCACTGTGCTCTTAGGAACCTTAAGTGCAGCATACATTTTTTTGTAACCATGGCCAGATCTGTGCCTTGTCACTATTCTGTCTCTGAGCTCTTCAGGCAGTTCCTTTGACCTCATGTTTCCATGTGTTTCCAGGTCTTATATAGGCAGGTGTGTGGCTTTCCTAATCAAGTCCAATCAGTATAATCAAACACAGCTGGACTCAAATGAAGGTGTAGAACCATCTCTAGGATGATCAGAAGAAATGGACAGCACCTGAGTTAAATATATGAGGGTCTGAATACTTAGGACCATGTGAGTGTTGCCCTCCGCAATATGTCAGCACCATTGAGGTACGATCCAGCGCCAATAAGGCATGCCTATGGCTGAATCCGAAATCGCCCCCTAAACCCTCATTCACTATTCCCTACGTTAGCCCACTAACACATTTCGCTTGAAGTTCGCATTGTGGGATTGAATGAGTGCACTCAAACATGTCCACTATGGTTTCGGACACCACTACAAATGGCTGTCCCCTCAAATAGTGCCCTATTTAAGGGTATAGGGGGCAATTTCGGATTCAGCTTATGTATTTATAATATCTATGATAGAAACCGACAGCAGCAGTTACAGCGGTTCTTTGGTATGCTAGATGCACAATGGTCACACATGACAATCGAACAAACAAAATGCATAAATATAGTTTATGTTGGGATCTTACAACAACAAAAAAGCTAGTCCAGTGCCACACTGTAAAGACAGTAACGCTGGCATCAATTTTACCAAATCAATCTCAGTGGGAGTCCGAGGATGAAACATTGGAAGAACTAGTTATTCAACCCAAACCTCCATCGCAAGGATGACTTGAGCAGGAGTTTCTCAGTGATACGCTACTCAGATTGATGTACATTATGAGATGTTGCAGCTGTAATTCCTCACCATCAGCATTAACAAGAGAATATCCATCAACAAACCGTGTGCATATTTCTAATTTATTGCGGTGCATAAGCGGGAACTGTATTAATAACAGCGCATTAGTCGAGCACTAACGTGAACGTTTGCAAAACAAATCTTGCTTCATAGATACATCTTTTTAAAATGTACTTTAAAACACACATGCTCATTTAATAGAAACACATTTTTGAATCCACAATTTTAAAGAAATGTTTTGTTCAAAGTAAAAAAAAAATGTAAAAGTATTTTTAAAATATATATAGTCGTGTTTACACAACCCAAAATCTCAGTGATATCATAATAAATAGCATTTATAACAGTGAAGATATTTTGTTTTATTTTTACATGAAACATTACATAGCCTGAATGTATTGGTCCATCACATAAATTTTAAGGTGGTATTAAAATGGTCTTAAATTGAACTTTTACATCTGTAGACACCCTGACTCTGTCAGTCTCTTATCAGCCGCTAATCTTAAACAAAACAAAGCAATGATATTAGAACAAAAAAACCCAGCTGACTTTGAAGATGTTTAAGTGATTAGTGTTTAAGTGTATTTATATAAATGGTGAATGTAGATTGACGGAGCAGAGTGGGAATGCAACAGGTAAGTGTATGAGGCAGATGAAATGTCACTGAAGGCTCATCTGGCAGTAATACAGCCTTTCCCTCTTGCAGGTGATGAGACGGTGAAGCAGGCTGGAGAACGGAGAATCCAGGTGGATGACACAGGGATCAAAAGTTAGATCTGGATCAATAGGTAGGTAGTGGAGGCAATTCCAAAACACTGCTTCATGAAGCATCGAAGCTTTACGAATCTTCTGTTTCAAATCAGTTGGTTCGGAGTGTTTATCGCCACCACTAGGGGCGATGCCCATACGGAAATGTAATATATGTCCCTATATCCGAGTAGTGATGTCATATATGTATGTTTCATATAAGGCAATACATTATTAGCACATATATACATCCTCACGATATATGAAGATATAGGTTTATATCAATCAATCAATCAACTTTATTTATATAGCGCTTTTACAATGACGATTGTTTCAAAGCAGCTTCACAGTGTTAAACAGGACAACATTGCAACAAAATTTGATTTGGCTAGTTTAATTTGGATAGTTTATAGAATTATATATGACCAAATTAATAAATTCTATTTGTATATTTAGTTGAGTAACTTGGATCATAATTTGAGTGTCCCCAACTGAGCAAGCCAAGCCAAAGGCGACAGTGGCAAGGAACCAAAACTCCATCAGGGCATGATGGAGAAAAATAAACTTTGGGAGAAACCAGACTCAGTCGGGGTGCCAGTTCTCCTCTGGCCTATTATTAACAGTGTATAATTATTACTCTGGCAACCTTGCAGGTCATAAATCATATTAGATAGGAATATTCAAAATTTTGGGTATCACGCAAGAGACGGATTCATTTAGGATGGCGCGTCGATTACACAAGAATATGAATACTTGAAAGATCGGAGTTATTGCGCCGGAGACGGGTTAATTGAGGATGACGTGCCGGTGAGGCAAATTCAGAGGAGACACTAATGGACATGGTCTCAGCAGACACTCCAGGATGAGCTGGTCATGTCCAGATGCAGGTCCACCATCCGATCCGGACACGGCCTGGATCCGCCGACTGCAGTAAACCTTGGGATAAACAGAGAGACTAACATTAGTGTGGATGCCACTTTTTATGATGTAACGAGTACATCAGGTGTTATGGGAAGTGTTCCCGGTTCCGGCTGACCTAGTTAATGCAGCCTAACAATCAGTCATTTGATTTGAATAAAGAAAGTTAAAAATGTTCTATGTGTATGCCATAGTAAAGAGATGCGTTTTTAGTCTAGATTTAAACTGACAGACTGTGTCTGCTTCCCGAACAATGCTAGGAAGACTGTTCCAGAGTTTAGGTGCTAAATAGGAAAAGGATCGACCGCCTGCAGTTGATTTTGATATTCTAGGTATTTTCAACTGGCCAGAGTTTAGAGACCGCAATTGACGTGATGGAGTATAATGCGTTAAGAGCTCGCTTAAGTACTGGGGAGCTAAACCATTTATTGCTTTATAAGTAATAAGCAAGATTTTAAAATGTATGCGATGTTTAATAGGAGCCAGTGCAGTGTTGACAGAACTGGACTAATATGATCATTTCCTGGTTCTAGTAAGAACTCGAGCTGCTGCTTTGGACCAGCTGGAGTTTATTTATTAGGCGAGCAGGGCAACCACCCAGTAGAGCATTACAATAATCTAGCCTTGAGCTCATGAACGCATGTACTAATTGTTCAGCATTTTGCATTGAAAGCATGTGACGTAATTTAGATATATTTTTAAGATGGTAGAATGCAGTTTTACAGATGCTAGAAACGTGGCTTTCAAACGAAAGATTGGTATCAAAGAGCACACCCAGGTTCCTCACTGACGACGAGGACTTGACAGAGCAGCCATCGAGGGTTAGACAGTATTCTAGGGCACTACTTGTGGAGCTTTTCTGTCCATCTTGTGAATTGGTAAGTTTTGTCAGGGCATGAAGAAATATAGAGCTGAGTATCATCAGCATAACAATGAAAACTAACGCCATGCTTCCTAATGATATCTCCCAGTGGTAGCATATACAGGGTGAAAAGCAACGGTCCTAACACTGAGCCTGCGGTACTCCATACTGAACTTGTGATCGGTGTGACATCTCTTCATTTACTGCTACAAACTGATAACGGTCAGATAAGTAAGATTTAAACCATGCCAATGCAGTTCCACTAATGCCAACATAATTTTCGAGTCTATTCAAAAGAATATTGTGATCGATAGTATCGAATGCAGCGCTAAGATCGAGTAACACTAATAGAGAGATACAACCACGATCAGATGATAAGAGTAAATCATTTGTAACTCTAATTAGAGCAGTCTCAGTACTATGATACGGTCTAAATCCTGACTGAAATCCTCACATATACCATTTCTTTCTAAAAAGGAACATAATTGTGAAGACACGGCCTTTTCTAATATTTTTGATAGAAACGGTAGATTCGAGATTGGTCTGTAATTGACTAATTCTTTAGGATCAAGTTGCGGTTTTTTAATAAGTGGTTTAATTACAGCCAACTTAAAAGTTTTTGGTACATATCCTAATGTCAAGGATGCATTAATAATATTAAGCAGAGGATCTATGACCTCTGGAAGCATCTCTTTTAATAGCCTAGTCGGTATAGGGTCAAGCATACATGTTGTTGATTTTGATGATTTAACAAGTTTAGCCAATTCTTCTCCTCCTATAGCAGTGAATGAGTGTAATTTTTCCTCAGTGACACTACAATGTTCTGTCTGAAGTGATACTGTAGTAGACGGCTGCATGGTTATAATTTTATTCCTAATGTTATCAATCTTACTAGTAAAGAAGTTCATAAAGTCATTACTGCTGTGTTGTTTACAAACGTCAGAAGTTGAAGCTTTATCCTTTGTTAATTTAGCCACTGTATCGAATAAATACCTAGGGTTGTGTTTGTTTTCTTCTAAAAGAGTTGAGAAATAAGCAGATCTAGCAGTTTTTATGGCCTTTCTGTATGCAATCATGCTCTCTTTCCACAAATTGCTAAAAACCTCCAGTTTTGTTTTCTTCCAGCTGCGCTCCATTTTTCTGGCTGCTGTTTTAAGGGCCCGAGTGTGCTCGTTGTACCACGCAGCGTTGGATTATTTGCTTTAATCTTCTTTAAGCGCCGAGGAGCAACTATGTCTAAAGTCCTAGTAAAGAGAGAGTCAGTAGTTTCTGTTGCAACATCAAGTTCCTCTTGGCTATCTGTAATGCTGAGGAGATGGAACTGATGAGGAAGATTATGTATAAAGCAATCTTTAGTCGCAGCGGTTATAGTCCTGCCATATTTGAAGCGAGGATGGCTTTGCAGCCTTAGCTAAATTAAGTATACATGATATTAGGTAATGATCTGAGATGTCATCGCCTGCTGCAGAATTTTAATGGTATCAACATTTAGTCCATGTGACAGTATTAGATCTAAAGTATGATTAAGGCGGAGTGGGTCCCGACACGTGTTGTCTAACTCCAATAGAGTTTAGAATGTCTTTAAATGCCAATCCCAATGTGTCTTTTTCATTGTCAACATGGATATTAAAATCACCAACAATTAGTACTTTATCTGCAGCCAGTACTAACTCTGATAGAAAACCAGCAAATTCTTTGATAAAGTCTGTATTGTGCCCTGGTGGCCTGTATACAGTAGCCAACACAAATGTCAAACGGGATTTATCATTTACACTACACAACGTTACATAAAGCACCAAAACTTCAAAGGAATTATATTTGAAACTAGACTTCTGAGTAATACTGAAGATATCATTATAAATTACAGCAACACCTCCCCTTTTCCTTTCAGAGACTCGTGTTTATAACAATAATCTTGGGGAGTGGACTCATTTAAAGTAATGTAGTCGTCAGGTTTTAGCCAGGTTTCTGTCAAACACAGCACATCTAGGTTATGATCTATAATCATATCATTAACAATAAGCGCTTTTTAAGTAAAGGGATCGAATATTCAGCAACCCGAGATTTATCAATTGTTCATCCGTATTATATCTGTTGTTTATTTGTTGGACATCAATTAAATTTTTACTGTTGAATGGTTTTGATGTTTTTTGTATTTACTGATTCGGGGAACAGACACAGTCTCTATGTGATAATATCTAGGTGAAAGTGTCTCTATGTGCTGGGATTTAGCTGACTCTGGTGACGTGAGACAGCTAGCAGACGGTTGGTTTAGCCAGTTTGTCTGCTTCCTGACCTGGGCCCCAGTGAGTCAAGGTTTAGCTCTAAGACTATGTGCCAAATTACTAGAGAGAAGAGCAGCACCAGCCCAGGCAGGATGAATGCCATCTATCTTCAACAGGTCAGGTCTGCCCCAAAAACTTTTCCAATTGTCTATGAACCCTATGTTATTTTATGGACACCACTTAGACAACCAGCCATTGAGTGATGATAATCTGCTAACTATTTCATCACTCCTTTTAACAGGGAGGGGGCCAGATAAACAGACTGCCGGTGACATTGTACTTGCGAGTTTACACACCTCTTTAATGTTAATTTTGGTTATCTCCGATCTGTCGAACATCATTAGTTCCGACGTGAATAATAATCTTAGAGAATTTACGATTAGCTTTAGCCAGCACTTTTAAATTTGCTTTGATGTCAGGCGCTCCCGGTAAACATGTGACTATGGTGGCTGGTGTCTCTATTTTCACATTCCGTAATATAATCGCCAATAACTAGGGCACTTTCAACAGGATCCTCAGTGGGTGCATCACTGAGTGGGGAGAACCTGTTTGATGTTCTAATCGGAACGGAAGAGTGGTTTTTAGATCCGCGAATATGCCATCTCACAGTCACCCAATTGCCCTGCTGCAAGGGCTCAGCCGGAACCAAACAATGAGTGTTCACTAAGCTAGTCGCATCCAAAGCAGTATCTAAAGCTGTTACATTCTCACTACTCTCACATAAAGTCTGGATGCGTCTCTAAATCTGAAATTTCAAGTGACAATGACAGGAGAAGAATACATGGCTTACCGATTTGTTGATGAATCCAAAACTTACCACACAACTTACTCCACTTACTTTGTTTGATGGAGTCTATTTAATAATCCAACTCACCACAGTTGTCTAATGAACTCAGAAAACAGGAGACCCGGGTGCCGAGATGGAAAGCTACCAGGCTAGGCTAAAAGCTAACACGTGGTAGTGATTTAGATTAAAAGCTAGTGATGTCAAATTTAACTTGATAGGCTATATTAAACAATATATGGTGATGAGTAAGTTATATTTAGCAGTATAGATAACAAAGAAAATATATCAAATAGAGATTCAAACGCAGCTATACAGAGCTACAAACACAGCATGCAGCAGCAGCAGTAGGTAGACAGGAGCAATCGATGAGACAGGGTGTTTATACCATGTATGAAACACCCATAGAAGAATTATTATATATACATATAATAAAATGATATACTGTATGTGATGATTTTTATATGGTACTGTATGTTAATGCCATATATGTAAACAATATATGTCTAATTTATACACTCACCTAAAGGATTATAGGAACACCATACTAATACTGTGTTTGACCCCTTTGCCTTCAGAACTGCCTTAATTCTACGTGCCATTGATTCAACAAGGTGCTGAAAGCATTCATTAGAAATGTTGGCCCATATTGATAGGATAACATCTTGCAGTTGATGGAGATTTGTGGGATGCACATCCAGGGCACGAAGCTCCCGTTCCACCACAAGATGCTCTATTGCAGGGGTGGGGAACCTTTTTCCTATCAAGGGCCATTTACATTTTTGTAACATCCTTTAAGGGCCATACTAAATTATTGAACATATATCGCTAACATCTCTAATGCGATGGTTGGAACTGCAAGGCATCTGATGTCAGATGGCAGTGATGATGATGCTACTCGCAGCTGGTTTTCCAAGTTTGGGTCAGTCAGTCTTGAGCGGAATCGAGTCTTTGCAACAGTCAGTTTTGATAAGAACTGCTCACAGCAGTAGGTTGTCCCAAACAGAGATGCAAACTTCAGTGCATGTCTCCTCAGAATGGGAAAGTCCTCAGAACGTACATAGAGTTTATAGAAATCGAGCAGAGGGAGGTTATTGTACTTAGCTTTGAGTTCATCGTTGCTTTGCAGCTCAATTATTTCGTGTTGTAGGTTGTCAGGTACATCAGATGGCTCCACATTAAACGGTGTAGCAAATATCTGCAGTTCCTTTTGTCTACTTTTCACGTCCTGAAACCTTTCACCAAATGCCTGAAGCAGTTTTGCACACTCACCAGCATATTCAGCTGTCATAGCAGGTTTTTGTTCTTACAGAGTAGGAAAATGCACAGTGTTGCCCTTTTCCAGTTGCATGAGTAACATTGTCTCTGTCTGAATGCGTTCTTGTGAAAACTTGTTGGGCACCCAAACTCCGCCGATGACCGTTAACGTTATCCAAGCGCATTTGTCCTTGCAACTCATCCAGTTTAGCATGTTTCGAGCTGTAATGACGCTCGAGATTTGCCTTTTTCATCTCTCCAAGCGCATCCCCACAAACTAGGCAGACTGGCTTGCCTTTTACTTCGACAAAAAAATAATCGTTTGTCCATTTTTCTTGAAAAGCGCGACATTCTGCATCTACTTTTCTTGACTGTCGCCATTATGCATATCAGCAATGACAAACACTGCGTACCTGCATTCACCCTGACTGGGACCCGGACATATATTATATTAAATATTTATTATCTATTATAATATAAAATAACAATTATATCGACAGTAACGCGGTTTACTTTTGTGTACAGATTTTTTTTTTGTAATTCTGAGGGTTTTTTTTTTTTGCTCGCGGGCCGGATCAAACTGTCTCGCGGGCAGCGTACGGCCCTTCCCCACCCCTGCTCTATTGGGTTGAGATCTGGTGACTCTGAGGGCCCTTTTAGTACATTGAACTCATTGTCATGTTCAAGAAACAAATTTAAAATTATTCGAGCTTTGTGACATGGTGCATTATCCTGCTGGATGGGTACATGGTGGTCATAAAGGGATGGACATGGTCAGAAACAATACTCATGTAGACCGTGGCATTTAAACAATGCCCAATTGGCACTAAGGGGCCTAAAGTGTGCCAAGAAAACATCCCCCACACCATTACACCACCACCACCAGCCTGCACAGTGGTGACAAGGCATGATGGATCCATGTTCTCATTCTGTTTATGCCAAATTCGGACTCTACCATCTGAATGTCTCAACAGAAATCGAGACTCATCAGACCAGGCAACATTTTTCCAGTCTTCAACTGTCCAATTTTGGTGAGCTTGTGCAAATTGTAGCCTCTTTTTCCTATTTGTAGTGGAGATGAGTGGTACCCGGTGGGGTCTTCTGCTGTTGTAGCCCATCCGCCTCAAGGTTGTGTGTGTTGTGGCTTCACAAATGCTTTGCTGCATACCTCGGTTGTAACGAGTGGTTATTTCAGTCAAAGTTGCTCTTCTATCAGCTTGAATCAGTCGGCCCATTCTCCTCTGACCTCTAGCATCAACAAGGTATTTTCACCCACAGGACTGCCGCATACTGGATGTTTTTCCCTTTTCACACCATTCTTTGTAAACCCTAAAATGGTAAAATCCCAGTAGCTGAGCAGATTGCGAAATACTCAGACCGGCCCGTCTGGCACCAACAGCCATGCCACTCTCAAAATTGCTTAAATCCCCTTTCTTTCCCATTCTGACATTCAGTTTGGAGTTCAGGAGATTGTCTTGACCAGGACCACACCCCTAAATGCATTGAAGCAACTGCCATGTGATTGGTTGATTAGATAATTGCATTAATGAGAAATTGAACAGGTGTTCCTAATAATCCTTTAGGTGAGTGTATATGTAAGTT
Organism: Gobiocypris rarus; assembly: GCA_023029165.1. Classification (NCBI taxonomy): domain Eukaryota; kingdom Metazoa; phylum Chordata; class Actinopteri; order Cypriniformes; family Gobionidae; genus Gobiocypris; species Gobiocypris rarus. Next base: position 7,081,446 of record CM040910.1, on the reverse strand, counting down.
TATTTAAACAACTCACTTTCAATATGCTTGTATAGGATTTTATATGGATTTATATAGTGGTGTTTGAATCCTGGCATTTCATTCTAGTTTGGTTTTTCATTCAGGCTTCGGACATTAATGCTACATGTGTCCGTGAACCCATGAAAATGTTAATTCATAGTGTTTGTAAGTGTGCAGAGAAGCTCAAAGAGGACTCTGTAATGGGGCTTGAGTGCACTGATACCCACTTCTTACCAGTGTTGGAATGTGCCAGTGCCTTATCTAGGATCTAGTTTTCATAGTCTAGAATAGTGGGCTGCACTGCACACAGCTGGTCAAAATAGTGCCGTTTTATTGTATTGCATACATCTTAAACCAAGGCAATGCAATCTTAGTAGGCTATGTTGGATTGACTTCTTTTACTTCTGTTGTAAAGACGATCAAAGCAGACAAAACAGACTAGCTGACAGACTGCCATGAACGTGAGATATATAACCAATCGGAGGAGAGCCCTTCTAGCCAGTCATAGACGAAAAAGGCGGTACCTTCCCCTACCATCCTGGGGGAAAAAATATAGTTCACGGGAGGTTGTATGGAATTACCTAAAAAAAAAAATGAACGTAACTCTAAAAAACTGAACGTACCTTTATAAAACTGAACATAACTTTTTCAGAAACTATCACAAATATGTCATTATAAAAGAAGAAAAACACAATGAAAATGAAAAAAATGAACTCAGTCGCACAAATTTAACAAATTTAATTGCCACAGATTTCACTTCTTATGTTTCTCAGTTTTTCGTTTGCTGTTTTGACACAAACCTCTCGTGGGGGCGGGCTTAACAGTGATCTACTCTGATTGGATAGTGAGCTTTTGATGGACAGGTGCTCTCCCGCCTGGAAGTACAGACGCACTCAGTGGCGCATACTGAAAGCTCTCGCTGATATTTGTGTGCCATAAGTCGTGCGTTGTATTAAGTATGTAAATAATATTTGACCTTTGATCGTCTCAGGCTGTAAAGATGAGCTCTAAGGAGAGACACGGAGCGGCATCATCTTCCTCCGCTTGTCCTTCGTAAGTTCGTGAACTGAAGTAACCAATAACATCGATACAATGTTTATTTATGTAAGTTATAGATTTGAACTTGAACAAAGTTATATGAATTTATAACGACGTGGATACAAGTCATTGACAGTATCCCACAGGTCAAAGACATGCAGCAGGCGAGCTGTCGATGTGATGGACCGGCCATCCGTCCAGGGGGTTTCCCTGCGTGTGTCCCGAGAGGATGGGACAGGCTCACCTCACAACCCTAAAACAAACAAAAAAGTTCTTAAAACATAAAAAAAAAACATTTTGATAATTCAGAAATAAACATTTAAAAAATGATAGAATGGGATGTTCCTCTAACGTTCACATAAACCAAGAAACAACGCTCTTAATACATAAAAACTGACGTTTTGAACGTTTAAAAAGGTATAACATTTTCATAACTCAATGGGAACGTTAGCAAAACATTGTAAGAACATATTTTGTGCATTTCTGGGACTTGAGAGTGGCAGTGGCGTATCCGTCAATGGAGGGACAGAAATCTCTCAGATTTCATTAAAAAGATCTTCATTTGTGCTGCGATGAACGAATGTCTGATGGTGAGAAATTAATGACGCCATTTTCATTTTTGGGTTAAACTAAGCCTTTCATTTTTCATCTGAAATGGCTGATAGTTTAGTATTAGCAGCATAAACTCATCATGAGAGCAAATGAACCTCTAATAACAACATATCAATATCCAGGACACTGAGAGAGTAACTCTATAGAGAAGAGTTATTACTATTATGGAGGCTATGGATGATAAATCACAAGTTTTAGTGCAACAGAAATATGACTTAATATTTACTGAAGAGTCTGAAATGACCGTGACAATGTCTTTTCCTGTAAAGGATCAATCAAGATCAACAACAACACAAGAGGTGGGGATCATCATATATGGGCAATACGGATCGCCCTAGCAACCACATAGAAATCACCTAGCAACACCTGAGCGACCCAACTGTTCGACTGTATTAAAACAGACCTCATCAAGCCAACAGTAAGTTTTTAAAAAAAAAATGTAAATCTAGATAAATATTATATTCTTACCTATCTCTGCTATTAGTTCCCATCGGATCTTCTTATTGATTTTATTTTATTTAATCAGATGTATAAATAATCTCTTATAAATGAGAATCCGCGCGCAACTTATAGTTACGGTACGCGACGCAGGTAAAAATAGGCGACGAGAAGCGTTGTGGAAAATAATATTATATATAAATCATGGGGAAACGGTCCATTTGTTTGTGGATTGGCCGTAGCCGAGGTCCGGACCTCTGTATTTTCCCGAGGTGTAGGCATATATAGTAAAGCTTGTGAAATAACCGCTAATATAGTTTAAACTCAGCACCAATATCTCCAGTTGGTTATTATTGCAGCGTCTGTCACTGTCACCGCTCGTCAATGTCAAAATATCTGAGACGACCAATCAAATCAAAGTAGGCGGGCTTTATGGCGTTCACAGAGCGCGCGACGCGTCAGTTTAACGGCCATAATGTCCGAGATAAGATGTAAATAGCAGCAAAACTACACGTTTCATATTTGACAGCTGTTTTAGCACAGAACTGAACAAATAATCAATCAAACTAATAAACTTTTGTCTAATCTAGCCGTTTTGAACACTTCTGTACTATTCTTTGAAACGGCAGAGGAGACTCATCAGGAAACCGCGGAGAGAAGAAGTAAGGTAACGTTACACTCGGGATGTTTACTTTAGGACACTTCACCAAAACCACAGAAGAACCTGTAAAACCCAGCAAACCTTGACATTAATACTTGACACATTAGAACAAAACATATGGATAAAGAACATGTAAGTTATACAACTAAATTAGTGGTTTTCTAATTTCACTGAACATTTCCATTCAAATCCGTGAACAGTCTTATTAAACATGGACCTTTATTCTCATTAAATGTCTTCTTTCTGTTATTGTGGGCTCATTTTGTAAATATAAGAAACTAGTTGAAGCCAGCAGAAGCCCCGCCCACAGCGCAGAATGGACCAATCACAGGAGCGTCTCTGGAATTCCATCAAGACTGTGACATCACAGTAGCAGGTATTAAAGAGCTTATGCTTTGCTCAAGCGCCATCACTTGCTGTTCGTTGCTGATTCTAGTGTTTCTTGTGTTTCTCACTTGACTCGAGCTTTATTCACAACAATTTGCTAGCATTTTGAATACATCATTTACTGCGCAATATACTTGACAATATTACACAACTTTTATCTGTACACGACTTCAGTCATCACAGATAAATACAACCCGTTGATCTCGCTGTCTACGCTAGCTAACCTAGTTGAGACGTCATAATGGTGCTATTGACTGTACTAGGGCTATATGCTTATTTCCAGAGGGGAAGGAAAGACGTCAGCGACAGCCACTCAGCTCCAGGTGAACCTGAGGACCAGAGCGATGATGTCACCCAAACCCCTGTCCCGGTTGCTCCTGACGCGAGTGATGATGTCACCCAAGCTTCAGGTGGTAAATGAGATGTTATGAGAATGTATTACATCAGATTTGTATTGAAGTCTGAATGTTGCCTAACATGTGCATGAATATTGGTTGCAGTGATATGAGTATTGTATTAATAATGTTGGTGTCATTGCCCTCTGTAGGTCAGATGTCGTCTCAGGACAGCAGTGGACCTCCTCAGTTCTTCAACATCTCAGAGGAACGCGTCCCTGCTGACCCTCGAGTCGACGACTGGATTGACGAGACCTTCAGTGATTTTAACCGGGCCATGTTAAAATTTAACTCCATTCAAACCCCTGTCCATATTGCACCTGACACAAGCGTCATCCCAGCTTCAGAGAATCTAGCACAGGATCAGAGAACAATTATGGGTCAGTTTGCTTAAAAAACCCAAACACACACACACACACACACACACTCTTTCATCAGCCGCTCAATGGTTCATACTTTAAATTCATGTTTTCTTTAAGGGTAGTTGATAACACAGAAATTAACTTTTCTGACATTCAACAAGATCATTTAAGTGTGTGTGTGTGCGTGTGTGTGTAGTTTTTTAATGGCTACTACAGTTCACTTGAATAATACTGTAGTGTGACAAATGAATTTTAAAGGCACAAATATTCAAATTAATAACTCAATTAATATATGAATCAGAAAATGAAATAGTTTTAGATCAAGAGTGACATTTCTTTCTTCTTTTCACAGACATCCGTTCCTGCGGTTATGAAATGGGCGTTGCACTGGGTGAAGGAGGCTTTGGGACGGTTTACGCAGCAACTCGTTTGCAGGACGGCCTTCGGGTATTCATTATTTACAATATCTGTCTGGATGATTATTATTGTCTTGTATTAAACTCTTGTCCAAGCTCTTATATATACTTCACATGTCAAACCTGTTTAAATAGTCAGACATGCTCTGCATGTTTACAGTTAAATTCATGGAAATGCACATGATTGTTCAGATGTAATGATTGCACTTTCTGAACTTTGAACACATGTACTGTAAATAATTCTAACGCAAATCCATTTTCTGTTTTTTTCATCAGGTGGCGGTGAAAATTGCCTCCAAAAAGAATGTGAAATATGCCAGGGTTGTAAGTCGGCTGTGCTCTCTCTGTTTTACCTCTCACTCACTGCTTTATACATCTCATATTAACATAATCACAGACTATACATGATAAATATAGATAACTATTTTTCAACCATTATAACAACTGTCTTTCTTCTAGGGCGGTTATTCCAGAGCCATCCCGCTGGAAGTGGCTCTGCAAATGTTTGCTAATGGAGGGCCCAGGGTTCCTCACATTATCCAGCTCTTGGACTGGCAGGACGAGGCTGACCGATACCTTATGGTGCTGGAGCGGCCCATGCCCAGTCTGACCGTGGATGACTTTTTGACAAGCTACAGGGGGAACAAATATGAAGATCTGGTATGCGTTATTATGCAACAGACAACATTAGCGGCTCAGGCCTGCTGCCAGCGCGGAGTGTTTCATCGGGACATTAAGTTGGAAAACCTGCTGATAAACACGGACACCTTCGAGGTTAAATTAATCGACTTCGGATGTGGGGAATTCCTGAACAGCACGGGCTACTACACCTTTTCTGGTATGTATAATTTCTCAAAGCTGCAAGGTGTGTCTCAAACTCTGGTGCCGACTGAGAGCCGTTCACATGATATTGCATGATAATGGATATCTAGTCAAAATGTTGTGTTAATGGAAATTTACCATTTTTTTCCTCCAGGCACAAAAAAGTACTGCCCCCCCGAGTACTGGACAAACGGACACTATTACGGGAAACCAGCGACGGTGTGGTCACTCGGAGTACTCCTGTTTTTAATGATGTGCAGGAGTTTTCCGAGGAGAGGAGACCTGGAGAAGATAAACCAGAACAGCTGGACAAAAAATGGCTTGTCACAAGGTGAGATCTTCACTTCAGCAAAGGACCATTTTAATTCTGAATCTTAATATTTAATTCTGTGGTTTAATAAATTATGGTTTTGTTGATATTTAATCTAATAATCAGACGTCTCTCCCTTCTTTCTCCACAGAATGCTGCGATTTGATTGGCTGTTGTCTGCAGGTCGACCCAGAGAGGAGGATTGAACTAGAGAAAGTCGGTCTGCACAACTGGTTTAAGGTATTCATTACATTTAGAAGATTTTGACACTGGCTTTAATTACGCTACTTTTCGATATGTGCTGCAAATCTCATAAAGTCAGATGACAAACTTCAGTGCTGTTTTTTACTCATGCTTTAAAATTTCCATTAACTTTTTATATGTTGCCTCTTTTATTTGTATCTATATATAGTTTATGTAATGTATTTGAACAATAACCTGATTTCTGTTTTGTTTCAAATTACAGACAAGAAGTTATAAGGACGCTCCCTTCTTCGGTCCAGGGCGAGCGGGGCGACGGCTGCTTCTCTAACTGCTCATCGCCCCAGGGCCGCTGAACTGAGGGGCAAAGCGCCTGGCCATTCTCATCCCAGCGGTGGCAAACAGGTCTGGTCATATAACTGTTGGTCCGCATCTCATTAATGTTCAGAGTTAAATGGCAAACATAAAACTCTGGAAAATAGAAATTAAGCTTTACACAAAAAAATGGGCGAACAGATGGACGGACACCAGTGCATTTGCTAAACAACGTGGTATTGGACTTGAAAATGATAACTGTCAGGCTGAAACTAGCAAAAAACACTTGCATCGCACCTGGCATCACATTGTGCCGAGTGTATGATAGGGCCCTAAGATTTACAGTTATACAATTATAAAGTATTGCTACTGACCTATAAGGCCCAAAACGGTTTGGTTCCTGTGTGTTTACCTGATCTTTTATCGCCTTATAACCCTTCCCGATCTTTAAGATCACAAAACTCTGGGCTTCTGGTAGTACCTAGGATATCTAAGTCCACTAAATGAGGAATGTTTTCATATTTTGGCACCTAAAGTCTGGAACAGGCTTCCTGATAATGTTCGGAGCTCAGACTCACTCTCCCAGTTTAAATCTAGATTAAAGACACATCTCTTTAGCCAAGCATTCACATAATGCATCTCATAACCTTGTACTTCAGTTATATCAGTGCACATGGTCGTCTTTAAAGCTTTTAACAGCAGCTACTGTAATCATTTACCTGTTCTGACACCCATCCCGAGGTAACTGGAGAGTGTCAGCTCCAGTCTGGATCAAGCCTCTTTATGAAGAGTTAAGATGACCATCACCTGTGAAGAGATGACTCAACTCCTGTGAGGACTCAGTTGACCATCACCTGTGAAGAGTCAACTCCAACTCCTGTGAGGACTCAGTTGACCATCACCTGTGAAGAATCGACTCAACTCCTGTGAGGACATCAGTTCACTGCGTCGGGCAACGATTGGGGATGCTCCTAAGCATCAAGCGAATCTGAAGTCTGAATAAACACTAGTCCAATCCGATTGATGCCGTGCGTGATGGCGTCATTGTGGCCAGCATACCGGAGAGAAGTATAAAGGGCAGCAATGCGTGGCAGTTATTGCTCTTCAGCATGGCGCTCTCTGTCAAACTGTCTGTCATATTTACTGTTGTCTGTCCAGTTGAGAAAGTGAGAATGGAAAGAGTGAGAATACAAGCAGTGTGTGCATCCGTGTCCCCGCCATATGTTCTGGGCTCGGATACACACCTGCTGTGTTCAATGCCTGGGTGCTCAGCATTGCTCAAGGCGGCTCTCAGAGGGGCACTTGCCGAACACCTGCGAAGGCTGACACTCAGGCTGCTTCTCGCTTCCTAGGCTGGCCGTGTTTGGTGAGGCCGGCCAGCCTCGGTGAACCCCATGGTTCTGGACCACGGCGGTTGCTGAGGCAGCGCGCATCGCAGAAATCATGGGGGTTCATGGCGAAGTTGTCAGAGTGGTTTTGGGACTGCTGCGGCGCTTTCCCAATCCTCCTCTGACGGTTCCGTAGATCTTCCTCCACGTGTGGAAGCCGGCTTAGCGGCATCTTCCCCGGTTGGAAGGTCCGATCTTTCAGTGCTGCGGGTTCCGTTCCAGGAACCGAGGAGGGCGGGGCACGAGGCGGGATGTTGAAGTGCAAAATATAACGCTCATCCACCCGCCCATCCCATGAGCTGGTCGAGGTAAGCTGACCCGGCGGTGGCCAAATTAAATCTCGATCGGCCACAAGAGACTCAGGAAGTTCAGCCACCCAGTAGGCTGGACGACGATTTCTCGGCACCGGGTCCAGCTCTTTACGGCGACCGGTTCAAACACCGCCGGGCTTGCTCTTTCTTCTTCGGATCTGCACACCGAGGTGTACAGTAGATCGTGGAAGAAGCCCTATTCTTCGCCAGTGGTTTCAATCTCCCGGTGTTGGATTATTCCAACGTTCTGGGGGCACGCAGCGGGCTATGGGGCGGATGCCTAGCGGTCATGGAGGGGAGCTCGCAGCCATCTTTCACCCGAGGTCGGGCGCTGCGTCCCTTGGAAAGCCCCAGTGCTGCCCACCAAGCCACTGCAGGGATACCTCATCTTTGGGGCAAGGCAAAACATATGGCGGTTGGGCGGGCTGGTAGTTCCCTGCACACTCTGTGTCTATCTTGCAGGCCTACCAGGCTGACCTCCTTAAAGAGCTAGATGAGGCGAGGGTCCCTCTCCGGAGGATATGCTGGAGCCGCGGAAGGCCGCAGATTTGTCTCTCCCGCATCACCAAGGAGACGGCCCGCGGCCATCGGGCCCGGCGCTCCATGGCTTCCATGGTGACTGTGGAGAGGCATCTCTGGCTGAATCTGTCGGGGATAAAGGAGAGGGATCGAGGCTTTCCTCCTGATTGACTCCCGATTTCTTTCGCTTCTGGTTTGTTTGGGGACGCGTTAATCACCGCTGCCTCCAGGCACCAGGAGGGCGTAAGAGTCAGTCAGCTGCCTTCCACCAGTACCTCCTCGCCGCTCAAAGCCCGGGAAGGCTGGCCTAGTGGGCAGCCTCAGCCGTCCACCAGCTCCTCGCACCGGCAGGTGCAGAAAGAGAGCGCGCGCTCTAGAGCCCCTCCTCCGGGAGCTTGGCAACAGAGGCGGCTTCTCTCTCAGCAGCCTTCAGCACCTAAAGGGCGGCGCATCTGAGGAACGTCCTTCAGGCTGAAGGCTGCAGGAAGAAGTCCTAGCTACGGCAGGGCTTCTCAGAGCGGCCCGGTCCTCCCAGCGGAAGGGCAACTGAGGTTGCTTCTTCTCGCGGCGCTTCTGGGGAAATCGATGTGGTAATCCCGCCGGCCTATGCGACGCCTGCGGGCCACATCGATTTCCCGCTGGCAACGCGACGCTTGCTCCAGCCGCCTCGAAGGACTTATGGCGGTCCGGGCAGCTCCACGCAGCGTCGCACATAGAGGCTCGTTCCCAACTACTCCCGCCGGTCAGCGCTTCAGGGGTTGGGAACGAGGCTCGTAACACCCGACGCCAGCCTCGAGAGGCTGGTTTCGCATAGTAGATCTCGGCGCATGGAAATGCTCTTCCGAATATTTTCTACGGGTCCCTGCACTGTAGAAAACGTAAGCAGTTACAGACTGCAGTTCGGTCATCCTCACTCCAGGGTTCAGGGGTTGAACTGGACTGTAGTGGTACCGAGCCCGGGTTCGGGTAATGGAACTAGAAGTAAAAACCTTACTGGCGAAGGAAGCCATAGAGCGTGTTCCTCCGCTGGAAAGGGAATCCAGGTTCTACAGCCGGTACTTCTATAGTTCCCAAAGGACGGAGGGGTGCGCCTGATCATAGATCTGAGGTATTTGAATCGGTCTCTGAGGAGATTCCAGGTTCAAAATGCTCACTATTCCCATGATCGTGAGTCAGATCCAGTCCGAGGACTGGTTCGTCACGATAGATCTAAAAGGACGCATATTTCCACACTCCATCCTTCCATGTCACAGGAAGTTCTTTTTGAGGTTCGCTTTCGGGACTTAGGCGTACTCAACACATCGAAAGTGCTTCCCCTTCTCGGCCTAGCTCCTCTCCCCACGCACATTCCACGAAGCGCATGTGGATGCAGCTCTGGCCTGCAATGAGGCTTCAGGGCATCCGTGGTGCCCTGGTTGTTGCCACACATACCCCATCGCCCCTCGCAGTCGGCAGGTACTCCCGAGACTGCGCTACAACCACCCCCCTACAACCCACGGCGGCCATGCACCTGGGGGTAAGGGCGACAGAGAGGCGAGAGAAATGAAGACGGGAGCACGAGGAGCGACAGAACGAGAGAGGTGAGAGAGGAGAAAAAAAGACACACTGCCGTTGCTCGGCCCTCCGCCCGCCGAGAGCTCTTCCTTCGCGTGCTGTGCGGCTGGCACTGGACGCCTGGTGACAGCTCAATCCTCCTCCGCCCCTGGCGGCCGGCGCGGTGACTCTCCTACAATGAGGACCCGCAGCGAGCCCCGCGCTCCCTGCTCCTCCCCTAATCGGCGGGCGGACGGCAGCAGGCCCGGCCTGTCGTGGTAAGCGCGCGACTCCTCCGCTCCTCTCGGACGGCAGCCACCCCACCTCACCCAGGGGCACGGCAGCGAGGTCTCCGCCCCACCTTCCTCGCTTCCAGCACCACCGCCTCGGGCAGCCACCGCGGTCTTTCTCATCCGCGCCCGAACTCCTCAGCACCGCGATCCCCTCAGCAGCGAGGCTCTCGACAGCATGTCCCTCCTTCCTCCCGGGTTTCGCACCAGTGCTAAGTTCGTCTGGTGGAAGGAAGGAGCGGAACCGCGAACGCTCAAAACAGACTTTAATCAAAATAAATAAACAAAACAAAAAGCAGTGTAAACTGCGGGCAGCCCCTCACGACGATCGCCCACCGACACAACAAACGAAACAAAACATAACATATAAAATCCAGGCCTGGTCCTCTCTCCCCTTCCGCTGCCTTCGCCCTCCTTTTATGCTCCGCCACTTCCGGCGCCACGAGATTTATCAGAGATCGTGACGCTGGCGCAGCTGGCACTCATTATCACTCGTCACCGGTCCGGCTCTCGTCCTCGCCCCGCTGCTTGCCACAAGCAAATAACCAAACAAACAAAATGCATAAATCTAGTTTATTTGGGATCTTACAACAACAAAAAAGCCAGTCCAATGCCACACTGTAAAAGACAGGTAACGCTGGCATCAATTTTACCAAGTCAATCTCAGTGGGAGTCCGAGGATGAAACATTGGAAGAACTAGTTATTCAACCCAAAGCTTCCATCGCAAAGGATGACTTGAGCAGGAGTTTCTCAGTGATACGCTACTCAGATTGATGTACATTATGAGATGTTGCAGCTGTAATTCTCACCATCAGCATTAACAAGAGAATATCCATCAACAAACCGTGTATATTTCTAATTTATTGCGGTGCATAAGCGGAACTGTATTAATAACAGCGCAAGATTAGTTTGGAGCACTAACGGAACGCTTGCAAAAACAAATCTACTTCATAGATACATCTTTTAAAATGTACTTGTGAAAAACACAATGCTCATTTAATAGAAACATTTTGAATCCACAATTTTAAAGAAATGTTTTGTACAAAGTTCGAAAAAAATGTAAAAGTATTTTTAAAATATATATAGTCGTGTTTACACAACCCAAAATCTCAGTGATATCATAATAAATAGCATTTATAACAGTGAAGATATTTTGTTTTATTTTTACATGAAACATTACATAGGCCTGAATGTATTTCCATCACAGGTTTGGTCTTAAATTTTAAGGTGGTATTTAAAATGGTCTTAAATTGAACTTTTACATCTGTAGACACCCTGACTCTGTCAGTCTCTTATCAGCCCGCTAAAGCAATCTTAAACAAAACAAAGCAATGATATTAGAACAAAAAAACCCAGCTGACTTTGAAGATGTTTAAGTGATTAGTGTTTAAGTGTATTTATATAAATGGTGAATGTAAATTGACGGAACAGATTGGGAATGGAACAGGTAAGTGTATGAGGCAGATTAAATGTCACTGAAGGCTCATCTGGCAGTAATACAGCCTTTCCCTCTTGCAGGTGATGAGACGGTGACGCGAACATGTCACTTGTGTGAAGTATTTTGAAATATGCGAGCAGGACGTGAAGATTGCAATCTGCAATGTCTGCAAAGGACGAGTTAATCGCGGAGGAACAACAGCGAAGACATTCGGTACAACAAACTTGATTAGACATTTAAAAGTTCATCACCCGAAAGAACAAGACGAGTATCAACAATCTGTTGATAAAGCAAAACAGCCCAAACCTTCATCACTCACTCAACCATCGGTAAAATCCATAATTCTAAAAAAACAGAATTACAGCAGAGATAGTCCAAATGAATATATTAATAATAATAATTATAATAATATTTTATTGGATAAAAACAGGCTATAATCTTTGCCATTTTGTTCGTTTTTTAATTAAAAGGTACAAATATCGATATTTCTCCAACACAATCAAACAAATAGTACGAGAAATGCTTCAAAAGGTGTTACAAACGGAAACTGGAGAACTGAGGGAAGAGATGAGATGCGCTGAAGGGAATGAAGAGTCCATGGAGGCGTCAGCAGAAAAATACACGATTCAAGCAATCGCTGTTAGCGATGCACGATGAGATATTAGAAGAACATTCTGAAGTGATTCCGGACACGAGCAGCCCTACAGCACTGGAAATGCAGAGCTACCTGTCTGAGGCACAGATACCAAGAAGCGAACAGCCGTTGGTGTACTGGCGCACAAATAAGAGCCGCTTTAGTGCACTCGCTGAAGTTGCGCGAGCTTACCTCTCCGCGCCGTGCACAGGCGTTGATAGTGAGCGTTTGTTCAGCTCAGCTTCTCACGTGTTGGATGAGAAACGAAACAGACTAACTTGTGACAAAGCCGAAATGCTTCTCTTTGTAAAGAAGAACATGCCTGCACTTTTGAAGTGAAATACTGTCACTTAAGGATGGTAATTTTTATTTTACCTTAATTACATTGACTTAATTTGGTTTACAAAGCACCTGTTGTAGCATCTTTGTTTTTTCGTTGCACTAAACATTATTTGATTTAACATTTTGGAATTATTTAATTTAATTTAACTGGTAAATACTTTTTTTCTTTATACTGAATAAAAAAAAATGCTGATTAAAGTAACATCTTTGTTTGGATTGTTGAATGTGTGTTGAATGTGTTGTTTGGATTGCAGAAAATGCAGTTGTTAATGTTAATATGTACATTTTTACATGGGTTCAACCCAATTTAATTTCAGATTACAAACTTGTTTTAATTGGCCAAAAGCCAATTTAGCCTATTAAACACCAAATAAACATCTTGTTCACATATACTTCCATTTGTTTGTTGCTTAATAAAAAATAGAAAAAAATCGGAAATCGGTATCGGAATCGGCCGGTTTGCATTAAAAAAAATCGGTATCGGAATCGGCCATGTAAAACCATGATCGGTGCATCCCTAATCAAAAGTTATATCTGGATCAATAGGTAGGTAGTGGAGGAAATTCCAAAACACTGCTTCATGAAGCATCGAAGCTTTACGAATCTTCTGTTTCAAATCAGTTGGTTCGGAGCGTTTATCACCACCACTAGGGGCGATGCCCATACGGAAATGTAATATATGTCCCTATATCCGAGTAGTGATGTATATACGTATGTTTCATATAAGGCAATACATTATTAGCACATATATACATCCTCACGATATATGAAGATATAGGTTTATACCATGTATGAAACACCCATTGAAGAATTATTATATATACAAATATTAAAATGATATACAGTTCATGATGACTTTTTATATGGTACTGTATGTTAATGCCATATAAGTAAACAATATATGTCTAATTTATACACTTACCTAAAGGGTTATTAGGAACACCATACTAATACTGTGTTTGACTACAATTTATGGTGGAAACGACCATTGTCATTACATTTTGGAGCTTCAGGGAATGTGCACACAGACTCTCCTGATGTATGATACAGTGGCATACAACTAAGTCATTTGGATCGAGACAGAGACGACTAATTTCTTTTTTGACCAATGCAGTTAATCCCTTTTGCTGGCCAAGCATGGCTGGAGCTCCATCCGTAGCAAGGCCATGTAACTTTTCAAATGGTAGATCAAATTGGTTCATCGCCAAAACAACTTGTTTAAACACATCCTCACCTTTGGTAGTGCCGAGCATGCCGTGCAGTTGGGCGGTATTTGTTATGTCTGTTGTTTCATCGCAGGCTAGAGAGAAAAACTGGATTTTTTTTGCTGTGTCTTTCAGTGTTGTTTCAATGTCTTGTGCTGTATCAGTAATTCGTTCTGCAACGGTTCTTCGAGATAAACTGACACTTTGGAACAGTTTTACCTTGTCTAGTGTTAGCAGCTTCGAAGCGGCAACAAGGCACTCTTTCACGAACTCTCCTTCTGAATGAGGTTTCAGCTTCTTAGCTATTAGCTCGCTCACTACAAAACTTGCATGAGTAACATTGTCTCTGTCAGAATGCGTTCTTGTGAAAACTTGTTGGGCACCCAAACTCCGCCGATGACCGTTAACTTTATCCAAGCGCATTTGTCCTTGCAACTCATCCAGTTTAGCATGTTTCGAGCTGTAATGACGCTCGAGATTTCCATTTTTCATCACTCCAAGCGCATCCCCACAAACTAGGCAGACTGGCTTGCCTTTTACTTCGACAAAAAAATAATCGTTTGTCCATTTTTCTTGAAAAGCGCGACATTCTGCATATACTTTTCTTGACTGTCGCCATTATGCATTTCAGCAATGACAAACACTGCGTACCTGTTGCGTTCACCCTGACTGTGACCCGGACATATATTATATTAAATATTTATTATCTATTATTATATAAAATAACAATTATATCGACAGTAACGCGGTTTACTTTTGTGTACAGATTTTTTTTTTGCTGTAATTCTGAGGTTTTTTTTTTTTTACTCGCGGGCCGGATCAAACTGTCTCGCGGGCAGCGTACGGACCGGAGGCCGGATGTTCCCCACCCCTGCTCTATTGGGTTGAGATCTGGTGACTGTGGGGGCCATTGAACTAATTTTCATGTTCAAGAAACAAATTTGAAATTATTCAAGCTTTGTGACATGGTGCATTATCCTGCTGGATGGGTACATGGTGGTCATAAAGGGATGGACATGGTCAGAAACAATGCTCAGGTAGGCCGTGGCATTTAAACGATGCCCAATTGGCACTAAGGGGCCTAAAGTGTGCCAAGAAAACACCCCCCACACCATTACACCACCACCACCAGCCTGTACAGTGGTAACAAGGCATGATGGATCCATGTTCTCATTCTGTTTACGCCAAATTCTGACTCTACCATCTGAATGTCTCAACAGAAATCGAGACTCATCAGACCAGGCAACATTTATCCAGTCTTCAACTGTCCAATTTTGGTGAGCTCGTGCAAATTGTAGCCTCTTTTTCCTATTTGTAGTGGAGATGAGTGATACCCGTGGGGTCTTCTGCTGTTGTAGCCCATCCGCCTCAAGGTTGTGTGTGTTGTGGCTTCACAAATGCTTTGCCGCATACCTCGGTTGTAACGAGTGGTTATTTCAGTCAAAGTTGCTCTTCTATCAGCTTGAATCAGTTGACCCATTCTCCTCTGACCTCTAGCATCACCAAGGCATTTTCGCAGACAGGACTGCCGCATACTGGATGTTTTTCCCTTTTCACACCATTCTTTGTAAACCCTAAAATGGTAAAATCCCAGTAGCTGAGCAGATTGCGAAATACTCAGACTGGCCTGTCCTGGCACCAACAGCCATGCCACTCTCAAAATTGCTTAAATCACCTTTATTTCCCTTCTGACATTCAGTTTGGAGTTCAGGAGATTGTCTTGACCAGGACCACACCTCCTAAATGCATTGAAGCAACTGCCATGTGATTGGTTGATTAGATAATTGCATTAATGAGAAATTGAACAGGTGTTCCTAATAATCCTTTAGGTGAGTGTATATGTAAGTTTATTTAAACAACTAGCTTTCAGTATGCTTGTATAGGATTTTATATGGATTTATACAGTGGTGTTTGAATCCTGACATTTCATTCTAGTTTGGTTTTTCATTCAGGCTTCGGACATTAATGCTACATGTGTCCGTGAACCCATAAAAATGTTAATTCATAGTGTTTGTAAGTGTGCAGAGAAGCTCACAGAGGACTCTGTAATGGGGCTTGAGTGCACTGATACCCACTTCTTACCAGTGTTGGAATGTGCCAGTGCCTTATCTAGGATTTAGGATTGGAAATCTTCATTGCCTGCTGGGACTTTAAAAAGATTGGGACTAGGGATGCTCATTTCGGTTAATTTTCCTGACCGACAACCGATGCTCATTAATCGATTATTAACCGTTAACTGACAAGATTATAATATTGAATTGACATTAAATAAAATTAAATAAAATACAATTGACAAGTGTCTGTGACCTGTTCAAAATATTTTATTTTACTGTGCAAACAGCCGCAAACACAACACATCAACAACAACAGAACCTGGGCACCTGCAGCGTTTCTGACAACAGAGAAAAACTGAATACGTTCATATAAATAAAAAGCATACAATAAATAGGCCTATACACTAAATATTTTTTTTTACTTAAATAATTACCAAATTAAGAAAACAAAACAAAAATACACTGATCGAATCCATTTGAAGCTTTGAAGAACCTGAATAGTTTTTTCCGTCAAATAAAAATAGCAGGCCTACCTCAGTCCACACATTGACTGGCTTTTATTTTTTTTAAAGTAACATGTCTAAATGATTTGTTTTTTTAACAGGGTACTAAATAAATCACAAAATGATTAATTAAATACAGACAAAGTGAACATTTGAATATACCTTTAAAATGGGATTTCTGCATAACACAAAGCATATCAAGATACTTAATAGGGCTGGGCAATATGGCCAAAAATAAAAACATTTCTCTGTATTTTGTGGTTGAATGATGACACACTGTACAGGTCCTTCTCAAAAAATTTGCATATTGTGATAAAAGTTCATTATTTTCCATAATGTAATGATACAAACCATAAAATATTTCCATAATGTAATGATAAAATTTCATATATTTTAGATTCATTGCACACGAACTGAAATATTTCAGCTCTTTTATTGTTTTAATTCTGATGATTTTGGCATACAGCTCATGAAAACCCCAAAAAATAAAACAAAATTAGCATATCATGAAAAGGTTTTCTAAATGAGCTATTAACCTAATCATCTGGAGATGGCAGAAGGCCATCATTGACACCCTCAAGCGAGAGGGTAAGACACAGAAAGAAATTTCTGAACGAATAGGCTGTTCCCAGAGTGCTGTATCAAGGCACCTCAGTGGAAAGTCTGTGGGAAGGAAAAAGTGTGGCAAAAAACGCTGCACAACGAGAAGAGGTGACCGGACCCTGAGGAAGATTGTGGAGAAGGACCGATTCCAGACCTTGGGGACCTGCGGAAGCAGTGGACTGAGTCTGAGTAGAAACATCTAGAGCCACCGTGCACAGGCGTGTGCAGGAAATGGGCTACAGGTGCCGCATTCCCCAGGTCAAGCCACTTTTGAAACAGAAACTGTCGCTCAAATTTTGCATGTCATTCGGAAATCAAGGTGCCAGAGTCTGGAGGAAGACTGGGGAGAAGGAAATGCCAAAATGCCTGAAGTCCAGTGTCAAGTACCCACAGTCAGTGATGGTCTGGGGTGCCATGTCAGCTGCTGGTGTTGGTCCACTGTGTTTTATCAAGGGCAGGTTCAATGCAGCTAGCTATCAGGAGATTTTGGAGCACTCCATGCTTCCATCTGCTGAAAAGCTTTATGGAGATGAAGATTTCGTTTTCAGCACGACCTGGCACCTGCTCACAGTGCCAAAACCGCTGGTAAATGGTTTACTGACCATGGTATTACTGTGCTCAATTGGCCTGCCAAGTCTCCTGACCTGAACTCCATAGAGAATCTGTGGGATATTGTGAAGAGAAAGTTGAGAGACGCAAGACCCAACACTCTGGATGAGCTTAAGGCCACTATCGAAGCATCCTGGGCCTCCATAACATCTCAGCAGTGCCACAGGCTGATTGCCTCCATGCCATGCCGCATTGAAGCAGTCATTTCTGCAAAAGGATTCCCCACCAAGTATTGAGTGCATAACTGAACATAATTATTTGAAGGTTGACTTTTTTGTATTAAAAACACTTTTCTTTTATTGGTTGGATGAATTATGCTAATTTTTTTAGATAGGAATTTTGGGTTCCCTTTCAGTCGGTCACGTTCGACGTACGCCGGGCGTCACCAACGAATTGGGATCACTTCAGGGAGCCCCTATCAGCTTCGAGATAAAGAGAACTGGCCAATGGCCATTGGCGTGCGTGTTTTGCATATCGCACCCCTCCCGCGGCGCGGGTATAAAGCGGATGCAATCGCCACGCACCATTGTTTTTCACTGAGGAGCCGAACTAGTGACTGTAGTGATGGTACAGCAACTGTGGCGACGGATGTACGCTCTTCCCTCCTTCAGGGAACGAGGGTTACATACGTAACCGAGTCGTTCCCTTTCAGTCGGTCACGTTCGATGTACGTCAGACGTCACCGACGAATTGGGATCCCTTTGGAAAACGCCACAGTTACTACCACTTCCAGCGCCCCGCGAAGAGCCCTTCAGACCCCGTCTGTACCGGGCGGGAACTCACGCAGGGGGAGTCACACTGCTGTTCCGCAAGACCCACTCAGCAGACTAATGGATAACGCTGGGAAAGCGTGCCCGGAGGACCGCTGCGGAAGCCACATCAAGCCCAGAGGGAATACCATGTGGAGAATACATGTATGGACTGGCCGTGGGCAGTACAACATACGAAAGTCCCAGGGGTGGCCCCGGCCAAGTAGGCGGGGGAACAACACCAGACTGAGACGGCAAAGCGGAAACGCATACTTGCGTAGGCCCCGGGGCCAGCTGTGTGCCAGGGCGTCCGAGCCGAGGGTTCCCTCGGTCAGGGAGTAAAACAACTGGCAATGGGCCGAGTCCGGGGCGGCAAACAGGTCTACCTGTGCGGTCCCGAAGCGGCTCCATATCAGCTGGACCACCTGGGGATGCAGTCTCCACTCTCCCGGGAGCACCTGCTGACGTGAGAGCTCGTCGGCTGCACGGTTGAGCAGGCCCGGAATGTGAGTGGCGCGAAGGCTGAAGGTTTGACGGCAACTCGGCGTCACTTGGACACGGAGGGAACCGCTGTGCCACGCCCATCTCGGGACTCGATCGTGTAGCCAGCGTTGAAGCGGTCTCATATGAAGCAATCCGAGCGGCGTTACCGCGGCTGCAGATGCCATATGCCCCAGGAGCCTCTGAAACTGTTTCAGTGGTACCGCTGTTCTGCGTTTGAACGAATTCCAGCAGTTCAACACCAACTGGACGCGCTCCTCTGTGAGGCGCGCTGTCTGGGCGACGAGTCCAGCTCCATCCCGAAAAGAGATCCTCTGCGTGGGGCAGAGTTTGCTCTTCTCCCAGTTGACCCGAAGCCCCAACTGGCTGAGGTGTCTGAGCACCATGTCCCTGTGTTCGCACAACTGCCCTCGCGACGCGCCAGAATCAGTCAGTCGCCGAGGTAGTTGAGGATGCGAACGCCTGCTCCTCATGGGGCAACAGGGCTAGCCCGAGCTGTAAGACCTTGTACTGATATGCTCGTCCATCGAACGCAAAGTGAAGAAATGGCCTGTGTCGAGGGAGAATCGAGACATGAAAGTACGCGTCCTTCAGGTCGATCGCTGCAAACCAATCTTGGGGACAGACGCAACTAAAGATGCGTTTCGCGTGAGCATCTTGAACGGCATCCTGTGAAGGGACCGGTTCAAGAACCGCAGATCCAAGATTGGCCGTAACCCGCCACCTTTCTTGGGTACAATGAAGTACAGGCTGTAGAAGCCAGTCTTCATATCGGCAAGAGGGACCGGCTCTATCGCGTCCTTCGCCAGTGGGACCGCGATCTCCGCCTGGAGCACAGGAGCATCCGCCTTCGACACGGAGGTGAAGTGAATGCCCCTGAACTTGGGGGGAAGCCGGGCGAACTGAATCGCATAGCCGAGTCTGATGGTACGGATGAGCCAGCGAGACGGCCTGGGAAGCGCTAGCCAGGCTCCCAGGGACCGTGTAAGCGGGACCATCGGCACCACTGACGCACGCAGCGGGCAGCGAGGCGGCATGCAGGGATCCGACTCGAACGGCCTGGTGGCGGCTCGCAGTGGGACCTGTGTGTGCTGTGCAACACTCACCTGCTTCCGCTGAGGGGATATGCGAGTGCAGGAAGGCCTCTTGAGTGCGTCCCCGCAGCCGGCATCCCCTGCTGGCGAACAGAGAGGCGTCCAAGGGTGACAAGGCATGGGAGCGTCGCCCACTGACAGACGCGCCTCTTGGCACCCAGAGATATTGGAAACTGCTCTTTCTGGACAATTTGGGTACCACTGGCGCTGGGACCAGCGGCGGAACAGAAAATACAGAACAAAAAATTCTCCCCCGGCCGGGGGAAGGAGTGGTGCTGCAGCCATCTCCTGAAGAGCAGTTTCCTCCATCTCTGGGCGGCCCGCCTCAGGGTCTCTACGACGGCGCTTGCCACCTGGCTTGGCAGCGGCCTGAGCGGGCTGGACGCCCTTCCGCTGCCGGCTCCACGCCACGGCGTGATGTAGACTGCTGCTGGGCCGGGGCCGGAGCGGAGGAGGCGGCAGGTGGACGTCCTCGGCGACGGGCAGGCGGAGGTGCTGCGGCCGGCGGCGGAGCGGGAGCAGCCGCTGGCCACCGGGGCAGGATGTGCTTGATAGCCTCCGTCTGCTTCTGGGCGGCCAAGAACTGTTGGGCAAAGCTCGACGCGCCGCGAACAACCCGCCAGTGAAATGGGGGAGTCCAGGAACCGATACTTGTCGTTCTCCCTCATGTCGGCCAGGTTGAGCCAGAGATGCCATTCCTGGACCACTAAGGTGGACATCGCCTGACCAATGGAACAGGCGGTGAGTTTCGTCGCCCGGAGGGTAAGGTCCGTCGCCGTCCGGAGCTCCCGGAGGAGCTCTTGGTCAGGCCTACCCTCGTGCATGTCCATGAGCGCCTGGGCCTGGTGCACCTGGAGCAAACTCATGGCGTGCAGGGCGGACTCGGCCTGTCCACAGGACCTGTAAGCCTTCGCAACAAGGTTGGAAGAGAACTTACAGGCCTTGGACGGGAGATGCGGGTCACCACGCCAGTTGGAAGCGGTCGCCGGACACAGTTGCATCGCGACGGCCCGCTCAACCGGCGGGATCCCCATGTAACCCTTGGCCTGTCTGCCGTCGAGGGTAGTGAGGAGGGAGGAGCCGCTAGGTCTGTTTCTGGTGCTGAAAGGCGCCGCCCACGACCTAGTCAGCTCATCATGCACCTCCGGGAAGAATGGCACCGGGGCCGGACGCCGAGAACCAGCGCGAGCCGCCGAAAACCAATCATCCAACCTCAAGGTTCGGACGTGGTGGAGGGTTCCACTCAAGCCTGACCTTCTCGGCGGCCCGGGAAAGCATAGCCGTCAACTCGGGGTCCGACTCAACCGTTGCCACTCTCCCAGAGGGAGGCAGTACAGCTGAGTCTTCATCCTCCGAGGACTGAAACTCCTCCGATGCAGCGATCGACATCTGCTCATCCGCGGGTGCCCCGAAAGTCACCACTGGACGCCCAAGGGAGGGGCCAGCAGTTTCTCTCGGAAGCACCACCGGCTGCGGAGCCTGTGAGGGATCAGGGGCCCGCGGAGGCTCGCTGGGCGGGTTTGCCCTGAACGTAATCCTCAGATCACCCCGGGCATGCGCCGTCGAAGTAGGTCTATCCTGCTGTTGGGCAGGAATAGCAGTATATAGAGGTATGCGGAGGGGGACCCCACCTTCCCGAAGGTAGGCGAGTCTTGATCTAAGCTCGCGATAGTCATGTTCCCGCAATGAGAACATGAACTATCCACAAACGCTGCCTCAGTGTGCTGAACGCCCAAACACGTGAGACAGCGACAGACCGCCAGCGGCGAGAAGGAACGGCCGATCCAGAAACGCACGGGTGGAATGACATCTTGAAAAAGACGCAGTGTCACACCCGGGTTGCTCTTTTTGTGAGGAAACGCTCTCTTTAATGTGCTGAAGCACCCAGGGAAAACCACGGCAGCACACAGGGAATAGTGCAGCCTGTGTGCTGCACTCACTGAAAAGTGCTGTGAGAACAGCAGTTATTTGCTGCAGCTAGCACGCGGTCGCGCTGTTGTGTGCTGTAACGCCAACACGTCTTCTCTCTCTCTCTCTCTCTCTCTTGCTGAAATAGCAGTTTTAGTCTTCGACCTGAACGCTGTTCGGCTCTGAAGTGAATGACAATGGTGCGTGGCATTGCATCCGCTTTATTATAGAATAGTGGGCTGCACTGCACACAGCTGGTCAAAATAGTGCCGTTTTTATTGTATTGCATACATCTTAAACCAAGGCAATGCAATCTTAGTAGGCTATGTTGGATTGACTTCTTTTACTTCTGTTGTAAAGACGATCAAAGCAGACAAAACAGACTAGCTGACAGACTGCCATGAACGTGAGATATATAACCAATCGGAGGAGAGCCCTTCTAGCCAGTCATAGACGAAAAAGGCGGTACCTTCCCTACCATCCTGGGGGAAAAAATATCGTTCACGGTTGTATGTAATTACCTAAAAAAAAAAATGAACGTAACTCTATAAAACTGAACGTACCTGTATAAAACTGAAAATAACTTTTTCAGAAACTATCAAAAATTTGCCATTATAAAAGAAGAAAAACACAATGAAAACAAAAAAAATGAACTCAGTCGCACAAATTTAACAGCCTCTTCAAATATGCTTCATTCTTTGTTAATGTTTTTCAAAGATTCGTTTTTCGCAAATCGTGGATTCTGAATGCATTGCCACAGATTTCACTTCTTATGTTTCTCAGTTTTTCGTTTGCTGTTTTGACACAAACCTCTCGTGGGGGCGGGCTTAACAGTGATCTACTCTGATTGGATAGTGAGCTTTTGATGGACAGGTGCTCTCCCGCCTGGAAGTACAGACGTCACTCAGTGGCGCGCATACTGGAAAGCTCTCGCTGATATTTGTGTGCCATAAGTCGTGCTTTGTATTAAGTATGTAAATAATATTTGACCTTTGATCGTCTCAGGCTGTAAAGATGAGCTCTCAGAAGAGACACGGAGCGGTATCATCTTCCTCCGCTTGTCCTTAAGTTCGTGAACTGAAGTAACCAATAACATCGATACAATGTTTATTTATGTAAGTTATAGATTTGAACTTGAACAAAGTTATATGAATTTATAACGACGTGGATACAAGTCATTGACAGTATCCCACAGGTCAAAGACATGCAGCAGGCGAGCTGTCGATGTGATGGACCGCCATCCGTCCAGGGGGTTTTCCTGCCCGTGTCCCGAGAGGATGGGACAGGCTCACCTCACAACCCTAAAACAAACAAAAAAGGTTCTTAAAATATTAAAAAAACATTTTGATCATTCAGAAATAAACATTTTCAAAATGATAAAAACGGACGTTTTGAACGTTTAAAAGGTATAACATTTTCATAACTTAATGGGAACGTTAGCAAAACATTGTAGGAACATATTTTGTGCCTTTCTGGGGCTTGAGAGTGGCAGTGGCGTAACCGTCAATGGAGGGACAGAAATCTCTCACTTATAGTTACGGCACGCGAGGTAAAAATAGGCGACAGAAGCGTTGTGGAAAATAATATTATATATAAATCATGGGGAAACGGTCCATTTGTTTGTGGATTGGCCGTAGCCGAGGTCCGGACCTCTGTATTTTCCCGAGGTGTAGGCATATATAGTAAAGCTTGTGAAATAACCACTAATATAGTTTAAACTCAGCACCAATATCTCCAGTTGGTTATTATCGCAGCGTCTGTCACTGTCACCGCTCGTCAATGTCAAAATATCTGAGACGACCAATCAAATCAAAGTAGGCGGGCTTTATGACGTTCACAGAGCGCGCGACGCGTCAGTTTAACGGCCATAATGTCCGAGATAAGATGTAAATAGCAGCAAAACTACACGTTTCATATTTGACAGCTGTTTTAGCACAGAACTGAACAAATAATCAATCAAACTAATAAACTTTTGTCTAATCTAGCCGTTTTGAACACTTCTGTACTATTCTTTGAAACGGCAGAGGAGACTCATCAGGAAACCGCGGAGAGAAGAAGTAAGGTAACGTTACACTCGTGATGTTTACTTTAGGACACTTCACCAAAACCACAGAAGAACCTGTAAAACCCAGCAAACCTTGACATTAACACTTGACACATTAGAACAAAACATATGGATAAAGAACATGTAAGTTATACAACTAAATTAGTGGTTTTCTAATTTCACTGAACATTTCCATTCAAATTCGTGAACAGTCTTATTAAACATGGACCTTTATTCTCATTAAATGTCTTCTTTCTGTTATTGTGGGCTCATTTTGTAAATATAAGAAACTAGTTGAAGCCCGCAGAAGCCCCGCCCACAGCGCAGAATGGACCAATCACAGGAGCGTCTCTGAATTCCATCAAGACTGTGACATCACAGTAGCAGGTATTAAAGAGCTTATGCTTTGCTCAAGCGCCATCACTTGCTGTTCGTTGCTGATTCTAGTGTTTCTTGTGTTTCTCACTTGACTCAAGCTTTATTCACAGCAATTTGCTAGCATTTTGAATACATCATTTACTGCGCAATATACTTGACAATATTACACAACTTTTATCTGTACACGACTTCAGTCATCACAGATAAATACAACCCGTTGATCTCGCTGTCTACGCTAGCTAACCTAGTTGAGACGTCATAATGGTGCTATTGACTGTACTAGGGCTATATGCTTATTTCCAGAGGGGGAAAGAGGTCAGCGACGCCACTCAGCTCCAGGTGAACCTGAGGACCAGAGCGATGATGTTCCACCTGTGGAGAGTAATGATGGTAAATCAGATGTTATGACAATATCTAACTCTTTTTGTTTATTGGAGTCTGCACTGGCTCTACACTTATTTTAATGTTTAAAGGACAGTCAAAAATGTACAGTCACATCTGAAGTTCAGTTTTGTCCTGTCTGTAACTTAATGTGTCACAATACAACATACAGTACATATATGCACAATCACAAATTAAAAACTGAATTATACTACAAAATTCAGACTTAAACTCGACTCATGATACATTACACGCCATCTTTAAGTTCATATCTTCATGAATTAATGCATTTAGACAGAAATTAAAATGCTTTCCTCACTGTATGTTGCCTAACAAGGTGAATATGCGCATGAATATTAATTACATGATGTTTGTTTATTGTTTGCACACATTGACTGACAACTGAAAAAGTGTAAAGAATGTGTCCAGTGTGAAGTCACTTCATAATTTACAGCAAGCTTAGTTGCAGTGATATGAGTATTGTATTAATAATGTTGGTGTCATTGCCCTCTGTAGGTCAGATGTCGTCTCAGGACAGCAGTGGACCTCCTCAGTTCTTCAACATCTCAGAGGAACGCGTCCCTGCTGACCCTCGAGTCGACGACTGGATTGACATCCAAACCCCTGTCCCGGATGCTCCTGACGCGAGTGATGATGTCACCCAAGCTTCAGGTGGTAAATGAGATGTTATGAGAATGTATTACATCAGATTTGTATTGAAGTCTGTATGTTGCCTAACATGTGCATGAATATTGTTTGCGGTGATATGAGTATTGTATTAATAATGTTGGTGTCATTGCCCTGTAGGTCAGATGTTGTCTCAGGACAGCAGTGGACCTCCTCAGTTCTTCAACATCTCAGAGGAACGCGTCCCTGCTGACCCTCGAGTCGACGACTGGATTGACGAGACCTTCAGTGATTTTAACTGGCCATGTTAAAATTTAACTCCATTCAAACCCCTGTCCATGTTGCACCTGACACAAGCGTCATCCCAGCTTCAGAGAATCTAGCACAGGATCAGAGAACAATTATGGGTCAGTTTGCTAAGAAAACCCAAACACACACACTCTTTCATCAGCCGCTCAATGGTTCATACTTTAAATTCATGTTTTCTTTAAGGGTAGTTGATAACACAGAAATTAAATTTTTCTGACAATTCAACAAGATAATTTCAGTGTGTGTGTGTGTGTGTGTGTGTAATGTGTAATGTGTGTGTGTGTGTGTGTGTGTGTGTGTGTGTGTGTGTGTGTGTGTGTGTGTGCGTGTGTGTAGTTTTTAATGGCTACTACAGTTCACTTGAAATATACTGTAGTGTGACAAATGAATTTTAAAAGGCACAAAGCACAAAAATTCAAATTAATAACTCAATTAATATATGAATCAGAAAATGAAATAGTTTTAGATCAAGAGTGACATTTCTTTCTTTCTTCTTTTCACAGACATCCGTTCCTGCGGTTATGAAATGGGCGTTGCACTGGGTGAAGGAGGCTTTGGGACGGTTTACGCAGCAACTCGTTTGCAGGACGGCCTTCGGGTATTCATTATTTACAATATCTGTCTGGATGATTATTATTGTCTTTTATTAAACTCTTATCCAAGCTCTTATATATACTTCACATGTCAAACCTGTTTAAATAGTCAGACATGCTCTGCATGTTTACAGTTAAATTCATGGAAATGCACATGTTTGTTCAGATGTAATGATTGCATTTTCTGAACTTTGAACACATGTACTGTAAATAATTCTAACGCAAATCCATTTTCTGTTTTTTTTCGTCAGGTGGCAGTTAAAATTGCCTCCAACAAGAATGTGAAATATGCCAGGGTTGTAAGTCGGCTGTGCTCTCTCTGTTTTACCTCTCACTCACTGCTTTATACATCTCATATTAACATAATCACAGACTATACATGATAAATATAGATAACTATTTTTCAACCATTATAACAACTGTCTTTCTTCTAGGGCGGTTATTCCAGAGCCATCCCGCTGGAAGTGGCTCTGCAAATGTTTGCAATGGAGGGCCCAGGGTTCTCACATTATCCAGCTCTTGGACTGGCAGGACGAGGCTGACCGATACCTTATGGTGCTGGAGGCCCATGCCCAGTCTGACCGTGGATGACTTTTGACAAGCTACAGGGGAACAAATATGAAGATCTGGTATGCGTTATTATGCAACAGACAACATTAGCAGCTCAGGCCTGCTGCCAGCGCGGAGTGTTTCATCGGGACATTAAGTTGGAAAACTTGCTGATAAACACGGACACCTTCGAGGTTAAATTAATCGACTTCGGATGTGGGGAATTCCTGAACAGCACGGGCTACTACACCTTTTCTGGTATGTATAATTTCTCAAAGCTGCAAGGTGTGTCTCAAACTCTGGTACCGACTGAGAGCCGTTCACACAGGACTCATGAAGCATCATGGAATGGGATCCACTGTTGCGATTAGCATCAAATCATTTCTTGCATGATAATGGATATCTAGTCAAAATGTTGTGTTAATGGAAATTTACCATTTTTTTCCTCCAGGCACAAAAAAGTACTGCCCCCCCGAGTACTGGACAAACGGACACTATTACGGGAAACCAGCGACGGTGTGGTCACTCGGAGTACTCCTGTTTTTAATGATGTGCAGGAGTTTTCCGAGGAGAGGAGACCTGGAGAAGATAAACCAGAACAGCTGGACAAAAAATGGCTTGTCACAAGGTGAGATCTTGTTTACATTTCACTGCCAGTTGTATATTCTGTATATAACTGTGTATGTGACAAATAAAACTCTTGAATCTTGAATCTTGAATTTCAGCAAAGGACCATTTTAATTCTGAATCTTAATATTTAATTCTGTGGTTTAATAAATGATGGTTTTGTTGATATTTAATCTAATAATCAGACGTCTCTCCCTTCTTTCTCCACAGAATGCTGCGATTTGATTGGCTGTTGTCTGCAGGTCGACCCAGAGAGGAGGATTGAACTAGAGAAAGTCGGTCTGCACAACTGGTTTAAGGTATTAATTACATTTAGAAGATTTTGACACTGGCTTTAATTACGCTACTTTTCGATATGTGCTGCAAATCTCATAAAGTCAGATGACAAACTTCAGTGCTGTTTTTTGCTGCTTTAAAATTTCCATTAACTTTTTATATGTTGCCTCTTTTTATTTGTATCTATATATAGTTTATGTAATGTATTTGAACAATAACCTGATTTCTGTTTTTGTTTCAAATTACAGACAAGAAGTTATAAGGACGCTCCCTTCTTCGGTCCAGGGCGAGCGGGGCGACGGCTGCTTCTCTAACTGCTCATCGCCCCAGGGCCGCTGAACTGAGGGGCAAAGCGGCCTGGCCATTCTCATCCCAGCGGTGGCAAACAGGTCTGGTCATATAACTGTTGGTCCG
This sequence comes from Gobiocypris rarus, assembly GCA_023029165.1. Taxonomy (NCBI): domain Eukaryota; kingdom Metazoa; phylum Chordata; class Actinopteri; order Cypriniformes; family Gobionidae; genus Gobiocypris; species Gobiocypris rarus. Next base: position 7,053,609 of record CM040910.1, on the reverse strand, counting down.
CATCTCATTAATGTTCAGAGTTAAATGGCTAACATAAAACTCTGGAAAATAGAAATTAAGCTTTACACAAAAAAATGGGCGAACAGATGGACGGACACCAGTGCATTTGCTAAACAACGTGGTATTGGACTTGAAAATGATAACTGTCGGGCTGAAACTAGCAAAAAACACTTGCATCGCACCTGGCATCACATTGTGCCGAGTGTATGATAGGGCCCTAAGATTTACAGTTATACAATTATAAAGTATTGCTACTGACCTATAAGGCCCAAAACGGTTTGGTTCCTGTGTGTTTACCTGATCTTTTATCGCCTTATAACCCTTCCCGATCTTTAAGATCACAAAACTCTGGGCTTCTGGTAGTACCTAGGATATCTAAGTCCACTAAAGGAGAGCATTTTCATATTTGGCACCTAAAGTCTGGAACAGCCTTCCTGATAATGTTCGGAGCTCAGACTCACTCTCCCAGTTTAAATCTAGATTAAAGACACATCTCTTTAGCCAAGCATTCACATAATGCATCTCATAACCTTGTACTTCAGTTATATCAGTGCACATGGTCGTCTTTAAAGCTTTTAACAGCAGCTACTGTAATCATTTACCTGTTCTGACACCCATCCCGAGGTAACTGGAGAGTGTCAGCTCCAGTCTGGATCAAGCCTCTTTATGAAGAGTTAAGATGACCATCACCTGTGAAGAGATGACTCAACTCCTGTGAGGACTCAGTTGACCATCACCTGTGAAGAGTCAACTCCAACTCCTGTGAGGACTCAGTTGACCATCACCTGTGAAGAATCGACTCAACTCCTGTGAGGACTCAGTTGACCATCACCTGTGAAGAGTCAACTCCAACTCCTGTGAGGACTCAGTTGACCATCACCTGTGAAGAATCGACTCAACTCCTGTGAGGACATCAGTTGACCATCACCTGTGAAGAGTCGACTCAACTCCTGTGAGGACTTCAGTTGACCATCACCTGTGAAGAGTCGACTCCAACTCCTGTGAGGACTTCAGTTGACCATCACCTGTGAAGAGTCGACTCCAACTCCGAGGACTCAGCTGACCATCACCTGTGAAGAGTCGACTCTAACTCCCGAGGACTCAGCTGACCATCACCTGTGAAGAGTCGGCTCTAACTCCTGCGGACTCAGTTGACCATCACCTGTGAAGAGTCGACTCTAACTCCTGCGAGGACTCAGCTGACCATCACCTGTGAAGAGTCGACTCTAACTCCTGCGAGGACTCAGTTGACCATCACCTGTGAAGAGTCGACTCTAACTCCTGCGAGGACTCAGTTGACCATCACCTGTGAAGAGTCGACTCTAACTCCTGCGATTACTCAGTTGACCATCACCTGTGAAGAGTCGACTCCAACTCCTGTAAGGACATCAGTCGACCATCACCTGTGAAGAATCAACTCAACTCCTGTGAGGACTTCAGTTGACCATCACCTGTGAAGAGTCGACTCAACTCCTGCGAAAAATAAACTGTTTGATACCCTAAATCAGAGATTATGTTATCAATGTGGAAAACATGCAAATTCACTAAGCATAAATATAACAATATACACGAAGGCAACTCAGTTGTGGGTAATAAGAGAGGAGGAGAGGAGTTTATTCACTTTCCCCACCTGAGACTGAAACCCACAACCTTCAGGTTAAAAGTCCAACTCTCTAACCATTACACTCTAACCATTGCACAACTGCCCCTAACAGTTTTACTAATAGATTTGAATAATATTGTGAAAAGAGACCCTCACAAGGAAACAAATATCCATCCTGGGCCTCTGCCATTTGGTATATGAGGGAGTTGGACAGCAGTCTTGCATTATGGGTTTGACCAGGCCAACCCACTTAGACATCCAATCAAACATGCATAGCATTTTACAATGAAAACACTACATAAATCACTCAACTTTACGAATACATCAATGGTTTCTTGAAGATGCTGGCCTTGAGGCAGGCATATAAAACGCTTGCAAAGGGTTGCCTTTAGAGCACGTTACCTGACGAACAAGCATGCAGTGTCGGACACCAAACAAACATGATATGGTCCTGTATTCACTTGGGCTAGCGTGACCACAAGACAACAGCCTTAGTCGTTTTTTTTTTTTTTTTTTTTTTTTCGTTTTTGGTTTTATACAGTGGGTACGGAAAGTATTGAGACCCCTTTACATTTTTAATTCTTTGTTATATTGCAGCCATTTTTCTCATTAATGTACACACAGCGCCCCATATTGACAGAAAAACACAGAATTGTTGACATTTTTTGCAGATTTATTAAAAAAAGAAAAACTGAAATATCACATGGTCCTAAGTATTCAGACCCTTTGCTCAGTATTTCGTAGAAGCACCTTTTTGATCTAATTCAGCCATGAGTCATTTTGGGAAAGATGCAACAAGTTTTTCACATCTGGATTTAGAGATCCTCTGCCATTCCTCCTTGCAGATCCTCTCCACTTCATTGGGTCATTGTCTTGTTGGAAGGTGAACCTTCGGCCCTGTCTGAGGTCTTGAGTACTCTGGAGAAGGTTTTCATCCAGGATATTCCTGTATTCATCTTAACCAACCAGTCGTCCTGTCCCTGCAGCTGAAAAACACCCCCACAGCATGATGCTGCCACCACCATGCTTCACTGTTAGGACTGTATTGGACAGGTGATGAGCAGTGCCTGGTTTTCTCCACACATACTGCTTAGAATTAAGGCCAAAAAGTTATCTGGGTCTCATCAGACCAGAGAATCTTATTTCTCACCATATTGGAGTCCTTCAGGTGTTTTCTAGCAAACTCCATGCAGGCTTTCATGTGTCTTGCACTGAGGAGAGGCTTCTGTCGGGCCACTCTTCCATAAAGCCCCGACTGGTGGAGGGCTGCAGTGATGCTTGACTTTCTACAGTTTTTTTCCCATCTCCTGACTGCATCTCTGGAGCTCAGCCAGTGATCATTGGGTTCTTCTTTACCTCTCTCACCAAGGCTCTTCTCCCCCGATAGCTCAGTTTGGTCGGACGGCCAGCTCTAGGAAGGGTTCTGGTCCCAAACGTCTTCCATTTATGGAGGCCACTGTGCTCTTAGGAACCTTAAGTGCAGCATACATTTTTTGTAACCATGGCCAGATCTGTGCCTTGTCACTATTCTGTCTCTGAGCTCTTCAGGCAGTTCCTTTGACCTCATGTTTCCATGTGTTTCCAGGTCTTATATAGACAGGTGTGTGGCTTTCCTAATCAAGTCCAATCAGTATAATCAAACACAGCTGGACTCAAATGAAGGTGTAGAACCATCTCTAGGATGATCAGAAGAAATGGACAGCACCTGAGTTAAATATATGAGTGTCACAGCAAAGGGTCTGAATACTTAGGGCCATGTGATATTTCAATTTTTCTTTTTTAATAAATCTGAAAGAATTATTTTCAATATAAAATGTAATTGTCGACTGGATTTTTTTTAACCTTTTATCACAGTCTTGGACATGTCAAAGATCAGACACAGCATTGGCTTTGATGCATTGGTTTTTGTGCAGCATCAGATTTTAATTTTGTCTCCTCATTTACGCCTCGTGGCTGTTTTTGCCCCATTGACTTCCATTATAACCACATTTTTTGATTGCAAAGCCATGACACCATATACTCAGGCATGTTTGATTGTTGATGGTTTTTCCTGTTGTGATAAGGTAAAATTTGTCATTTTTAAAGTTGGTAACCAGGCGGCACCATTAACCCTTTAGAAAGGACTTTGCAAAAAAAGCTTTGTGGGATTGAATGAGTGCACTCAAACATGTCCACTATGGTTTCGGACACCACTACAAATGGCTGTTCCTTCAAATAGTGCCCTATTTAAGGGTACAGGGGGCGATTTGGGATTCAGCTTATGTATTTATAATGTCTGATAGAAATCGACAGCAGCAGTTACAGCGGTTCTTTGGTATTATGCTAGATGCACAATGGTCACACATGACAATCAAACAAACAAAATGCATAAATCTTACAACTACAAAAAAGCCAGTCCAGTGCCACACTGTAAAGACAGTAACGCTGGCATCAATTTTACCAAGTCAATCTCAGTGGGAGTCCGAGGATGAAACATTGGAAGAACTAGTTATTCAACCCAAACCTCCATCGCAAGGATGACTTGAGCAGGAGTTTCTCAGTGATACGCTACTCAGATTGATGTACATTATGAGATGTTGCAGCTGTAATTCCTCACCATCAGCATTAACAAGAGAATATCCATCAACAAACCGTGTGCATATTTCTAATTTATTGCGGTGCATAAGCGGGAACTGTATTAATAACAGCGCATTAGTCGAGCACTAACGTGAACGTTTGCAAAACAAATCTTGCTTCATAGATACATCTTTTTAAAATGTACTTTAAAACACACATGCTCATTTAATAGAAACACATTTTTGAATCCACAATTTTAAAGAAATGTTTTGTACAAAGTTCGAAAAAAATGTAAAAGTATTTTTAAAATATATATAGTCGTGTTTACACAACCCAAAATCTCAGTGATATCATAATAAATAGCATTTATAACAGTGAAGATATTTTGTTTTATTTTTACATGAAACATTACATAGGCCTGAATGTATTTCCAACACAGGTTTGGTCTTAAATTTTAAGGTGGTATTTAAAATGGTCTTAAATTGAACTTTTACATCTGTAGACACCCTGACTCTGTCAGTCTCTTATCAGCCCGCTAAAGCAATCTTAAACAAAACAAAGCAATGGTATTAGAACAAAAAAACCCAGCTGACTTTGAAGATGTTTAAGTGATTAGTGTTTAAGTGTATTTATATAAATGGTGAATGTAAATTGACGGAACAGAGTGGGAATGCAACAGGTAAGTGTATGAGGCAGATGAAATGTCACTGAAGGCTCATCTGGCAGTAATACAGCCTTTCCCTCTTGCAGGTGATGAGACGGTGAAGCAGGCTGGAGAACGGAGAATCCAGGTGGATGACACATGGGATCAAAAGTTATATCTGGATCAATAGGTAGGTAGTGGAGGAAATTCCAAAACACTGCTTCATGAAGCATCGCTTTACGAATCTTCTGTTTCAAATCAGTTGGTTCGGAGCGTTTATCACCACCACTAGGGCGCATACGGAAATGTAATATATGTCCCTATATCCGAGTAGTGATGTATATACGTATGTTTCATATAAGGCAATACATTATTAGCACATATATACATCCTCACGATATATGAAGATATAGGTTTATACCATGTATGAAACACCCATTGAAGAATTATTATATATACAAATATTAAAATGATATACAGTTCATGATGACTTTTATATGGTACTGTATGTTAATGCCATATAAGTAAACAATATATGTCTAATTTATACACTTACCTAAAGGGTTATTAGGAACACCATACTAATACTGTGTTTGACTACAATTTATGGTGGAAACGACCATTGTCATTACATTTTGGAGCTTCAGGGAATGTGCACACAGACTCTCCTGATGTATGATACAGTGGCATACAACTAAGTCATTTGGATCGAGACAGAGACGACTAATTTCTTTTTTGACCAATGCAGTTAATCCCTTTTGCTGGCCAAGCATGGCTGGAGCTCCATCCGTAGCAAGGCCATGTAACTTTTCAAATGGTAGATCAAATTGGTTCATCGCCAAAACAACTTGTTTAAACACATCCTCACCTTTGGTAGTGCCGAGCATGCCGTGCAGTTGGGCGGTATTTGTTATGTCTGTTGTTTCATCGCAGGCTAGAGAGAAAAACTGGATTTTTTTTGCTGTGTCTTTCAGTGTTGTTTCAATGTCTTGTGCTGTATCAGTAATTCGTTCTGCAACGGTTCTTCGAGATAAACTGACACTTTGGAACAGTTTTACCTTGTCTAGTGTTAGCAGCTTCAAAGCGGCAACAAGGCACTCTTTCACGAACTCTCCTTCTGAATGAGGTTTCAGCTTCTTAGCTATTAGCTCGCTCACTACAAAACTTGCATGAGTAACATTGTCTCTGTCAGAATGCGTTCTTGTGAAAACTTGTTGGGCACCCAAACTCCGCCGATGACCGTTAACTTTATCCAAGCGCATTTGTCCTTGCAACTCATCCAGTTTAGCATGTTTCGAGCTGTAATGACGCTCGAGATTTCCATTTTTCATCACTCCAAGCGCATCCCCACAAACTAGGCAGACTGGCTTGCCTTTACTTCGACAAAAAATAATCGCTTTGTCCATTTTTCTTGAAAAGCGCGACATTCTGCATCTACTTTTCTTGACTGTCGCCATTATGCATTTCAGCAATGACAAACACTGCATTACCTGTTGCGTTCACCCTGACTGTGACCGGACATATATTATATTAAATATTTATTATCTATTATTATATAAAATAACAATTATATTGACAGTAACGCGTTTACTTTTGTGTACAGATTTTTTTGCTGTAATTCTGAGGTTTTTTTTTTACTCGCGGGGATCAAACTGTCTCGCTGGCAGCGCACGGACCGGAGGCCGGATGTTCCCCACCCCTGCTCTATTGGGTTGAGATCTGGTGACTGTGGGGGCCATTGAACTAATTTTCATGTTCAAGAAACAAATTTGAAATTATTCAAGCTTTGTGACATGGTGCATTATCCTGCTGGATGGGTACATGGTGGTCATAAAGGGATGGACATGGTCAGAAACAATGCTCAGGTAGGCCGTGGCATTTAAACGATGCCCAATTGGCACTAAGGGGCCTAAAGTGTGCCAAGAAAACACCCCCCACACCATTACACCACCACCACCAGCCTGTACAGTGGTAACAAGGCATGATGGATCCATGTTCTCATTCTGTTTACGCCAAATTCTGACTCTACCAACTGAATGTCTCAACAGAAATCGAGACTCATCAGACCAGGCAACATTTATCCAGTCTTCAACTGTCCAATTTTGGTGAGCTGCAAATTGTAGCCTCTTTTTCCTATTTGTAGTGGAGATGAGTGATACCCGGTGGGGTCTTCTGCTGTTGTAGCCCATCCGCCTCAAGGTTGTGTGTGTTGTGGCTTCACAAATGCTTTGCCGCATACCTCGGTTGTAACGAGTGGTTATTTCAGTCAAAGTTGCTCTTCTATCAGCTTGAATCAGTTGACCCATTCTCCTCTGACCTCTAGGATCACCAAGGCATTTTCGCAGACAGGACTGCCGCATACTGGATGTTTTTCCCTTTTCACACCATTCTTTGTAAACCCTAAAATGGTAAAATCCCAGTAGCTGAGCAGATTGCGAAATACTCAGACTGGCTCGTCTGGCACCAACAGCCATGCCACTCTCAAAATTGCTTAAATCACCTTTATTTCCCCTTCTGACATTCAGTTTGGAGTTCAGGAGATTGTCTTGACCAGGACCACACCCCTAAATGCATTGAAGCAACTGCCATGTGATTGGTTGATTAGATAATTGCATTAATGAGAAATTGAACAGGTGTTCCTAATAATCCTTTAGGTGAGTGTATATGTAAGTTTATTTAAACAACTAGCTTTCAGTATGCTTGTATAGGATTTTATATGGATTTATACAGTGGTGTTTGAATCCTGACATTTCATTCTAGTTTGGTTTTTCATTCAGGCTTCGGACATTAATGCTACATGTGTCCGTGAACCCATAAAAATGTTAATTCATAGTGTTTGTAAGTGTGCAGAGAAGCTCACAGAGGACTCTGTAATGGGGCTTGAGTGCACTGATACCCACTTCTTACCAGTGTTGGAATGTGCCAGTGCCTTATCTAGGATTTAGGATTGGAAATCTTCATTGCCTGCTGGGACTTTACAAAGATTGGGACTAGGGATGCTCATTTCGGTTAATTTTCCTGACCGACAACCGATGCTCATTAATCGATTATTAACCGTTAACTGACAAGATTATAATATTGAATTGACATTAAATAAAATTAAATAAAATACAATTGACAAGTGTCTGTGACCTGTTCAAAATATTTTATTTTACTGTGCAAACAACGCAAACACAACACATCAACAACAACAGAACCTGGGCACCTGCAGCGTTTCTGACAACAGAGAAAAACTGAATACGTTCATATAAATAAAAAGCATACAATAAATAGGCCTATACACTAAATATTTTTTTTTACTTAAATAATTACCAAATTAAGAAAACAAAACAAAAATACACTGATCGAATCCATTTGAAGCTTTGAAGAACCTGAATAGTTTTTTCCGTCAAATAAAAATAGCAGGCCTACCTCAGTCCACACATTGACTGGCTTTTATTTTTTTTAAAGTAACATGTCTAAATGATTTGTTTTTTTAACAGGGTACTAAATAAATCACAAAAATGATTAATTAAATACAGACAAAGTGAACATTTGAATATACCTTTAAAATGGGATTTCTGCATAACACAAAGCATATCAAGATACTTAATAGGGCTGGGCAATATGGCCAAAAATAAAAACATTTCTCTGTATTTTGTGGTTGAATGATGACACACTGTACAGGTCCTTCTCAAAAAATTTGCATATTGTGATAAAAGTTCATTATTTTCCATAATGTAATGATACAAACCATAAAATATTTCCATAATGTAATGATAAAATTTCATATATTTTAGATTCATTGCACACAAACTGAAATATTTCAGCTCTTTTATTGTTTTAATTCTGATGATTTTGGCATACAGCTCATGAAAACCCCAAAAAATAAAACAAAATTAGCATATCATGAAAAGGTTTTCTAAATGAGCTATTAACCTAATCATCTGGAGATGGCAGAAGGCCATCATTGACACCCTCAAGCGAGAGGGTAAGACACAGAAAGAAATTTCTGAACGAATAGGCTGTTCCCAGAGTGCTGTATCAAGGCACCTCAGTGGAAAGTCTGTGGGAAGGAAAAAGTGTGGCAAAAAGCGCTGCTGCAGAAGAGGTGACCGGACCCTGAGGAAGATTGTGGAGAAGGACCGATTCCAGACCTTGGGGGACCTGCGGAAGCAGTGGACTGAGTCTGGAGTAGAAACATCTAGAGCCACCGTGCACAGGCGTGTGCAGGAAATGGGCTACAGGTGCCGCATTCCCCAGGTCAAGCCACTTTTGAAACAGAAACTGTCGCTCAAATTTTGCATGTCATTCGGAAATCAAGGTGCCAGAGTCTGGAGGAAGACTGGGGAGAAGGAAATGCCAAAATGCCTGAAGTCCAGTGTCAAGTACCCACAGTCAGTGATGGTCTGGGGTGCCATGTCAGCTGCTGGTGTTGGTCCACTGTGTTTTATCAAGGGCAGGTTCAATGCAGCTAGCTATCAGGAGATTTTGGAGCACTCCATGCTTCCATCTGCTGAAAAGCTTTATGGAGATGAAGATTTCGTTTTTCAGCACGACCTGGCACCTGCTCACAGTGCCAAAACCGCTGGTAAATGGTTTACTGACCATGGTATTACTGTGCTCAATTGGCCTGCCAACTCTCCTGACCTGAACTCCATAGAGAATCTGTGGGATATTGTGAAGAGAAAGTTGAGAGACGCAAGACCCAACACTCTGGATGAGCTTAAGGCCACTATCGAAGCATCCTGGGCCTCCATAACATCTCAGCAGTGCCACAGGCTGATTGCCTCCATGCCATGCCGCATTGAAGCAGTCATTTCTGCAAAAGGATTCCCCACCAAGTATTGAGTGCATAACTGAACATAATTATTTGAAGGTTGACTTTTTTGTATTAAAAACACTTTTCTTTTATTGGTTGGATGAATTATGCTAATTTTTTTAGATAGGAATTTAGGGTTCCCTTTCAGTCGGTCACGTTCGACGTACGTCGGGCGTCACCAACGAATTGGGATCACTTCAGGGAGCCCCTATCAGCTTCGAGATAAAGAGAACTGGCCAATGGCCATTGGCGTGCGTGTTTTGCATATCGCACCCTCTCCGGCGCGGTATAAAGCGGATGCAATCGCCACGCACCATTGTTTTTCACTGAGGAGCCGAACTAGTGACTGTAGTGATGGTACAGCAACTGTGGCGACGGGATGTACGTCTCCGTTCCCTCCTTCAGGGAACGAGGGTTACATACGTAACCGAGACGTTCCCTTTCAGTCGGTCACGTTCGATGTACGTCGGACGTCACCGACAAATTGGGATCCCTTTGGAAAACGCCACAGTTACTACCACTTCCAGCGCCCCACGAAGAGCCCTTCAGACCCCGTCTGTACCGGGCGGGAACTCACGCAGGGGGAGTCACACTGCTGTTCCGCAAGACCCACTCAGCAGACTAATGGATAACGCTGGGAAAGCGTGCCCGGAGGACCGCTGCGGAAGCCACATCAAGCCCAGAGGGAATACCATGTGGAGAATACATGTATGGACTGGCCGTGGGCAGTACAACATACGAAAGTCCCAGGGGTGGCCCCGGCCAAGTAGGCGGGGGAACAACACCAGACTGAGACGGCAAAGCGGAAACGCATACTTGCGTAGGCCCCGGGGCCAGCTGTGTGCCAGGGCGCCCGAGCCGAGGGTTCCTCGGTCAGGAGTAAAACAACTGGCAATGGGCCGAGTCCGGGCGGCAAACAGGTCTACCTGTGCGGTCCCGAAGCGGCTCCATATCAGCTGGACCACCTGGGGATGCAGTCTCCACTCTCCCGGGAGCACCTGCTGACGTGAGAGCTCGTCGGCTGCACGGTTGAGCAGGCCCGGAATGTGAGTGGCGCGAAGGCTGAAGGTTTGACGGCAACTCGGCGTCACTTGGACACGGAGGGAACCGCTGTGCCACGCCCATCTCGGGACTCGATCGTGTAGCCAGCGTTGAAGCGGTCTCATATGAAGCAATCCGAGCGGCGTTACCGCGGCTGCAGATGCCATATGCCCCAGGAGCCTCTGAAACTGTTTCAGTGGTACCGCTGTTCTGCGTTTGAACGAATTCCAGCAGTTCAACACCAACTGGACGCGCTCCTCTGTGAGGCGCGCTGTCTGGGCGACCGAGTCCAGCTCCATCCCGAGAAAAGAGATCCTCTGCGTGGGGCAGAGTTTGCTCTTCTCCCAGTTGACCCGAAGCCCCAACTGGCTGAGGTGTCTGAGCACCATGTCCCTGTGTTCGCACAACTGCCCTCGCGAATGCGCCAGAATCAGTCAGTCGTCGAGGTAGTTGAGGATGCGAATGCCCTGCTCCCTCATGGGGCAACAGGGCTAGCCCGAACTGTAAGACCTTGTACTGATATGCTCGTCCATCGAACGCAAAGTGAAGAAATGGCCTGTGTCGAGGGAGAATCGAGACATGAAAGTACGCGTCCTTCAGGTCGATCGCTGCAAACCAATCTTGGGGACAGACGCAACTAAAGATGCGTTTCTGCGTGAGCATCTTGAACGGCATCCTGTGAAGGGACCGGTTCAAGAACCGCAGATCCAAGATTGGCCGTAACCCGCCACCTTTCTTGGGTACAATGAAGTACAGGCTGTAGAAGCCAGTCTTCATATCGGCAAGAGGACGGCTCTATCGCGCCCTTCGCCAGTGGGACCGCGATCTCGCCTGGAGCACAGGAGCATCCGCCGACACGGAGGTGAAGTGAATGCCCCTGAACTTGGGGGGAAGCCGGGCGAACTGAATCGCATAGCCGAGTCTGATGGTACGGATGAGCCAGCGAGACGGCCTGGGAAGCGCTAGCCAGGCTCCCAGGGACCGTGTAAGCGGGACCATCGGCACCACTGACGTACCCGCAGCGGGGCAGCGAGGCGGCATGCAGGGATCCGACTCGAACGGCCTGGTGGCGGCTCGCAGTGGGACCTGTGTGTGCTGTGCAACACTCACCTGCTTCCGCTGAGGGGATATGCGAGTGCAGGAAGGCCTCTTGAGTGCGTCCCCGCAGCCGGCATCCCCTGCTGGCGAACAGAGAGGCGTCCAAGGGTGACAAGGCATGGGAGCGTCGCCCACTGACAGACGCGCTCTCTTGGCACCCAGAGATATTGGAAACTGCTCTTTCTGGACAATTTGGTACCACTGGCGCTGGGACCAGCGGAACAGAAAATACAGAACAAAAAATTCTCCCCCGGCCGGGGGAAGGAGTGGTGCTGCAGCCATCTCCTGAAGAGCAGTTTCCTCCATCTCTGGGCGGCCCGTCTCAGGGTCTCTTACGACGGCGCTTGCCACCTGGCTTGGCAGCGGCCTGAGCGGGCTGGACGTCCTTCCCGCGGCCGGCTCCACGGCCACGGCGTGATGTAGACTGCTGCTGGGCCGGGGCGGGAGCGGAGGAGGCGGCAGGTGGACGTCCTCGGCGACGGGCAGGCGGAGGTGCTGCGGCGGCGGCGGAGCGGAGCAGCCGCTGGCCACCGGGGCAGGATGTGCTTGATAGCCTCCGTCTGCTTCTGGGCGGCCAAGAACTGTTGGGCAAAGCTCTCGACGTCGCAACAACCCGCCAGTGAAATGGGGAGTCCAGGAACCGATGCATTTGTCGTTTCTCCTCATGTCGGCCAGGTTGAGCCAGAGATGCCATTCCTGGACCACTGAGGTGGACATCGCCTGACCAATGGAACAGGCGGTGAGTTTCGTCGCCCGGAGGGTAAGGTCCGTCGCCGTCCGGAGCTCCCGGAGGAGCTCTTGGTCAGGCCTACCTCGTGCATGTCCATGAGCGCCTGGGCCTGGTGCACCTGGAGCAAACTCATGGCGTGCAGGGCGGACTCGGCCTGTCCACAGGACCTGTAAGCCTTCGCAACAAGGTTGGAAGAGAACTTACAGGCCTTGGACGGAGATGCGGTCACCACGCCAGTTGGAAGCGGTCGCCGGACACAGTTGCATCGCGACGCCCGCTCAACCGGCGGGATCCCCATGTAACCCTTGGCCTGTCTGCCGTCGAGGGTAGTGAGGAGGGAGGAGCCGCTAGGTCTGTTTCTGGTGCTGAAAGGCGCCGCCCACGACCTAGTCAGCTCATCATGCACCTCCGGGAAGAATGGCACCGGGGCGGGACGCCGAGAACCAGCGCGAGCCGCCCCGAGAAACCAATCATCCAACCTCGAAGGTTCGGGACGTGGTGGAGGGTTCCACTCAAGCCCGACCTTCTCGGCGGCCCGGGAAAGCATAGCCGTCAACTCGGGGTCCGACTCAACCGTTGCCACTCTCCCAGAGGGAGGCAGTACAGCTGAGTCTTCATCCTCCGAGGACTGAAACTCCCCCTCCGATGCAGCGATCGACATCTGCTCATCCGCGGGTGCCCCGAAAGTCACCACTGGACGCCCAAGGGAGGGGCCAGCAGTTTCTCTCGGAAGCACCACTGGCTGCGGAGCCTGTGAGGGATCAGGGGCCCGCGGAGGCTCGCTCGGCGGGTTTGCCCTGAACGTAATCCTCAGATCACCCCGGGCATGCGTCGAAGTAGGTCTATCCTGCTGTTGGGCAGGAATAGCAGTATATAGAGGTATGCGGAGGGGGACCCCACCTTCCCGAAGGTAGGCGAGTCTTGATCTAAGCTCCGCGATAGTCATGTTCCCGCAATGAGAACATGAACTATCCACAAACGCTGCCTCAGTGTGCTGAACGCCCAAACACGTGAGACAGCGATTGTGACCGTCAGCGGGCGAGAAGGAACGGCCGCATCCAGAAACGCACGGGTGGAATGACATCTTGAAAAAGACGCAGTGTCACACCCGTATTGCTCTTTTTGTGAGGAAACGCTCTCTTTAATGTGCTGAAGCACCCAGGGAAAACCACGGCAGCACACAGGGAATAGTGCAGCCTGTGTGCTGCACTCACTGAAAAGTGCTGTGAGAACAGCAGTTATTTGCTGCAGCTGTGAGCACGCGGTCGCGCTGTTGTGTGCTGTAACGCCAACACGAGCGTCTTCTCTCTCTCTCTCTCTCTCTCTCTCTTGCTGAAATAGCAGTTTTAGTCTTCGACCTGAACGCTGTTCGGCTCCGAAGTGAATGACAATGGTGCGTGGCGATTGCATCCGCTTTATTATAGAATAGTGGGCTGCACTGCACACAGCTGGTCAAAATAGTGCCGTTTTTATTGTATTGCATACATCTTAAACCAAGGCAATGCAATCTTAGTAGGCTATGTTGGATTGACTTCTTTTACTTCTGTTGTAAAGACGATCAAAGCAGACAAAACAGACTAGCTGACAGACTGCCATGAACGTGAGATATATAACCAATCGGAGGAGAGCCCTTCTAGCCAGTCATAGACGAAAAAGGCGGTACCTTCCCCTACCATCCTGGGGGAAAAAATATCGTTCACGGTTGTATGTAATTACCTAAAAAAAAAAATGAACGTAACTCTATAAAACTGAACGTACCTGTATAAAACTGAACATAACTTTTTCAGAAACTATCAAAAATTTGCCATTATAAAAGAAGAAAAACACAATGAAAACAAAAAAAATGAACTCAGTCGCACAAATTTAACAGCCTCTTCAAATATGCTTCATTCTTTGTTAATGTTTTTCAAAGATTCGTTTTAAATCGTGGATTCTGAATGCATTGCCACAGATTTCACTTCTTATGTTTCTCAGTTTTTCGTTTGCTGTTTTGACACAAACCTCTCGTGGGGGCGGGCTTAACAGTGATCTACTCTGATTGGATAGTGAGCTTTTGATGGACAGGTGCTCTCCCGCCTGGAAGTACAGACGCCACTCAGTGGCGCGATACTGAAAGCTCTCGCTGATATTTGTGTGCCATAAGTCGTGCGTTGTATTAAGTATGTAAATAATATTTGACCTTTGATCGTCTCAGGCTGTAAAGATGAGCTCTCAGAAGAGACAGGAGCGGTATCATCTTCCTCCGCTTGTCCTTCGTAAGTTCGTGAACTGAAGTAACCAATAACATCGATACAATGTTTATTTATGTAAGTTATAGATTTGAACTTGAACAAAGTTATATGAATTTATAACGACGTGGATACAAGTCATTGACAGTATCCCACAGGTCAAAGACATGCAGCAGGCGAGCTGTCGATGTGATGGACCGCCATCCGTCCAGGGGTTTCCTGCCCGTGTCCCGAGAGGATGGGACAGGCTCACCTCACAACCCTAAAACAAAAAAAGGTTCTTAAAATATTAAAACATTTTGATCATTCAGAAATAAACATTTTCAAAATGATAAAAACGGACGTTTTGAACGTTTAAAAGGTATAACATTTTCATAACTTAATGGGAACGTTAGCAAAACATTGTAGGAACATATTTTGTGCCTTTCTGGGGCTTGAGAGTGGCAGTGGCGTAACCGTCAATGGAGGGACAGAAATCTCTCACTTATAGTTACGATGCGACGCAGGTAAAAATAGGCGACGAAGCGTTGTGGAAAATAATATTATATATAAATCATGGGGAAACGGTCCATTTGTTTGTGGATTGGCCGTGAGCGAGGTCCGGACCTCTGTATTTTCCCGAGGTGTAGGCATATATAGTAAAGCTTGTGAAATAACCACTAATATAGTTTAAACTCAGCACCAATATCTCCAGTTGGTTATTATCGCAGCGTCTGTCACTGTCACCGCCGTCAATGTCAAAATATCTGAGACGACCAATCAAATCAAAGTAGGCGGGCTTTATGGCGTTCACAGAGCGCGCGACGCGTCAGTTTAACGGCCATAATGTCCGAGATAAGATGTAAATAGCAGCAAAACTACACGTTTCATATTTGACAGCTGTTTTAGCACAGAACTGAACAAATAATCAATCAAACTAATAAACTTTTGTCTAATCTAGCCGTTTTGAACACTTCTGTACTGTACTATTCTTTGAAACGGCAGAGGAGACTCATCAGGAAACCGCGGAGAGAAGAAGTAAGGTAACGTTACACTCGTGATGTTTACTTTAGGACACTTCACCAAAACCACAGAAGAACCTGTAAAACCCAGCAAACCTTGACATTAACACTTGACACATTAGAACAAAATATATGGATAAAGAACATGTAAGTTATACAACTAAATTAGTGGTTTTCTAATTTCACTGAACATTTCCATTCAAATTCGTGAACAGTCTTATTAAACATGGACCTTTATTCTCATTAAATGTCTTCTTTCTGTTATTGTGGGCTCATTTTGTAAATATAAGAAACTATTTGAAGCCCGCAGAAGCCCCGCCCACAGCGCAGAATGGACCAATCACAGGAGCGTCTCTGAATTCCATCAAGACTGTGACATCACAGTAGCAGGTATTAAAGAGCTTATGCTTTGCTCAAGCGCCATCACTTGCTGTTCGTTGCTGATTCTAGTGTTTCTTGTGTTTCTCACTTGACTGAGCTTTATTCACAACAATTTGCTAGCATTTTGAATACATCATTTACTGCGCAATATACTTGACAATATTACACAACTTTTATCTGTACACGACTTCAGTCATCACAGATAAATACAACCCGTTGATCTCGCTGTCTACGCTAGCTAACCTAGTTGAGACGTCATAATGGTGCTATTGACTGTACTAGGGCTATATGCTTATTTCCAGAGGGGAAGGAAAGAGGTCAGCGACAGCCACTCAGCTCCAGGTGAACCTGAGGACCAGAGCGATGATGTTCCACCTGTGGAGAGTAATGATGGTAAATCAGATGTTATGACAATATCTAACTCTTTTTGTTTATTGGAGTCTGCTCTGGCTCTACACTTATTTTAATGTTTAAAGGACAGTCAAAAATGTACAGTCACATCTGAAGTTCAGTTTTGTCCTGTCTGTGTGTCACAATACAACATACAGTACATATATGCACAATCACAAATTAAAAACTGAATTATACTACAAAATTCAGACTTAAACTCGACTCATGATACATTACACACCATCTTTAAGTTCATATCTTCATGAATTAATGCATTTAGACAGAAATTAAAATGCCTTACCTCACTGTATGTTGCCGAACAAGGTGAATATGCGCATGAATATTAATTACATGATGTTTGTTTATTGTTTGCACACATTGACTGACAACTGAAAAAGTGTAAAGAATGTGTCCAGTGTGAAGTCACTTCATAATTTACAGCAAGCTCAGTTGCAGTGATATGAGTATTGTATTAATAATGTTGGTGTCATTGCCCTCTGTAGGTCAGATGTCGTCTCAGGACAGCAGTGGACCTCCTCAGTTCTTCAACATCTCAGAGGAACGCGTCCCTGCTGACCCTCGAGTCGACGACTGGATTGACATCCAAACCCCTGTCCCGGTTGCTCCTGACGCGAGTGATGATGTCACCCAAGCTTCAGGTGGTAAATGAGATGTTATGAGAATGTATTACATCAGATTTGTATTGAAGTCTGTATGTTGCCTAACATGTGCATGAATATTGGTTGCAGTGATATGAGTATTGTATTAATAATGTTGGTGTCATTGCCCTCTGTAGGTCTGATGTTGTCTCAGGACAGCAGTGGACCTCCTCAGTTCTTCAACATCTCAGAGGAACGCCCCTGCTGACCTCGAGTCGACGACTGGATTGACGAGACCTTCAGTGATTTTAACCGGGCCATGTTAAAATTTAACTCCATTCAAACCCCTGTCCATGTTGCACCTGACACAAGCGTCATCCCAGCTTCAGAGAATCTAGCACAGGATCAGAGAACAATTATGGGTCAGTTTGCTAAGAAACCCAAACACACACACTCTTTCATCAGCCGCTCAATGGTTCATACTTTAAATTCATGTTTTCTTTAAGGGTAGTTGATAACACAGAAATTAAATTTTTCTGACAATTAACAAGATCATTTAAGTGTGTGTGTGTGCGTGTGTGTGTAGTTTTTTAATGGCTACTACAGTTCACTTGAATAGTACTGTAGTGTGACAAATGAATTTTAAAAGGCACAAAGCACAAAAATTCAAATTAATAACTCAATTAATATATGAATCAGAAAATGAAATAGTTTTAGATCAAGAGTGACATTTCTTTCTTTCTTCTTTTCACAGACATCCGTTCCTGCGGTTATGAAATGGGCGTTGCACTGGGTGAAGGAGGCTTTGGGACGGTTTACGCAGCAACTCGTTTGCAGGACGGCCTTCGGGTATTCATTATTTACAATATCTGTCTGGATGATTATTATTGTCTTTTATTAAACTCTTATCCAAGCTCTTATATATACTTCACATGTCAAACCTGTTTAAATAGTCAGACATGCTCTGCATGTTTACAGTTAAATTCATGGAAATGCACATGTTTGTTCAGATGTAATGATTGCATTTTCTGAACTTTGAACACATGTACTGTAAATAATTCTAACGCAAATCCATTTTCTGTTTTTTTTCATCAGGTGGCGGTGAAAATTGCCTCCAAAAAGAATGTGAAATATGCCAGGGTTGTAAGTCGGCTGTGCTCTCTCTGTTTTACCTCTCACTCACTGCTTTATACATCTCATATTAACATAATCACAGACTATACATGATAAATATAGATAACTATTTTTCAACCATTATAACAACTGTCTTTCTTCTAGGGCGTTATTCCAGAGCCATCCCGCTGGAAGTGGCTCTGCAAATGTTTACAATGGAGGGCCCAGGGTTCTCACATTATCCAGCTCTTGGACTGGCAGGACGAGGCTGACCGATACCTTATGGTGCTGGAGCGCCCATGCCCAGTCTGACCGTGGATGACTTTTGACAAGCTACAGGGGAACAAATATGAAGATCTGGTATGCGTTATTATGCAACAGACAACATTAGCGGCTCAGGCCTGCTGCCAGCGCGGAGTGTTTCATCGACATTAAGTTGGAAAACTTGCTGATAAACACGGACACCTTCGAGGTTAAATTAATCGACTTCGGATGTGGGAATTCCTGAACAGCACGGGCTACTACACCTTTTCTGGTATGTATAATTTCTCAAAGCTGCAAGGTGTGTCTCAAACTCTGGTGCCGACTGAGAGCCACACAGGACTCATGAAGCATCATGGAATGGGATCCACTGTTGCGATTAGCATCAAATCATTTCTTGCATGATAATGGATATCTAGTCAAAATAATGTGTTAATGGAAATTTACCATTTTTTTCCTCCAGGCACAAAAAAGTACTGCCCCCCCGAGTACTGGACAAACGGACACTATTACGGGAAACCAGCGACGGTGTGGTCACTCGGAGTACTCCTGTTTTTAATGATGTGCAGGAGTTTTCCGAGGAGAGGAGACCTGGAGAAGATAAACCAGAACAGCTGGACAAAAAATGGCTTGTCACAAGGTGAGATCTTCACTTCAGCAAAGGACCATTTTAATTCTGAATCTTAATATTTAATTCTGTGGTTTAATAAATGATGGTTTTGTTGATATTTAATCTAATAATCAGACGTCTCTCCCTTCTTTCTCCACAGAATGCTGCGATTTGATTGGCTGTTGTCTGCAGGTCGACCCAGAGAGGAGGATTGAACTAGAGAAAGTCGGTCTGCACAACTGGTTTAAGGTATTAATTACATTTAGAAGATTTTGACACTGGCTTTAATTACGCTACTTTTCGATATGTGCTGCAAATCTCATAAAGTCAGATGACAAACTTCAGTGCTGTTTTTTACTCATGCTTTAAAATTTCCATTAACTTTTTATATGTTGCCTCTTTTTATTTGTATCTATATATAGTTTATGTAATGTATTTGAACAATAACCTGATTTCTGTTTTTGTTTCAAATTACAGACAAGAAGTTATAAGGACGCTCCCTTCTTCGGTCCAGGGCGAGCGGGGCGACGGCTGCTTCTCTAACTGCTCATCGCCCCAGGGCCGCTGAACTGAGGGGCAAAGCGGCCTGGCCATTCTCATCCCAGCGGTGGCAAACAGGTCTGGTCATATAACTGTTGGTCCGCATCTCATTAATGTTCAGAGTTAAATGGCAAAACATAAAACTCTGGAAAATAGAAATTAAGCTTTACACAAAAAAATGGGCGAACAGATGGACGGACACCAGTGCATTTGCTAAACAACGTGGTATTGGACTTGAAAATGATAACTGTCGGGCTGAAACTAGCAAAAAACACTTGCATCGCACCTGGCATCACATTGTGCCGAGTGTATGATAGGGCCCTAAGATTTACAGTTATACAATTATAAAGTATTGCTACTGACCTATAAGGCCCAAAACGGTTTGGTTCCTGTGTGTTTACCTGATCTTTTATCGCCTTATAACCCTTCCCGATCTTTAAGATCACAAAACTCTGGGCTTCTGGTAGTACCTAGGATATCTAAGTCCACTAAAGGAGAGCATTTTCATATTTGGCACCCAAAAGTCTGGAACAGCCTTCCTGATAATGTTCGGAGCTCAGACTCACTCTCCCAGTTTAAATCTAGATTAAAGACACATCTCTTTAGCCAAGCATTCACATAATGCATCTCATAACCTTGTACTTCAGTTATATCAGTGCACATGGTCGTCTTTAAAGCTTTTAACAGCAGCTACTGTAATCATTTACCTGTTCTGACACCCATCCCGAGGTAACTGGAGAGTGTCAGCTCCAGTCTGGATCAAGCCTCTTTATGAAGAGTTAAGATGACCATCACCTGTGAAGAGATGACTCAACTCCTGTGAGGACTCAGTTGACCATCACCTGTGAAGAGATGACTGAACTCCTGTGAGGACTCAGTTGACCATCACCTGTGAAGAATCGACTCAACTCCTGTGAGGACATCAGTTGACCATCACCTGTGAAGAGTCGACTCAACTCCTGTGAGGACTCAGTTGACCATCACCTGTGAAGAGTCGACTCCAACTCCTGTGAGGACTCAGTTGACCATCACCTGTGAAGAGTCGACTCAACTCCTGTGAGGACTCAGTTGACCATCACCTGTGAAGAGTCGACTCAACTCCTGTGAGGACTCAGTTGACCATCACCTGTGAAGAGTCGACTCTAACTCCTGTGAGGACTCAGTTGACCATCACCTGTGAAGAGTCGACTCAACTCCTGTGAGGACTCAGTTGACCATCACCTGTGAAGAGTCGACTCCAACTCCTGTGAGGACTCAGTTGACCATCACCTGTGAAGAGTCGACTCTAACTCCGAGGACTCAGCTTGACCATCACCTGTGAAGAGTCGACTCTAACTCCTGCGAGGACTCAGTTGACCATCACCTGTGAAGAGTCGACTCTAACTCCTGCGAGGACTCAGTTGACCATCACCTGTGAAGAGTCGACTCTAACTCCTGCGAGGACTCAGTTGACCATCACCTGTGAAGAGTCGACTCTAACTCCTGCGAGGACTCAGTTGACCATCACCTGTGAAGAGTCGACTCTAACTCCTGCGAGGACTCAGTTGACCATCACCTGTGAAGAGTCGACTCCAACTCCTGTAAGGACATCAGTTGACCATCACCTGTGAAGAATCAACTCAACTCCTGTGAGGACTTCAGTTGACCATCACCTGTGAAGAGTCCACTCAACTCCTGCGAAAAATAAACTGTTTGATACCCTAAATCAGAGATTATGTTATCAATGTGGAAAAAACATGCAAATTCACTAAGCATAAATATAACAATATACACGAAGGCAACTCAGTTGTGGGTAATAAGAGAGGAGGAGAGGAGTTTATTCACTTTCCCCACCTGAGACTGAAACCCACAACCTTCAGGTTACAAGTCCAACTCTCTAACCATTACACTCTAACCATTGCACAACTGCCCCTAACAGTTTTACTAATAGATTTGAATAATATTGTGAAAAGAGACCCTCACAAGGAAACAAATATCCATCCTGGGCCTCTGCCATTTGGTATATGAGGGAGTTGGACAGCAGTCTTGCATTATGGGTTTGACCAGGCCAACCCACTTAGACATCCAATCAAACATGCATAGCATTTTACAATGAAAACACTACATAAATCACTCAACTTTACAAATACATCAATGGTTTCTTGAAGATGCTGGCCTTGAGGCAGGCATATAAAACGCTTGCAAAGGGTTGCCTTTAGAGCACGTTACCTGACGAACAAGCATGCAGTGTCGGACACCAAACAAACATGATATGGTCCTGTATTCACTTGGGCTAGCGTGCCACCACAAGACAACAGCCTTAGTCGGGTTCCAGAGGTTTCTGCTTTTTTTTTTTTTCGTTTTTGGTTTTATACAGTGGGTACGGAAAGTATTGAGACCCCGTTACATTTTTAATTCTTTGTTATATTGCAGCCATTTTTCTCATTAATGTACACACAGCGCCCCATATTGACAGAAAAACACAGAATTGTTGACATTTTTTGCAGATTTATTAAAAAAAGAAAAACTGAAATATCACATGGTCCTAAGTATTCAGACCCTTTGCTCAGTATTTAGTAGAAGCACCTTTTGATCTAATTCAGCCATGAGTCATTTTGGGAAAGATGCAACAAGTTTTTCACATCTGGATTTAGAGATCCTCTGCCATTCCTCCTTGCAGACCCTGTCCAGTTCATTGGGTCATTGTCTTGTTGGAAGGTGAACCTCGGCCCTGTCTGAGGTCTTGAGTACTCTGGAGAAGGTTTTCATCCAGGATATTCCTGTATTCATCTTTCCTCGATTGCAACCAGTCGTCCTGTCCCTGCAGCTGAAAAACACCCCACAGCATGATGCTGCCACCACCATGCTTCACTGTTAGGACTGTATTGGACAGGTGATGAGCAGTGCCTGGTTTCTCCACACATACTGCTTGGAATTAAGGCCAAAAGTTATCTGGGTCTCATCAGACCAGAGAATCTTATTTCTCACCATATTGGAGTCCTTCAGGTGTTTTCTAGCAAACTCCATGCAGGCTTTCATGTGTCTTGCACTGAGGAGAGGCTTCTGTCGGGCCACTCTGCCATAAAGCCCCGACTGGTGGAGGCTGCAGTGATGCTTGACTTTCTACAGTTTTTTTCCCATCTCCCGACTGCATCTCTGGAGCTCAGCCAGTGATCATTGGGTTCTTCTTTACCTCTCTCACCAAGGCTCTTCTCCCCCGATAGCTCAGTTTGGTCGGACGGCCAGCTCTAGGAAGGGTTCTGGTCCCAAACGTCTTCCATTTATGGAGGCCACTGTGCTCTTAGGAACCTTAAGTGCAGCATACATTTTTGTAACCATGGCCAGATCTGTGCCTTGTCACTATTCTGTCTCTGAGCTCTTCAGGCAGTTCCTTTGACCTCATGTTTCCATGTGTTTCCAGGTCTTATATAGACAGGTGTGTGGCTTTCCTAATCAAGTCCAATCAGTATAATCAAACACAGCTGGACTCAAATGAAGGTGTAGAACCATCTCTAGGATGATCAGAAGAAATGGACAGCACCTGAGTTAAATATATGAGTGTCACAGCAAAGGGTCTGAATACTTAGGGCCATGTGATATTTCAGTTTTTCTTTTTTAATAAATCTGAAAGAATTATTTTCAATATAAAATGTAATTGTCGACTGGATTTTTTTTAACCTTTTATCACAGTCTTGGACATGTCAAAGATCAGACACAGCATTGGCTTTGATGCATTGTTAGTTTTTGTGCAGCATCAGATTTTAATTTTGTCTCCCTCATTTACGCCTCATGGCTGTTTTTGCCCCATTGACTTCCATTATAACCACATTTTTTGATTGCAAAGCCATGACACCATATACTCAGGCATGTTTGATTGTTGATTGTTTTTCCTGTTGTGATGAGGTAAAATTTGTCATTTTTAAAGTTGGTAACCAGGCGGCACCATTAACCCTTTAGAAAGGACTTTGCAAAAAAAGCTTTGTGGGATTGAATGAGTGCACTCAAACATGTCCACTATGGTTTCGGACACCACTACAAATGGCTGTTCCTTCAAATAGTGCCCTATTTAAGGGTACAGGGGGCGATTTGGGATTCAGCTTATGTATTTATAATATCTGATAGAAACCGACAGCAGCAGTTACAGCGGTTCTTTGGTATTATGCTAGATGCACAATGGTCACACATGACAATCAAACAAACAAAATGCATAAATGTAGTTTATGTTGGGATCTTACAACAACAAAAAAGCCAGTCCAATGCCACACTGTAAAGACAGTAACGCTGGCATCAATTTTACCAAGTCAATCTCAGTGGGAGTCCGAGGATGAAACATTGGAAGAACTAGTTATTCAACCCAAACCTCCATCGCAAGGATGACTTGAGCAGGAGTTTCTCAGTGATACGCTACTCAGATTGATGTACATTATGAGATGTTGCAGCTGTAATTCCTCACCATCAGCATTAACAAGAGAATATCCATCAATAAACCGTGTGCATACTTCTAATTTATTGCGGTGCATAAGCGGGAACTGTATTAATAACAACGCATTAGTCGAGCACTAACGTGAACGTTTGCAAAACAAATCTTGCTTCATAGATACATCTTTTTAAAATGTACTTTAAAACACACATGCTCATTTAATAGAAACACATTTTTGAATCCACAATTTTAAAGAAATGTTTTGTACAAAGTTCGAAAAAAATGTAAAAGTATTTTTAAAATATATATAGTCGTGTTTACACAACCCAAAATCTCAGTGATATCATAATAAATAGCATTTATAACAGTGAAGATATTTTGTTTTATTTTTACATGAAACATTACATAGGCCTGAATGTATTTCCATCACAGGTTTGGTCTTAAATTTTAAGGTGGTATTAAAATGGTCTTAAATTGAACATCTGTAGACACCCTGACTCTGTCAGTCTCTTATCAGCCCGCTAAAGCAATCTTAAACAAAACAAAGCAATGATATTAGAACAAAAAAACCCAGCTGACTTTGAAGATGTTTAAGTGATTAGTGTTTAAGTGTATTTATATAAATGGTGAATGTAAATTGACGGAGAAGAGTGGGAATGCAACAGGTAAGTGTATGAGGCAGATGAAATGTCACTGAAGGCTCATCTGGAAGTAATACAGCCTTTCCCTCTTGCAGGTGATGAGACGGTGAAGCAGGCTGGAGAACGGAGAATCCAGGTGGATGACACATGGGATCAAAAGTTAGATCTGGATCAATAGGTAGGTAGTGGAGGCAATTCCAAAACACTGCTTCATGAAGCATCGAAGCTTTACGAATCTTCTGTTTCAAATCAGTTGGTTCGGAGCGTTTATCACCACCACTAGGGGCGATTTCCATACGGAAATGTAATATATGTCCCTATATCCGAGTAGTGATGTCATATACGTATGTTTCATATAAGGCAATACATTATTAGCACATATATACATCCTCACGATATATGAAGATATAGGTTTATACCATGTATGAAACACCCATTGAAGAATTATTATATATACAAATATTAAAATGATATACAGTTCATGATGACTTTTTATATGGTACTGTATGTTAATGCCATATAAGTAAACAATATATGTCTAATTTATACACTTACCTAAAGGGTTATTAGGAACACCATACTAATACTGTGTTTGACTACAATTTATGGTGGAAACGACCATTGTCATTACATTTTGGAGCTTCAGGGGAATGTGCACACAGACTCTCCTGATGTATGATACAGTGGCATACAACTAAGTCATTTGGATCGAGACAGAGACACTAATTTCTTTTTGACCAATGCAGTTAATCCCTTTTGCTGGCCAAGCATAGCTGGAGCTCCATCCGTAGCAAGGCCATGTAACTTTTCAAATGGTAGATCAAATTGGTTCATCGCCAAAACAACTTGTTTAAACACATCCTCACCTTTGGTAGTGCCGAGCATGCCGTGCAGTTGGGCGGTATTTGTTATGTCTGTTGTTTCATCGCAGGCTAGAGAGAAAAACTGGATTTTTTTTTGCTGTGTCTTTCAGTGTTGTTTCAATGTCTTGTGCTGTATCAGTAATTCGTTCTGCAACGGTTCTTCGAGATAAACTGACACTTTGGAACAGTTTTACCTTGTCTAGTGCTAGCAGCTCCGCAGCGGCAACAAGGCACTCTTTCACGAACTCTCCTTCTGAATGAGGTTTCAGCTTCTTAGCTATTAGCTCGCTCACTACAAAACTTGCATGAGTAACATTGTCTCTGTCAGAATGCGTTCTTGTGAAAACTTGTTGGGCACCCAAACTCCCCCGATGACCGTTAACTTTATCCAAGCGCATTTGTCCTTGCAACTCATCCAGTTTAGCATGTTTGAGCTGTAATGGCTCGAGATTTCCATTTTCATCACTCAAGCGCATCCCCACAAACTAGGCAGACTGGCTTGCCTTTTACTTCAACAAAAAAATAATCGTTTGTCCATTTTTCTTGAAAAGCGCGACATTCTGCATCTACTTTTCTTGACTGTCGCCATTATGCATATCAGCAATGACAAACACTGCGTACCTGTTGCGTTCACCTGACTGGGACCGGACATATATTATATTAAATATTTATTATCTATTATTATATAAAATAACAATTATATTGACAGTAACGCGGTTTACTTTTGTGTACAGATTTTTTTTTTGTTGTAATTCTGAGGTTTTTTTTTTTTTTACTCGCGGGCCGGATCAAACTGTCTCGCGGGCAGCGTACGGACCGGAGGCCGGATGTTCCCCACCCCTGCTCTATTGGGTTGAGATCTGGTGACTGTGGGGGCCATTGAACTCATTTTCATGTTCAAGAAACAAATTTGAAATTATTCAAGCTTTGTGACATGGTGCATTATCCTGCTGGATGGGTACATGGTGGTCATAAAGGGATGGACATGGTCAGAAACAATGCTCAGGTAGGCCGTGGCATTTAAACGATGCCCAATTGGGCCAAGAAAACATCCCCCATACCATTACACCACCACCACCAGCCTGTACAGTGGTAACAAGGCATGATGGATCCATGTTCTCATTCTGTTTACGCCAAATTCTGACTCTACCATCTGAATGTCTCAACAGAAATCGAGACTCATCAGACCAGGCAACATTTATCCAGTCTTCAACTGTCCAATTTTGGTGAGCTTGTGCAAATTGTAGCCTCTTTTTCCTATTTGTAGTGGAGATGAGTGATACCCGGTGGGGTCTTCTGCTGTTGTAGCCCATCCGCCTCAAGGTTGTGTGTGTTGTGGCTTCACAAATGCTTTGCCGCATACCTCGGTTGTAACGAGTGGTTATTTCAGTCAAAGTTGCTCTTCTATCAGCTTGAATCAGTTGACCCATTCTCCTCTGACCTCTAGCATCACCAAGGCATTTTCGCAGACAGGACTGCCGCATACTGGATGTTTTTTCCTTTTCACACCATTCTTTGTAAACCCTAAAATGGTAAAATCCCAGTAGCTGAGCAGATTGCGAAATACTCAGACCGGCTCGTCTGGCACCAACAGCCATGCCACTCTCAAAATTGCTTAAATCACCTTTATTTCCCATTCTGACATTCAGTTTGGAGTTCAGGAGATTGTCTTGACCAGGACCACACCCCTAAATGCATTGAAGCAACTGCCATGTGATTGGTTGATTAGATAATTGCATTAATGAGAAATTGAACAGGTGTTCCTAATAATCCTTTAGGTGAGTGTATATGTAAGTTTATTTAAACAACTAACTTTCAGTATGCTTGTATAGGATTTTATATGGATTTATATAGTGGTGTTTGAATCCTGGCATTTCATTCTAGTTTGGTTTTGGTTCAGGCTTCGGACATTAATGCTACATGTGTCCGTGAACCCATAAAAATGTTCATTCATAGTGTTTGTAAGTGTGCAGAGAAGCTCACAGAGGACTCTGTAATGGGGCTTGAGTGCACTGATACCCACTTCTTACCAGTGTTGGAATGTGCCAGTGCCTTATCTAGGATTTAGGATTGGAAATCTTCATTGCCTGCTGGGACTTTACAAAGATTGGGACTAGGGATGCTCATTTCGGTTAATTTTCCTGACCGACAACCGATGCTCATTAATCGATTATTAACCGTTAACTGACAAGATTATAATATTGAATTGACATTAAATAAAAAAAACAATTGACAAGTGTCTGTGACCTGTTAAAAATATTTTATTTTACTGTGCAAACAGCCGCAAACACAACAGATCAACAACAACAGAACCTGGGCACCTGCAGCGTTTCTGACAACAGAGAAAAACTGAATACGTTCATATAAATAAAAAGCATACAATAAATAGGCCTATACACTAAATATTTTTTTTTACTTAAATAATTACCAAATTAAGAAAACAAAACAAAAATACACTGATCGAATCCATTTGAAGCTTTGAAGAACCTGAATAGTTTTTTCCGTCAAATAAAAATAGCAGGCCTACCTCAGTCCACACCTTGACTGGCTTTTATTTTTTTTAAAGTAACATGTCTAAATTATGTGTTTTTTTAACAGGGTACTAAATAAATCACAAAAATGATTAATTAAATACAGACAAAGTGAACATTTGAATATACCTTTAAAATGGGATTTCTGCATAACACAAAGCATATCAAGATACTTAATAGGGCTGGGCAATATGGCCAAAAATAAAAACATTTCTCTGTATTTTCTGGTTGAATGATGACACACTGTACAGGTCCTTCTAAAAAAATTAGCATATTGTGATAAAAGTTCATTATTTTCCATAATGTAATGATACAATTAAAATTTCATATATTTTAGATTCATTGCACACCAACTGAAATATTTCAGCTCTTTTATTGTTTTAATTCTGATGATTTTGGCATACAGCTCATGAAAACCCAAAAAATAAAACAAAATTAGCATATCATGAAAAGGTTTTCTAAATGAGCTATTAACCTAATCATCTGGAGATGGCAGAAGGCCATCATTGACACCCTCAAGCGAGAGGGTTAGACACAGAAAGACATTTCTGAACGAATAGGCTGTTCCCAGAGTGCTGTATCAAGGCACCTCAGTGGGAAGTCTGTGGGAAGGAAAAAGTGTGGCAAAAAACGCTGCACAACAAGAAGAGGTGACCGGACCCAGAGGAAGATTGTGGAGAAGGACCGATTCCAGACCTTGGGGGACCTGCGGAAGCAGTGGACTGAGTCTGGAGTAGAAACATCTAGAGCCACCGTGCACAGGCGTGTGCAGGAAATGGGCTACAGGTGCCGCATTCCCCAGGTCAAGCCACTTTTGAAACAGAAACTGTCGCTCAAATTTTGCATGTCATTCGGAAATCAAGGTGCCAGAGTCTGGAGGAAGACTGGGGAGAAGGAAATGCCAAAATGCCTGAAGTCCAGTGTCAAGTACCCACAGTCAGTGATGGTCTGGGGTGCCATGTCAGCTGCTGGTGTTGGTCCACTGTGTTTTATCAAGGGCAGGGTCAATGCAGCTAGCTATCAGGAGATTTTGGAGCACTCCATGCTTCCATCTGCTGAAAAGCTTTATGGAGATGAAGATTTCGTTTTTCAGCACGACCTGGCACCTGCTCACAGTGCCAAAACCGCTGGTAAATGGTTTACTGACCATGGTATTACTGTGCTCAATTGGCCTGCCAACTCTCCTGACCTGAACTCCATAGAGAATCTGTGGGATATTGTGAAGAGAAAGTTGAGAGGCAGACCCAACACTCTGGATGAGCTTAAGGCCACTATCGAAGCATCCTGGGCCTCCATAACACCTCAGCAGTGCCACAGGCTGATTGCCTCCATGCCATGCCGCATTGAAGCAGTCATTTCTGCAAAAGGATTCCCCACCAAGTATTGCAGTGCATAACTGAACATAATTATTTGAAGGTTGACTTTTTTGTATTAAAAACACTTTTCTTTTATTGGTCGGATGAATTATGCTAATTTTTTTAGATAGGAATTTTGGGTTCCCTTTCAGTCGGTCACGTTCGACGTACGTCGGGCATCACCAACGAATTGGGATCACTTCAGGGAGCCCCTATCAGCTTCGAGATAAAGAGAACTGGCCAATGGCCATTGGCGTGCGTGTTTTGCATATCGCACCCCTCCCGCGGCGCGGGTATAAAGCGGATGCAATCGCCACGCACCATTGTTTTTCACTGAGGAGCCGAACTAGTGACTGTAGTGATGGTACAGCAACTGTGGCGACGGGACGTACGTCTCTGTTCCCTCCTTCAGGGAACGAGGGTTACATAGGTAACCGAGACGTTCCCTTTCAGTCGGTCACGTTCGATGTACGTCGGACGTCACCAGCAGTGGGATCCCTTTGGAAAACGCCACAGTTACTACCACTTCCAGCGCCCCGCGAAGAGCCCTTCAGACCCCGTCTGTACCGGGCGGGAACTCACGCAGAGTCACACTGCTGTTCCGCAAGACCCACTCCAGCAGACTAATGAATAACGCTGGGAAAGCGTGCCCGGAGGACCGCTGCGGAAGCCACATCAAGCCCACAGGGAATACCATGTGGAGAATACATGTATGGACTGGCCGTGGGCAGTACAACATCTGAAAGTCCCAGGGGTGGCCCGGCCAAGTAGGCGGGGAACAACACCAGGCTGAGACGGCAAGCGGAAGCATGCTTGCGTAGGCCCGGGGCCAGCTGTGTGCCAGGGCGTCCGAGCCGAGGGTTCCCTCGGTCAGGAGTAAAACAACTGGCAATGGGCGAGTCGGGGCGGCAAAAAGGTCTACCTGTGGTCCCGGCGGCTCCATATCAGCTGGACCACCTGGGGATGCAGTCTCCACTCTCCGGTAGCACCTGCTGGCGTGAGAGCTCGTCGGCTACTGCGGTTGAGCAGGCCCGGAATGTGAGTGGCGCGAAGGCTGAAGGTTTGACGGCAACTTCGGCGTCACTTGGACACGGAGGGAACGCTGTGCCACGCCCATCTCGGGACTCGATCGTGTAGCCAGCGGTCTCATATGAAGCAATCCGGCGGCGTTACGCGGCTGCAGATGCCATATGCCCCAGGAGCCTCTGAAACTGTTTCAGTGGTACCGCTGTTCTGCATTTGAGCAATTCCAGCAGTTCAACACCGACTGGGCGCGCTCCTCTGTGAGCGCGCTGTCTGGCGACGAGTCAAGCTCCATCCCGAGAAAGAGATCCTCTGCGTGGGGCAGAGTTTGCTCTTCTCCCAGTTGACCCGAAGCCCCAACTGGCTGAGGTGTCTGAGCACCATGTCCTGTGTTCGCACAACTGCCTCGCGACTGCGCCAGAATCAGTCAGTCGTCGAGGTAGTTGAGATGCGACGCCCTGCTCCTCATGGGGCAACAGGGCTAGCCGAACTGTAAGACCTTGTACTGATATGCTCGTCCATCGAGCGCAAAGTGAAGAAATGGCCTGTGTCGAGGAGAATCGAGACATGAAATGCAGCGTCCTTCAGGTCGATCGCTGCAAACCAATCTTGGGGACAGACGCGGCTAAAGATGCGTTTCTGCGTGAGCATCTTGAGCGGCATCCTGTGAAGGGACCGGTTCAAGAACCGCAGATCCAAGATTGGCCGTAACCCGCCGCCTTTCTTGGGTACAATGAAGTACAGGCTGTAGAAGCCGGTCTTCATATCGGCAAGAGGACCGGCTCTATCGCGTCCTTCGCCAGTGGGACGCGATCTCCGCCTGGAGCACAGGAGCATCCGCCGACACGGAGGTGAAGTGAATGCCCTGAACTTGGGAAGCCGGGCGAACTGAATCGCATAGCGAGTCTGATGGTGCGGATGAGCCAGCGAGGCGGCCTGGGAAGCGCTAGCCAGGCTCCCAGGGACCGTGCAAGCGGGACCATCGGCACCACTGGCGTGCCCGCGGCGGGGCAGCGAGGCGGCATGCAGGGATCCGACTCGAGCGGCCTGGTGGCGGCTTGCAGTGGGACCTGTGTGCTGTGCAACACTCACCTGCTTCCGCTGAGGGGATATGCGAGTGCAGAAAGGCCTCTTGAGTGCGTCCCGCAGCCGGCATCCCCTGCTGGCGAACAGAGGCGTCCGAGGTGACAAGGCATGGGGCGTCGCCCACTGACAGGCGCTCTCTTGGCACCCAGAGATATTGGAAACTGCTCTTTTCTGGACAATTTGGGTACCACTGGCGCTGGGACCAGCGGCGGAACAGAAAATACAGAACAAAAAATTCTCCCCCGGCCGGGGGAAGGAGTGGTGCTGCAGCCATCTCCTGAAGAGCAGTTTCCTCCATCTCTGGGCGGCCCGTCTCAGGGTCTCTTACGACGGCGCTTGCCACCTGGCTTGGCAGCGGCCTGAGCGGGCTGGACGTCCTTCCCGCGGCCGGCTCCACGGCCACGGCGTGATGTAGACTGCTGCTGGGCCGGGGCGGGAGCGGAGGAGGCGGCAGGTGGACGTCCTCGGCGACGGGCAGGCGGAGGTGCTGCGGCCGGCGGCGGAGCGGGAGCAGCCGCTGGCCACCGGGGCAGGATGTGCTTGATAGCCTCCGTCTGCTTCTGGGCGGCCAAGAACTGTTGGGCAAAGCTCTCGACCGCGTCGCCGAACAACCCGGCCAGTGAAATGGGGGAGTCCAGGAACCGATACTTGTCGTTCTCCCTCATGTCGGCCAGGTTGAGCCAGAGATGCCATTCCTGGACCACTAAGGTGGACATTGCCTGACCAATGGAACAGGCGGTGAGTTTCGTCGCCCGGAGGGTAAGGTCCGTCGCCGTCCGGAGCTCCGGAGGAGCTCTTGGTCAGGCCTACCCTGCATGTCCATGTCCATGAGCGCCTGGGCCTGGTGCACCTGGAGCAAACTCATGGCGTGCAGGGCGGACTCGGCCTGTCCACAGGACCTGTAAGCCTTCGCAACAAGGTTGGAAGAGAACTTACAGGCCTTGGGCGGAGATGCGGTCACCACGCCAGTTGGAAGCGGTCGCCGGACACAGTTGCATCGCGACGGCCCGCTCAACCGGCGAGATCCCCATATAACCCTTGGCCTGTCTGCCGTCGAGGGTAGTGAGGAGGGAGGAGCCGCTAGGTCTGTTTCTGGTGCTGAAAGGCGCGCGCCCACGACCTAGTCAGCTCATCATGCACCTCCGGGAAGAATGGCACCGGGGCGGGACGCCGAGAACCAGCGCGAGCCGCCCCGAGAAACCAATCATCCAACCTCGAAGGTTCGGGGCGTGGTGGAGGTTCCACTCAAGCCCGACCTTCTCGTGCCCGGGAAAGCATAGCCGTCAACTCGGGGTCCGACTCAACCGTTGCCACTCTCCCAGAGGGAGGCAGTACAGCTGAGTCTTCATCCTCCGAGGACTGAAACTCCCCCTCCGATGCAGCGATCGACATCTGCTCATCCGCGGGTGCCCCGAAAGTCACCACTGGACGCCCAAGGGAGGGGCCAGCAGTTTCTCTCGGAAGCACCACCGGCCTGCGGAGCCTGTGAGGATCAGGGGGCCCGCGGAGGCTCGCTCGCGGTTTGCCCTGAACGTAATCCTCAGATCACCCCGGGCATGCGTCGAAGTAGGTCTATCCTGCTGTTGGGCAGGAATAGCAGTATATAGAGGTATGCGGAGGGGGACCCCACCTTCCCGAAGGTAGGCGAGTCTTGATCTAAGCTCCGCGATAGTCATGTTCCCGCAATGAGAACATGAACTATCCACAAACGCTGCCTCAGTGTGCTGAACGCCCAAACGCGTGAGACAGCGATTGTGACCGTCAGCGGGGGAGAAGGAACGGCCGCATCCAGAAACGCACGGGTGGAATGACATCTTGAAAAAGACGCAGTGTCACACCCGTATTGCTCTTTTTGTGAGGAAACGCTCTCTTTAATGTGCTGAAGCACCCAGGGAAAACCATGGCAGCACACAGGGAATAGTGCAGCCTGTGTGCTGCACTCACTGAAAAGTGCTGTGAGAACAGCAGTTATTTGCTGCAGCTGTGAGCACGCGGTCGCGCTGTTGTGTGCTGTAACGCCAACACGAGCGTCTTCTCTCTCTCTCTCTCTCTCTCTCTCTCTCTCTCTCTCTCTCTCTCTCTTGCTGAAATAGCAGTTTTAGTCTTCGACCTGAACGCTGTTCGGCTCCGAAGTGAATGACAATGGTGCGTGGCGATTGCATCCGCTTTATTATAGAATAGTGGGCTGCACTGCACACAGCTGGTCAAAATAGTGCCGTTTTTATTGTATTGCATACATCTTAAACCAAGGCAATGCAATCTTAGTAGGCTATGTTGGATTGACTTCTTTTACTTCTGTTGTAAAGACGATCAAAGCAGACAAAACAGACTAGCTGACAGACTGCCATGACGTGAGATATATAACCAATCGGAGGAGAGCCCTTCTAGCCAGTCATAGACGAAAAAGGCGGTACCTTCCCCTACCATCCTGGGGGAAAAAATATCGTTCACGGGAGGTTGTATGTAATTACCTAAAAAAAAAAATGAACGTAACTCTATAAAACTGAACGTACCTGTATAAAACTGAACATAACTTTTCAGAAACTATCAAAATTTGCCATTATAAAAGAAGAAAAACACAATGAAAACAAAAAAATGAACTCAGTCGCACAAATTTAACAGCCTCTTCAAATATGCTTCATTCTTTGTTAATGTTTTTCAAAGATTAGATTTTCGAAATCGTGGATTCTGAATGCATTGCCACAGATTTCACTTCTTATGTTTCTCAGTTTTTCGTTTGCTGTTTTGACACAAACCTCTCGTGGGGGCGGGCTTAACAGTGATCTACTCTGATTGGATAGTGAGCTTTTGATGGACAGGTGCTCTCCGCCTGGAAGTACAGGCGTCACTCAGTGGCGCATACTGGAAAGCTCTCGCTGATATTTGTGTGCCATAAGTCGTGCGTTGTATTAAGTATGTAAATAATATTTGACCTTTGATCGTCTCAGGCTGTAAAGATGAGCTCTCAGAAGAGACACGGAGCGGCATCATCTTCCTCCGCTTGTCCTTCGTAAGTTCGTGAACTGAAGTAACCAATAACATCGATACAATGTTTATTTATGTAAGTTATAGATTTGAACTTGAACAAAGTTATATGAATTTATAACGACGTGGATACAAGTCATTGACAGTATCCACAGGTCAAAGACATGCAGCAGGCGAGCTGTCGATGTGATGGACCGGCCATCCGTCCAGGGGGTTTTCCTGCCCGTGTCCCGAGAGGATGGGACAGGCTCACCTCACAACCCTAAAACAAACAAAAAAGGTTCTTAAAATATTAAAAAAACATTTTGATCATTCAGAAATAAACATTTTCAAAATGATAAAAACGGACGTTTTGAACGTTTAAATGGTATAACATTTTCATAACTTAATGGGAACGTTAGCAAAACATTGTAGGAACATATTTTGTGCCTTTCTGGGGCTTGAGAGTGGCAGTGGCGTAACCGTCAATGGAGGGACAGAAATCTCTCACTTATAGTTACGATGCACGCGCCAGGTAAAAATAGCGACGAAGCGTTGTGGAAAATAATATTATATATAAATCATGGGGAAAGCGGTCCATTTGTTTGTGGATTGGCCGTGGCAGGTCCGGACCTCTGTATTTTCCGAGGTGTAGGCATATATAGTAAAGCTTGTGAAATAACCACTAATATAGTTTAAACTCAGCACCAATATCTCCAGTTGGTTATTATCGCAGCGTCTGTCACTGTCACCGCTCGTCAATGTCAAAATATCTGAGACGACCAATCAAATCAAAGTATGCGGGCTTTATGGCGTTCACAGAGCGCGCGACGCGTCAGTTTAACGGCCATAATGTCCGAGATAAGATGTAAATAGCAGCAAAACTACACGTTTCATATTTGACAGCTGTTTTAGCACAGAACTGAACAAATAATCAATCAAACTAATAAACTTTTGTCTAATCTAGCCGTTTTTGAACACTTACTATTGTACTGTACTATTCTTTGAAACGGCAGAGGAGACTCATCAGGAAACCGCGGAGAGAAGAAGTAAGGTAACGTTACACTCGTGATGTTTACTTTAGGACACTTCACCAAAACCACAGAAGAACCTGTAAAACCCAGCAAACCTTGACATTAACACTTGACACATTAGAACAAAATATATGGATAAAGAACATGTAAGTTATACAACTAAATTAGTGGTTTTCTAATTTCACTGAACATTTCCATTCAAATTCGTGAACAGTCTTATTAAACATGGACCTTTATTCTCATTAAATGTCTTCTTTCTGTTATTGTGGGCTCATTTTGTAAATATAAGAAACTAGTTGAAGCCCGCAGAAGCCCCGCCCACAGCGCAGAATGGACCAATCACAGGAGCGTCTCTGGAATTCCATCAAGACTGTGACATCACAGTAGCAGGTATTAAAGAGCTTATGCTTTGCTCAAGCGCCATCACTTGCTGTTCGTTGCTGATTCTAGTGTTTCTTGTGTTTCTCACTTGACTCAAGCTTTATTCACAGCAATTTGCTAGCATTTTGAATACATCATTTACTGCGCAATATACTTGACAATATTACACAACTTTTATCTGTACACGACTTCAGTCATCACAGATAAATACAACCCGTTGATCTCGCTGTCTACGCTAGCTAACCTAGTTGAGACGTCATCATGGTGCTATTGACTGTACTAGGGCTATATGCTTATTTCCAGAGGGGAAGGAAAGAGGTCAGCCACTCAGCTCCAGGTGAACCTGAGGACCAGAGCGATGATGTTCCACCTGTGGAGAGTAATGATGGTAAATCAGATGTTATGACAATATCTAACTCTTTTTGTTTATTGGAGTCTGCTCTGGCTCTACACTTATTTTAATGTTTAAAGTACAGTCAAAAATGTACAGTCACATCTGAAGTTCAGTTTTGTCCTGTCTGTAACTTAATGTGTCACAATACAACATACAGTACATATATGCACAATCACAAATGAAAAACTGAATTATACTACAAAATTCAGACTTAAACTCGACTCATGATACATTACACACCATCTTTAAGTTCATATCTTCATGAATTAATGCATTTAGACAGAAATTAAAATGCCTTACCTCACTGTATGTTGCCG
The DNA here is from genome assembly GCA_023029165.1 of Gobiocypris rarus. Taxonomy (NCBI): domain Eukaryota; kingdom Metazoa; phylum Chordata; class Actinopteri; order Cypriniformes; family Gobionidae; genus Gobiocypris; species Gobiocypris rarus. Next base: position 7,017,026 of record CM040910.1, on the reverse strand, counting down.
AACAAGGTGAATATGCGCATGAATATTAATTACATGATGTTTGTTTATTGTTTGCACACATTGACTGACAACTGAAAAAGTGTAAAGAATGTGTCCAGTGTGAAGTCACTTCATAATTTACAGCAAGCTCAGTTGCAGTGATATGAGTATTGTATTAATAATGTTGGTGTCATTGCCCTCTGTAGGTCTGATGTTGTCTCAGGACAGCAGTGGACCTCCTCAGTTCTTCAACATCTCAGAGGAACGCGTCCCTGCTGACCCTCGAGTCGACGACTGGATTGACGAGACCTTCAGTGATTTTAACCGGGCCATGTTAAAATTTAACTCCATTCAAACCCCTGTCCATGTTGCACCTGACACAAGCGTCATCCCAGCTTCAGAGAATCTAGCACAGGATCAGAGAACAATTATGGGTCAGTTTGCTTAAAAACACACACACACACACTCTTTCATCAGCTGCTCATTGGTTCATACTTTAAATTCATGTTTTCTTTAAGGGGAGTTGATAACACAGAAATTAACTTTTCTGACATTCAACAAGATAATTTAAGTGTGTGCCTATGGAAAGTCCCCACAATTCACAAAAACCTAACGTGTGTGTGTGTGTTTTAATGGCTACTACAGTTCACTTGAATAGTACTGTAGTGTGACAAATGAATTTTAATTTAAAGGCACAAATATTCAAATTAATAACTCAATTATTATATGAATCAGAAAATGAAATAGTTTTAGATCAAGTGTGACATTTCTTTCTTTCTTCTTTTCACAGACATCCGTTCCTGCGGTTATGAAATGGGCGTTGCACTGGGTGAAGGAGGCTTTGGGACGGTTTACGCAGCAACTCGTTTGCAGGACGGCCTTCGGGTATTCATTATTTACAATATCTGTCTGGATGATTATTATTGTCTTTTATTAAACTCTTATCCAAGCTCTTATATATACTTCACATGTCAAACCTGTTTAAATAGTCAGACATGCTCTGCATGTTTACAGTTAAATTCATGGAAATGCACATGTTTGTTCAGATGTAATGATTGCATTTTCTGAACTTTGAACACATGTACTGTAAATAATTCTAACGCAAATCCATTTTCTGTTTTTTTTCGTCAGGTGGCAGTTAAAATTGCCTCCAAAAAGAATGTGAAATATGCCAGGGTTGTAAGTCGGCTGTGCTCTCTCTGTTTTACCTCTCACTCACTGCTTTATACATCTCATATTAACATAATCACAGACTATACATGATAAATATAGATAACTATTTTTCAACCATTATAACAACTGTCTTTCTTCTAGGGCGGTTATTCCAGAGCCATCCCGCTGGAAGTGGCTCTGCAAATGTTTGCTAATGGAGGGCCCAGGGTTCCTCACATTATCCAGCTCTTGGACTGGCAGGGAGGCTGACCGATACCTTATGGTGCTGGAGCGGCCCATGCCCAGTCTGACCGTGGATGACTTTTTGACAAGCTACAAAGGGAACAAATATGAAGATCTGGTATGCGTTATTATGCAACAGACAACATTAGCGGCTCAGGCCTGCTGCCAGCGCGGAGTGTTTCATCGGGACATTAAGTTGGAAAACCTGCTGATAAACACGGACACCTTCGAGGTTAAATTAATCGACTTCGGTTGTGGGGAATTCCTGAACAGCACGGGCTACTACACCTTTTCTGGTATGTATAATTTCTCAAAGCTGCAAGGTGTGTCTCAAACTCTGGTGCCGACTGAGAGCCGTTCACACAGGACTCATGAAGCATCATGGAATGGGATCTACTGTTGCGATTAGCATCAAATCATTTCTTGCATGATAATGGATATCTAGTCAAAATAATGTGTTAATGGAAATTGATAATTTTTTCCCTCCAGGCACAAGAAAGTACTGCCCCCCCGAGTACTGGACAAACGGACACTATTACGGGAAACCAGCGACGGTGTGGTCACTCGGAGTACTCCTGTTTTTAATGATGTGCAGGAGTTTTCCGAGGAGAGGAGACCTGGAGAAGATAAACCAGAACAGCTGGACAAAAAATGGCTTTTCACAAGGTGAGATCTTCACTTCAGCAAAGGACCATTTTAATTCTGAATCTTAATATTTAATTCTGTGGTTTAATAAATGATGGTTTTGTTGATATTTAATGTAATAAACAGACGTCTCTCCCTTCTTTCTCGACAGAATGCTGCGATTTGATTGGCTGTTGCCTGCAGGTCGACCCAGAGAGGAGGATTGAACTAGAGAAAGTCGGTCTGCACAACTGGTTTAAGGTATTAATTACATTTAGAAGATTTTGACACTGGCTTTAATTATGCTACTTTTCGATATGTGCTGCAAATCTCATAAAGTCAGATGACAAACTTCGGTGCTGTTTTTTACTCATGCTTTAAAATTTCCATTGACTTTTTATATGTTGCCTCTTTTTATTTGTATCTATATATAGTTTGTTTAATGTATTTGAACAATAACCTGATTTCTGTTTTTGTTTCAAATTACAGACAAGAAGTTATAAGGACGCTCCCTTCTTCGGTCCAGAGGCGGCGGGCGACGGCTGCTTCTCTAACTGCTCATCGCCCCAGGGCCGCTGAACTGAGGGGCAAAGCGGCCTGGCCATTCTCATCCCAGCGGTGGCAAACAGGTCTGGTCATATAACTGTTGGTCCGCATCTCATTAATGTTCAGAGTTAAATGGCTAACATAAAACTCTGGAAAATAGAAATTAAACTTTACACAAAAAAATGGGCGAACAGATGGATGGACACCAGTGCATCTGCTAAACAACGTGGTACTGGACTTGAAAATGATAACTGTCAGGCTGAAACTAGCAAAAAACACTTGCATTGCACCTGGCATCACATTGTGCCGAATGTATGATAGGGCCCTAAGATTTACAGTTATACAATTATAAAGTATTGCTACTGACCTATAAGGCCCAAAACGGTTTGGTTCCTGTGTGTTTACCTGATCTTCTGTCGCCTTATAACCCTTCACGATCATTAAGATCACAAAACTCTGGGCTTCTGGTAGTACCTAGGATATCTAAGTCCACCAAAGGAGGAAGAACATTTTCATATTTGGCACCCAAAGTCTGGAACAGCCTTCCTGATAATGTTCGGGGCTCAGACTCACTCTCCCAGTTTAAATCTAGATTAAAGACAAATCTCTTTAGCCAAGCATTCAGATAATGCATCTCATAACCTTGTACTCCAGTTATATCAGTGCACATGATCGTCTTTAAAGCTTTTAACAGCAGCTACTCTAATCATTTTCCTGTTCTGTTTTATCTCGGGACACCCATCCCGAGGTAACTGGAGAATGTCAGCTCCATTCTGGATCAAGCCTCTTTATGAAGACTTAAGATGACCATCACCTGTGAAGAGATGACTCAAATCCTTTGAGGACTTCAGTTGACCATCACCTGTGAAGAGTCGACTCAACTCCTGTGAGGACTTCCGTTGACCATCACCTGTGAAGAGTCGACTCCAACTCCTGTGAGGACTTGAGTTGACCATCACCTGTGAAGAGTCGACTCCAACTCCTGTGAGGACATCAGTTGACCATCACCTGTGAAGAGTCGACTCCAACTCCTGTGAGGACTTGAGTTTTCCATCACCTGTGAAGAGTCGACTCCAACTCCTGTGAGGACATCAGTTGACCATCACCTGTGAAGAGTCGACTCCAACTCCTGTGAGGATTTCAGTTGACCATCACCTCTGAAGAGTCGACTCAACTCCTGTGAGGACTCAGTTGACCATCACCTGTGAAGAGATGACTCAACTCCTGTGAGGACTTCAGTTGACCATCACCTGTGAAGAGTCGACTCCAACTCCTGTGAGGTCTTGAGTTGACCATCAGCTTTGAAGAGTCGACTCCAACTCCTGTGAGGACTTGAGTTTTCCATCACCTGTGAAGAGTCGACTCCAACTCCTGTGAGGACATCAGTTGACCATCACCTGTGAAGAGATGACTCAACTACTGTGAGGACATCAGTTGACCATCACCTGTGAAGAGTTGTCTCAACTACTGTGAGGACATCAGTTGACCATCACCTGTGAAGAGTCGACTCCAACTCCTGTGAGGACATCAGTTGACCATCACCTGTGAAGAGATGACTCAACTACTGTAAGGACTTCAGTTGACCATCACCTGTGAAGAGATGACTCAACTACTGTGAGGACATCAGTTGACCATCACCTTTGAAGAGATGACTCAACTCCTGTGAGGACTTGAGTTTTCCATCACCTGTGAAGAGTCGACTCCAACTCCTGTGAGGACTTGAGTTGACCATCACCTGTGAAGAGATGACTCAACTACTGTGAGGACTTCAGTTGACCATCACCTGTGAAGAGATGACTCAACTACTGTGAGGACATCAGTTGACCATCACCTGTGAAGAGATGACTCAACTACTGTGAGGACTTCAGTTGACCATCACCTGTGAAGAGATGACTCAACTACTGTGAGGACATCAGTTGACCATCACCTGTGAAGAGTTGTCTCAACTACTGTGAGGACATCAGTTGACCATCACCTGTGAAGAGTCGACTCCAACTCCTGTGAGGACTTGAGTTGACCAATACCTGTGAAGAGTCGACTCAACTCCTGTGAGGACTTCAGTTGACCATCACCTGTGAAGAGTCGACTCTTAACTCCTGTGAGGACTTGAGTTGACCATCAGCTGTGAAGAGACGACTCCAACTCCTGTGAGGACTCAGTTGACCAATACCTGTGAAGAGTCGACTCCAACTCCTGTGAGGACTCAGTTGACCATCACCTGTGTGAGTCGACTCCAACTCCTGTCAGGACTTGAGTTGACCATCAGCTGTGAAGAGACGACTCCAACTCCTGTGAGGACTTGAGTTGACCAATACCTGTGAAGAGTCGACTCCAACTCCTGTGAGGACTCAGTTGACCATCACCTGTGAAGAGTCGACTCTTAACTCCTGTGAGGACATCAGTTGACCATCACCTGTGAAGAGTAGACTCAACTCCTGCAATAAATAAACTGTTTGATACCCTAAATCAGAGATTGTGTTATCAATGTGGAAAAAACATGCAAATTCACTAAGCATAAATATAACAATATACACAAAGGAACCTCAGTTGTGGGTAATGAGGAGGAGAGGAGTTTATTCACTTTCCCACCTGAGACTGAACCCTTCAGGTTAAAAGTCCAACTCTCTAACCATTACACTCTAACCATCGCACAATTGCCCCCTAACAGTTTTACTAATAGATTTTAATAATATTGTGAAAAGAGACCCTCACAAAGAAACAAATATCCATCCTGGGCCTCTGCCATTTGGTATATGGGGGAGTTGGACAGCAGTCTTGCATTTTGGGTTTGACCAGGCCAACCCACTTGGACATCAAATCAAACATGCATAGCATTTTACAATGAAAACACTACATAAATCACTCAACTTTACAAATACATCAATGGTTTCTTAAAGATGCTGGCCTTGAGGCAGGCATATAAAATGCTTGCAAAGGGTTGCCTTTAGAGCACGTTACCTGACGAACAAACATGCAGTGTCGGACACCAAACAAACATGATATGGTCCTGTATTCACTTGGGCTAGCGTGCCACAACGAGACAACAGCCAGTCGGGGTTCCAGCGGTTTCACCAGCCGGTAGTCTTTCGTTCCAAAGACAGTTTCACAAGCTGCAGTACATACTCAAAAGTATCTCTCGACATGTGAAAGAGTTCAGTCGATTTCTGTCTCATCATAAAAGTTGTTCAAAACACTTTCCCATGTATTCGCTGAATTGCCCACGTCCTTCGCACAGACCTCGGTGTAGCCATATGTGTAAACATGCGGCCGCAGGTAGCGTCTCTTCAGTCGGATGCTAGCGACAGCATTTTTCCACCTACACTTCAGGGTTTTGGTTTGAGACGTCTAATCCGATGTTGTTGGGTCAATCGGAGCTCCATATATGTAAACGTTTGCCACAAAAATGAAAATATAACAAAAATAGGGACTGTGTACGCTTGTATATAAAATCACACCGTGCCATGTTTTCAAGCTCTGCGTCCCTCGACTCACATCTGGTTAACCCTTATGCATCCCTGGGGACGTTTTCATGCACTATGGGGTCCTTTTGAGTCTTAATTTGGCCATAACTTTCTGTGTTTCAGCAAATGGAATGATTTTTGGTGACAAATCTTTTTACACATGCTTTGAAAATTTTCGCAAACTCAACGATACACAGGGCAGATTCACTACCCTTTCATTACCCTCGTGGCTGAAAACGGCCACTAAATTAAACTGCTGTAAAAATTATAGATATAAGGTGGGTACGGAAAGTATTGAGACCCCCTTAATTTTTCATTCTTTGTTATATTGTAGCCATTTGTTAAAATCATTTAAGTTCTTTTTTTTTCTCATTAATGTACACACAGCACCCCATATTGACAGAAAAACACAGAATTGTTGACATTTTTGCAGATTTATTAAAAAAAGAAAAACTGAAATATCACATGGTCCTAAGTATTCAGACCCTTTGCTCAGTATTTAGTAGAAGCACCTTTTTGATCTAATACAGCCATGAGTCTTTTTGGGTAAGATGCAACAAGTTTTTCACACCTGGATTTGGGGATCATCTGACATTCCTCCTTGCAGACCCTCTCCACTTCATTGGGTCATTGTCTTGTTGGAAGGTGAACCTTTGGCCCTGTCTGAGGTCTTGAGCACTCTGGAGAAGGTTTTCGTCCAGGATATCCTTGTACTTGGCCGTATTCATCTTTCCCTCGATTGCAACCAGTCGTCCTGTCCCTGCAGCTGAAAAACACCCCCACAGCATGATGCTGCCACCACCATGCTTCACTGTTGGGACTGTATAGGCCTTATTCAGACCAGGGTCATGACAGGTATGAAAGCGAGGCTGTGAGGGTAAGACTTACCGTGTTTTCAATGGCATCCGCTTTAAAAAGCTGTATAAAGCTCATACATCACTTATCATTTTCCATTGCTCATGTTATCTGGAGTTTTTTGTCTACTCAAATTTCTTGGAAAGATATTTTTGCAGTGTTTCATCAGCAGAACAATCCAAAAACGCATTAAATAACAGTACAACCTACTGAACAGATGTATGTCTATTCCTCATAGCCTCGTTTTCATTCTCGTTAAAAATCAAAGATGGCGCTGCTGTAAATAATGCCTAATGGACAGGTGATGAGCAGTGCCTGGTTTTCTCCACACATACCGCTTAGAATTAAGGCCAAAAAGTTGGTCTCATCAGACCAGAGAATTTTATTTCTCACCATCTTGGAGTCCTTCAGGTGCTCTTAGGAAGTGCAGCATACATTTTTTTGTAACCTTGGCCAGATCTGTGCCTTGCCACAATTTTGTCTCTGAGCTCTTCAGGCAGTTCCTTTGACCTCATGTTTCTCATTTGCTCTGACATGCACTGTGAGCTGTAAGGTCTTATATAGACAGGTGTGTGTCTTTCCTAATCAAGTCCAATCAGTATAATCAAACACAGCTGGACTCAAATGAAGGTGTAGAACCATCTCTAGGATGATCAGAAGAAATGGACAGCACCTGAGTTAAATATATGAGTGTCACAGCAAAGGGTCTGAATACTTAAGACCATGTGATATTTCAGTTCTGAAATGATTATTTTCAATATAAAATGTAATTGTTGACTGGATTTTTTTTAACCTTTTATCACAGTCTTGGACATGTCAAGGATCAGACACAGCATTAGCTTACATTGTTAGTTTTTGTGCAGCATCAGATTTTAATTTTGTCTCCTTCATTTATGCCTCGTGGCTGTTTTTGCCCCATTGACTTCCATTATAACCACATTTTTGGATTGCAAAGCCATGACACCATATACTCAGGCATGTTTGATTGTTGATGGTTTTTCCTGTTGTGAAGAGGTAAAATATGTCATTTTTAAAGTTGGTAACCAGGCGGCACCATTAACCGTTTAGATAGGACTTTGCAAAAAAAAGCTTTGTGGGATTGAATGAGTGCACTCAAACATGTCCACTATGGTTTCGGACACCACTACAAATGGCTGTCCCTTCAAATAGTGCCCTATTTAAGGGTACAGGGGGCGATTTGGGATTCAGCTTATGTATTTATAATGTCTGATAGAAATCGACAGCAGCAGTTACAGCGGTTCTTTGGTATTATGCTAGATGCACAATGGTCACACATGACAATCAAACAAACAAAATGCATAAATGTAGTTTATGTTGGGATCTTACAACAACAAAAAAGCCAGTCCAATGCCACACTGTAAAGACAGTAACGCTGGCATCAATTTTACCAAATCAATCTCAGTGGGAGTCCGAGGATGACATTGGAAGAACTAGTTATTCAACCCAAACCTCGATCGCAAGGATGACTTGAGCAGGAGTTTCTCAGTGATACACTACTCAGATTGATGTACATTATGAGATGTTGCAGCTGTAATTCCTCACCATCAGCATTAACAAGAGAATATCCATCAACAAACCGTGTGCATATTTCTAATTTATTGCGGTGCATAAGCGGGAACTGTATTAATAACAGCGCATTAGTCGAGCACTAACGTGAACGTTTGTAAAACACATCTTGCTTCATAGATACATCTTTTTAAAATGTACTTTTAAACACACATGCTCATTTTATAGAAACACATTTTTGAATCCACAATTTTAAAAATATGTAGACACCCTGACTCTGTCAGTCTCTTATCAGCCCTGCTAAAGCAATCTTAAACAAAACAAAGCAATGATATTAGAACAAAAAAACCCAGCTGACTTTTCTAAAAACAAATTAATAATGAACAGACATGCACTGAATCTGGATTAGTATGGCCATGTAATAACTAGGCAAAACCTACAGGAACATGTCAAATCTTTTTAGATTGAACACCAAAAGCAAATCTTGAATTTTCGTGTCTAGTATGCGTCACATTATTCATGTGTCTGTTGTATTTGTTAGTTTGGGGGATTTTTCTGTCCTCATTGTGTGTATATTGTGTCACTAACCTCTGGATTGTGTGTTTTATCATTGCTGATGGGTAAGTGAAGTGACAAAGTGAAGCCGATAATTCTGAGTGAATCAAGGACCAGCTTTATTGGATTGGTTATCCAGCTCTGTCTGCTTCCGGTGATTAGACAGTGAAGCAGAATGGAGAACGGAGAATCCAGGTGGATGACAAAGGGGATCAATGGGTAGGTAGTGGGGGCAATTCCAAAACAGTGCTTCATGAAGCATCGAAGCTTTACGAATCAGTTGGTTCGGTGCGTTTATTGCCACCACTAGGGGCGATTATTTTTGTGAACCCGCGAATCATGAGCAGTCACTGAGAACCATTGAACCAGTGTCTGTGGGTTTTACCTGATCTTTGATCAGTTTATACCTTTGTAGACGTTTTAATGAGACATTAGTATAATTAAATGTAATAATAGTAATTAGTTAATAGTCTCGTGTTGGCCTGTTTCGCTGAGCCATCCATGGAACAAACAAAACAAGCCCTGACAACTGATAAAATAATATAATAGACTTATTATTGAATTTTATTAGATGATTGGTTAATCGCATTCTAAATATTTTACTTTCAATAAAACACTTGGTATAGATTTGTAAAGGGTGTTTTTATGTGTGTTCGGCCTGGGTTTTTGTTGCGTTTACACTGTTCTGACCAGCTGGGGTCGCCATGGAGATGGGTGTCAGATTGAGTCGAAGCTTCGCCACGATACAGCACATTTGCTTAAACTGTTTCAGTGTTTCACAAAGCCTCGGCCTGCCCATCACTATAGGTAGGTATCTCAGGTGAGTATGGATCAATAGGTACAGCTGTTCTGCGTCTGGCACTCTGTGGGACTTTTATGTTGTAGGTTATCTGTGCAACGTCTGTGTCCTGTTCCTGTGGAGTTGTGTAGTTCTTTGTAGTCTTTCATGTTGATTAGTTTTCCCAGGGGTTTCCCATTCACCACTCCCCTTGTTATCTTGTTAGCCTTGTTCTCTGGTGTATTTATACCTCTGTGATTCAGTTGTTCTCTGTCAGTCGTTTAATGTCATGCAGGTTTACTCTGTTCCCCAAATTTTCTTTTGTATTTTTGCTCAGTGTTATTTTGTTCCTGATTTTTGATTGTTTATGTTCATTAAAATCCCCTGCATTTGGATCTGACTTCCCTGCCTTCAGTCCGTCTATTGATTCCAGTTCAATATACCGACCGCCCATAGAATGGATCCAGCAGGGAGATTGATGGTCCTAGGTCCGGTAGATCCTGTTCCGGTGGTCCCAGTTCCGGTGGTCCCTGTTCTGGTGGTCCCTGTTCAGGTGGTCCCAGTTCCGGTGGTCCCTGTTCCGGTGGTCCCAGTTCCAGTGTACCCTGTTCCGGTGGACCCTGTTCCAGTGTACCCTGTTCCGGTGGTCCCAGTTCCGGTGGTCCCAGTTCCGGTGGTCCCTGTTCTGGTGGTCTCTGTTCAGGTGGTCCCAGTTCCGGTGGTCCCTGTTCCGGTGGTCCCAGTTCCAGTGTACCCTGTTCCGGTAGACCCTGTTCCGTTGGTCCCAGTTCCGGTGGACCCTGTTCCGGTGAAACCTGTTCCGGTGGTCCCACTTCCAGTGGACCCTGTTCCGGTGGTCCCAGTTCCAGTGCACCCTGTTCCGGTGGACCCTGTTCTGGTGGTCCCAGTTCCAGTGTACCCTGTTCCGGTGGTCCCAGTTCCGGTGGTCCCGAGTCCTGACACGGCCAGGAGGGCTGTGCTTGGGTCCTTTGTGGCACCAGTCCTACGTGCTTGGGAGGAACACAGGGCCAAGTGTATTCCCTTGCCGCTCGGTCCGGCCCGAGCACAGAGTCCGGAGAGGGCTTGGCCCGAGCACAGCACAGCTGTTCTGTGTCTGGCACTCTGTGGGAGGTTATCTGTGCTTTGTCTGTGTTCTTTCCTGTGTCCTGTTCCTGTGGAGTTTTGTAGTTCTTTGTAGTTTTTCATAGGTATCTCAGGTGAGTCTGGATCAGTAGGTCGGTATGTTGCTTGGATTAGCGACGAGACCAGACACTAGTGAGGTGGAAGGTGACTGCTTAAAGGTGCAGTGTGTGATGACGAGGGTAATTGCTGGCAGGTGCAGGTGGTGGCCTGAGAGGATTATGGGAAGTGCTGAGGGTGAGTGATCTGGTGACTGTGAAACACATTTATGAAAGGCCGGCGGGTGAACAGAGGAGTGAATATTATAAAACAGTTTTTCATCCATTAACTGGATGCATGACATTTAGAAGTCTAGAGAACTACAATTTATTTAATAAGGGTTGAAGAGAACGCAGATATAAGGCTGTCTGGGTTTAGTATATAATATATTTTGGTTTCTGCAGAACAGTAGATAAGAGGGACTGAGACGATACTAATATTTTTAGCATCTCCAAACTAATCATTTGATGGAAGAATATACTCTGACAAGGAAAATAAATATAGCAGCTAAAATTATGAAGATAAACAATTCTGATAGGATTTATTGAACTATTTATGAACACCTGTTAAGTCAAATTAAGTTAATGAACTATGACTTGCTTTTCAAAATGCAAAACTGTCCTTAAGGGGGGCATTTTCCCCCACTCTACCCTAACATATTACAAAATAATTTTGACCCTAGCCTACTGTATCACATCTCAGAGGAAAATGCATTTGCAAGGAACAAACTATAAGACATTATTGGGTAATTACAGTAATAAGAATAAAGTCTACATGTATCAGACAATCAGAATATGTTATATAAAACAACAACAAGCGCTGTAGAATTATAATCATACACTGTTTGTTCGTCGGCCAGAGGAGGACTGGCATCCTGACTGAGCCTGGTTTCTCCCAAGGTTTTTTTTCCTCCACTCTGGCCCTGAAGGAGTTTTGGTTCCTTGCCACCGTTGCCTTTGGCCTTTGGCTTGCTCAGTTGGGGCCACCTAAATTTCAACTATAGCCTTCTATTAGCGATCTGCCCGCATTGACACTATATGATAATTGAAATTAGCTGATGACATCACCATTTCACCAGAGAGGCTGTACAAAATCTGTTGCATTATTTTCCTGTTAACACTGACTACGTTTACATGGACAGCAGTAATCTAATTATTGACCTTATTCTGAATAAGACAATAATCTGATTAAGGTGTTTACATGAGTTGCTTTTAGAGTAATCCATGTTCATTTTACATGTTATAGAACATAAATCGATTAAGAGCACACGTCATTACGTCTCCATGCCACGCCGTCCGACGTTCCCTCAAGAATTTCACGCAGTTCGTCTTTGTTATGGTACTACATACAGTTTTGGGTGTTTCATTTTTAATTTTACGAGAGTTTCAAGTGCAGTTAATTGTCCATGCTATACGTGCAAATAGACGACGGCGGATACAAATTCTCCAGCAACAGGCCTCCTCTGTGCTTTCAGTCGGCAGCATGTCATTCTTGCTTGAAGCCATGCTTCTCTTGTTTGCCGTCAAACGGTTGACCACTGAGTGTATGTGTCCTGTCGCAAAATGCGGCGAAAAATCCAAACGACGTTAATAGTTAGATTAAGGTGTGTACATGTCTACAATGCACTTCGATAATGCGACTAAAATAGGCATACTCCACATGTCTTAATTCGATTTTTGTTTAATTCGAGTATGGCTTTAATCGGATTAAGGTAATTAGAAATTGCTGTTTACATGGTAGTTTCTTAATCAGAGTATGGTCTTAATCAGATTAATATCGGAGTATTGTTGTCCATGTAAACGTACTGAGTGTGAAGCTGCTTTGAAACAATTGGACTTGTTAAAAGCGCTAAATAAATAAAGAGGACTTGAATTGACTTGAAGCACTGTAAAAAAATCTACTTAACAAAACCATTCATAGTACTAGTAGCAGTCTAGCACAGGGGTTTTCAAAGGGGTCCTTCAGAAGGTGCTAAGGGGTGCCCAGAAAATTTCAGATAATTAAAAGGAAAAGCAAAAATGAATAAAGTCTAAACGTTTCTCTCCTTCCTTGCATACATATTTTACAGAATTGTATACGTTTGCTTTGTATCATTCTGGTGAGTTTTCTCACTAAAGTCCCCTTTATCTCGCTCATTGGGGTTGTAGGGCAGTTTTCTTAATGCAGGATATAAGCAGCTTACATACATTTATTGTGAAAGTTGCTTATAAAAATATTTTTTCATTGGAAATGTTCTTCTTCAGGTTTATACAAACACCATTACGTGTCGCCAATTTAAATTGGGAAACAATATGTTATATTTATAATGTCACACTTACTATTTATCTAGTTTAAATGTTTTTTCGTTCATAAAAATAGATGGATTTTAGGAAGGGAGTCCCTCATAAAGGTTCATCATATTTGGGGGTCCTTGGCATCATAAAGTTTGAAAACCCCTGGTCTAGCAGACAGCATAATGATTAATTTCTTATTTACAGCATGTAGATGCTCGCGACAATATATAGCTAGTTTAATGGAGGTAAGACATGAAAAAGTTTTGTACTGTACACACACACACTCACACACACACACACACCAAGCAATTAGCTACAAAAAGAGAAGGCAAATGGCACTTTCTCGACGGTTCCTTGCTGCACTTCGACCAGAGTAACTTCCTGGGTTGCGACCGCTTTTGAACATTGTACAATATATTGGGGCTTGATATTATCAGCCTCCCGCGTTTAACATCAGAACTATTTTGGAGAGATAAGCCCTCGTCGTTTGTCTCAACATGTGTGTGGAATATCGAAAACAAAACTAACCCGGCATAACCAGAAGAGGTCGTGTTTTAAAAACGGAAGAAGTTAGACATAAGAGGCGTGTCCACAGACTACTTTCGATCTGTGAGGCAGAAATTAATATTGCAAATAAATATTCGCGACAGATCCCTGATATCTTCACTGTGAATACTAAGGTTGTCGAGTTCACTGAAGGAGGTAAGAACACGTTGTTGATCACTTTTCTGTCATAAAGCCTCTCAGTCACGAGATGAGTTTGACTCTGATCGATATCGTTATTTTTTTTCTAGACACGCAGCATAAGGTGTTTTATTAGTATTGTTATATATATTTTTTAGACTGGGGATCATCAGCTTAAAATAATTCAAATCGCTTGAATATTTTTAATCTATACACCATGATTCCTGGGTACAATATGTGCCTGTGTGAGTGTTATGATTGATTTATTAACTTAAAGTCACCATGAAATCAAAATTTTAGTTTGATGATGTGTTTTCCAGCGGGAGAGCAGCCTGTCACGTGAGACATCGCAGCACCAAGACAACGAATTCCCGAAGGACAAAATAAAGTCCCATCCTACATATTATATTTTATCATTCAAGCAGCCATTTTACCTCGACAACATCTCCGGTAACACCTTACTGTATGTGTGCGCTGATATTCATCCATTCATTCTTATCTAAAGCACAGATAATCACGGGTTAATGTATGACTCATGAAGAACTAATGTATTACTGCATCTAAACAAACTATTCAATATGATTAAAAAATTAAGTAATATATGAATCGCTAAAGTTTGAACCTTAAGGAAAGTTGGCTGGATATTCACAGATTTCAATTTCCTGGATCAATAGGTAGACTGAGTACAGTTGGTACAGAGGTACATTTGAGACACCTCAAATAACTTGCGTGCGCAACAATTCTGATCTGTGATATTTGCGTCGCACATGCGTATTAGAGCCATCTTCGATCATGGAAAATTTGAAGTACGTGCGCTTCTCCAGTCCAAAGATATCGGTGAAAGTTTTTTTTCTAAGGTCAATTTTTCATTTCACCACAGCTCTTCCACATCGAATAGCTTCTCATCCTTACATGATTAAAGTTAACTTACATTTTCGTAAAACTTAATCTGCTCTGAAAACTGGCGAATTACATGACTGTATGTCATGCAAGGCCATCGTTAAATCTGAAGAAATGTGCGAGGTGGTCAGCGGGGTACAGTTGAGACGCAGCGTATCAATTGTACCCGCACTATTGCGGCACAGGCAGTTTAGGTTGCACAGTGTAACTGTGAAGTCCTAATTGACATCTTTTCTAACATGAAGGCCATAAGGATATTACGCATGTTGTAAGATATGTGAGGTGGTAAACATGGGTACAGTTGATACACTGCAAAAAAATGCTTTCCTAGTTTGTATTTTTGTCTTGTTTCAAGTCCAAACATAAAAAAAAAAAAATGAAATAAATTAAGACGTTTTTTACTAGACAAGTAAAAATCTTGTTTTGGGATTTTTTAAAAAATGTTTCTAGTTTTTGCTTAAAATAAGCTAAATAATCTGCCAATGGCAATTTATTATTGATATATAATCAATTAAAATACTGAATGAAAAAAAAATCTCGTTTTTAAATGTATTTTACAAATTCAGAGAATTGGTTAGGCAGTTTTACAGCATTACGGATGGGTTTCTCAATTGTACTAGGGTACTGTTCGAAAACGCTTATTGTGTTTATGAGCTAATTGTGGCAAATATGACCTACTTATGGGTGTTAATAATTATTAATATTTTAGTAGACAAGTAAAGGAAATCTCATATATAAAAAAATCACTTCTTTTCAGTGGTGTGGTAACTGGAAAAGCAAAAAGTGTACCAACTGTACTCGGTCTACCCCTAACTCGTGAGCTAAACGCTGTTACTACACAAATTAGACTACAACTTTATTTTCCTCAAAACCAGATTTTCTTTTTATTGCTGTATAATTTTTCTTTATAAAAAAATAACTATAATATTTATATAATATAAATATATTTAATAACTTTACTGTAATACAATGTACTGTCCCCAAATTCAGTTCAGTTCACACATCACTGCTGTCCTGATTACATTTTAACTTTTGTTTTTGCAAGAAGTCTCTTATTCTCATCAAGCCTACATTTATTTAATCAAAAATACAGAAGAAAAAAAAACAGTAGCCTAATATTGTGAGATATTATGACATGTTCTTTTAAACATTTTATTAATCAAAGAATCTGTTCATCTTGAGTATCACAGCAGGTATAACAAATATTAAGCAGCACATCAAATCTGTGATTAGTGAAGGGTCATGTGACCCTGAAGACTGGAGTAATGATGATAAATTCAGCTTTGATCACATATACATTTTATTTTAAAGTATATTAAAATAGAAAACCATTATTATAATAATATTTCACAATATTGCTGTTTTTGATCAAATAAATGCAGGCTTGATGAGCATAAGAGACTTCTTTCATAATGCTGCATAATTATCAAAAAAAGTCCTTACACGCCACCATTTCACATAATTGGCCTGTAAGGGCACTTGGGCTTCATTAACTCTGATAGTTTCATCAAAAAGTACACGTGTATCAATATACATAAATACAAGTGAATTTAACATTACTTACATTAATGCGACTTTTGGTGCTGTGTGGTTTTGTGCAGTGCTTTGTTTGTTGTCAGTTAACAGATATTTCGTCAGGAAATCGTTCCACAAACGTTAGTTCGTCTGTCCATGTCATTGTCAAGCGATTTATGAATTAGAACAGAAAATAGATCAGCCAGTAAAACGCACGCAACGCCTCAGATCGACTGATATCAAGAAGAAAAAATTGCAGACTTTTGAGCAGTTTGTTAGTATTGGACACATTCTCCTTTTTTATTGATCACAAATATTATCATTGATATTTGTCTCAGAGGGGCACTTTTGATTAATTTTGAAAAAGGGCAGCCGCTCACGAGTTATGGATCCGGGAAATTCAAATCTGTGAATATGGAGCTAACTTTAGTGTCATCATGTGCTTATTCTCTAATAACACATTATATTAATAATGTAAACTCATATGTTGATTACCACAATGGTCAAAGATATGTACCTAAACGTCCAGTTGTCTGCTTTAAATAATCATTAGCTTATGATTTGCAAAGGTATCGTTATGTTATGACTTTATTTGTTAAAGTAAAGCACTGTTAACTAATTCAAAACCCATAACCACATTGACATATTATTTAACGGTCATCTGCCTCAACAAGTAAAGTCATAACATAATGATAAAACTAGAGATAAAACCTGGGGTAAGATGGGCCAGAAGGCCCTGAGTGTCATGTTGTTACTAGTGTTTATATTTTAAAATTTAATATTTATTGTAATTAATGGGGTTATTATTCAGTATTTCCATGAATTTCGGGCATCTGTGTTTTCATTAAAGCCTACAGGTTAGTTGAGTGAAATCATTCATTTTGCTTTCAGAGTGTTGCTATTATGACATATCTTCAGTTAATATAGGGGCAATTAAATATGTTAATATTCATATGCGTTAATAAGTTACAGAACAATTTTACCTTTCAGATTAATCTCTTTTACTGGGATTCTGCTTTGTCTGTTATTCGACTAAATTGTCAAAATGCAATTTTAAATAGAAAAGTGAATTTAATAAATATCAAAATATTAATAAGAATAATGTCAAAAGTCGTTTACTGTATACGTTCTGTAAAAGTTGACCCCCAGTAGTGAATGATTTAGTTTTATAACAACCAAATTAATTAGCAAATGTTTCTATTTATTTCCTATAATAACACATTTGCTGATGCACCATCATAAATATGTTATAATGTAAAAGTAAATGCACATTGTTCTTAAGGGGGGGTGCATCTTCCCCATCTGCATAGCCTCTTCTAGCCCATAGAGGCCATGTCGGACACAACTGTGAGTCAGAGAGGGTGACTAACACCTGCGTTAAACAGTAATGAGCAAAGTTGCGGCCATAACCAAACAACATTTTTTCAGTTGCATGCCAGCAGTTCAGCCGGTTTCAGAGAAGTGTAGCATTTCCAGGAACAAACTGCTACAGATAGAATAGAAATACAAAATACACAGTTCATGGGCGTCGCCATTGTATGTGGACGGGACAAGACCCACTCACTTTTATCATCTCTACCCTTAACCCATAAACACTTATTATTAAACACGTTAGATGCTTTGTTTCCACTTTTCTAATGTTTTCTTCATTTTCACTGAAAATAAATGCCTTTGTGATCTGATGTGATTGGAAAAGGGAGTAGAGCGAGCTCGGCTAAAGGCGGATTCAATCCTCGGATCGATTTGTGTCCAAACTTGATCCCATGCATCTTACCCCTTACACACTATTGCCTCAGTTTATGATTTAGTGATTTCCATAATTTTGTCTGGCCCAATCAATCGTTTAGTAATCGGCGGTGTATTTGTATTTAATGTAAATGGCATCTAACCTTACTCCAGTAAAAAAGACTACAACAAAGTCTTATGTTCCCCTTATAAGAAGAGCAGTTTTTGTATGATTGGCGGTAGCATATAAAATATGTTTTTATTGTTTCTTGTAGCCTGTTTCTGTGTATGTGGTGCCTCAGTTTTGTCGTGATTGCAGTGCAGACCTGTCTTTCTGCGAT
The DNA here is from genome assembly GCA_023029165.1 of Gobiocypris rarus. Lineage (NCBI taxonomy): Eukaryota > Metazoa > Chordata > Actinopteri > Cypriniformes > Gobionidae > Gobiocypris > Gobiocypris rarus. Next base: position 6,998,689 of record CM040910.1, on the reverse strand, counting down.
AGCCACGCTTTCCTGTCTGTGGCTCTCATTGCATTAATGTCTCAGCTGAGTTTGGATCCTGTTTTCTGTTTTTTTTTAATTCAATGGTGTACCATATTGTCTTTAATAATGTAATCCTTAATGCAGTAATTTGAGCAAATCTGATAAGTTTGGCAGTATTAAACTGTACAAAATACTAAGTTTTAAAAAATGCCATTCGGTGCAAATCCACTGCAGGCAATCTTGAAGAACCCGAGTGCAGTTTAATTTCCAAAACCCAAACATAAAACACAGGAAAAACAATACATCTGGCTTAACTAAACTAAACTAAATATGACTTGACATAAACTGCACTAACTCACCTAACATCAATATCAGACAAAGACACACGGCAAACATGAGGGCTTTGGCCATGTCCACACTAATATGGTTTCGTTTGAAAACGCATCTTTTTCTCTCGGTTTTGGCCTTCCGTCCACACGGAGACAGTGTTTTAAGCCAACGAAAACATACCTTTTTTTTATAAAAAAAAAACATACGAAAATGTAATATATGTAGCCTACTTTAAAAAATATATATATATTTTATTAACATAATGAACAAACATATATGGCATAACAAAGTAGAATACAACAATGTGTGGCATTAGTTGGAATCAGGGGATCCGAAAATTCTATCATAATATTTTAAACATGTTAAAGACTTATTGTTTTTTAACAATTTCAACAAAGACATAAAAGAGTAACGTTCGACTGTAAGCATCTTAAAGTTTGGGGCTGAATTAACATACTTTTGTTTATGTATATGAAATTTTGCCAACAGTATAAATAGATTAACAATCTTTGTTAACATGGTTTTCAAAATATACAATAATATCCTTTAATGTAACGTAATAAATAATCTTCACTAAATTAAAGATAAAATCTGCCAAAACCGTCCAAAACTTTTGGATATTTGTGTCATGTGTCAACAGTTCTTTCTCACATTTCCAAAAGGAGCACAGATCATCAATCTTGAAATGATTGAGTTAACAGGGTAAATGGTGTGCAACATTTTAAAATGCATCTCTTTAGTTTTATTATTAATACATTATTTAAAGGGGGTTAACCGAGCTGTCTTCCAATTAATATCATCAATAATAGAGTTCCAATAAAACTTTCCTCTAGGTATTATTTTATTTTGTTTTTGAATTTTTTTTTTTTTTTCACTCAGTTCAATGCCGTTCAATATTAATTTTGGGTATATTATTATTTGTATATAAAATATATTATATATTATTTTTTGATATATAGTGAATATGATTTCAAACAAAACCAAAGTAGGAGAAATAGCTTTAACAACAGAATTAAATTCCTTAAAATGCACAGGGAAACTGTGGGTTTGCATTGGTATTATTCCAGAAGAAAGAAGTGTGAGGGGAGAAATTGTGTGAATAGCAAATGTTCCAGGCTAAAAGTACTTGCAGGTGGGTTAGAAATATTAAAGTCACAAGTTAGCACAAATTCTTGACCATGTGGAATGTGGTTCCAAAGGGAGTTGCCATTAATCAAGCATCTTTTAAGCCAGCTGACTTTAAAAGTTATATTTACATCTCCAAAGTGAAGTATACCCCTACCGAATGACAGTTTCAGTGCAGATTCAAAGGGCTTTAAACCATACCAGACGATGAATAAGGGTCTTATCTAATGAAACAATCGGTTATTTAAAAAAAAAAAAAATCAAAAGTAGGCCGGGACTGGATTTAATCCGTGGGGAGTTGACTGGATCGTAGGAAGTTGGCCTTTGATAACTAAATTGAATGACACAGATTTGCAGTCACTTGTGGAGTGTTTTTAGTCCCGCCCTCCGCCGAGACATGAAGAGAACAGATGATGTTGCGAGGGGGAAGAGAGGTTGACGTTTCCGTTTGGGGACTTTAAATGAAATGTTGACAAATCAGCTTTACTCCAACAGCATTGTGTCCTACAGCAGAGCCTCTGTGTTTGTCTGTGAGCAGGAGATGGAGTTTCACCAGATGCTGTTACGGGTACAGGAGTCTCTCTCCGCCGATGAGGTGCAGGACATGGTGTTCCTGTGCTCCGATCTCCTCAGTCCTAAAGACCTCAGCACTGTGACCTCAGGCAGTCAACTCTTCATTCTTCTGGAGAACAGGGACCTGCTGTCATCGGAGGATCCATCTCTGCTTCTGGAGCTGCTCAGGATCATGAAACGGAACAGCCTGATCCGGAATCTGCACTTTGATGCTTTTACGCAAACCAACGACACGGAGTATCCTCAGCATATCTCCCCATACAGGTGAGGATTCAGCTGTTAGTATTCAGAGCTTATTCACAGCAGCGCTTGACGGGTATGAAAGCGAGGCTGAGAGGGATCACTGTGTTTTCAGTGGCATTCGCAGTAGAAAGCTCATAGATCACTTATCATTTTCCACCGCTCATGTTGTCTGGAGTTTTTTCCACTGAAATTTCTTGGAAAGGTATTTCTGCAGTGTTTCTATAAATAACAGTACAACCCACTGAAGAGATGTATGTCTATCCCTCACAGCCTCACTTTCATTCCCGGTGGCACTGCTGTGAAAAAGGCCTATAGAGATTGTTGACAGGGTGTGTTCAGGAATGTTGACCAGGAAAATGTACAAAAAGCACTTGTAATATTTAAAGGTAAAGTTCACCCCAAAAAAAAAAAAAAAAAAAGAACTCATTATCAAGTCATCCTAGGTGTATATGACATTCTTCTTTCAGACTTTCAGTATAATACATTTTCCTGACTCTTCCCAGCTTTATAATGGGAGTGAATGGAGTTTGTAAAGGCCAAAAAAGTGCATCCATCCATCATAAAAGTGTTCCACACGGCTCCGGGGGGTTAATAAAAACCTTCTGAAGCAAAGCCATGTGTTTGTGTAAGAAAAAGATACATATTTATAACTTTGTCAAATTGTCAAATTTCTTTGAAAAATCGCACCCATGATGTTCAATTCATACTGAATCATCCTGAAGAAGAACAGCACCCACACCAAAATCACTATTATCCACAGCTAACTTGAATGATCTGTTGAAATCAGGGGCAGAAATACCTTTATCACCAGCTAACTCATTCCCTACAGTAAAAGGACACACCAGATGGGTTAGGAATCTGGGAACAAAGTGCCACAACAAAATCCCCAGAGACATAACTTTACATGTTATGTAAAGGCATAGACAAAAATCCTCCACCAAAACCTTTGACATTACCTCTGAACCTTGAGCTGACTTTTAATTAAAGGATAAGACATCACATAGAACCACAGATTGAAAAGCTCTGCTTGCCTTCATTCAGATCTGAAGACACACACACAAAACCATCCATCAAAACTGATGATGAGCCAGCAAACACACCTTACTTGCATTAAGCATTAGCAACTGAGGATGCCAGAGAGGATTTCTGTTTCTTACTTAGAACAGGGCAATCTGTGATGAGATGGCCTGGTCTCTTACAATAAAAACAAACACTTTCTGAAATCGAATCTCTTCTTGGCAGGTGATGAGGCAAAAGGCACAGGCTTTACAAACTGGGCCTTAAACTCTGGGCCTGTTTGTCACCAAAATTACCTTATAGATTAAAACAAACTCATCTGCCAAGACTGCAGTTGTAAAGTCACTGCCTTCTTCTCATTCAAATTCACAACCTCAGTTTATAATTCCTCAAAAATGAGTTGTCTAAGATGTTCCTTACGCTCCACCTTCTGAGATGTACACCACCGATCAAACAGATTCTCCTTCTCTTTTGCAAACTCAACATAAGTGTGGTGAGCAAGTTTAGTACAACTTTGAAAGCACTAGCGGTAAGCATCAGGAAGCATCTTATATGCCTTTAAAATAGCTGCTTTAACCTCATCATTATTAGCTCTCTTCTCAAGGCTTAGCGCAATGAGCTTCCTGATATTTACCCACCAAGACACCTTGTAAAAACAACCACAGTTATTGTGTTTGATGTGCTTGCCACATGCTCAGAATGAGAAAAATATCTCTCGTCTTTCTCAGAAAAAAGGAGGCACTAACCTAATATGGCTACCCACATCAAATGGAGATGTAGTCACCTCAGCAGTAGCTGTTAAGCTTTTTTTTGGCTCATGGTTGCAGGCTTTATCTAGTGATTTTGGGTGTGTCACAATCAGCTTCCTAGTTCAGTAGTGCACTGATTGAGAGTAGCAGTCTCAATCGCAGTGCACTGAAACATTCGCTCCCTAAAAAGTCCCACGATACATTGCAAAACCCAGGGTGCATGGATGCTCACTATGTGTCATATGTCTGTCTTGTTCTGTGGTGTGTTTGTCATGTGTTTGGTATGATGTCATGTCTCTGGTCTCTTGTCAACCCGTCCATCTTGTTATACGGTTATTGGTTCATTTGCACCACCTGTTCTTCCCCATTACCTGCCATGTTTGTCCCCTATTCAATCTCCTTGTGTCTTCAGTCCTGTGCTGGATCGTTGCCTTGTGTTGTCTGTTCCTTGTTGTGCTACACGTCCTTCTTCTAGTGTTTTTTTTGTATTTCTGGTTTGGTTTTTCCTCCCTCTGGGAGTTCATTTGTATTTGTTTTATTTTATTGTTAATAAATCACCTTCACCTTCCTGCAATTTAGACCTCACTCCCTTTTCTCTCAACCATTCCTGACACTATGTTCCACTCACTACACACAACGACACGCGATTAAATGTTTTTACAAAGTTTTTATTCCAGGATAAACATACATCGTTAGACATGTAATTTAGGACTGTAATTCAGAGTGTAGAACACAATCTAGCTAACACATAATTTATTTAAGGCTGAAATGTTGCGTGTATATGTAACAAGCAAAGTATCACACTGTACTTTATATATCATTACAAGTAATTTCAGACAGATATCAGATATCCCATTCAAAGAATGGCCTTCTCAGCTGCCATAGTTGCAGCTCTTGTGTCATCAGAACAGGGTGTTCATTGCACCACCGTTTCCGTTTAAACAACGCGTTGTACCCTGATGTAGAGGGTATACGTGTGCCGGAGTGACTGCAGTCACGTGCAATGAGTGGCAAAAAGAATGAGCATTTTCGCAGTTCCCCTATTAAATCCAGTCACGCACCTGCTCTTCTGCTACTCAGTCAGGCTGAGAGGGGCGTGTTCCGGCGGGAAAGTGATGTCCATGCATACCCTCTATACAGGGAACTAGAAGAAAACAAACAACAGGACACAACACATGCTAGCAACATACTAAATCATGTTAGAAACATGTTAAAACTTGCTATCAAAGTGCTAACAACATGCTACATGCTAAACATCTAGACTACAGAGACAACATCAGACTTTACTCATCTAGTTGTGTTTGGCGTAGTGTTCTGCGGAGACCGTATTTTACAAGGAACTAAAAATATTGACCAGTATTTATTTTTCTCCATTTCAGACAGCTGTTGTACAAGGTGTCAGAGTCCATCTGTGATCAGGACCTGAAAAACATTAAGTTCCTACTGATCCAAACACTATCGCGCAAAAAACTGGAGAAGGACACGGTGAGAGACGCCGTCACGGCCCCAGTTCTCATTTCTGCATGTGGTGTTTGACTAAACCTTCTTTAAAAACCATGTCTTTTAGACGCTGTTGCAGTTGTTTTTGGAGATGGAGAAGGAAGACCTTTTGGGTGAAGATAATTTGGACACTTTGCAGGAAATTGTAGCAAGCATCCATCCTGGTTTAGAAAAAATAATTGTTCAATACAAAACAGAGTGTTGTGAGTGTGACTTTTATTATTTAATGATGTCATGTGTGGAATAGATATCTATGATTTATTAATGTGCCACTCTTATATTTAAAATAAGGGAAACTACTGTAAATCAAGACTGAAGTGATATTAACCCTCTGAGGTGTCTACAAAAATGATGTTGATTGATTTTATGCATGTACAATCTACAATGTGAATCAAATAATTATTATATTTGTATTATAATTAGAATAATTGTATTATTTTTTTGTCCTATTGCAGTTGGTGGGATGGTTATTGCTCAGGAGATTGGGATTCATTCTTCCGCGTCGTACACACCAGCTCCGGTATAACTTAATTTGCGTAATTTGCATTCATTACTGTTCAAAAGTTTGGGGTCGGTAAGATTAAAACATGTTAGAAGGTTGCACTTATTTGATCAGAAATACAGTAAAATATTAATATTGTTAAATATTATCACAATATAAAACAGCTGTTTCCTATGTGATTATAGTAAAGTGTAATGTATTCCTGTGATCAAAGCTGAATTTATCATCATTACTCCAGTCTTCAGTGTCACATGATCATTCATAAATCATTCTAATATGAGGATTTGATGATCAAAACATTCATTATTATTAATGTTAAAACAGTTGTAATACATTGTAATGTATTACAATAAACTGTAAAAAACATTGTAATAAACTGTAATACATTCTTTGATGAATTGAAAGCATTTATTTGTAACATTATAAATATCTTTACTTGGGATGGGCATGATTAATCGACGATCGATAATTGATCGTTAAGAATTTCGTCGATCACGTTAATTTGTTATTGATTAATGTAATGCATTTTTTAATCTAATGCAGGTTGCGTTGCGTAGTGTGAGTCAGCAATTAAACGAATTTCACTGTGTGGCAGCAATTAAACATTTTACCACCAGGGTGCAATACCACTCAATGCGAGGCTGGCATCGAAGCAGAACTTTCTGAGGGAGACTTCCCCACCCCTGAACTGCACATCTACAGACTGGTGAAAAGTGAACGGAATAAGGTTTCCCGGGCTGGTCAAGTTAGCGCGGAGGTCTGTGCATCCCGGTAACGTCAGTCCCCTCAGAGCGGGTGTTTTCGGCGGCTGGACTGACTGTCACCAGGTTGCGGCCGGTCACATCTGACCCCAGATCATGTCAACATGCTTATATTTAGCACAAAACATGCGTGATGGTGGCAGTTTTTACCACAGCGGTGGCTAGGTCTGTGCCGGTGAACGTGACATCCACTCTAGCGGTGGTAGAGCGCCAACATGGTGGCTGTGTAGCACCGGCGGTGGTCGGCCAAACAATATTTTTTTTTGTATGTGAATGCTGTTTTACGTGAATATTATGACAGGAGTGAAGCACAATGCTTTATTTACAAAATAAATAATAGGTTCGCAATTAAATGTTACCTCGCAGCCATGGAAACATAACATTAACGTACATGAAACATATGTTCGTTTTGCCTAACTGAGCGTAGTTTAACTGTCTGCCACAAGTTGATCTTGTAAAAAAGGTCTCATCGAGGAAAAACACGCTGTATTTTTGTATTCATTGTATTTTTTAAATTATAAAAGTTAAATTATTAATTTTATTATAAAAGATATTAATGATTAATCGATAGTCGATCGTTAATTCTCCCGACGATCGACTAAGAAAATTTAATCGAATGCCCATCCCTAGTCTTTACAGCCCCCCACCCTTACTGACCCTAAACTTCAGAGCAGTGTTTATGATGTATATGGACTACTTGTTTGTTTGTTTTGGTGCTCGACAGTCATTGTATGGAAAATAGCAGCATGGACATTCTGCTAAGCATCTCATTTTGTGTTCCACCTTGTTAAAATAGCACTTACTATGCAGCTGTAAAACTTTGTCTCTTTCTGTCTTCGTTCCACAGCTCTCGCTGCTGACACCAGTCTCATCAGGTGAATTTACTTTACATGCTTTGCAGAAAGTAATCTCTACAGCATGACATAAGCTGCAGAACTGATGCCAGCTTTGATGAATTGAATGTTCAATGTGTAAAGTTTTAGATAGAGTTTCTACAGCTGGAATGCGAATGTGTCATTTTATCTCTATAAAGTCACCTTTATTTATATAGTGCTTTATACAATACAGATTGTCTCAAAGCTTAGCAATATAAATCTGAGTATCACGAGGTAACAAGGAAAACGTCTAGGTTACGTATGTAACCCTCGTTCCCTCAAGAAGGGAACGGAGACGTACGTCAGAACTGACCAACGAATTGGGATCTGTTTTCAGAGACCGACCTACTTCGAGTGATTAAAAACGAGCCAGTGGACATTGGCATGCGGTTCACCCATTCCACGCACCGCCCCGCTGCGCGGGTATAAATGTGGAATACCGCATCTTTGTTTTTCAACTGAGGAGCCGAGATAAGTGACTCTGCCCTTCAGCTGAAGCACAGCACCTGGCGACGGGACGTACGTCTCCGTTCCCTCCTTCAGGGAACGAGGGTTACATCGTAACGAGGCGTTCCCTTTCAGTCGGTCACGTTCGACGTACGTCGGAACTGACCAACGAATTGGGATCCCTACCAACATGCCAGGGATGCTGGCCCTTCCAGCGCCCTGCCTGAGCTCGCTGGACCAGTCCTATGTTGGAGCGGGAGTCAGGGCTCCCGGCAGGGAAGGACAGTCACTGCTGTTCCTGCAAGACCCACTCAGCATGACTATTGGATAACGGCATGCCTGGACACCTGTTCTAAGGGTACTCCCGCCCGTAAAAATGAAGGGTCCAACCACGGGCTGAAGGTTTGGCGGCAGTACGGGGTGACTGGGACCCGGTACCTGCCGCTCTTCCACGCCCATCTCGACTCAGCCATGAAGCCAGTGCTGAAGCGGTCTCATATATAGCAATCCGAGCGGCGTTACCGCGGCTGCAGATGCCATATGCCCCAGGAGCCTCTGAAAAAATTTCAGTGGGACCGCCGTCCTGCCCTTGAACGTATTCAAGCAGTTCAGCACAGCCTGGACTCGCTCTTCTGTGAGGCGCGCAGTCCGGTTGACCGAATCAAGCTCCATACCGAGATAAGAGATCCTCTGTGTGGGACAGAGTTTGCTCTTCTCTCGGTTGACCCGAAGGCCCAACAGGCTGAGGTGACGGAGCACCATGTCCCTGTGTTCGCACAACTGCTCCCGAGACTGGGCCAGTATCAGCCAGTCGTCGAGGTAGTTGAGGATCAGAACGCCGCGTTCTCTGAGCGGAACAATGTTTGCCTCCGCGACCTTCGTGAAGACGCTGGGCGACAGGGACAGCCCGAAGGGCAGGACCTTATACTGATATGCCCTCCCTTCGAACGCAAAGCGTAGGAACGGTCTGTGTCTCGGGAGAATGGAAACATGAAAGTACGCGTCCTTCAGGTCGATCGCTGCGAACCAATCTTGGAGACGGATGCACTCGAAGATGCATTTCTGCGTCAGCATCCTGAACGGGAGCTTGTGTAGGGCCCGATTCAGAACACGCAGGTGCAAGATTGGTCTTAACCCACCGCCTTTCTTGGGCACAATGAAGTAAGGGCTGTAAAACCCTGACTTCATATCGGCTGGAGGAACCGGCTCGACTGCGTCCTTCGCCAGTAGGACATCGATCTCTGACCGCAAGACATGGGCATCGCTGCTCCGCAAGGAGGTGAAGAGGATGCCCCTGAACTTGGGAGGCCGGCGAGCGAATTGAATCGCGTAGCCGAGTCTGATGGTACGGATGAGCCAGCAAGACGGCCTGGGGAGACCTAGCCAGGCCCTCAGGGACCGTACAAGCGGGATCAACGGCACCACAGATGTACCCGTTGTGGGGCAGCGAGGCGAAGTGCTCCAGTCCGATTTGGGAGGCCCGAGGGCGGCCCGGAGTGTTGTCTGAGCACTCCTGGTTTGGACAGAGGGTGGGTGGGAAGGCCTGGTGGCGTCCCCAGTGCCCACTCTGCTGCCCACTGCCCGGAAGCAGAGAGGTGGAATATTCAGCCCCGACTCGGGAGGCCCGTGGGCGGCCCGGAGTGTTGACCGAATATTCCAGGGTAGGGCAGACCGTGGGTGAGAAGGCCTGTTGGCGTCCTCGGTGCCCACGGTGCTGCCCCCTGGCTAAAAGAGGGGAGGGACCGAACTTTGTCGGGCTCACTCCTATCTGCCAAGTTAGCCTCAGGTTCCTGGACCACTAATGTGGACATCGCCTGACCCAGGGCGCGCGCAGTGACTTCCACCACTCGTAGAGCAAGGTCCATCACCGCACGGAGTTCCTGCATAACCCCTGAGTCGGGACTACCCTCGTGCATGCAGGACAGAGGGCAGTGAGAGAGGCAAAAACTTATACAGATTATGGCCCCTCTGGTGTTCCATATTTTGACACCAAATAGTTCCACACTGCTAAATTTTTCCAATGCACATCCAGGCAACCACCCAGGAAAGCATGGCTGTCAACTCTGAATCTGATTCAGCAAGAGCACACACTATTATAGTGGGAAACTCAGCCTGATCCTCTCCAGCGTATAACAGCCCTCTCTCCGATGCAGCAGTTGACATCTGTCCTCTGCCAGAGCCACAAATGAGACATTAGGTCCCCTCTTTTTTCAAAAAAGCGTGATCACGTCGGCACGTTGTTCGTCTCACCTTTCTCGTTAGGGCTCGAGCGTTCAGCGCGCCGTGTGCCATCGAGCGCCGGCTGACAGCGGGGGTTGTCACGGCATGGATCACCCACGAAAGCAATCTCACCTGTTTACATGTGAGAGAGATTGTGGCCGTCGAATGAGGACAGGAAACAACCGCATCCAGAAACACACGGTTTGAATGACATCTTGAAAAAGACGCAGGGTCAAACCGTGTTGCTCTTTTAGAAGGAAACGCTCCTTTAGAAGTGCTGAAGCACTCAGGGAGATGACCGCGGCTCACAGCAGTCCGAAGGCAAGCCTGCTTGTGAGCACTCAAGGAAAGCCCAGTCAACCAACACAGGAACAAGTGTATGTTGCAGTGGCCACTCGCTGACTCGCACCGTCACACCAGCACCCAGGTAAGAGAGCGATCCTCCCCGAGACTCGTCTAAACACTCTTCGTAGAAACAGCTTGACACAGCAAACTATTCGGCTCTGAAGTTAAAAAAGCAAAGATGCGGTATTCCGCTTCCGTATTTCCGTGAAACGCATGCCAATGTCCGTTGGCTCGTTTTTAATCACTCGAAGTAGGTCGGTCTCTGAAAACAGATCCCAATTCGTCGGTCAGTTCCGACGTACGTCGAACGTGACCGACTGAAAGGGAATGAACGCAATGCTTCCCTAATGATATCTCCCAAGGGTAGCATGTACAGGGTGAAAAGCAACAGTCCTAGCACTGAGCCTTGTGTAACTCCATACTGAACTTGTGATTGATATATCTCTTCATTAACTACAAACACTCCGGGGGACACTAACTGATAACGGTCAGATAAGTATGATTTAAACTGGGTGCGTACAAGGTGCTAAAAGTGCTTGAAGTACTTGAATTTGACTTTTTGAAATGAAGGTCCTGGAAAACCCTTGAAAACAGCAATATTTATGAAAAGGTACTTGAAAAGTGCTTAAATTATTAAAAGACAAATGTGAAATTAGTGTTTAATTTTATTGATAAAACTTAATAGTGACATAGATATAGATCCGTTTCGCATGACTGAGTGTGATATTGCTCATATAAATACATACAATGAACAAAATTTGAAACGCAACACTTTTGTTTTTGCCCCCATTTTTCATGATCTGAACTCAAAGATCTAAGACTTTTTCTGTTTACACAAAAGGCCTATTTCTCTCAAATATCGTTCACAAATCGGTCTAAATCTGTGTAAGTGAGCACTTCTCCTTTGCCGAGATAATCCATTCACCTCACAGGTGTGGCAAATCAAGATGCTGATTTGACAGCATGATTATTGCACAGGTGTGCCTTAGGCTGGCCACAATAAAAGTTACCAGTCCTTGTGCTGCACTTTATTTGTTTTATTTGTTTATTTTTATTGATCTATTTATTCTTTTTTAGATTTTGAAAGATAATAAAGATATTGTTTGATAAGTGAGAAAAGTCCTGGAATTTCATTTTACAGTATCTGTATCCTGAACCCTGTTTAAACCATGCTAACCCAATTCCACTAATGCCAACATCATTTTAGAGTCTATTCAAAAGAATGTTGTGGTCGATAGTATCAAATGCAGTGTAAGATCGAGTAACACTAATAGAGAGACACAACCACGATCAGATGTGTAAGAGTAAGTCATTTGTAACTCTGATGAGGGCAGTCTAAGTGCTATGATACAGTCTAAATCCTGACTGGAAATCCTTACAGATGCCGTTTCTTTCTAAAAAAGGAGCATAGTTGTGAGGGCACTGCATTTTCTAGTATCTTTGACAGAAAGGTAGATTCAAGATCGGTCTGTAATTAACTAGTTAAACGCATAGTTCACCCAAAACTTTAAATCCTTTCATCATTTAAACGCCCTCAAGTGTTTCCAAACCTGCATGAAGTTCTTTCTTCTGCTAAACACAAAAGAAGATTGATGAATAAGATTCATTTTGGGGTGAACTATGCCTTTAAGTTCACTAGGATCAAGCTATGTTTAAAATAATGCAGTTATTGTTTAATAATCATAATATTAATAATAGGATCTATGACTTCGGGAAGCATCTCTTTCAGGAGATTCTTATTTGTAGCATTTCTTTTTCTGTATTTTTTAGAATTTTATACTTTTCCATGGCACACCTGACAACCTAGTGTGCCGCGGCACATTGGTTGGGAAATACTGCTGTAGGATGCGGTTGCATGGTTATCATTTTCTCTCTAATAGTATCAATCTTGCAAGTAAACAAATGCATAGTCATGGTCAGCCACTGTATCAAATAAATACTTAGGGTTTGTTCTCTTCTAAGAGAGTTGAAAAGTATGCAGATTAAAAGTTTTGAAAGGGGTGATTGCCCCTTTTTACAAGATGTAAAACAAGTCTCTGATGTCCCCAGCGTGTGTATGTGAAGTTTTAGCTCAAAATATTTTTTATAGCATGTTAAAATCGTCACTTGACAATTCACTTGAGGGTGAGTAAAAACGTGCTGTTTTTGTGTGTGTCCCTTTAAATGCAAATGAGCTGCTGCTCATGGGGCGGAGCTTCAAGAGCTCTTGTTAGCAGCTTTGATAACCTCATGCAGACAGGCAATGAAACTGTCCGACTCCGGATTGATCATAAAAGGCTAAACAATGATGGAGAGACTCGAGATGTAGAATGAGACGTTTCTGAATGGATAGTTGATGAATTTATGAAGCTGATGTGGAGTTAACCATCTTCAATCATTGACTAGCATATTCTGTCATGATAATCTCACCCCCTTTGATGCGTGTTCCTGGGGGCAGGGTTTATGTAAATGTCAGGGTTAGTGATGTCACTAACCCGGGAGGAAGCTTGTGTAGTCCCTACCAGCCGTTTGTTGTAGTCCTTAAAAAGCGATTTCTGTAAAAGTAAATATCTCCCTTTGCTTTGAACTTTGAGCGTCGTAACTTTGCAGATGTTGTTTATGCTCAAACAGCAACATCCCACACTAACTAAAGTTAAAAAAGTCAAATCATAATCAACCACCCCTTTAAGGCCTTTTTGTATGCAGTAACACTGTCCTTTTACAAAATGCGAAATACCTCTAGTATAGTTTTCTTCTAGCTGTACTCCTTTGTTTGGGCTGCTCTCTTGAGGGCACAAGCATGCGTGTTATACTGTGGCATCTGACTATCATCTTCAAGTGCAAAAGAGCAATTGTGTCTAAACCAGACACAGGTGTCAGTATAAAAACCAGAATAACTACCATTTTGTCTAGCAAAACATAATCTAGAAATTACTTGGTGCATTTTAAAGATTATACTAGAAAATTCCTGGGAATTCATGCAAATTTAAATGTACAAACATTATCAATATAGCCAACTCGAAACTTATTTGGCGTTGTTCTTTTTGGCAGTTGGTACAATGGAGGATCAGGTGGACAGACTTAGTCTGACTGGAGGAGCATCTGAGATTAGTGAAGGTACTGTAGTAAATGTCCAATACCACACCATGTTTGGTCTCTGTTTTTAACCTATACTAAAAATGTCTCATCTCTTTGTCTTAGACCAAAGCCATCATATGGAATCCAGCTCACACTTGCCCTTGACTGAAAATCCAGAGGTAATCTCCAACCTTTCACACATTAGGTCTTTATTCTGGGTTCAATACACGTCAAGTGTAATCAAACATATACAATCATATTTTAGATTTTCGACACTGCTATCTTTATCACATTAAGCCACATTACACTCTTTCTTTGTAACTGTTTTCTATTTTCAAAATATTTTGAACAAGTCTGCATTTGAAATTGTGGGCGACATTTCCAGTTTCACGTTTGCAAGAGAACATAAGTCAAGTCAAGTCAAGTCAACTTTATTTATATAGCGCTTTTAACAATGCAGATTGTTTCAAAGCAGCTTCACAGTGTTAAACAGAAAAATAATGCAACAGAATATATTTCGATTATCATACAGTAACAATGTGGGCTTTAGATCAGTAATTAGATCAGTAATTTGGTCTATATGGTTAATTTAGTTTAATAATTAGATTTATTTTGAAATTTATTTGAAAAATAGTTTTTCCCCAACTGAGCAAGCCAAGCCAGAGGCGACAGTGGCAAGGAAACCAAAACCCCATCAGGAGACCTAATGGAGAAAAATAAACCTTGGGAGAAACCAGGCTCAGTCGGAGTGCCAGTTCTCCTCTGACCAATTAACAAACAGCGTATTATTATTATTATTACAATTATTATTTTAAAGGTCAGAGGTCATAATCGATCTGAATATTCGAAAGATCTGAGGCAACACGCCGGAGACGGGTTTATTGAGGATGATGTATCGATTAACTAATTATTAAAAAATAAATCATTTGAAATATCAGAGTCATTACGCCGGAGACAGGTTTTTATTGAGGATGCCGTATTGATTAAACAATTACTAAAGTGTAATATTCGAAAGAACGGCGGCAAGACTCTGGAGACGGGTTGTTTTGAGGATGACATATCGATTTAAAGAATTATTAACTAGGACTATTCAAACAATCGGAGTCATCCCGCCGGAGACAGGTTTATTGAGGATGCCGTGTCGATGAGGCAGCTTAAGGGGGAGTCTAAATGACACGGTTTCTGCAGACACTTCAGGATCATGTGTTGGTCACATCTGGGTGCAGGTCCACCGTCTGATATGGATACAGCCTGGATCCGGCTGACTGCAGTAGACCTCGGGATAAAACAGAGATACTAACATTAGCGTAGATGCCATTCTTCTGATGATGTAACGAGTACATTAGGTGTTATGGGAAGTGTTCCCGGTTCCGGCTGACCTAGATAATGCAGCCTAATAATCATTTAATTGAAAAAAGTGTTTTATGTGTATGCCATAGTAAAGAGATGTGTTTTTAGTCTAGATTTAAACTGACAGAGTGTGTCTGCTTCCCGAACAATGCTAGGAAGACTGTTCCAGAGTTTAGGTGCTAAATAGGAAAAGGATCGACCACCTGCAGTTGATTTTGATATTCTAGGTATTATCAGCTGGTCAGAGTTTAGAGACCGCAGTTGACGTGATGGAGTATAATGTGTTAAGAGCTCACTCAAGTACTGGGGAGCTAAACCATTTAGTGCTTTGTAAGTAATAAGCAAAATTTGTATGCAATGTTTAATAGGGAGCCAGTGCAGTGTTGACAGAACCGGGCTAATGTGTTCATACTTCCTGGTTCTAGTAAGAACTCGAGCTGCTCCATTCTGGACCAGCTGGAGTTTGTTTATTAAGCGAGCAGGGCAACCACCCAGTAGAGCATTACAATAATCTAGCCTTGAGCTCATGAACGCATGTACTAACTGTTCAGCATTTTGCATTGAGAGCATGTGCCGTAATTTAGATATATTTTTAAGATGGTAGAATGCAGTTTTACTGATGCTAGAAACATGGCTTTCAAACGAAAGATTGGTATCAAAGAGCACACCCAGGTTCCTCACTGACGACGAGGACTTGACAGAGCAGTCATCGAGGGTTAGACAGTATTCTAGGGCACTACTTGTGGAGCTTTTTACTTGAGGAGCCGGTGATTAAAAATTCTGTTTTTTCTGAATTAAGTTGCAGGAAATGACTGATCATCCAATTTTTTATATCAGCTATACATTCCGTTAATCTTGTGAATTGGTAAGTTTCTTCAGGGTGTGAAGAAATATAGAGCTGAGTATCATCAGCATAACAATGAAATCTAACGCCATGCTTCCTAATAATATCTCCCAGTGGTAGCATGTACAGGGTGAAGAGCAATGCCCTAGCACTGAGCCCTGCGGTACTCCATACTGAACTTGTGATTAGTGTGACATCTCTTCATTTACTGCTACAAATTGATAACGGTCAGATAGGTATGATTTAAACCATGCCAATGTAGGCCCACTAATGCCTACATAATTTTCGAGTCTATTCAAAAGAATATTGTGATCGATAGTATCGAATGCAGCGCTAAGATCGAGTAACACTAACAAAGAGATACAACCACGATCAGATGATAAGAGTAAATCATTTGTAACTCTGATGAGGGCAGTCTCAGTGCTATGATACAATCTAAATCCTGACTGGAAATACTCACAGATGCCATTTCTTTCTAAAAAGGAACATAATTGTGAAGACACTGCCTTTTCAAGTATTTTTGAAAGAAAGGGTAGATTTGAGATTGGCCTGTAATTGACTAATTCTGTAGGATCAAGTTGCTGTTTTTTAATAAGTGGTTTAATAATAGCCAACAAGTGTATGTATATTATGTTATACTGGACAACCTGCTCAACTGCTCAAATCAAACCAGACATTCTTCACATTCACACACAATAACACTGTCTTCTTTTGAATGCTAGATCCATCAGTATGAGATGAAAGGGGACAGGAGAGGAGTCTGTGTCATTATTAACAACTATGACTTCACTGCAGGCGGGATGCCAAAGAGAGAAGGAACAGACATTGACAAAGGTTATTGTGACAAACACAACAACTTACACCAATCATCATGCCAATAGCCTGATAACCATCATTATTAGCATGCTGGTTGCACAGTGGTTTTTAGTGTGTTTCTGTGGTTGCTTGGGTGTTTTTTAGGAGCCCAAGTCAAAAGAGCCTAGCGTTTATGATATTCTGGTCTCTAGATATGGTGCTGCAGAGGAAATTCCATGAATCAGAAAGTCTCAGTGAGCAAATCACGCAAAAATAGCTCTTTAGCTCCGCCCATTCCCACAAAGCACTGCGAGTGACAAAAGTCAAGTCTCACTATACTGTCAAAACGCGTATATGCACATTTTACAATAAACAAAAAATATATTGTTTCTATAATCACAATCTTTAAAGGATTAGTTCACTTTAAAATGAAAATTACCCCATGATTTTAAACTTACAGAAAAAGCGTAACTGGCGTTTGACGTAGCGTAAGCATTTTGAACTGCAAAAGGCATAACTTTTTCGTGAGTTTAATATGGAAGGGCGGTCTTGAGGAAGCTTGATATTTTACTTTATAAAGTTTTAAATATGGATATTTTTCTTACAAATCCCCATGGATTAGCTTCAGAAGGCCTTCAAACTCGTGAGCCCCGTTCACTGCCATTATAAAGATTGTAAGAGTCATATATTTTCATTTTAAACTGAACTAATTCTTTAAACAATATTTTATTCTTCTCCATCATTTTTAATTGGATTATGTCATTTGCAATGCTTAAAGACCCCCTGTGATGATCAATTTTTAATGTTGTTTATAAGTCTGTGTGGTGTTTTTAATATGCATTTAAATGATTATTTCACTTTAAATTTACTCACCCCCCATCCCATCCAAAATGTTCAGGTCTTTCTTTCTTCAATTGACAAGAAATAATTTTTTTTGAGGAAAACATTCCAAGATTTTTCTCCATATAATGGACTTCAATGGGAACCAATGGTTGAAGGTCCAAATCAATGCAGTTTCAGAGGAAGGGCTTCAGAGGCTCTGCACGATCCCAGAGGAATAGGGTCTGATCTAGACAAACCATCGGACATTTTCTAGGAAAAATTGCTCATCTTGCTCTGCGGCTCGTGCAATCACGTTGGAAAAGTCACATTAGACATAGACGGAAGTACTGCCCCAAGCGAACGTTACCAAAAAACTCCATCTCCAATTTCTAAATCGTCTGACATCGTTGTTTGATTTTTTTTTGCTAAAGGATGTTTGTTTTGTCTCCGCATGTGCGCTTTTGTAAACACGGGGGCGGTACTTCCACCAATGTCCAGCTTGACCTTTCCGACATGTTTATGCAATCCGTGGTGTTGCAGAGCCGCATTTTTTATTTTTTAGAAAATGACTGATGGTTTCGCTAGATAAGAGTAGATAAGTAAATTATTAGGACATTTTCATTTTTAAGTGAACTAATCTTTTAAGACAAACCATGTTCAAATTCATAAGTCAACACCATTGCTGAGTATTTTCTGTTTAAAACTACAGTGAACCAAGGACAGTCTCCAAAACGTGGTCACAAACTACCTTCTAACAATCACTTCAACATGTGATCACCAACGAGTGGGTTTCTGAGCTGGCGTGAATGAGTGACTGGAGGCGGGGCTAATTTGCATATTCATAGAACCGTGTATATTGAATGAGGCAAGGGTATAGAGTTACATTCAAGATATTTTAAGCGTTTAAATATGTCATTTTGGTGATCAAAGATGAGATTTAAGTTGACTACAGGGGACTTTAATGGAATGGATAGTTCTTTCTCTACTTTAACCACTAGTCTAGTTCGGCTTGCATAGACTAGTAGAGTACTTTGACCACTAGACGGAAGCAATCAAGTACTCGCGCGCACAATAACCATAACCTCACATGTCGACATGCTTGTTTTTCTTAATGCAAACCAGTGAGCCATGACCATAGAGGAAGATGACAACAAGTAAACCACTTGATTTTTGTCCTATTTTATGAACTATTTTGAAGTGGTTATTTGGGTTCGGTGCGTAACTTGTGTTTGTTCCCGTACAGAGAGTCTGGAGGCTGTGTTTCAGTGGTTGGGCTTTGAGGTCCTGTCCGAACAGAACTGTGATCGCGAGCGCACGCTGCAGGTGTTGAGGGATCTGGCTGCTCGTGACCACACGCTGGCGGACTGCGTGGTGTGCTGCGTTCTGAGCCACGGACGTGTAGATGGTGTCGTCGGGGTAGATGGAAAGACTGTCACCTTTAGAGAGCTGATGGAGACTCTGAGTCCATATCAGTGCTCCTCCCTTTACCAGAAACCCAAACTGTTCTTCATCCAGGCCTGCAGGGGTACCGACAACCAGAGACCAGTGTTTCTTCAAACTTTCTCAGGAAATGAGGACACGCTAGTCAGCGATGCAGCTGTACCCAAAGACTCCATCCCTGAGGCGGCGGACTACCTGTTTGCCATGTCCACTGTGCCACACCATGTCTCATACAGGGAAAAAGACAAGGGAACCTGGTTCATACAGTCCCTCTGCCACAATCTACAACTGCTGGTACCAAGGTGAGCACACCTGTAAAGACAACATGATCCTATTCCCATGAATGGTAGCCTATTTTTCATAATATCGAGAATACAACGAAAGGGGTTATCATTAGTAGAGTTTGTACAGGACTGTGTCATCTGACTTATTCAAACGGGCCGATGGCTCTCCCTCATGTTCTCCCAAACCCGTAAGACCTTTGTTCATCTTCAGAACACAAATGAAGATATTTCTGATGAAATCTGAGAGCTTTCTGACCATAGACAGCAATTTAATGAACACTTTCGAGGTCCAGAAAGGCAGTCAAGACATCATTAAATAGTCATGTGACTCCAGTGGTTCAATCTTAATGTAATGAAGCGACGAGATTACTTTTTATGCGAAAAAAATAACAAAAATAACAACTTAGTCTCCTACACGGTTTCCGTTGTAAATACAGTGCATTTCCCGCATCATCATCACACGCATGCGTCGTGGTGCTCACGTGAACAGCATCGGCTGCCGAAGAACTCGAAAGAGCAACGGAAACTGCATAGGAGAAGAAATCGCACAAAAAGTATTCTCGTCGCTTCATAGCATTAAGGTTGAAACACTGGAGTCACATGGACTATTTTAATGATGTTTTTAATACCATTCTGGAAAATATCTGTTCTGAAGGTGAATGAAGATCTTACTTTGCCAGTTTAAAATGTTTGATATTTGGTTTTACGAGCGCACACACCTAAACCAGTTATCACAGCATGTGAACTAAACTGAATTTTCTGTAGCGTCTCATTGCTTTCTTATTCCATTTTGCATACATATACTGTATATATATTTTAATTAGGGATGCACGGATAGGATTTTTTTGGGCCGATGCCCGATTTTAACAAACAATTATTGGCTGATACCGATATTTGTCACTTGTTGCACATATGTAGGCCTATGCATAATTAGAACTGTGCATACTTTACACTTAAACCACTTCATTAAGTGCAGTTTTGTAGAAAGCCTTTCTTTAAAGTGAATTTCTTTTTGTATAAATTATATCTTAATTTTAATCAATGCTTCATCAGCGAATAGTTCTGGATTTTTTCCATGTCCTTTGAGTAAGGCTGAAATGATAGGCTACGATAATATGTTTTTAATACGTTTCTTGAATACATGTCTTAATTACAGTAGGTCTATAGATAGTTATTATATTTGTGGCTTTAAAGCAATAGGCTATTCATCTAAACAGTACAATGTTCGTTAACCGTAACGCTGCGAAGGTATTTCAAAGTTATTTTTACCCCAATGCAAAGTACGATCAGGAACACGAACGTGTGTGTGTGCATTGGAGAGAGACGCACCCAAAGAGAACTATAAGAAACTGATAAGATACTGATTTTATTTGGTGTACCCTATAGGCACACAAATTTGCTTATATAGGGTTTTCTAGACACTCAGGTTGATCTCATGAAAGTGCGTATAGAATTATATTTATTGTTCAATTTATATGTGAAAATGTATTTATTATATGCAAGTAAAAAGTAATTTCTGTGTATAAATTGAATGAATATTCGGGCTATAGATTCGCATTTTATGATATGATCTCATGCATGAGTGCAGTGTGTGTGTTTGTAAGTGTTTTTGGGGGGTTTAAAACATTCAAAATTCTGACTAGCCCCGGTGTAACGCCGTCACTGCCGATGAACGCGCAGCACAGCAACATCACTTAGCACCACTGTGATAGACAATAGGTATATCGGCCACCCCTACTCACTAATTCAGTTTTTTTTTTGCATGAGTATGGTACACTGAACACAGTGTTCACGGTACAGATCCACTTGTGCGTGCGATACTTCTGTCGCACCGCACTCCACTTTATTCGCGCCCGCAAAGCATCCCGGGAAGGCGGAGCTGCGTGTCAAAAAGCTGGATGATGCCCAAGTGGATCCGTACCGTCAGTGTACAGTATTTCATTCCAAACACACAGTACGGTTAGTAAGTATGTGAGGGTTTATACACTGATTGGGTTGTAAGTGCCTGTACGTTTGACTCTGGACATCAGTTTGATCTCTGATTATGTCTCTCTATCTCATGTGCATGTAGGGGAATAGATCTGCTCTCCATTCTGACGCAGGTGAACGGTGATGTGAGCAAGAAGACGGACAGAAGTGGTTTGAGGAAGCAGATGCCACAGCCGGAGTTCACCCTCACCAAGAGAGTGGTTTTCCCTCCACCCAAAACTCGCCCACCCCTTTAATGATGTCATGCTGCAGTCCTTCACTTTACCTGCTGTTCGTTAACAGTGTTTACAATACGGGATTACTAATATATTTTAGATATTAATAACTCCACTTCAAAAGTAATTCCTACAAATATGGAGTTGATTTCAAATGGTATGGACAGTAATACACAATGTAGCCCCAACGGGCACATTCCCCTTACATCACAACTTGAATGGACCTTTCCATGAGTCCTGAGGCAGGACGCAACCACTTATACTACGGGGCTGTTGAATGCTTGAATCTGATTGGCTGATGAACGCTCTGCGATGTGCAATTATTTTCTGGGAAGCGCACAACAAACGTTGTTCCAGGCAGCTCTCTTGACCGCATTACACCTCCACATCACTTCACATTGTTAACTGTAGTACATTTTGCACAAAAAGTTTTCAGCGCTGCCCTGACGATTTTATCAGTTCGCCAATATAGTGTAGCAACTTAAAGGCTACAAATATTTTTTCACTAGCGAGGTGATAACAGCGCTGTAGAGATGCACAGAGGTAGCCTAATTCACACTAGCTCTCTGTGTGTGTGTGTGTGTTGCTCTCGCTCTCTTTCTAATAACTTCATTAATAACTGCAGTAGAATGCTATCAACGGCTCAAGCCTCCGTTACCAGCTTTAAAATGACGTTTCGGACCTAGGAAAAGAGCCTCCGCTTCGCGTCGTGACCGCATCACCACCTCAGGTGTGCATTATTTTTCTAATAAATCAACAGCCCGTCGTCAATTATTCCTTACATATTGCACACCTGAGGACGTGGCTCAATAGATCTGCCAGCTACTGTACATACAAATGGATAAATGCAATATTTTTGGTGATTATCTTGTGTAAGAAGTTTCTCTAACACTTATTTTCTTACAGATAGATGAGGATGTGAATACAGTAGCCTGATTAGTTGACTGTCATATTGTTTAATACAGGGCAATCCTGCACAATCATAAATTGTTCATGTTACATTTCCAAACTCAAGATTTGAAACAATGCTATATTCATGCTGGGAAAAGGGGTATGATGAGGAAAGCTGTATTAGGATTATTGTGCTTCTTAGTAATTGTCCAGGAAGCACTTGCAAATATCTCATATCTGATGCAACAGTGCAGTTGAGTTCTGTTGACACCTGACAACTAACGTCACGCGTCGCTCCGTTGCTCTGATTGGTTGAGGGTCTATCCAATTGAGGACTTTCCTGGTTCGGTTGAAACACGCCCCATAATCACAGCCCAATGGAGCCAAGTATATGTCTCTGCAGGTTAGTAATAGGAGTAACCTCATCAGTGGGTGTGGCCATAAACAGAGGATGGTTTCAACTGTGTTACCTGATTTGCCCACGTCACAGTGTGGGTAGGGTTTAGGGGTGGGGTCGGGCGAAGGGGATCATTTTCATTGCGTGATGTATAAACACCCATCAGTTTGAAAACACCCACTGATTTAGAAACACCCACTCTTGTTCCGCAGAGACCTCATACTCAATGGAGCCGAATCAGACTCATATTCTGACTAGAATTGAGTATGACCACGTCAGGCTAAACCTATATACCAAAGTCCCTTTAAAGGGTTACTTCAGCGATTAGCATTAAGCTTTGTATCAGTAGAAACCCAGGAGTATATTCAAATTATTGTACTTTCCCCCCTCATATCACCCTGAGACGAGAGAATTATGTATTTTATTTCTGGAAAAATTCATTCGATGACGCAAATATCGGCATTTTGCATCATCGGAGGAGTTTTTGTCCAGAGGCTGAAGACTACAGCCAGCAGGAGGCGCTATCTCCACATGTTTTCAACATCACACTCACAGCACTCGGCTCGGGAGCTGCGGAGATTCATGTAAACGGAGCGGTGAAGAGCAAAGTCAGTGTTTTAACTTTTAAAATGAACTTCCTATGAAAGTTAAGCTTCCAAAGACATGAACTGAACACGCGCCAGACTGATCCCGCGCTGTGAATGCGGCCGCGAATCCCGCGATTGTAATCCGATCCTGCTGCGTTTGTGCCGTGACGCTCAATCGACTCACTCTCATTATATCGAACAGACACGTTCAGTTTTTAATTGTAGTGTCTCTAACTGAACTGATTTTCTGAAAATGAACACGGTGGGCCAGTAATCCAGTAGCCGACTAGCCGTGCCTAGAGAGGGCAGTGAAGAATTGTTGTCTTTCATCCCCATGAGACAAAAATACATTTTCTGTGTTTTCTCAGTCTAGAAGGCACCAAATTCAAAAATAATTTCACATTTCTATAAATGACCCAGTTTAAATACAGATTCATCTTCCCAGCGCTGAAGTACCCCTTTAACTTTTATAAATAGTCTTTGATATATACCCACTCCTGTCTGTGTCATCAACCACAGGGGACAAAACAGTACTGTTAAATCACTGTTTGAATCTTTATCTTTATGTTTTATATATTTGTCCTTATTTTATTACTGACTGTTTACTTGATTATTTAATTACTTGAGAACCTTTTATTTGTATTAGGCAATTGCCTATTGCAGTTTACTTAAAGATTGTAGTCATATTTCCCACCCTACGTGATCATGTTATTAAAACTAGAGAACACACCCCTGGACTAGCTTTTTTGTTGTTGTAAGATCCCAACATAAACTAGATTTATGCATTTTGTTTGTTTGATTGTCATGTGTGACCATTGTGCATCTAGCATACCAAAGAACCGCTGTAACTGCTGCTGTCAATTTCTATCAGACATTATAAATACATAAGCTGAATCCCAAATCGCCCCCTGTACACTTAAATAGGGCACTATTTGAAGGAACAGCCATTTGTAGTGGTGTCCGAAAGCATAGTGGACATGTTCGAGTGCACTCATTCAATCACACAATGCACCGCAATAACGAGTGTGCAGCCGATGTGCACACAACGGCTGTCCGACTTCATGCACTCGTTTTCATTCACTCCTTCAAGTGAACTGTAATAGTGGGCTAACGTAGGGAATAGTGAATGAGGGTTTAGGAGGATTGAGCATCTCTGGAGAGACCTGAAAATGGCTGTCCACCAACGTTTACCATCCAACCTGACAGAACTGGAGAGGATCTGCAAATCCAAGTGTGAAAAACTTGTTGCATCTTTCCCAAAATGACTCATGGCTGAATTAAATCAAAAAGGTGCTTCTACTAAATCCTGAGCAAAGGGTCTGAATACTTAGGACCATGTGATATTTCAGTTTTTCTTTTTTTAATAAATCTGCAAAAATATCAACAACTCTGTGTTTTTCTGTCAATATGGGGTGCTGTTTGTACATTAATGAGAAAAAAAATTAACTTAAATGATTTTAACAAATATAACAATATAACAAAGAATGAAAAATTAAGGGGGTCTCAATACTTTCCGTACCCACTGTATATAAATATTTTTTACAGCAGTTTAATTTAGTGGCGGTTTTCAGCGACGAGGGTAATGAAAGGGTAGTGAATTTGCCCTGTGTATCGTTGATTTTGCAAAAAATTTCAAAGCATTTTCCCAAAATACGTGTAAAAATAAGATTTGTCACCAAAAATCATTCCATTTGCTGAAACACAGAGAAAGTTATGGCCAAATTAAGACTCAAAAGGACCCCATAGTGCATGAAAACGTTTTGTTTTTTGTGGCAAACGTTTACATATATGGAGTTACGATTGACCCAACAACATCGGATTAGACGTCTCAAACCAAAATCCTGAAGTGTAAGTGGAAAAATGCTGTCGCTAGCATCCGACTGAAGAGACGTTACCTGGAGCTGTATGTTTACACATATGGCTACACCAAGGTCTGTGCGAAGGACGTGGGAAATTCAGCGAATACATGGGAAAGTGTTTTGAACAACTTTGACGATGAGACAGAACTCGACTGAACTCTTTCACATGTCAAGAGAGATACTTTTGAGTATGTACTGCAGTTTGTGAAACTCTGTCTTTGGAACGAAAGACTACCGGCTGGTGAAACCGCTGGAACCCCGACTAAGGCTGTTGTCTCGTTGTGGCAAGCTAGCCCAAGTGAATACAGGACCATATCATGTTTGTTTGGTGTCCGACACTGCATGTTTGTTCGTCAGGTAACTTGCTCTAAAGGCAACCCTTTGCAAGCGTTTTATATGCCTGCCTCAAGGCCAGCATCTTCAAGAAACCATTGATGTATTCGTAAAGTTGAGTGATTTATGTAGTGTTTTCATTGTAAAATGCTATGCATGTTTGATTTGATGTCCAAGTGGGTTGGCCTGGTCAAACCCATAATGCAAGACTGCTGTCCAACTCCCTCATATACCAAATGGCAGAGGCCCAGGATGGATATTTGTTTCCTTGTGAGGGTCTCTTTTCACAATATTATTCAAATCTATTAGTAAAACTGTTAGGGGCAGTTGTGCAATGGTTAGAGTGTAATGGTTAGAGAGTTGGACTTGTAACCTGAAGGTTGTGGGTTTCAGTCTCAGGTGGGGAAAGTGAATAAACTCCTCTCCTCCTCTCTCATTACCCACAACTGAGTTGCCTTCGTGTATATTGTTATATTTATGCTTAGTGAATTTGAATGTTTTTTCCACATTGATAACATAACCTCTGATTTAGGGTATCAAACTGTTTATTTTTCGCTGGAGTTGAGTCGAGTCTTCACAGGTGATGGTCAACTGAAGTCCTCACAGGAGTTGAGTCGACTCTTCAAAGGTGATGGTCAACTGAAGTCCTCAAAGAGTTGAGGCAACTCTTCACAAGTGATGGTCAACTGAAGTCCTCACAGGAGTTGGAGTTGACTCTTCACAGGTGATGGTCAACTGATGTCCTCACAGGAGTTAGAGTCGACTCTTCACAAGTGATGGTCAACTGAAGTCCTCACAGGAGTTAGAGTCGACTCTTCACAAGTGATGGTCAACTGAAGTCCTCACAGGAGTTGGAGTCGACTCTTCACAGGTGATGGTCAACTGATGTCCTCACAGGAGTTAGAGTCGACTCTTCACAAGTGATGGTCAACTGAAGTCCTCACAGGAGTTAGAGTCGACTCTTCACAAGTGATGGTCAACTGAAGTCCTCACAGGAGTTGAGTCATCTCTTCACAGGTGATGGTCATCTTAAGTCTTCATAAAGAGGCTTGATCCAGACTGGAGCTGACACTCTCCAGTTACCTCGGGATGGGTGTCCCGAGATAAAACAGAACAGGAAAATGATTACAGTAGCTGCTGTTAAAAGCTTTAAAGACGATCATGTGCACTGATATAACTGAAGTACAAGGTTATGAGATGCATTATGTGAATGCTTGGCTAAAGAGATTTGTCTTTAATCTAGATTTAAACTGGGAGAGTGAGTCTGAGCTCCGAACATTATCAGGAAGGCTGTTCCAGACTTTAGGTGCCAAATATGAAAATGTTCTTCCTCCTTTAGTGGACTTAGATATCCTAGGTACTACCAGAAGCCCAGAGTTTTGTGATCTTAAAGATCGTGAAGGGTTATAAGGCGACAGAAGATCAGGTAAACACACAGGAGCCAAACCGTTTTGGGCTTTATTGGTCAGTAGCAATACTTTATAATTGTATAACTGTAAATCTTAGGGCCCTATCATACACTCGGCACAATGTGATGCCAGGTGCGATGCAAGTGTTTTTTGCTAGTTTCAGCCCGACAGTTATCATTTTCAAGTCCAATACCACGTTGTTTAGCAAATGCACTGGTGTCCGTCCATCTGTTCGCCCATTTTTTTGTGTAAAGCTTAATTTCTATTTTCCAGAGTTTTGTGTTAGCCATTTAACTCTGAACATTAATGAGATGCGGACCAACAGTTATATGACCAGACCTGTTTGCCACCGCTGGGATGAGAATGGCCAGGCCGCTTTGCCCCTCAGTTCAGCGGCCCTGGGGCGATGAGCAGTTAGAGAAGCAGCCGTCGCCCCGCTCGCCCTGGACCGAAGAAGGGAGCGTCCTTATAACTTCTTGTCTGTAATTTGAAACAAAAACAGAAATCAGGTTATTGTTCAAATACATTACATAAACTATATATAGATACAAATAAAAAGAGGCAACATATAAAAAGTTAATGGAAATTTTAAAGCATGAGTAAAAAACAGCACTGAAGTTTGTCATCTGACTTCATGAGATTTGCAGCACATATCGAAAAGTAGCATAATTAAAGCCAGTGTCAAAATCTTCTAAATGTAATTAATACCTTAAACCAGTTGTGCAGACCGACTTTCTCTAGTTCAATCCTCCTCTCTGGGTCGACCTGCAGGCAACAGCCAATCAAATCGCAGCATTCTGTGGAGAAAGAAGGGAGAGACGTCTGTTTATTAGATTAAACTTCACAAATATCACCATCATTTATTAAACCACAGAATTAAATATTAAGATTCAGAATTAAAATGGTCCTTTGCTGAAGTGAAGATCTCACCTTGTGACAAGCCATTTTTTGTCCAGCTGTTCTGGTTTATCTTCTCCAGGTCTCCTCTCCTCGGAAAACTCCTGCACATCATTAAAAACAGGAGTACTCCGAGTGACCACACCGTCGCTGGTTTCCCGTAATAGTGTCCGTTTGTCCAGTACTCGGGGGGGCAGTACTTTCTTGTGCCTGGAGGAAAAAAATTGTAAATTTCCATTAACACAACATTTTGACTAGATATCCATTATCATGCAAGAAATGATTTGATGCTAATCGCAACAGTGGATCCCATTCCATGATGCTTCATGAGTCCTGTGTGAACGGCTCTCAGTCGGCACCAGAGTTTGAGACACACCTTGCAGCTTTGAGAAATTATACATACCAGAAAAGGTGTAGTAGCCCGTGCTGTTCAGGAATTCCCCACAACCGAAGTCGATTAATTTAACCTCGAAGGTGTCCGTGTTTATCAGCAGGTTTTCCAACTTAATGTCCCGATGAAACACTCCGCTGGCAGCAGGCCTGAGCCGCTAATGTTGTCTGTTGCATAATAACGCATACCAGATCTTCATATTTGTTCCCCCTGTAGCTTGTCAAAAAGTCATCCACGGTCAGACTGGGCATGGGCCGCTCCAGCACCATAAGGTATCGGTCAGCCTCGTCCTGCCAGTCCAAGAGCTGGATAATGTGAGGAACCCTGGGCCCTCCATTAGCAAACATTTGCAGAGCCACTTCCAGCGGGATGGCTCTGGAATAACCGCCCTAGAAGAAAGACAGTTGTTATAATGGTTGAAAAATAGTTATCTATATTTATCATGTATAGTCTGTGATTATGTTAATATGAGATGTATAAAGCAGTGAGTGAGAGGTAAAACAGAGAGAGCACAGCCGACTTACAACCCTGGCATATTTCACATTCTTGTTGGAGGCAATTTTCACCGCCACCTGATGAAAAAAACAGAAAATGGATTTGCGTTAGAATTATTTACAGTACATGTGTTCAAAGTTCAGAAAGTGCAATCATTACATCTGAACAAACATGTGCATTTCCATGAATTTAACTGTAAACATGCAGAGCATGTCTGACTATTTAAACAGGTTTGACATGTGAAGTATATATAAGAGCTTGGATAAGAGTTTAATAAAAGACAATAATAATCATCCAGACAGATATTGTAAATAATGAATACCCGAAGGCCGTCCTGCAAACGAGTTGCTGCGTAAACCGTCCCAAAGCCTCCTTCACCCAGTGCAACGCCCATTTCATAACCGCAGGAACGGATGTCTGTGAAAAGAAGAAAGAAAGAAATGTCACTCTTGATCTAAAACTATTTCATTTTCTGACTAATATATTAATTGAGTTATTAATTTGAATATTTGTGCCTTTAAATTTCATTTGTCACACTACAGTATTATTCAAGTAAACTGTAGTAGCCATTAAAAAACTACACACACACACACACACACACACACACACACACACACACACACACACACGCACACACACACACTTAAATGATCCTGTTGAATGTCAGAAAAATTTAATTTCTGTGTTATCAACATGAATTTAAAGTATGAACCATTGAGCAGCTGATGAAAGAGTGTGTGTGTGTGTGTGTGTGTGTGTGTGTGTTTGGGTTTTCTAAGCAAACTGACCCATAATTGTTCTCTGATCCTGTGCTAGATTCTCTGAAGCTGGGATGACGCTTGTGTCAGGTGCAACATGGACAGGGGTTTGAATGGGGTTAAATTTTAACATGGCCCGGTTAAAATCACTGAAGGTCTCGTCAATCCAGTCGTCGACTCGAGGGTCAGCAGGGACGCGTTCCTCTGAGATGTTGAAGAACTGAGGAGGTCCACTGCTGTCCTGAGACGACATCTGACCTACAGAGGGCAATGACACCAACATTATTAATACAATACTCATATCACTGCAACTGAGCTTGCTGTAAATTATGAAGTGACTTCACACTGGACACATTCTTTACACTTTTCAGTTGTCAGTCAATGTGTGCAAACAATAAACAAACATCATGTAATTAATATTCATGCACATATTCACCTTGTTCGGCAACATACAGTGAGTTAAGGCATTTTAATTTCTGTCTAAATGCATTAATTCATGAAGATATGAACTTAAAGATGGCGTGTAATGTATCATGAGTCGAGTTTAAGTCTGAATTTTGTAGTATAATTCAGTTTTTCATTTGTGATTGTGTGTATATGTACTGTATGTTGTATTGTGGCACATTAAGTTACAGACAGGACAAAACTGAACTTCAGATGTGACTGTACATTTTTGACTGTCCTTTAAACATTAAAATAAGTGTAGAGCCAGTGCAGACTCCAATAAACAAAAAGAGTTAGGTATTGTCATAACATCTGATTTACCATCATTACTCTCCACAGGTGGAACATCATCGCTCTGGTCCTCAGGTTCACCTGGAGCTGAGTGGCTGTCGCTGACCTCTTTCCTTCCTCTGGAAATAAGCATATAGCCCTAGTACAGTCAATAGCACCATTATGACGTCTCAACTAGGTTAGCTAGCGTAGACAGCGAGATCAACGGGTTGTATTTATCTGTGATGACTGAAGTCGTGTACAGATAAAAGTTGTGTAATATTGTCAAGTATATTGCAGTAAATGATGTATTCAAAATGCTAGCAAATTGTTGTGAATAAAGCTCGAGTCAAGTGAGAAACACAAGAAACACTAGAATCAGCAACGAACAGCAAGTGATGGCGCTTGAGCAAAGCATAAGCTCTTTAATACCTGCTACTGTGATGTCACAGTCTTGATGGAATTCCAGAGACGCTCCTGTGATTGGTCCATTCTGCGCTGTGGGCGGGGCTTCTGCTGGCTTCAACTAGTTTCTTATATTTACAAAATGAGCCCACAATAACAGAAAGAAGACATTTAATGAGAATAAAGGTCCATGTTTAATAAGACTGTTCACGAATTTGAATGGAAATGTTCAGTGAAATTAGAAAACCACTAATTTAGTTGTATAACTTACATGTTCTTTATCCATATATTTTGTTCTAATGTGTCAAGTATTAATGTCAAGGTTTGCTGGGTTTTACAGGTTCTTCTGTGGTTTTGGTGAAGTGTACTAAAGTAAACATCACGAGTGTCAAGTATTAATGTCAAGGTTTGATGGGTTTTACAGGTTCTTCTGTGGTTTTGGTGAAGTGTCCTAAAGTAAACATCACGAGTGTAACGTTACCTTACTTCTTCTCTCCGCGGTTTCCTGATGAGTCTCCTCTGCCGTTTCAAAGAATAGTACAGAAGTGTTCAAAACGGCTAGATTAGACAAAAGTTTATTAGTTTGGATGATTATTTGTTCAGTTCTGTGCTAAAACAGCTGTCAAATATGAAACATGTAGTTTTGCTGCTATTTACATCTTATCTCGGACATTATGGCCGTTAAACTGACGCGTCGCGCGCTCTGTGAACGCCATAAAGCCCGCCTACTTTGATTTGATTGGTCGTCTCAGATATTTTGACATTGACGAGCGGTGACAGTGACAGACGCTGCGATAATAACCAACTGGAGATATTGGTGCTGAGTTTAAACTATATTAGCGGTTATTTCACAAGCTTTACTATATATGCCTACACCTCGGGAAAATACAGAGGTCCGGACCTCAGCTACGGCCAATTCACAAACAAATGGACCGTTTCCCCATGATTTATATATAATATTATTTTCCGCAACGCTTCTCGTCGCCTATTTTTACCTGCGTCGCGTACCGTAACTATAAGTTGCGCGCGGATTCTCATTTATAACATCTGACTAACTAAAATAAAATCAATAAGAAGATCCGATCTCGGGAACTAATAGCAGAGATAGGTAAGAATATAATATTTAACTAGATTTACATTTTTAAAAGACAAACTTACTGTTGGCGTGACGAGGTCTGTTTTAATACAGTCGAACAGTTGGGTCGCTCAGGTGTTGCTAGGTGGTTTCTATATGGTTGCTAGGGCGATCCGTAACGCCCATATAGACATGATCCCTCTAATTTATTTTTTAACCAAATCATCAAATTTCAATAACTCAAAAAGTAATGGTACCAATCAGGTAAAAATAAAAAATAACCCTAACAATAACTCAAAAATGCTCTTTCAATCCTTTGTTTTTGTATGTGTGAGTGACATGGTGAATAAAATAACAGCTTTGTTATGGGCTCATTGAATGCATTGTGTGTGTGTGTGTGTGTGTGTCAGTATGTGTGAGAGAGAGAGTGAGTGTGTGTGTCAGTGTGTATATGTGTGTGTGTGTGTGTGTGTGAGAGAGAGAGAGATAGAGTGTGTGTGTGTATGTGAGAGAGAGTGTGTGTGAGTGAGTGAGTGTGTGTGTCAGTGTGTATGTGTGAGAGAGAGAGAGAGAGAGAGTGTGTGTGTGTGTGTGTGTATGTGAGAGAGAGAGAGAGAGAGAGAGAGAGAGTGTGTGTGTGTGAGTGTGAGAGAGAGAGAGAGAACGAGTGTGTGTGTGTGTGTGTGTGTGTGTGTGTGTGTGTGGACTGGTAATCCCTACGGTATGGGGACAAAATGTCCCCACAAAGATGGCAATATCCAAATTTTTGTCCTTGTGGGGACATTTTTTTGGTCCCCATGAGGAAAACATCTTATAAATCACACTAAGTGATGTTTTTTGAAAAAGTAAAAATGCAGCATGTCTCCTGTGATGGGTAGGTTTAGGGGCAGGGGCAGTGTAGGGGGATAGAAAATACGGTTTGTACAGTATAAAATGCATTACGCCTATGGAATGTCCCCATAAAACATGGAAACACAACATGTGTGTGTGTGTGTGTGTGTGTGTGTGTGTGTGTGTGTGTGTGTGTGAGAGAGAGAGAATGAGTGTGTGTGTGAGAGAGAGAGAGAGAGAGAGAGAGAGAGAGAGAGAAGTGTGTGTGTGTGAGTGAGTGTTTGCCACGTTGAAAATGTTACAGACTCACCTCTTCATGTATGTGTATGTTTGATCGGCATTGTTTTGGATTTATAATTTTTTATTGGACAAGTAATTTAAAAAATGCTCTGTATTCTAGTTTTTCCCATTCATTCCTATGCGTGCCCATTTTTGCCCAAGAAAGACCAATTAAGGACTTTTTTTTCAACACTGTAGAATCGAGTAATTTTTGTGTGTGTGTTTTGTGTTGTGACAAAATTAGAAAAAGTAGCCAAGCCTTGTACCGCTCAGATTAAGGGAAGTATTTAAAAAAAAAATTAATTAAAATAATTTTGCCCAGATTTGTCCCGAAAGTCTTTTGAGGGTTGTTATAAAAATGTTTAGACCTTTTAAACGTTCAAAATGTCTAGTTTTTAATGTATTAAGAGCGTTGTTTCTTGGTTTATGTGAACGTTGGAGGAACATCCCATTCTATCATTTTGAAAATGTTTATTTCAAAATGTTTTTTTAATGTTTTAAGAACCGTTTTGTTTTGTTTTAGGGTTGTGAGGTGAGCCTGTCCCATCCTCTCGGGACACGGGCAGGGAAACCCCCTGGACGGATGGCCGGTCCATCACATCGACAGCTCGCCTGCTGCATGTCTTTGACCTGTGGGAGAAACTGGAGGAAAACATGGAGAATCCACACGGAAAGACCTCGTGACTCAAGACTCGAATCGGGGACCTGAGG
Source organism: Gobiocypris rarus (assembly GCA_023029165.1). Lineage (NCBI taxonomy): Eukaryota > Metazoa > Chordata > Actinopteri > Cypriniformes > Gobionidae > Gobiocypris > Gobiocypris rarus. The sequence goes on along the minus strand of CM040910.1, from coordinate 6,965,192 downwards.
TGACAGTGCTTCCCACCACCTGTCAACGTTTGGGGACCACAATCCGGGAGACCTCTGAGGAGTGGTTTGGGGATGGGAGGGCTGGATGGGAAAGCCAGGCTTAATACACATAAATTGCTAAATCTGGCAGATATCAACATAAATAAATACATCATTTTTTAATATTCGCTTTTTTGCTTTGCTTTATTGTTACGTGTCCGGTGTGAAAGGGCCTTTAGACATATCGTTATTGCTTTGGGATAAAGTCACCTCAACAGTATGATAGCGGAAGTAGCTTCGCTGGCGGAGATTTTAGCGGAAGTACGTAATCGCCTACATGTGCATGTAGCGCATCAATAAATTACAATTTGAGTGAGAAAAAAACTAAGGTTGTGTCATCAGTAAACATTATTGAAGTAAGAATATTTAAAACATTTGACGACTCATTAATATAAATAAGAAATAGTAAGGGTCCCCTGAGGAACATAGTAATCTTGATTTGCTAGAATAGCAACCCTTAAAGCTAACAAACTTCTATTAAAAATGTAATTGTTCAACCATTTGTATGTAATATCATGAAAAGCATATTTATACAGCTTTTCCTATAAAATGTAATGATTGACTGTATCCGAAGCTTTTGAAAAATACTACGAGTAAATTCATGGTTTTCAAGTGCAAGAGTAAATGTCAATCAGATGAAGCAAAGCCACATACAGTTAAAGGGAAGGTTCACCCAAAAAAACGTAATTAGCCCAGCGTAGGAAGCAGGCGTACCGTAAGTTCCCGTTACGAACACGGAACCGCAGAGGACAGAGCAAAACAAAACTTGGTTCACAGGAGAACTAGCATATTCTCACGGGAGCGGCGATTGGCATAGACAGTCAACCCCGCCTGTTTTGGTGTCTGAAGTGCACAGACGTGATCCAATCAGGCTTCAGTATTTCGGAGAGTCCGGAACTCCTTCTCAGTCCCAACACCATCCTGATGGATCATATTCTGCACTTTTGACATCTTTTGATTGAATCTGTACAAGAAAACCAGACAAAACTGAAAGCCCTAAAACTGGCATATAAATGTGACATTATTAATTCTGCGTTTTCTCTTGATGCCACAATCGACCTTCACATATTACCTAGTATACGTTTTATATATTTTTATATATATATATTTTTTTATGATGTGAATAACAAAAAGCTCATATAAATACAAGCTTAATTAAAAAGCTTGCATGTCAGACAACTTTTGTGTAAATGAGAAAAATAGAAAGAAGAGTAATAAGAGTCTTTATTAAACATTATAGTCAGATTCAGTGACACTACTGAATCTATAGATATTAATATCAGATCAATATGCTTTATCAAAGAGAAAGAACCGCTGACACACCTAATCTGATTTCCTAGGCAGATATTAACTTGGGACTATATTATGGGGAAGCACAGGCGAAGCACTGCTACTTGGGCGCAGAAATATCACACAACACATGAAATCCCCAAACTTCGTCAACATACCGTATGTTGTGCATGTGTCGTGTGATATCAGTAGCAGTAGCAGTGCTTCACCTGTGCTTCCCCATAATATAGTCCCAAGTTAATATCTGCCTAGGAAATTGCCAAGTCTGCATCGCTATTTGTACTCATTGTGAAAACGCAGGCCACAAAAAGTAATTAGGTGGTGGGGGGGTTTGGGATCACTTTTACTCGGGACATGCTAGCTGGCAACATAGGATTCCATTCATTATGCTAAGCTAAGCTAGCGGCAACCCTGCCAAACTAAAACAATGCATGCACTGAGACAAAAATGCACATATCTAAATGTAGGAGTTGAATAAGCCCTGTGTCACGGTTGTAGATCTGCAGTCTTGTTCTGTGGTCTGTGTGTATGTTGTGATGTCATGTTAATTGTCACGTGGGCGTCGCCTACGGGCGTGGGCGCTGTGTTCTATCAGGGACTGCCTATTTATTCCCTTGTCTTTCGTCTCATGTTTGTCAGATCGTTGTTTGGAGTTCCCTGTGTGTGTTCCGGTTCCCTTCGTGTGTGCATCGTCTTGGAGTTTGTTTCATCGTGTCTTGTCTCTGGATTCTGTTTCTTCGTTGGATTCTTCACCTTGATCATCTCTCCCACGGACTTCACCACGATCATCACCACGGCCCACCAAAGTCCCTGTGTCGCTGCTCTCCTGCTGTCTGTGTGTGTGTGTATTCTGACCAGAGACATTAAAATTGAGATTTGACTTGCACTTGCATCCTTCTTTATTTTTCCGTGACACCCTGTTTCTTAAAATGGTGGAGTGTCCCTTTAAATACAGATTCATCTTCCTAGCGCTGAAGTACCCCTTTAAGATTGGATCATCTTGAACAAAGCACGTTTACTGTTTTTCTGGATCATTAACCAGCCACTCACCATCTTAAAATATCCCAGATTAAATAGAGATGAGAAACCACAGGCCGAGGTGTAAAATACTGTTGATTTTATTATTTTGATGATTCCTCTATAGTTCAGAGTAACAGCAGCAGGTACATGGAGAGACATTTAGGCTAATGAACAGAGAAAATATAAAAGGCAAGGGTCCAAAATTGCACCTGAAACCTCAAATGTGAAAAAAAAGTAAATTGGGAATTATTTTAATTAACAAAAGGAAATACATTCATTCCTGTTTATGCAAGGATAATGAGCAACAAAGATATTCTTTTTCCTGATATGTGAAGCTGAAGATAACTATTATATCATGGCTAAACACCGGATCGACTGTGATACTTCAGTGTGGTATTTTACTGTTTTAACCCTTCACCTTGTGCAACAAATTCTTTTGCATAGTACAGTAAATAAAAGTGTTGTAGCTGGCATGCACAGACAGCACAGCACAGTCTCTGTATATAATAAACATATTCCTATGGGGTTGGGCACTCGTACTTCATACTTACGGAGTAATAAGTCCACTATAGTGAATACATGCAGCAAAGCAATCATTTCCAGTCGGGTTAGCAGCACTGACAGCTGAGGGAGATGGACCAGAAAGGCCATATAATAGGTTCTGAGTAATGTCTTGACCAACAGATTGGATGTACAATTACAATTACACAAGCAGATGAAACCAGGACTGATCAGGGTTATTGCATGTATTTCAGGTGATCAGTTACCATAATAATACCTCGCCCCAGCAGAGGAAACAATATCACTGTAAAGTGCTGTGTATTACATCCGAAGCTTTACTGTAGATCTTTGGCTTAGATTATCACCTCCTCATTCAAAGTGGATGGAGACGTACAGCATCTATAGATGTGTTCAGTTACATTCAGCTGCACAGCCCCACATCAGAGACCAACAATACAGACAACACACACATTCAATGTACAGGATGGATATGAAATCAACGTTCACTTATTAATGTTTGCTAAAAAAGTTTAGTCGTGAAAATTCCTTAAAAAAAGGGCACTAAACGTACTTTGTAAAAAAACAAACAACAAAAATAATGATTTAGAAAGAGCTAAATTATGTTATTCATCATAAAGGGATAATTCAGCCAAAAATGAAAATTCTGTCATCATGTACCCTTTTTATAAAATTATTCTGCATGGATTTAATTTGTTCCCACAGTTTATGTGTTCCTGTTTGGTCAAGATTGAACTGAATTAAAATGAGGGAATGGACTTGAGAGCTTTTAAAGTTCTTTGTCCCTGTTTAGTTTGACCTCGGCTGTGTCCGACATCGCCCTTACACCCTTAAATAGGGCATTATTTACCGGGACAAAATTCGGTGAAATTCTGTCAATTTCTTCATGTTTAACCAAACGTTTATTTTGACGGATTTCCATAAAGACCTTAGAGTAATATTTAAAGGTCCCTTTTTTCATGTGTTTTTGAATCTTTGATTGTGTTTACAGTGTGCAATATAACATTTGTTCATGTTTTGCGTGTAAAAAAACATTTTTCACACAATTTACTTATCTGTATACCGCAGTTTTCACTGTCCTGAAAACGGCCTAATGATTTCCTTGTTCTATGAAGTCCCTCCTTCAGAAATACGTAATGAGTTCTGATTGGGCCAGCGGTTCCTGTGTTGTGATTGGACAGCAGCTTAGGACACGTTGCCTGGAAAGGTCCCGCCTCTTATCATAACGGGGAGACGCATGCGCTCAATGTTATTGCAGACATGGTGACAAACATACTCTACAAACGCAACACTTCCTCTTCTCCACGTGGGAGAGCAGCAAGACCACGCCCCCTAATTTGCATATTCTTGTGGGCGGAGGTTAGTCAACAAACTGTTCTAGTGACGTCATTAAAGCAGGAAGTGCAGGGGTGTAGTCCAAACCGGCCGTTCGCTGTAGGCTTTGAAAGGGAACTTCTGTCAAATAAAATATCTCGCTTGGCATTGAACTTTGAGCTTTATAATTTCACAGGAATTATCGATGCTCTAACAGCAACATTACACACTAACTAAAGTTTGAAAGATGGAATCGCGAAGAACGGGACCTTTAAACAGTGTTTTGCAGTTTAATATTCACAGACACTAGTATATATTCGGCTACAGTCTGGAGCCCTGCGCTTAGATTAACACGGAAGCGACTGAAGGCATCTGCGGGTACCGAACATACTCGGGAGTCGGTACTACCAGCACTACAGAAATGCTGGTCTCATCACATTTCATTAAGAGTACCGGTACTTGTGACATTCCTAGTCACTGTTTTACTGGCTGGTTTGTCCAGTCTGAAATACTGCTAAACAGCGGACATACTGCTAATGCGTTTCCATTTCTTCTTCGCTGCTCTAAACGGTGGATGCTTGTGGCAACACAGCACAACTTCCTGTGTTTGCAATGCATTCTGAGCAGCGAAGAAGAAATGTGCAGCGGTTAGGCAAAGCTCTGGTATCGGATCGGTACATGGGTTCAAGTACTCGCTGATATCGTAGCCAGAATTTGTTGTGGTATCACTATCAGAACAACTCTATTAAATTGTTTAGTTATGGTTAATACTAGTTTCCATGACAGAGTTAATCAAGATTACTCATTTCATTACTACTGGTTTCAAATTAAACATCCCAAACAATGCAGAATCAATCAATCAACTTTATTTATATTGCGCTTTTACAATGACGATTGTTTCAAAGCAGATTCACAGTGTTAAACAGGAGAAAATTGCAACAAAATTTGATTTGGCTAGTTTAATTTGGATAGTTTATAGAATTATATATGACCAAATTGATAAATTCTATTTGTATATTTAGTTGAGTCGGGGTGCCAGTTCTCCTCTGGCCTATTATTAACAGTGTATAATTATTACTCTGGCAACCTTGCAGGTCATAAATCATATTAGATAGGAATATTCGAAATTTTGGGTATGGCCTTGCGAGGCGGGTTCATTTAGGATGGCGCGTCGATTACACAAGAATATGAATACTTGAAAGATCGGAGTTATTGCGCCGGAGACGGGTTAATTGAGGATGACGTTCCGGTGAGGCGAATTCAGAGGAGACACTAATGGACACGGTCTCAGCAGACACTCCAGGATGAGCTGGTCATGTCCAGATGCAGGTCCACCATCCGATCCGGACACGGCCTGGATCCGGCCGACTGCAGTAAACTGCAGAAGCGACAGTCCTTCCGGAGCACTCAGTGTCCCAATTCACTCACTCGTTTCATTCACTCCTTCAAGTGGACTATATTATTGGAGTAATGTAGGGAATAGTGAATGAGGGTATAGGGGGCGATTTTGAACACAGCACTAGTTTCTTAATGTGTGATCATTTGTTTCCGTAGCAACCCATTGGGATCACCTGTGTCGTGTTTAGCTCCGTCGTTTGGTCTGTGTATTTAAACCCTCTGTTCAGTAGGGCTGCCCTCGACTAAAGATGTGTCTAGTCGTCATTTGTTTAAGCGATTTAGTTGACTAAATGCCTGACTTTGCCATGAGGGTTTTTTTCTGTGACTCACCGACTAATACATTTTTGGTCGACTAAGCCTCTTCTGATCGACTAACGATTAATCGACTATTGGGGGCAGCCCTGCCGTTCGGTTCAGTTCTTTGTCTGGTGTCTTCAATGCAAAGGTTGGTTTGTGTTACTCCTGTGTAGTTCCTTATGACTTTTGACCTTATTAGAGCGTGTTGCCATTCACTTTCACAGTATACAAAGAGTCGACATCTTTACTGCCCCACTGAAGAAAGAAAGTCACACAGTTTTGAAATAGCATGAAGGGGACTAAATAATGACAGAATCTTTACTTTGGCATGAACTATTCCTTTAGATACCTCTGGCCATTTATACGCAGAATCAAGTCCATCCCATAATTCTACTCAACATGTCTCTCTAAGGCTAAGCCATGCAGCTATAAATTACTTCTGTCAAATAAACAGTCAAGAAATGAAGGGGGTCTGAGCTTGTGTTGACACGAACACTGATGTTCTTCATAGGTTGTTCTGTATTCTGCTGAATATGGGCACTAGACATGCAAAACCTTCAAAGAGGTGCCACGGCCAGGCTTTTGTGATGTCATGTTGCTTTTGTAATGTAAGAACCATCTGATTGGCTTTTGGGGGAGAGGGGATAAGTTGGCTCTGGGAGAGGGGGTGAGGCTTATAAAAGGGGGTGGAGCTACACAACTAAGGTATTCACTATTATGTATAATATTTTCAAGTATAACTAATGCCAGAATACAGAGGCTCTGGAGATTGGAGCATTCGTTCTGTCCACTAGATGGCAGAAGCACTTGGATCGTATCCTCGCCGTTTGACGTTTCTTGTTGTTTGGAAAAAGAGGAAAGAACAGAAAAGTTATTGGGAATTGTATTTTTTTATAACCAAGACTCTGTTTCAGCTCCACAGCATCCAAATAAGAAGAATCAAATTCTACAGTTTCACTAAGTATCGGCACATGGCCACTGAAATGTGTTGTTTAGGTAGTGAATTTCTATACAGTTTACACATTGTGGAACTGAAGCAGAACAATGTGCGCTACAGAGGACAAGCCTTACGTCAGCGGACAAGGACATAAGGAACGATAGACTGGCAATGGACTATTGTGGTGGAGTGGAAATGCACAGCTTCAGGAAGAACAGACCAGTCTCTACTGAAGGCGTGCAGGTCCTAAGGGCGTTTACACTGACAGCAAATATCAGGGAGCAATGATGTGAAGTGTGTCCAACATAAAGAAAAAAAATCTTTTAAAAATGTAGTACAAATTTACATGTTGTATCTACATGTATGTTGGTTTTATATGGTAAAAAAAAACCTTTATACATTGATCAATGTTTTTTAAATTTAATTACTCTAAAATGTCATGTGCTCTAGCCAGGTTACATTTGTTACATTAGTTAACACACTAACAAGGAACACTTTTATTAACTATTCATGTTTAAATATGAATTAATATTAGCTAATGCAATGACAATAATTAATGGGACCTTATTTAAAGGGTTGCCAAAGTGCTAAAATATTTTTCTTGCAGTTTGAATACATGTGAGGGCACACATTGCAATAATATATATATTTATATATATATGTACACTCACCTAAAGGATTATTAGGAACACCATACTAATACTGTGTTTGACCCCCTTTCGCCTTCAGAACTGCCTTAATTCTACGTGGCATTGATTCAACAAGGTGCTGAAAGCATTCTTTAGAAATGTTGGCCCATATTGATAGGATAGCATCTTGCAGTTGATGGAGATTTGTGGGATGCACATCCAGGGCACGGCTCCGTTCCACCACATCCCAAAGATGCTCTATTGGGTTGAGATCTGGTGACTGTGGGGGCCATTTTAGTTCAGTGAACTCATTGTCATGTTCAAGAAACCAATTTGAAATGATTCGAGCTTTGTGACATGGTGCATTATCCTGCTGGAAGTAGCCATCAGAGGATGGGAACATGGTGGTCATAAAGGGATGGACATGGTCAGAAACAATGCTCAGGTAGGCCGTGGCATTTAAACAATGTCCAATTGGCACTAAGGGGCCTAACGTGTGCCAAGAAAACATCCCCACACCATTACACCACCACCACCAGCCTGCACAGTGGTAACAAGGCATGATGGATCCATGTTCTCATTCTGTTTACGCCAAATTCTGACTCTACCATCTGAATGTCTCAACAGAAATCGAGACTCATCAGACCAGGCAACATTTTTCCAGTCTTCAACTGTCCAATTTTGGTGAGCTTGTGCAAATTGTAGCCTCTTTTTCCTATTTGTAGTGAGATGAGTGGTACCCGGTGGGGTCTTCTGCTGTTGTAGCCCATCCGCCTCAAGGTTGTGTGTGTTGTGGCTTCACAAATGCTTTGCTGCATACCTCGGTTGTAACGAGTGGTTATTTCAGTCAAAGTTGCTCTTCTATCAGCTTGAATCAGTTGACCCATTCTCCTCTGACCTCTAGCATCACCAAGTTGAGTTCAGGAGATTGTCTTGACCAGGACCACACCCCTAAATGCGTTGATTAGATAATTGCATTAATGAGAAACTGAACAGGTGTTCCTAATAATCCTTTAGGTGAGTATATATATATGTATGAATTCATTAGCAAATTATTATTAGTAAAATTATTATAATTTTACTAGATTTAATGACATTAACTAATGTTTACGTATATGCACCCTCATAATGAGATTTAGGAAATATAGCGATTACAACAGTGGTGAGTAATATAATTTATGTTGTGCATTATGGTTTGTAAATAATGGTGGTAAAATAACCATAATTCTTAGCAAATAATCAGAATAATGAAAACATCTACAGTAGTAGAATTACCGTGACCTTAACTCCAGCGAACGTAGTGAATCACTGTCAGTGTTAACGCCCATCCAAAATGATGCATTTCCCGGACAGCCCCATGCACAATGAAACGCTAGCATTTCTGGACGTGGTCATGCAGACCAGTGCCAGCGAGAGCTTGTCTGTACCAGGTGCGTTTGCCAGCCAGCAGCTCCGCAAGGAGACAGGAAGTGAGGAGCACATGTCATGCCCTCCTCTTGAGTTTACACAAGACTGAAAGACAGTGCAAGGGTTATCATGATGCCTCAACACACTCCTCCATTACTTACCAACACACAAATCATTTAAAGGAACAGTGCATTCAAAAATGAAAATTTGGTCATCATTTACTAACCCTTCAAACCTGGATGAATTTATTTTTGTCTGTCAAGCAAAAATTATCCATTCATTTTTGTCTGTATAGTGCAAATTGTCTCTCGAGTTAACTTTACATAACGGTTGATATCTAAATGAATCCGATCTGATTGAAATGTGACTCAATTTTAAATTCCACAATGCATCTCAATCATAAAGCGTAAAGGATCATAATCTAATCAAATCACTATACAATTATGTATCATTTTCATTGTGTATTAAAGAGCACTTTGGGCATTCTGCTTAACATTTCCTCTTGTTCCAGGGATGAATGAAAGCCAAATGTTTGGAACAACACGAAGGTGAGTAAATGATGACAGGGTTTTCATATTTGGGTGCTCATTGTAGAAAGTTAGGAGACCAACTTTGTATGTATAGATATCTATTCTGGATACCCCATTAGACTGCTCCAGATAAACCAACGCATCCACCATTTTGGAACATCAACATTTCAGACCATACTCACCGAAAACCAATTCATTTTCAAAAACACCACATTCCCTCAGGAAAAAGAAGTGCGCCTGATTGTACTTCTGTAAGTGTGCACCTGTAGTGATGTGTATTAAGTCACTTAAAAAAAGTGTACTTAAAAAGAGTATATTTCATGACTGTTTTTAGCACACCGCGTATGTTAAAGAAGTACACTTATTTTGATATGTTGACTCACTAAAGCACATGTAAAGTACTTGATTTTAACGGTAGTGTTATTCGATATTTATTTAAAGTTAATTTTTAATGTACTAATTATTACAAATGTTTAAATACATGACATTCAAGTGTTAATAAAAATGACATTAAAGTATATTCTATAGTTTATCATAAATGCTTGTCATAATAGGGTGACCACCCGTCCCGCTTTGCGTTGTACCGCACAGTTTTTTTCAGCCCTTGTCCCGCACGTCGCATATTGAGAAAATGTCCCGCATTTTCATCAGTCTGTTGGTTTTTAATTATCATATTAAGAAAACATGCATTCGTTCTTTTGCCCTTTGAAGATAGCATTTTATTTATTCTTTTTGTGGCATAGTTTTGATCTATAACAGCGCTTCGTCAGAAGTAACATCCCGCTTACACAAATACAACAGCCGTATTTAAATCCTATCCAATGGTTGAAAAGAAAGGAGTAACACGGTCTAGGTTGTGACGGCTGTCAATCAAAATGTGGAGCGACGATTCGTTCCATGTGTTCCCTGTCAGGAAACGAATGGATAATTCTGTAAATTGTTTATATTCTTAATATATAACATAAATTAATAAGACTGTCAATGATCTCATTTCATGTTGTTTTATATTTTATTTGTTATTTTGTTGGATTTTAGTTGGACTTGGTCAGAACTGTTTCAAACGTCTGGATGATGCCTTCTGCCTTTGGGCTCAGTGATGTTGAATTTAAATGACATGTAAAATAAAGACATGTTATGTTACATTGTGATGTAATGGTGTTTTCTGGGAAGCACTAAAGAACAATGTGTTTTTATCAGCTGAAAGGCAGAATACATGTTTTTATTAACTATTAAGTGTCTGTAACACGTCCCACACAAACTTAGTAACTGTCCCACATTCAGTTTGTTTGATGGTGGTCACCCTACACTATAACCATATTTCAAATACAAAAATTATGAAATCACATATAAAGGTGTAGCTACTTAAGTGTCTAGGTCTTGGAGGATCCGTATCCTGCGTGAGTGCATACGCGGGCCACCTCAGGTGCACCTTTGCCAGATGTTTGTGCTGCTGGTATGGAGTAGATTTATGGTTTTAATGACGTACTATAGGAAGCGCTCCAAAAGTGTCAAGCCATGATGCGCTATCTCGTTGCCTTCTTACAACCTGAGGTGCTCAATGCTTTCATTAGAAACTTAGAGCAATTGCCTGTAGGGGTTTCTGATGATCAATAATACTTATAAAGCGCTTTAACCAATATTCCTTTTTATTTACCATATGCAGAATCTTCTAACATGAACGATAAACTAAATGCTTAAGTCTATTGAGGCTATAAACACTGATGAATGTGAATAACTAGGTTGCACACTCACAATCAACTTGCTTTCAAGTGCTCACGGACCGGCTTTGACTGTTTCAATATGGTGGACGGGTTATGTATAGTGGACCGTAGAAACAGTTGCTAGTGTGGTATGACTGTAGCTGAATTTAATTGCACAGAACATCTATTACAATTCACAAAATCATTGTCTGAAAGTTTTAACGTTGTTGGTTTCGGCTGATTCTAAACGATCTATTCCCCAAATCAATCAAGAGATTTTCTGCAGCATGTAGATTCAGCCTCCCCAGCTTGTGCTGTGAATGCCCGTGTGTGAGGCTTGTGGATGGTGAATGACAGCTGAAGTTGTGTGTCTTTTTAACATGCAGGTCAGGCTTTCAGCTGGGCCCTACAAGCTGGTTTGAGGTTCTGCAGCAGTGAAATTTTAACCTGGTTTTAATGCTCAGAGTGTTATTTGCCCTCAGTGGTTCACTCTGTTGGCATCTGCAGAGCGTTTCTCTCCTGGTACAGCGTCTGCAGCAGAAACCCAACCCGTGTAAGCATAAGCTGTTGGCTGGAGCGAAGAGACATGCAGACTGGTGCTTACTTAAACCCCCAGCCCGTGCCACCCAGGACTATAGCTGCCACCAGGATGGCCCCTGCGATGGACCCTATGATGAGATTGGTGGCACTAGGACCTGTTTGGGCAAGTGTGGGAAAACGGGAAATGAGCTTTGATTTGGTAGAATTATCTCTTCCAGCAAAACAGATGGTGTCTTTAAAAGATCCAGCATTGTTATGCCATGTTAGTTATGTCAATCTTTCCGGTCAGCCCTAATAACACGGCCTGTAATGACAAGGTATGGGTGTATGACAAACTGTGGTTGGTCACTTCAAATGTTGATCAGACAATCTCTTCCTGTCTAAGTGGGCGGTTCTAAGTCTCCGGGCCTTCCTGTCCTGCATGTTTGTTTTAGGCATGTGGTTTTGCGAGGATGATTCTGTGTCGGGTTCTTTGTCCTTGCTTCCCTGTAACACCCTTTGTCAATGACTCTTTGTTTTTCTCAACTAAGTACCTAGTTAGGTGGCTACTTCTTAGGGGTGTGACGAGATTTCTCATCTCGCATATCTCCATGATGGAGCATGAGGGTGAAATTAGCATAGAATCTGCCACCGCTACGTTTATATTACATGCATTTAGCTTTTCTTATAGAAATAAAAGCCATTTAATTCAGGTGGAAAACGGATGGTTCAATTGTAAACTATAGTAACCGTCTGCTCTGTGTGCGACTGCGTCTGAGCTGCAGGAATCACAGGTCACTGATCACATGATGAGGTGAGATGATTGACAGGACCATAGCAGAAGATTAGTGTGCAACAGTGTCTGATAATCTAGAATGCGCGCTCAGCACCACCGATCCCTATACACAGAGTGCGAATGAAAGCTAAAATAAACACGAGACCCCTGATTCGTGCAAATTAGGCGACATACAATAGCCTGTCTCCCGATATCAAAGCTATCTTCAGCTGGGCTGTGTAGTTGTAACCTCTTAGCTCTGGTCTCTGTTTGCACTTTGAATATTGAGAGTGTCATTTGATAGTGTGTTTTTTTTTTTGTTTTTTTACCTTTTGGACTTCCTCTCTATGCTTGTTCATTCCCTGTTGATCATTGTTCAAAAGTTTGAGGTCAGGAAGATTTTTAAATGCTTTTGAAAGGAGTCTCTTCTGCTTACCAAGGCTGCATTTATTATCGAAAAACAGTAAAAACAGTAATACTGTAATTTCATTAGTTAACACAAACTAATAATGAGCTGCACTTATAAAGCATGTATTTATCTTTGTTAATGTTAATGCTAATGCATTATTAAAATCTTGTTACAGGGTTCCTACGGGGTTTGGAAGTTTGAAGGTTATGGAGTTTGATTTGAGTAATTTCCAGGTCTGGAAAAAATAAATCAGAGTATGGAAAAATATTTGTGTTTCCAGACTATTGTCCCTATTTTGTTTCCTAAATATAAAATGAAGAATTTCTAAATATATATAATAAATACATAATATACACAATCTCCCCACCTTACCTCCTGTCAAGCTACTTTCCTATCCTAATAAAGGGCAAAAACGTCAATACTAAATCTTTAGAATTTAACATATTTGTTAGCAGTTGAATTTTAAAACATTTTAGCAGAACAAGTTAAATATAGTCGGAAAAATCTGTAGGGAAGTCTGGAAATTTGAGTCTGGAAAAGTATGGATTTTTGAAATGAAAATTGTGTAGTTAATGCTCTGTGAACTAACATGAACACACCATGAACGGCTGGATTTTTATCAACTAACGTTAACAGAGTTAACTAATACAGTACCAAATGTATTGCTCATGGTTAGTTCATGTTAGTTATTACATTAACTAATGTTAAGTAATGAAACCTTATTGTAACGTGTTACCAATATTATTATAAATTCAAATCATTGTTTTCTAATTGAATCTAAATTTAAATGTAATTTCCTTCTGAGATGGCAAAGCTGATTTTTTGTAACATTTCTTAAGTTTACAGACAATTCCTTTAATGCCATGTGTAATTCAAAATATGTGTAAAACACGGGAAGAATTTGGGAAAATCCCTTTATATTGACAGTGTGCCCTATTCTATGGACTTTTAAGTTTCCCTCTCTCTGATTTATTCTTTCCTGTCCACTGGGTGGCGCTCGTCTCTATTTTTTGTCCATGCAGATTTTAGGGATTGTGTATTGACTAGTATATTTGAAATACAGATGCACTGCTATGGGCAGACAACTAAATTACTCAAATTACTACTAAAAAAATGATAGTACATTACTGTTCAAAAGTTTTGGGCCAAAAGGAACTTCTGAGCCTCATTCATGAAGTGCAAATATTACGCATCTCTGTGTAAGTCGATCACAAATCCATTCAAAATTTAAAGCTGATTCAAACAGAAATCGCTTCTGCTGGTGTTTTATGAATGTATGTGTGATGTGTTTGTGTAAGAGCAAAGCCACAAACCCTTGGGTTCCTCATCTTCACTAGGGGCCGGTTCTTTTGGAGGGTCAGGCATGCTACAGTCTGTCCCCGCCCACGTTGTGTCACATGTACATGACGCCTCATTATTGCACACCTGTTTCAATTTAAAATGGCCAAAACAATGCATAAAATACACATCATATGAAATATTTCTAATTATTACTTTCTACGTATAATGAGAAATGTATTTTGGAAAATGTACACCAGTAAACCTCATTTATTCCGAGTGTGTATTCAGGATTGTTCTCACCCCATGACTGGAGCAGATGTTTCCATTGTGTCCGGTGGGACAGGAGCTCAGGTTCAGATACTGAATAGGGAGACACTTCCTGTCCAGACACATCATTGATGGACCACATGGAGTTCCATCCTCCACATAACCATGATCAGTTTGATCATCCAGCAAGACGTGACCACCGCTGAGAAAACAGTGTGTGTGTGTGTGTGTGTGTTCAGGTCAGAGCATTCTGATATTGGCAGACTGTGATGCATTGCATTTGGCTGCTACTGAAATACATGCTGATTAACAAAACTTATTGATCATGCATTTGCCTCTGTGCTTCTCACCTGCAGTCGATCAGTCTGCCCTGATGGTTGAAGTTTGTGGGAGTGATTTCTCCTTTCATAATTCCAATCCGTGGGATTCGGCCAGTGTTAGTGCACAACAGGTACCCGCAAAACACATCACTGCGAATATAGAGATCACAGTGACACTACCGTAAAGAACAAAATACTCAAATTTACACCAATGGCACATGCTGACAATCAGAAACAATGCCTCACATGTTGCATCTTTTATCTATCTGTTGTTTTTCTTCGTATGTGCATATTTAAATTTACCAACAAAATTCCGCCCTAAAAGTTTGCGAGAGATATGGGAAGGAGGATAAATATATTTTACAAAGCATTTTTGTGTCTAATCTAACTCAAAGATGTTAGTTGTGATTCACGATTAATTAACGAAAAATGTGATTTAATTTACGAAAAAAGCACAACTGACATACCGTAAGGCGGTCCAGAGGAAGCCAGATATTTTAGTTTATGAAGTTTTAAATATGTATATTTTTCTCACACAAACCCATCGATTCGCTTCAGAAGGCCTTTATTAACCCCCTGGAGCCGCGTGGAGCACGTTTATAATGGATAGATGCACTTTTATGGGCTTAAATGGCCATTATAAAGCTTGGAAGAGCCAGGATATTTTAATATAACTCTGATTGTATTCGTCTGTAAGAAGAGTGTCATATACACCTAGGATAACTTGAGGGGGAGCAAATCATGGTGTAATTTTCAGTTTTGGGTGAACTTTACCTTTAAGGCCATTTGTTCAACTGCTTCCTGTTAACTGCACATTACCTCCACTCATCAGTTTTACAGTGCAGAGTTATACACAACATCTAGTTTCTGCAGATTAAAAACTAATTTAACATGAAAGTAGATAAATAACAAGTCTGCAGTTAGAACCTGACAGCATCATGCAAATGTAGCAGAAACGTAACAAAGCTAGAGTGTTTAAAAAGGTCTCAGGCTATTAAGCTCTCTAATTTGTTATTTGTAGGGTTTTTACGTAATGTAGAAACACACCTTCAGTGAAATCAAGGTATATTGTATGATGAAGGAGAGGGACTCGGATGCCTGAATGGGAGAATGGGAGCCCGAAATGCAGGAATGACTTGCTTATACTTTTGCTTGATACTCTCGAAAAAGACAACGCGTGCCACTCTCAATGGCCTGACGTGTTTCTGTGGTTGCACTATTATATGAAACGACAGATGGCAGTGCAGAGGAAATATCAGTTCAACTAGCAAGGAAAAGCAGTGAAGTGCTTAAAGGATTAGTTCACTTTTAAATAAACTTTTGATGATAATGTACTCACCCACATGTCATCCAAGATGTCCATGTCTTTCTTACTTCAGTTGAAAAGAAATTAAAGGGACACTCCACTGTTTTTAGAAATAGGGCTTATTCAACTTCTTTCCTACATTTAGAAATGTGGGCAAATGCATTTTTGTCTCAGTGCATGCATTGTTTTAGTTTTGCAGGGTCGCCGCTAGCTTAGCTTAGCATAATGAATGGAATCCTATGTTGCCAGCTAGCATGTCCCGAGTAAAAGTGATCAAAAAAAAAAAAAAATCCACCTAATTACTTCTTGTGGCCTGCGTATTCACAACGAGTACAAATAGCGATGCAGATTTAGACTAGGCGATTTCCTAGGCAGATATTAACATGGGACTATATTATGGGGAAGCACAGGCGAAGCACTGCTACTGATATCACACAACACATGCACAACATACGGTATGTTGACGAAGTTTGGGGATTTCATGTGTTACCGGCGTATGTTGTGCATGTGTTGCGTGATATATCTGCGCCCAAGTAGCTTTAAACGATACCAGGTGATGAATAAGGGTCTTATCTAGCCAAACCATCGGTCATTAAATATTTATTTTTTTTACGGTTGCATTTTAGAAGCACAAATGCCCGTCCTGTAATGACGTCACATAATACATAATTACGTTGAAAAGGTCATGCTTCAAGAAAGAAAGAAATGGACATCTTGGATGACATTGGGGTGAGTAAATTATCAGCAAAAGTTTATTTAAAAGTGAACTAATCCTTTGACTAAACTTTACATTTAGCCTGTCAGGTATAATAATAGTATTTTATGTTCACAAAACATCAAAACACTCGCAGGTTTGTGCTATTTCTTGTCTAAGCAAGCATATTATTTTCTCCTGGCGGACTATAAAAGAGGTGAAGAATCCACTGGTATCCGAGCCATATCCAGACCAGAATATCATAGAGAGAGAGATGGGATCTTTGGTCCCGGGCCATTAAGCAAACACCCAGAATGCTCTATGTTGCCATTGTTTATAACTCACTGCTTACTGCACTGGATCCATTTCTCTCCATCTTGACCACAGTTGCCCTTCTCTGAGCCCTCTGTGTTCAGCTTCTCATAACAGAACTTCTCCGAACTCGCAGCCTCTGTGTGAGAACAGAAAGAACGTGAAAGGAGAGAAACAAGGGGGGAAGAAAATACAATTCAGGATATATCCGCTAATCTGTCTAATTACTGTACATAGATCTACGCTACGGTCTCCACTGTGTTTTTACCGTAAGACCAGCATGACATTTTTTTACTTCATTGGATCAAGGCTTCGGGCTTACAGTTATTTAAGCTGTAAACGCAGTCCGGTATGCTGCTTGCTTGTATTTTTATCATATTTAATTATCACACTCATAAACACACTGGTTTTGTAGGGCAAATAGTTCCCTTTTGAAGTTCCACTTCAACTCTTGGATTGTCGCTATGGAGACGGCATCAGCGTGACCGTTGTCTGAAGCACAATTTCATTGGCCAACGTCACTAGTGCAGTGCCTGTGAGTATAAGAGGGCACCTACAGCTTTTTTGTCTTCAGGAGCCGTTTTTTGTAGAAGCCTGTGTTGAAGGAAAAGCTCAAGCAAGCATTTCAAGGAATATGTGCCACTGTGTGCCAGGTTTCAGGTTTCCAGACCTCCTGAGCACACACACACGATCTGTGCTTTTTGTGCTTGGGTGAGGAACACGCGCTTTCAGTGCTCGACTGTATGAATGCGGCCATTGTGAAAAGTTTACAAATTTGGAAGCTCTGTTCACGCTTGGACCTATTCTCGAGGGTCGTGGGACAAGCGTCTGCCCCACTGTAGCTGGCCGAGGAATTCAAGAAAGGTATGGCTCTTTCACGTTCCTCAGTTGCTGAGTCTTAAGTTATCTGATCCAGCCGATAACATGATGCTGGTGCCATCCAGCGAGGATGGCGAGGATATTGTTTGTATTGAACCATCTCAGCCTGCCAGCCCTGTATATGGGGAGATGCTAGATGTTATCGCCTGCGTCACAACCAGATTGGATCTAGTTTAGCGGCGTGAGAAACAGGAAGTCTCTCATGACTCGATGAGCGATTCCTGCCAGGCCATTATCGCCCGTACCCCTAAGCCTTCCATTTTGGAGAAGTCGTGGTAGAAACAGTATTCAGCTCGCATTTGCCCATTTCAACATTCAAATGATGAGAATGTGGAGGGGTTGCGCGAGTTAGGATATGTGTGGATGCCCCCTGTTGAGGAGACGCTTGCAGGCTATCTCTCGCAGGGCAAAGCATCCTCTCTGAAGACTGTGGCCCTGCCGTTTAAGCCACTACTAATCTCCTTGCACGTAATGGGCAAGGAATATGTGTCATCGAGACACAATGGCTGTGTTGCAGGCCTACCAGGCAGACCTGCTGGATCAGGGGCAGGGGACTGTTTCCTGAAGCGGTCGCTGAACTGTGACGCACCACAGATCAAAATCTCTGAGCCACCAAACAATCAGCCACTGCTATTGATCATGCAATGGTGGAGATGAAGAGGTACCTGTTGTTGAACCTGGCGGGCATCGACAAGAAAGAGAAATCCTTTCTTTTTTATGTCTCGTCCTCAACTTGGCAAGGACTCATACAATTTTTTGTTGAAGTCATCAGGAATAGCAAAGAAAGCAGTCTTGCATGCCTCCCAGAGTTCATCTTTTTGGCACGCTTATAGAAATGATGGTTGGGAAGTTTAGAGAGGCAAGGACACAGTTCAGGAAATATATCCTGTGCTGATAAACGTCTCCACCCAAAACCTCTAGGGGTCCTGGCCTGCCAGTCTGATGACCGGAGACAAGGGCCAGGCGGAGAGCATGGCCACTCATGCTCCTCCTTCGATAAGTAGAGCACAGAGGAGGCGTAATGCCAGGAGGAAGAGACCAGATTTGAGGAAAGTAATTAATAGAAAGCAAAAAAGGAGATTGAACCACTGAGAAGAAATAACATTACTCCTCCTTACCTTCCTTCCTTCATCCTCACCCAAGAAGGGTGTGTGAGACACAAGAGGTTGTTCCAGTACATCAGGCTCTGAGGCTGGACTGATGATGTAACTGGCGTGTCCCGCTTATATTCATGAATCGTCTTCTGAGAGGTCTGGTACATTGCTTGATGGATGAGCTATTCCCTTCACCAAACAGATACGCAGTTCATTGCAGGACATATACTTCTGGGCGCCCTAAGCAAACCAAAGTATGTTTCTCTCCATCTCGGATTGCCTGTTAAACTCTTTTGCAGCTCAATACGCTTTTATACGTGACATTACACGATTCAACTGATGTGGATGTTACATATGGGTGACAGCGCACCGCTTTAAAGGAAATGAATGGAAAGCAGCATCATGTTTTCATAATAGTTGGAAGCCAAAATCAAAAACGAAACTAAAACATGGCCCTAAATCACTCTTGAGCGCAAAGTGGCCCCCTGGTGGTTCGGGGGACCTACGCAACTTGCGTACATTGTGTATAGGGAGGACTGGCACTGACGCAGTTCATATGCTGGCTTTAAGTCTTCTGATTGTCTGTTAATGATGACAGGAAATGGTAACTCACTTGGACCCCACACATATTTACATTGACTGTCTCTCGTCTTGCACTCCCCAGCATAGCAGCGACCCTACAAAAACAACATATATCGGTCAAGAAGATTAATTAATCAGCTGATTGCCAGGCATCGACTGATATCAGTGCCTGCTCTGCTAACATATGCTAACTCTTGCCAATGGCTAATGTACAATATTTTGTTAAAATATTTAATGTCTTTTAGCCTAATTATCAATTTACCTAATTATGCAATGAATGCATTTGTTTTTCAATTGTTTTTTACTATCATTAAATTAATTTATTTCTTTACATTTCATTAACTTGACACGTTTATAAAATTCTACCTTTACTCATCCTTCCCTCGGGTCATTTTGACCCGAAATGTATTTAAAAAAAAAAAAAATTCAAAACCGAGTGGTCCAAGAACCTAGGACTTTTGTCGCACTTGAACCACGAATACACACACACACACACACACACACACACACAATTGTTTTGTTCTTGAAATTTAAAACAACAGTAACAAAATCCTTCCCTCATGGGTCATTTTGACCCCCTTAGGAATGAATGGAATGAGAGGATTGAGGCTCAAAAAGCTATAACTTTACCAAGAAAATGATTGTATTATGTCTACATGTGTATCTGAATGCATACTGAAGAGAAACCGCTCCATATAGAGCAATAAGGCCATCAAGAGTCATGAAACATCATATATTATTATGTTTCTACAAGAGGTCGGCAAAGACACCCAATTTAAGATATGTTGCTGAATTAAAAGGGTTATACATGAAATTTAAGATGAAAGAATGTGCTTAAATTGATCATTTTATGATAAAATATAAAATTCAAAGGTAAAACCTTTTTTTTAATCTCCAAAAAAATTGCATTAAACATAGAAAAAATATTATCAAAATGAAATGAAATAAACTTTCTGGACAAAAGTAAAATTTTAGGGCTTCGGGTCATTTTGACCCACGAGGGAAGGACAAAGAGCGAGGGAGGGATGAGGGTTGATATTACCAATAGAATTATAACAGAATAAGCAATAAAAGCTGTGGAAATAGTAAAAAAAGAAAGAAAAGGAAAGTCTGTTCCAATTAAATCAAGTCAATTAAAAAAAATTTAATTAAAATGAGTTTTGTAAAGAAATTTAAATTCATATTTGTCTACAAAACTAATTTCTTTGATTCAAACCTAAGCTTTTGTATCAGAAGTGACTGGTCATTGTTTAGCCTGCTTTCTCGATACTGTCATTGGCCATTTGAAAGAAGAAAAAAACACATATTGGCCAACCATGTTTCAGTAGAGCAACAGTTTGTGTGGTGTGTACCGTGTTGAGAGAGCAGAAGTATCCGTCCTGCTTGTGTAGATTGGGAGGGCACTGCACAGACACACACAGACACAAAGATGAAACATGAATAATCATGAGCGTAATATGTGTTTGGAGTAGCGCTGATACATCACTGACCTGCCCTGAGTCTCCTGAGCACGTCTCGGAAATATCACAGTCATTTACTGCATAGCGGCAGGTGAAGCCTCGCGGGTAGAACTGAGACAGAGAGAGAGAGAGAGAGAGAGAGAGAGAGAGAGAGAGAGAGAGAGAGAGAGAGAGACAGAGAGACAGAGAGAGAGAGAGAGAGAGAGAGAGACAGAGAGAGAGAGAGAGAGAGAGAGAGAGAGAGAGAGAGAGAGAGAGAGAGAGAGATGGAGCGGTCACACACCCCTTGTGAAGTACAAGTGTGCTGAACTGTAGTGAATGTGCACTTGTAGTTTTTAATAATCTTTTGTCGTGCTTTAAAGAAGTATTTACATGTGTTGAACATACTAAAGCACATGTAAAGTTCATTGATTATATAATTTTAACAGGATTACTCTGTATTACATTTAAAGTTAATATATGTATTAAATGTTTTAGTTAGCAACTTCATCGATACGAACTTGTAATTACAAATATATTTAAACACATGACACAAGTTTCAGAAGAAATGGCATTAAAGTATATTCTAGTTTATCATAAATGCTTGTCAGTACTCTCAGCAGTAACACTGTCATATTTCAAATACAATAATTATGAAATCACATATAAAGATGTACTTAAGTGGGTATAATAATATCTGAAAACATTACATTCAGTATATTCTTTTAAAGTTTATTACTTCCGTAATGAATACTATCTTTAAAAGTATGTTAGATTGTGTTTTTGTTTGGTTTTGTTCTGTTCCTGTTTTGTCTGTGTTCCTGATCCTAGTTTGTTTCCATGGTTACTGATGATGTAAACACCTGTGTCTCATTCTGTTGATTAGCTATCCTGGCCAAATACAGTCCCTGACAAAAGTCTTGTCGCTTGTTTACAAATTGAACTAAAGTGCCGCTGAAATATATTTCTTATCAAGATTTTTTTACAAGAAATGGCTCATTTTAATCCCAATAATGTTTCAGTGCAAAATGAAACTTTCAAAAAATATTCTAATATTCACAGCTTGGTAAAGGCCATTGTGTGAATTTTTGCAAAGACATAAGTGTTGTCGCCTTGTCATATGAGCTTCACCTGTGACTAATAATGGATCAATTAGATCTCAGGTGTGTATAAAAAGAACCCCAGTACACTAGACCTTCACATCAACTGCATCTAGACCTCTGCAAACATGCCTAAGATTCACCCTGAGACTAAAGATTATCAAGAGGCTGAAGTCCAGATCCACTGCTGATGTGGCAGACACCTTCAAAGTGTCTCAGCGTCAAGTACAGAGGATAAAAAAAAAGATTTGAAGAGACTGGAGACGTTTATGACAAACCCAGGTCAGGCAGACCCTGCAAGACAACTGCTCGAGAGGACCGGAAATCCAAGGCCAGCCCATTTTCCACTGCAGCAGAGCTCCACGAGACCTGGTCACCTGAAGTCCCTGTGTCAACCAGAACAGTTTGTCAGATTCTGTCTCGAAATGGCCTCCATGGTCGAATCAGTGCCCAGAAGCCAGCACTAAACAAAAGACAATTGAAAAACGTGTGGCATTTGCCAAAGCCCACAGCCTGCTAAAAGGATGGACGCTGGAAAAGTGGCAGAAAGATTTTTCAGATGAATCTTCACCACAGTCACCGCAAATATTAGAGGAGACCTACTGGAGCCCGCATGGATCCGAGATTCACCCAGAAAACAGTGAAGTTTGGTGGGGAAAAAATCATGGTCTGGGGTTACATGCAGTATGGAGGTGTGCGAGAGATCTGCAGGGTGGAAGGCAACTTCAATAGTCTAAAATACCAAGACATCTTAGCTACCTCTTATATTCCCAACCATAAAAGAGGCCAAATTCTGCAGCAGGATGGAGCTCCATCGCATTCTTCCATCTCCACATCAAAGTTCCTCAAGGCGAAGAAGATCGAGATGCTCCAGGATTGGCCAGCCCAGTCACCAGACATGAACATCATTGAGCATATGTGGGGTGGGATGAAAGAGGAAGCATGGAAGACGAAACCAAAGAATATCGATGTACTCTGGGAGGCATGCAAGACTGCTTTCTTTGCTATTCCTGATGACTTCATCAATAAATTGTAACCGCATGGATGCAGTCCTTCAAGCTCATGGAAGTCATACAAGATATTACATTTGGATATCACAGCACCACTTCTTAATTTGCTGACATATTTTTGTATTTGCATTAAATTTGTTCAATTTCTGTATAGGCAACCAAACTTTTGTCTTGCCAAAATTTGACCTTTCTGTCTTGATTAAATGATAAATCTTTTTTCAGTGAAATTAATTTATTTCAGTGCATTAAACATAATTTGGGAGGGTTTTAGCTTTTCATATGAGCTGTTTCTAACACCAATTGATGAATTAAAAATCAGGTTAATAGCAGGTGTTTCTACAAAATAGATAATCGACACAACTTTTGTCAGGGACTGTAAGGCCGTCTCGTGTTGTTGCTTATTGCTCCTGTTTGGATTATCATCTTTGTTTCTAGTTTTGACCCGCTGTGACAGTATGCTAAAGTGTACTTATTTTTGACAAGGGACTTAGCAAACACTTTTAACATCACTAACGCCACAATTTTATTTTACTTTTTCGGCTAAGCAATTTACAATATGTTCACTTGTAGTCTCAGCATACCAAGCTAGGATAAGAGATGTTTACATTTTACCCCTGAATAAATGACATACTTCACCATTAACCTGTTTTAACCACCCAGTTAGATGATAAGTAAATGAGACGGACAGATTTGGTTATGTATGAGTGTTTGTATAAAAGTATAATAATAAACATAAATAATAATAAACTTTATTTTATATAGAGCCTTTAAAAGAAGCTTCTTAAAGCACTTTACATAGTAAAAAAACAACCAATACAAACATTTAAAAATAAATAAAATGACTGCTGTGTGACTGACTCTCACCAGACATGTGTTATTGCAGCAGGGTCCGTCGCTGCAGTGAGCACCGTTAGACAGAGAGCACTTTTTACAGCACTCTTTAATGCACTCCTGTGACAAATACACAAATACACAGCTGAATGCTGCTGGGACACTGTTATGAGCTTATAATAATCATGTGTAAAATACAGCAGCAGTTTTCAATCCTGGTCCTGAGGACACATGCACTGCTCTGCATATTTTGCATGTCTCCCTTACTTAACACACCTGATTCAGAAAGAGCTCCATGAACTGAACTGAGGCCTAGTCCACACATACACGGGTATTTTTTATAAACAGTGTTTTTCCCTCTTCCGTTTTAAAATGGCCTCTATAGACCCATTTGGAGCAGACATCACAGTTACGTCACTTGCAGCTGCGCGCGCATAGTGGCTGAGGAAAAATAACAAATCGAGGAAAATGGGCAAAATCCACAGATTAAGAGAAAAATGTTTTGATGTGCCTTTGTATGTCAGAATTGGAATGCAAAAAATACGGTCTTCATTTTTATAGAATTCTGTCGTTGGAGACGCTCTTTGAAGCTAAACGCAGACGTTTATTTTCCAAGTCACAGACTGGACTGATGAAACCTGCAATGGTTAGTCTAATATTAAATCATAAATTTGATGTAAACAGTAAGTCTACATTATATTCACACATGCAGTTCATAAGGGACATACCTACATAGCAGTTACAGCATGACATAATATTTAAACCTAGCTAACATTTACATAGCTAACATTTTTATCTCACAAATTCTTGACTCTTTTTCTTGCATTTGTGTGTTTATATCTCTCAGTTCGGACTTGATATAAACTTCCAAATGAACTTTTATTCTGTGGCTTCCACAGATTGCTACGGCAGAACTGTCAATTTCTGCAACCAGGTCCACAAAAAAAACACATCATCGCTGATTGCAAACACAAAATAGGTCTACACCCTTAAATAGGGCACTATTTGAGTGGACAGCCATTCATAGTGTGTCCGAAACCATAGTGGACGTTATTGAGGGTACTCATCCCATAATGCACCATAATATCGAGTATACAACTGATGTACACTCAACAGCTAGAAAATACCCATAATGCACTGTAAGAGTCGCGTGCTGATGAATCAATCATCCATTTTACAAACCGCTGGTCCAGCGTAATATCATACAGGTGTAAATTCCTGTTTAATTGATTATTAAATTGTTTAATTATGGTTAAAACATGCTAGTTTCCATGACAGAGTTCATCAAGATTACTCATTTCATTACTACTGGAGCTGCCAGTTTGCTACGTTTCAAATGAATCAGCCCAAACAATGCAGAAGCGACAGCCCTTCCGGAGCACTCAGTGTCCCAATTCACTCACTCGTTTCATTCACTCCTTCAAGTGGACTATATTAGTGGAGTAATGTAGGGAATAGTGAATGAGGGGTGATTTCGAACACGGCATCAGTGTGTCAGATAAGAGTAAGAGAAACATACAAAATATGCAGAGCAGTGGATCCCGGGGACCAGGACTGAAAAACGCTCATGTAAACTCACTTCTCTTGGTCCACAGTCACACTCCTCTCCCACTTCTACAAATCCATTTCCACACGCTGTCTCTTCAAACAGCTGCAAGACATGCATGCAAACCGCATGAGGAGGAGTAATAATGGCAGATGGTTCACTATATAATTGCATTGAATGTGCACTTCAAATCTGAAAAGTATATATTTTTACACTTTATTGCGATGGTCCACTGTAGACTTTGAAAGTGCATGTCAACCAGCAGTCATTAGAGTATTAGTAGACTGTTAGGTTAGTAGAATAAGTTTACATGTAGTTGCAAAGTTACTTGGGGAGCATCAAAATACAGTGTTAGCAGATATTAATACTCTAATGAGAGTTAGTTGACATGTAGTTGCAAAGTCACTTACAGTTAGTAGGGTGTCTAAAGTGGACCATCAAAATAAAGTGTTAACAAAACTTGTATTTGCGGATAATAATGAAACACAAGGTTGTTAAACTTAAAGACAGTACACTTTCATTACTATGCCTGTACACACACTCAAATACAATAAAAAGTGCACTTTGTAATAATATCAAATTAAGTTTGACTCTAAAGGTCATTTTAAATCATTCATTTTTAGTAGTCTGTAGTCATCAAGACATTTTTGATATGTTGACTAACATACTAAAACACTTTATAAAGCACAACTGCAGTGTGTTATTCACTGTTATAATATATTGAATGTATATATATTGCAACTTCATCATTACAAATATGTAATTATAAATATATTTAAATGCATTACACATGCATTTAAATAAAAATGACATTAAAGTACATTTTAGTTTGTCAGTACATTCACTTTAACCATATTTCAAAAACACACACACACACACACACACACACACACACACACACACACACACTGCCCCTGCCCCTAAACCTACCCATCACAGGAGACATGCTGCATTTTTACTTTTTCAAAAAACATCACTTAGTGTGATTTATAAGATGTTTTCCTCATGGGGACCAAAAAAATGTCCCCACAAGGACAAAAATTTGGATATTGCCATCTTTGTGGGGACATTTTGTCCCCATAACGTAGGATTACCAGTCCACACACACACACACACACACACACACACACACACACACAGGCTATATATATATAATTTTTATTTAATCATTATAATAGGATATATCATTTATATTAAAAAGCTCTTTTGCGCATGTGCTACCGCTCTCGCTCGCTATTTTGGTCAAAACACAGCAGACGACAGCAAGCAAACCATCAGTGTGATAAAGCAAAAAATTACTGAGAAGGATATATTTGTGTAAATAGTTTAGCCACACTGCGTGAACTTTTGGAAGTTTAAAGTTAGAGTTCCAGAGAAAGGTGTGACTGTTACACCTGTTCGACCACAGCAAAGTTACGTAATTGGTAAGTCCGTGCTTTTTCTCTTACTACTGTGCTGATGTATTCGTTTACCGTTGCAAGCAATCATTAAATACAACACATTGTATTTTAAATGATCTCGGGTACGGGCCGGGTTTGGGCTTCAGTTTAATGCAGACCTCTACATCACACAGGCAAATACATTTGCATATGCCCGCCTCCAGAACTCAATAGGCCCCGCCCCCCGGCATTCAATTGCTTAATGTCTGACAAGTGACACTTCGCAGTCAAAAGCAAATATAAGCCATAGGGACCCACTTTATATTAGGTGTCCTTAACTACTACGTACTAACATTTTAATTTATAATTTGATACATTGCACTTATTGTGTACATACATGTTTTTACATTGTACTTACATTTTAAAAAATACCTGCATGTAATTACATCTGTAATGAATTTCTGTAGTTACATTTGTAATTACACAGTTGACACTTCCCTTACACCTAACCCTACCCTTAAACTGACCCATCCCACCACACCTGTCCCTAACCCTACCCTTAAACTAACCCATCCCACCACACCTGTCCCTAACCCTACCCTTAAACTAACCCATCCCACCACACCTGTCCCTAACCCTACCCTTAAACTAACCCATCCCACCACACCTGTCCCTAACCCTACCCTTAAACTAACCCATCCCACCACACCTGTCCCTAACCCTACCCTTAAACTAACCCATCCCACCACACCTGTCACTAACCCTACCCTTAAACTAACCCATCCCACCACACCTGTCCCTAACCCTACCCTTTAACTGACCCATCCCACCACACCTGTCCCTAACCCTACCCTTAAACTAACCCATCCCACCACACCTGTCCCTAACCCTACCCTTAAACTTACCCATCCCACCACACCTGTCCCTAACCCTACCCTTAAACTGACCCATCCCACCACACCTGTCCCTAACCCTACCCTTAAACTGACCCATACACCACACCTGTCCCTAACCCTACCCTTAAACTGACCCATCCCACCACACCTGTCCCTAACCCTACCCTTAAACTGACCCATCCCACCACACCTGTCCCTAACCCTACCCTTAAACTAACCCATCCCACCACACCTGTCCCTAACCCTACCCTTAAACTTACCCATCCCACCACACCTGTCCCTAACCCTACCCTTAAACTAACCCATCCCACCACACCTGTCCCTAACCCTACCCTTAAACTTACCCATCCCACCACACCTGTCCCTAACCCTACCCTTAAACTAACCCATCCCACCACACCTGTCCCTAACCCTACCCTTAAACTTACCCATCCCACCACACCTGTCCCTAACCCTACCCTTAAACTAACCCATCCCACCGAACCTGTCCCTAACCCTACCCTTAAACTAACCCATCCCACCACACCTGTCCCTAACCCTACCCTTAAACTAACACATCCCACCACACCTGTCCCTAACCCTACCCTTAAACTGACCCATCCCACCACACCTGTGCCTAACGCTACCCTTAAACTAACCCATCCCACCACACCTGTCCCTAACCCTACCCTTAAACTTACCCATCCCACCACACCTGTCCCTAACCCTACCCTTAAACTAACCCATCCCACCACACCTGTCCCTAACCCTACCCTTAAACTAACCCATCCCACCACACCTGTCCCTAACCCTACCCTTATACTGACCCATCCCACCACACCTGTCCCTAACCCTACCCTTAAACTGACCCACCCCACCACACCTGTCCCTAACGCTACCCTTAAACTAACCCATCCCACCACACCTGTCCCTAACCCTACCCTTAAACTTACCCATCCCACCACACCTGTCCCTAACCCTACCCTTAAACTAACCCATCCCACCACACCTGTCCCTAACCCTACCCTTAAACTGACCCATCCCACCACACCTGTCCCTAACCCTACCCTTAAACTAACCCATCCCACCACACCTGTCCCTAACCCTACCCTTAAACTAACCCATCCCACCACACCTGTCCCTAACCCTACCCTTAAACTTACCCATCCCACCACACCTGTCCCTAACCCTACCCTTAAACTAACACATCCCACCACACCTGTCCCTAACCCTACCCTTAAACTGACCCATTCCACCACACCTGTACCTAACCCTACCCTTAAACTGACCCAATCCACCACACCTGTCCCTAACCCTACCCTTAAACTGACCCATTCCACCACACCTGTCCCTAACCCTACCCTTAAACTGACCCATCCCACCACACCTGTCCCTAACCCTACCCTTAAACTAACCCATCCCACCACACCTGTCCCTAACCCTACCCTTAAACTGACCCATCCCACCACACCTGTCCCTAACCCTACCCTTAAACTGACCCATCCCACCACACCTGTCCCTAACCCTACCCTTAAACTGACCCATCCCACCACACCTGTCCCTAACCCTACCCTTAAACTGACCCATCCCACCACACCTGTCCCTAACCCTACCCTTAAACTAACCCATCCCACCACACCTGTCCCTAACCCTACCCGTATCCCACCTCAATATCAGCAGGTGTTTTGCAACACAATATGAACACAGTAAGTACATTGTACTTATTTTTTTATGTAAGTACATAGTAGTTAAGGCCACCTAATATAAAGTGGGGCCAGCCATTGTAATGCCCGAACGCTGTCTACACTGACGCCCGACAACAGGACAAATGAAGTGAAATAACATTCACTTTGAAGCATCCAGTTTAAACTGGTCTTAAGGTTTCTGCTTTTAACCTTTCTACATAGACAACATATTTGTGTTTTTATTCAAACAGAGGGCTGAGTTATTACAGAAAGCAATTTCTGTTGTGCAGCACGTCACAGATGACCTGGAACAGTTTAAATGAAAGGTGCGACTGCCTGTCTTCTCCTTATACTTTCTCAGGCAGTCTCTTGTTATTTTTGGATAAATTCTGATGATGTTAATGATGTCTGACCTTGATGGGTTTGTTAAAGAGGCAGGATCCGCCTCCCTTCAACAGGAACTCTTTATAACCAGTGATACTGCACCTAGAGAAAATCCTCGTGACCTGAGCCCTGAGTAGAGAGACGGATGGGGGAAGAAAGGATTTATAGCATAAATCATTATATTAAGAAGCCAACATTTTCTCTCTTTCTGTCCTGCCATGCAAATGACACATATTGCAACAATTTACTCTATTGAAATGCATGTTATTTGAAAACATTTATTAAATGAATAGGAAATAATTCAAATGAGCATAAATACAATAATAATAATTGTGTTTTTTATAGATTGAGTGCATGTGTGTGGTAACAGGTGAGCTGATATTAATGTGTGTATATCTTAAAGTGCCCCTATTATTATGCAAATATTACCTTTCATGCAGCGCTTGATATACCTGTGTGTGAATGTAAAGGAACTTCAAAGTTTCAGGGAGAAAAGTGCACGACAAATGAAGTTATTGTCTTCTAAAAGAAAGTCTCGATTCTGAACTGATTCTGAAATTCGGATATGCTAATGAGTGCTTGATTTCCAAAACAAAACAGTCGACCAATCCTAACAGCCTGGGTCATCTGACCAATCAGAGCAGAGTAGACCAATCACAACAGATCAGGCTGTCAGAAAGGCAAGGTTTAGAGAGACTGGAACCTTTATCAAACCATTTCAGACACTGTGAGAAATGAAAATTGAAATGAAAACCTGTTGTCTTAGACGCCAAAACAAAATGAGGAGGCATACTAGCATAATAGGGGGCCTTTAATTGTTGAATGATTGTATGTTTTGATGATCTTTGTGTGTAGTACGCGACAGTGTTAATAGAGGGTATGCGCGTGACGTCACCGTCGGCCGGAGTGACTGCGGTTACGCCCCACTGAGTGGCAAAAAGACTGAGAGGAAGCATTGGTTTTTAGCGTGAATGCCGCAAAAAACACACAAAACCAGACCCGGGGCCAGAGGGGGGGTGGGGGGTATTCGGCCCCCCATTGACATCTCTGTGCCCCCATCCAGACCGAGGGAGACGGACTTGATAATAGCATGTAATTTTCTCACTCTAACCACTGCCGTCTGCTGCTTCTGCTACTGAAGGCTTTCAGGGGGAAGAGCTGCCCAACACTGCTGGTCTAGGATCTGTTTCCTTCATAATAATAGCATATTATTACCGAAAAAGAGTTGGCAAAAGATCCAGTGCATATCTGTCTTTGTGCTCAAATGATTACATTTCCAACATGTTTTCGCTTCTGTGAGTAATGTAGCCAATCACAGACATGTTTGTTGATCTCTTGAACGCAATGGCCAATCACAGGTGTTGAGAATCCACTCACCGCTCGAGTGTTTATCCAGTGCTGAGTTCTGCATGTGTGCTAATCCTCTCAAAGTGGTGACATTTAGTAAATAAGAGATTCATTGTGTCGTCAGCTTCACTGATTAAAATAACGGGACTTTGTGTGATTGCGTTCATTGAATGAGTGACAGCTTTAGTGATTATAAAGGGAGCGCTCTTGTGCGCTGTCTATGCAATATTATATTAATAGGCCTATAATATATTCAGAATTTAAATACAACTTTAGTTTTCCATTCTTGACAAGCGGCCACATTCATGTTTCAATACATTGGCCCATCCGCATATACATGCAGGATTCACTCTCGAAACTGTGATGACTGACAGTGATAAGTATTTATATATCAAAATCAGGCTCATGTAAATGTCAGGAAACACGATTCCTGGCTGCACGTCAATATCCATGGATCACTGGATCTTTGGTAAGTTGTAAGGAACACTATATGGAGTCCAACCTTTAGTTTAATAACTATTTGTTTTATTTATATTTGCAGTTTCCCCTATTAACTCCAGTTATGCAGCAGCTCTTCTGCCACTCAGTCCGGCTGGAAAGTGACGTCGATGCAAACCCTCTATAAAGTTATGTCTAAATAATTACCCCCCCCCTCAAACACACACAGGAGTTGTAATGAGTACTTTATGGACTATGGAGATTTGTCATATATCAAAATGTGTTTTTGTGGAGTATCTCACCCATTGTCCTCCATGATACAGCCTTGCCAAGAGTTCATGCACCCACAATCATCTGATAAAACACACACAGTCAGTTAATGCTCAATATTTTATAAGTCAGTTTCAGAATAAAGTGAGCAAGATTATGAGAGAGAGTGTGTACTTTTTATTGATGTTGTATCCCACTGAATGCCAAGATTCTGAGCCAAACTCTGGGACAGCAAGAGCGGCAACGTCTGCGTAGAGCCATACTGCACACACACACACACACACACGTTGTGTTTCCATGTTTTATGGGGACATTCCATAGGCGTAATGCATTTTATACTGTACAAACCATATTTTCTATTCCCCTACACTGCCCCTGCCCCTAAACCTACCCATCACACACACACACACACACACACACACACACACACACACACTGCCCCTGCCCACACTAAACCTACCCATCACAGGAGACTGCGCAGTTTACTTTCTGTGAAAAAAACCTCATCCTCTTTTTGTAATACCTGTGTCATACCCATGTCATTATACACATTTGTGTCCTGATATTTCACAAAAACATGCCCACACACACACACACACACACACACACACACACACACACACACACACACACACACACACACACACACACACACACACACACACACACACACACACACACACACACACACACACACACACACACACACACACACACACTGCCCCTGCCCCTAAACCTACCCATCACAGGAGCGATGCTGCATTTTTACATTTTCAAAAACATCACTTAGTGTGATTTATAAGATGTTTTCTCATGGGGACCAAAAATGTCCCCACAAGGACAAGGATTCTGGATATTGCCATCTCTTGTGGGGACATTTTGTCCCCATACCGTAGGATTACCAGTCCACACACACACACACACACACACACACACACACACACACACACACACACACACACACACACACACACAGAGGGAGAGAGAGAGTGAGAGAGACATGTTGGGTTTTAATATAATGGTTTTTATACTGTACAAACTGTATTCTCCCCTTACAATAACCCTACCCCTAAACCTACCCATCACACAAAACTACAAACATTTTAACATTAAAAAAAAACCTTATTCTGTATGATTTATAAGCTTGTTTTCTCATGGGGACCAAAACATGTCCCCACAAGGACAAGGATTTCGGATATTGCCATCTTTGTGGGGACATTTTGTCCCCATAATGTAAGGTTTACCAGGATTTGTAATAAATACTGTGATATTCCAGAAAAATAGGAATTGTCCATTTTGATTTCATGTTGAGTTTAAGATTTAGATGATGTGATAATTAAATAAAGCAAAATTTGCTATTATAGTCTTTAATTTACTGATTGCAGTGAGGGGCAAAAGTAATCTAAACAGATCAATAATTTTATTCAACAAGGAGGCAAAAAATTGGTCAAAAGTGACAGTGAAGACATTTATAATGATTTCAAATATATGTGATCATTTTGAACGCATCACAATTTTAACAGAAATATGAAGCAGCACAACTGTTTTCAACATTGACATTTATGAATGATCATGTGACACTGAAGACAGGAGTAATGATGCTGAAAATACAGCTTTGATCACAGGAATACATTACACTACACTATACACAGATCAGGCATAACCTAATATTGTGTTGGTCCCCCTTTTGCTGATAAAACAGCCCTGACCCGTCGAGGCATTGACTCCACTAGACCCCTGAAGGTGTGCTGTGGTATCTGGCACCAAGATGTTAGCAACAGATCCTTTAAGTCCTGTAAGTTGTGAGGTGGGGCCTCCATGGATCGGACTTGTTTGTTCAGCACATCCCACAGATGCTCGATTGGATTGAGATCTGGAGAATTTGGAGGCCAAGTCAACACTTCAAACTCGTTGTTGTGCTCCTCAAACCATTCCTGAACCATTTTTGCTTTGTGTCAGGAGCATTATCCTGCTGGAAGAGCCACAGCCACCAGGGAATACTGTTTCCATGAAAGGGTGCACATGGTCTGCAACAATGCTTAGGTAGGTGGTACGTGTCAAAGTAACATCCACATGGACGGCAGGACCCAAGGTTTCCCAGCAGAACATTGCCCAAAGCATCACACTGCCTCCGCCGGCTCGCCTTCTTCCCATCGTGCATCCTGGGGCCATGTGTTCCCCAGGTAAGCCACGCACACCCACCCGCCCATCCACGTGATATAAAAGAAAACGTGATTCATCAGACCAGGCCACCTTCTTCCATTGCTCCGTGGTCCAGTTCTGATGCTCACGTGCCACTGTTCGTGGTTTCGGCGGGGGTCAGGGGTCAGCACGGGCACTCTGACTGGTCTGCGGCTATGCCGCCCCATACGCAACAAACTGCGATGCACTGTGTATTCTGACACCTTTCTATCAGAACCAACATTAACTTCTTGAGCAATTTGAGCTCCAGTAGCTCGTCTGTTTGATCGGACCACACGGGCCAGCCTTCGCTCCTCACGTGCATCAATGAGCCTTGGCCGCCCATGACCCTGTGGCCGGTTCTCCACTGTTCCTTCCTTGGAGCACTTTTGATAGATCCTGACCACTGCAGACCAGGAACACCCCACAAGAGCTGCAGTTTTGGAGATGCTCTGACCCAGTCGTCTAGCCATCACAATTTGGCCCT
The DNA here is from genome assembly GCA_023029165.1 of Gobiocypris rarus. Classification (NCBI taxonomy): domain Eukaryota; kingdom Metazoa; phylum Chordata; class Actinopteri; order Cypriniformes; family Gobionidae; genus Gobiocypris; species Gobiocypris rarus. The sequence continues at coordinate 6,930,702 of CM040910.1, read as the reverse complement.
TGTCAAACTCGCTCAAATCCTTACGCTTGCCCATTTTTCCTGCTTCTAACACATCAACTTTGAGGACAAAATGTCAAAAGGTCAAAATTGCTGCCTAATATATCCCACCCACTAACAGGTGCCGGGATGAAGAGATCATCAGTGTTATAATAAAGTGAGATAATTCTGTGGTCATAATGTTATGCCTGATCGGTGTATATTCACATAGAAAAAACGTATCTTAACATTGTAATAATATTCTGAAATATTATTACAACGTAAGATAAGTTTTTTTCTATGTGTTTTTACTGTATTTACTATATCAAATAATTCCAGTCTTGGTGAGCAGAAGAGAATTCATTCAAAAACATTGAAAATATTTTGTACCCTAGTTTACACTGGAAGTATTGCAAACTCAGGGAAAGATTGGTGTGTAAAATCAGCTGTAATATTCCCTACTAGAGAGAAAACTTTAACACAGTGTATGATGAGTTGTGTGTATTTGCTGTGAGTCAGTCCCTCTACATGTGATTCACTCACCTCAATGACTCCAACCCCATGACTCACAGAACACATCCCTCCGAAATACGCCGCGCAGCCCCGAGGATAGTGAAACGCCACGTTCCTGCAGACACACACACAGAACCTCCATTACACACACTATATTTCTGCACATGTGTAAGCAGTTATGCACAAAAATGAACTCACGAGAACAGATGTACTGCATCTGCATGCTTCCTGATGTGTTGCTGTCTGTATTTGGAAAAGTTTCGCAGCAAATCGAATGGAATCACACTAATGGGAATGTGATCCTTATCCGTCCAGATCTCTACGGCGACCAGGACAACACGTGTGTACAGGTGATCTTTGAAAATCTTTCATTAGACAGAGAGAAAGAGCAACAGGAGAAAATTAACGTCTTTCCATATAATCTATACTTTTTTGTTTAATTAGCATCAAAGGTGTGATGTTGTATCGGTTAGTTTTCTTATTATTATTATTCCACTTCTTCTTCCGCTCTATTGAAACTTATAGAACCGTATGGTAAAAAGTTAGAAATATAATTTGGCACACTGGTAGAGGTCAGTCCAAACAATCACCACAGTACATTTGGAGTCTCTAGCTCAAACCCTCTAGTGCCACCAACTGTCCAAAGTTTCACAAACGCTTGTGCTAATAACTTTTGAAAGAAGAGGGCTAGAAACAAAATTGAATTAATTTTCCGCCATTTAGATTTTTTCGAAAAACTGTTCGTCCAATTTTCATGAAAATTTTATCCGATCATTTTCAGACCATGCTGGCCAAAAGTTAACAAAATCTGTTTGATAAACCCGACTGTTCTCGAATAACGTGCAAACGAATTTGACGAAGAGCACGCCAAATTGGATGTGAGGAAATATCTCCGCTATTCTTTAGCATATTCAGACTAAACTTGGTACATGTCATCACAATCATGACCTGAGGCTACATGCAACGTTTCGGCACAGCGCCACCTACTGGCCAGGAGATATGAAAAAAATAGTTTTTGCTTAAAACTTCTGACAAGTTTTCCCAAAAATCATAAAATTGGTCTAGTTAGATTCAGCACTATATGCCAAGTCAAATTATACACAATTTTACCATAAAGGCCATTTTTGACGTCAACCATTTTTAATCTTGTAGTAAAATACTGTATTTTATGAACGCATTAGCGTATCATTATTAAACTGGGTATGGGTCATTGGCGCCGAGCCCTGAAAGAGTGGTAAAAATAAAAATGTACAAAAATGTTTCAATGTGGTTGACTTATTTTCACAGCAGTCCTCTTGTTAGATTCCAAGCCCAACGATACAAAACATGAAATGTTTTGCCTTATGCCTTATGGTTTGTGTTTAGCATTTTAAAAAAGAATTTGCAAATATTTTCAAAACTGTTATTCCAATTGAGATGAAACCATAGAAAAATTGAAACCATAGCAAGTTCACTAAATATCAAAGGACAAATGTCAACTTTGACTGTAAATTTACACAGAATTTGATACTGTATGAACGCACTCTGAAGACACAAAAAAAGTGATGGGATTGCGCCACTTGGTGGTGCTGTAATTGAACAAAACTTGAAATTAGCATAAACTACAGTACAATATTTTGTTGTAAAATGCTATATTTTACAAATGCCTTAGTGTATCATTACAGAACTCTGTATGTGTCAACAGGACCATGCCTTTAATGTACTCAAACACAGTGCCGCCTTGTGGTCATATTGTTTAATGAAATTTCAAAAAATGCTAATAATGCTTGATTAATTTAGCCTATTTTGATGAAACTGATCTTGATAGATTCCTTGAGTAATACAGAGAACAATGATACGAAACTCAAAATTGCTGTCCGCCATTTAGGATTTCTTTGAGAACCTACTTTTTCGAACTCCTTCTACAGTATTTCACCAAAATGGGCCCAGATCATCTTCAGACCATGAAGACAAAAAAAGTTATCAAAAGCTTTTCAATAGATCAAGCCGTTCTCAAATAACACATCAATGAAATTGTTGGCATGATGCTAAGCTGATTCTGAGGCAGTACGTTTGCAACGCTTTGGCACATTCATATCAAACTTTGTATGTCATTGTCACCTCACACTGACCACACTATAATAATTTGATAGCAGCGCCACCTATTGGGCAAAAGGGATAAACAAGTTTTTCATAATACAAGTGATTGTATTTGTGATGTTTCTGCCATTTTGACAAAAATAATTAAAAAATGTCCTTTTTGTGCTTGGCCCCAATAATTGCTGCTAAATACATTTTAAATTGTAACATGCATTCCTCATCTCTACGGGGTCCACAAACCCTAAGGGGTTTCTGATATCCAGGTCTACATCTAATTGATCACTAAACTGGTCAATAATTCAAAAACTCACAGCATCCGCCTGGTTGACAACAGATTTGGCAAAGTTGAGAGTGTGCTGCTTGGTCTTCAGTCTCTTAAACTGTGGGATAATATTAATATAGTTATAGCCTAATTATAAAACATCAAACCAAAAAAAAGATCAAACAAACACTCAAACTCAGCACACTTAAAGGATTAGTTCACTTTTTAAAAAAACTTTTGCTGATGATTTCCTCACCCCAATGTCATCCAAGATGTCCATGTCTTTCTTTCTGCAGTCGAAAAGAAATGAAGGTTTTTGATGCAAACATTTCTCCTTAACCCAAACGGTTACAGGTCCGAATGACAGTTTCAGTGCAGCTTCAGAGGGCTTTAAACCACACCAGACGATGAATAAGGGTCTTATCTAGCCAAACGATCAGTTTCTGAGAGAAACCGAGCAGTATTTATGCTATTATTTTACCTCTTATTAGTCGAGCGTGATCATCTCTGAGCTCCGCCATAACTTCCGCCAAGTGAGGTCAATGGGGGTGAGTAAATTATCAGCAAAAGTTTTTTTAAAAGTGAACTAATCCTTTAAATGTGCCATTACTTTCAGCGCTAAAATGACATTCACTGCAGTAGAAATAGTGAGGAGCACAAACGCTCTCCAGTGGACACGACTGCACCGATGGGCACAGGTTTACTCAAGAAGACTGCACACACATCTTCATAGCCATATGCTTATCCCTAACACCAACCTTATGTAAAGAAGTCTGCTTAAGTATATTGAATGTGCACTTCATATCTTAAAAGTTTATTTTTAAAAAACTGTATTCACAATAATATAAATCAAATAAAATGCCACTTAAGTTTACCTAGAGGATTTCACTTTAAGCGATTTTTAAAAAGTGCACTTTGTTATAATGTCAAATTAAGTTTTACTTTAAAGTACATTTTAAATCATTGTTTCAATATGTTCAAAAGCAAATCTAAAGTCATGTTTTAAAGAACTACACTTATTTTGATGTGTTGACAAAAATACTAAAGCACATGTAAAAGTTGCTTGATTATAATTTTAACAGAAGTGTGTTATTTGATCATTTAAAGTGAATATATTGTTTATTGGTAATGCTTTATTTTACAGTGTACAAGTAGTTAATTACTGTTACTTAATACTTAGTTGTATAATTACATTGTAACAATGACACCTTAAAATAGTGTAAGTGCAATCTTTATATTCAACTTCAAGTTGTGTAATTACAAACATATTTAAATACAATAGAAACGGTTACACTTTGTTTTAAGGTGTCATTGTTACAGTGTAATTATTTAACTACTGAGTAATATTAATTAACAACATGAACTTACTATAGGGTTTGGTTGAGGGTTCTGTGCATGTAATTATGCATCATTTACTGTTATTACTATAGTAAGTACATGTAACTTAAGTAATCGTACTACTTAAAAAATCTGCAAAGTGCATTATATTTTGATTTAAACTATATACTATTTATACTATATGCAATTGACATGAAATCAAGTGTCCAAAAACATTATAATGAGTTCACTCTTGTAAACAATTTCCCCCTAATTCCACTTAAATATAAAAGTATAATCAAATTGGCTGTACAAGTCAACTAATTGCCTAGCAAAAATCTTGCCTATAGTTGAATCTTGTATAACTACTTATAAAATCGGCCAAATTATTTTAATGAGATAAAGTGTAAAAGGAAAAAACAACTTATTGACCATATAATTTTTCATATTTTTTCCCATACTCTTTTTTTTAAAAGTACTGCTTAAGTGTACTTCTTCTTGGACAACATGTGCCAAACACACACTCGCACACTATCCTATTCAAACAGCATTTAAACACACCATGTTGTGGTCAATGACGATCATCAGCTCTATGTACTTCATCTCCTCAAACAGGTTCCTCGGGATCTGGAAGAGGAAAAGGACTCAATCCTGGCTCAGAACACACAAAAGTGTCTCATAATCACTTTCATTCATTACAAACTCTCATAATGGGCTGCTGTTACATTTATGGATAAAGGAATGTGCCTTGTTCTGGATCAAAGTTTTTGGATGGATCCCAATTTACAAACTTCCGCAACAACATCATTTAATTTAAGGACTTTAATTCAATTTATGACCTCAAAAACGGACTCCTCTTTCGCATACTGAAAGCTTGTTTCTGGTGATGGGAAGGTACATTTCAAAAGTTTGGGGTTGGTAAGATTTTTTATGTTTTTAAAAGGAGTTTCTTCTGATCCAAAATACAGTAAAAACAGAAACATTTCGAAATTTTACCATTTATAATAGATGTTTTCTATGGAAGCTTGTTTCCACCACATAATTGTTTTATTCTGTGGTGGAAACAAGCTTCCATAGAAAAAATGTATTATAAATTGTAATATTTTAAAAAAATGTAACTTGTAATTGTGAGAAATAAAGTCAGAACTGAGACATAAACTTGCCATTCTGACCCTTTTTTTCTCACAATTGCGACTTTATCCGATCTGAGCGTATGGTCTGAAGCTCATGGCGCAGCTGCACTAGGGCGCGTCCGAATACTCTTTTGCTAGTACGGAGGTGAGTACCTTCATAAAGAAAGCACTGATCTGAGCCTCCTCGTGTTTCTCTAATGAGACGCAGCCGCTTCGGAGGGTCTCTGGGAAGTCTTACGCTGTGTTACGTTTGCCGTGTTTCTCTCTTCTTCTGCACTTTCTTGCTGTTTTATTCACTTTACCCAAATTTTGAACACAATCGAATAGAAATAACAAATAGAACATTGTTTCTTTAAATGAAGCCCTTTACACTACACTCCCGTTCCCCATGTTCACACTATGCACTTATTACAGTAATTACAATCACTGGGTAATTAACCCTGAATCTACACCTGAAACATGGCTCAGGTGCTTTTAGAGAACGTCCCAATCCACTTTTGCTAGTTTAATGACGGAAATAACAGTCAGCGCTCCAGGCTCATGGTCCAAAAGGGTCGTCCCTCGTCTCTTAATGAGTCATGGGTGTGTTTTGGGCATAACGTGCAATAAACCAATCAGAGTCTCATCTCCTATTCCCTTTAAAAGCCTCGCACCATGGCGGATTCGCTATGTACATGGAGGAATATAAACACCCTCAACCTTACGAGTGAGTTTAAATACATGTGTGTATTGCCACCACTGGTTAAATAAGTAGCCAATTTAATACGTCATTACTGCAAAGGTCATTCTGATCACATGCAGTGACTATCCATTATGACATGTAGGCATTTTTCGGGTGAACAGATGCGCCAGTGCATTTGATATTTAAACAACGTGGAGCTGGACGTGAACATGAGAACTGTGTCGGGCTGAAACTTGAGAAAAACACTTGCCTGTCGGATGTATGATAGGGCCCTTTATGTTTTATGTTCATGTGTTCAAAAACTGCTACATCACATACAGTCTGCATTTTTCGGACCAGATACACACTCGTCCTTTTCGGTAATAAAGCTTGAGTGCAACATTAAGCCAAAAACCATGAAGGGAATGCTTTCTTCCAGAGTCCACAAATGAATCATGTAGCGTCCCATCCAGACACCAGTGTCAAACTGCTTTTACTAATGCCTATAATGCGTGAATACAATCTAGTGCAAATTGGGATGTGACCCTGTGTGTGCTAAGAGTGGCGGCATTAAGGCTGAGTCTATCTGTTTGACATTATGGGATGTGTGCTGCTTTGTCATTGGCAGTGTTGTGTTCTGCTCTGCAGTGGATCACTTTATGGCCTGTATCCAGCATCAGCTGCGTGCCACTCAAACTCTTACAGCTCGCTTTTTCCTCCGTCGAAGCCAAGACAAATCCTCCTCCATGCCTGCACACACATACACACAAACATGTGTTTGTCTGTCAGCCCTTCCTATGTTTGTTATGTGAATAAATTCTAAGATTCCTTCGTAAAAGAGAAATGTTTCTAACAAGAGAGCACATCTCCAAACAACATGTTGACTATGTAACTGATCAAAGCATTCAGCGCCCTCAGTGGAAAGTTATATGCCATGACATTTTGTTAAATTGTTCAACTCTTCTGGTATTTTTGGGTGAGCTGTTCCTTTAACTCATCAGGATGTCCTGGCAGTTCACAGAGAGCTGTGTTGTATGTGCTGTACCTTCTTCTCCTGTAGGTGGGGTTTGCAGCAGGATAGCCGTCCTGCGTAAGACATGTGCTCGCGCTGTTCCCTCCTAATGAAAAAAACACAGCAGACAAACCTCACCCAGTTGAAATCAGCGGCACGATCATCTCAACTGGCCTCGTGCGTATGAGTGGTGTTTATAATGAACTGTGCAGTTTGGGCTTTGATTGGGCTGTTAGATGCTTTGTTAGTTTAATATTAAAGTGCAGAGATGTATTTGTGTCACTGTGTGTAGGGAGAGTGTGTATGGAGTTCATTAAAGCCTGAAGAGTTGGAAATGATAAACATGATTCAACCGTTTTCTTTGCCGATAGCAGTGCATATTCTCACTGCAGACTTCATCTGACCACCTTGATGTTTTGAAACTTGCAAAATATGGCTATACTAATTATTATAAGAATAATATTCAGCATGTAATCTAATGGAAAATTAGGCTTTATTTTTATGCTTACAGGAAATACACATACAGTATTAATATATTTTCATCACATTTTCCTAAGATGCACTACTGTTATATTGCATTTATTTGATAAATATTAGTATAGCAGCAGTAATATTGTGAAATATTACAGCTGTTTTCTATGTGAATATATAGTAAAGTGTGATCCTTCAGAAATCATTCAGATATGAGGATTTGATACTCAAGAAACATTTATGATTATTCTCAGAGATGAAAATTGCCTTTTTTCAGGATTTTTTGATATACAAAGTTTTATGCAGCATTTATTTGAAATATAAATTATTTGTAACATTATAAAATTCTTTACTGTAATTTCTGATCAATTTAATGCATCTTTTATAAATAAAAAATGTTAATTTCTTTCCCATCACCACATGTATTTCTGGTAAATTCAATGAGAACTGTATTATATCTGCACAATTATATATCTGGATAATGAGTTGTAGTGTTCATAAATGTTGGTCTGTGTGTATAAAAATGAAATTTACATGTAAGAAAGAAAACTTACAATAGAGTGAGTCTGCTTAAGTGGCTCAATTGTGTACATGTGGACTCCATCATCAAACGTGCCACTGGGTACCAGAGAGAGACAGTCATGCGGATTCATATCTGCTTCAATCCAATGAGGAAAACATACACACACACTACAAACTACAGTGCAATGAGTTAGGAGAACAACATCATTTGTAGCATAAACATACATTTTCATACAAGTTGATTACCCAACTCAGTATCCAGTAGAAAGAGCTTTAAGAGGATGGATTGGGTGCAGTACTCACTGTAAACCGTTACAGGTGGACAGAGCGGCATGTGAGTTGTCATTCCCTCTGATCCGGCCGTGGTAGTAACAGTGCTCTCCACCCTGACAACACACACATTCAGGGCCTGTTTACACCTTCTTTGATTGGATAGCTATTCAATCGTGAAAAGACCGGCGTTGTGTGGGAAATTGAATACTTCCCTAATATAGAGAGTATACGATGTCTGAATACATAGTATTAAAAAACAACAGGCGAAAGCTCCCCGGATGACCTACTACTTCTGCTGAGATTCTGAAGTGTGCATTCGATCAGGGGTTTTCAGTCTTAAAAAAATACATACAAATATATAGATGGATTTTAGGGGGTCCCATGAAAGATTCATCATATTTTGGGGTCCTTGGCATCATAAAGTTTGAAAACCCCTGCATTCGATGGATACTTTACTAGCCTGTTTACACCTTCTTTGATTGGATAGCTATCCAATCGTGAAAAGACCGGCGCTGTGTCAGAAATTGAACTACTACTATATAGTTCGCGAAAAACAGTACGTCAAAAGAGTAGTCTGTCCAAATACATAGTCTTCAAAAACAACAGGCGAAATCTCCCCGGATGTCCTACTACTTCTGTTGAGATTCTGAAGTGTGCATTCCTTACTATCCCATGAGGCCACGGGAGAGGATTTATGAATGGAAGTGAAGCGAAACTTGGCGCTGGTAGGTCACGTGAAGTGACAACATGGCGGATGTAATTACGGCATGACGTAAACCACCTATATATTTAACTCGATGCAAATGAAGAGCGACTTTCAGGACTGACAACCAATAGGAGTGAAGTCAGTGGAGCGCACGTGGTCCGTCACTACATCCTGAGGAGGAGAGTGTCGGCAGCAAGATGGAAGTTATTTTAGCGGGCAGCAACTTTCCTATAATTTATGATATGTCTGTGTACATACGGCGATACTCGCTGTGCTGACTGGTAAATATCACTCACGGATGGCAAAGAGCACTCACTGTTTCTCGGTACTGATTAAATATTTAGTCTTTTTCCTCCAAAACTGTTAGTTTTCATTTTTTACTCTGTCCTTTTGCAGTCTCTGATCTTGAAATGAGCTGATTGCTTACGATTATCTGTTACTTTCATTGACATAAATCTGCATATAGTATGGGAGGTGAAGACTGGATTTGTATTGGTTTTCCTGTATAGGTATACTACGTGTACGAACGCATGAGTGCAAATGTTTAACAGTCTGACGTTTGCATAGCTACTATAAAAGGGATTCTTCGTGGAATGACAGAGCGACTGATCTTCTCTGCTTTGCTTCAGCAGAGTAACGTTTGCTGGTCATGTGACCTGACCTGCAGGTGAACAAGCCGTGCTGATTCAGCAGTGAAGTCTTGCTTTACCTGATTTAGCACCTATCAGCATCCTCTCGCTCTCTTTCCCTCCGGTCATGCTCTTTTGTGTTACTCTCCCCTCTCTCGTAATCTTTGTGTCACATCTGTCATTTTCTAGAAACATCTCCTCTCCACCATCACACAACACTGTAGGCGGTTGGATTATTACACTGTAACACCCGACGAGTTAGGATAACACGTTTCAATTGAGGAAACCGTTTGCCTCAGTCCAACTGTGAAATAGCACAGCAAAGAGACGACCACTGCATCAGCAAGGGCAGTTCCTACATTTAAACAAAGCAGCATAAAGATAAAATATGCAACATTTATTCTACTTACAGTGTCTGATGTTACGATAAATCTGTTGCGATTCTCTGTTTCATGGACACTTATTTTGATATTCTGTTCGCTTCCTGTGGTTTAGTCCTATTTTCCTATATTCCGAAATCGCCCCCTAAACCCTCCCTACTTTAAATCCCTACTTTAGTCCACTAATACAGTTCACTTGAAGTTTATGAAAACGAGTGAGTGGATTTAGGGGCTGTTTACAAAAAATATATAACTTTGTATTTGGCCATTCATTTACATGGCAACGTTTTGTGTGCCAAAAAACGCAAACTTTTGAAAACTGGTTTCAAAGAGCAAGTTTGTCGCAGTTTGTCCCGATAATGGAAAAGCATCTTTACAGTTCAGAGTGTAGTGACAAACAATGAATTGAAAATGCCTAGTTTATACCTTCCCGAGGATGGGAAAACGATGATGTCATGCACATGATACATGTTCAGTCTATAGTGTTGCATTGCCAGTACTGGTCTGACAGCAGGATAACGTGTTTTTAGTCGTTTTCCCGAATCCGTGTGAATGGGGATCGTTTTGACAATGGCGTGGTGAACTTATAAACATCTAAACGTACCCTCAGACAGGTTATTGTGGTGCATTATGGGATTGAACTCCATTATGTCCACTATGGTTTTGGACACCACTACAAATGGCTGTCCCTTCAAATAGTGCCCTATTTAAGGGTATAGGGGGCTATTTCAGATTCAGCTAGTTTCTATTGCCATCTTAGCCTGGTTAAAACCAGACCATTCTCAGTAGTACCTGAGTTATGGTCTGGCAAAGCTTCATAGACAAATCATTTCCAAAGGGGCGTCACCACTGGACGTGAAACCAATCAGAGCGATGAAGGAGATGACGCATTCATTTATCCACAAAAGCGGCAAGCTGGTATATCAGACTTTTGCCGAATCCTGTCGGTAAGACAGCGAAGACATCTTTTTAGATATGAAGGCTTCGAGTGTTCTTCTTTGCTCGGGTTTTAACGAAAAGGAGAAGTTTATATCTCTTAAAACAGACGTGATAGCTGATTCGAACGAGTGATGTTCCACGGCGGCATCCATCTGAGTAATGTACAAAATCTGCTTCACCGTCACTGCGCTGTCGTCATCGTATAAAGCCCTCGCCAACGTTCCTGATTCGTGCCGCGATTTCGCTCGGGCTCTTTGCCAGACTAATTGCAGAGCAACTCTAAGTTTGCCGGAAGTTGTCTGGGTTTTCCCAGGCTTTTGCCATCTTGTTAGATATCCTTGTCTGTTACCACCTGTCCTTCATTTAGCCTCGTTACCTTTGTGTATTTAAACCCTCAGTGATGGTCTATTCATGGTCTTTTGTTAACGTTTTGTGCTGGTGTTTCTTGTTATTGTTCCTTGAGTTTAATTAAATGTGATTTCATCGTTCATCTGCGTCAGGCCTTTTGAATCATGAGCCGCGTTTCCACCGCGGGAACTTTCCCCAGGAACTAGGGACTTTGTGGTGGTACTCTGTGTGTTTCGACTGCAGGGACCGGGGTCTTAATAAAGTTCCCGGGGAAAAAATGTCCCCCTCCAAACGGCCCTGCTTGGGCGGTAGTACTTTTTCAGGAACTTTCGGGGCTGGGACTTGGGCGCTGAACATGCTGATTGGTTCACGCAGCAATTTATTCATAGTTTCGGTGTGTGCAGTAAGAGTTGTTTGCTATTCCAATCAACAATGGAGTTAAAAAAACAAATCAATGGACTGACGATGAGGTTCAGGTTTTATTAAGCTTATATGTGGAGGACGAAATCCAGTGGGCTCTGGAAAGTCATGCACACTCCTACGTCACCAGACCAATCTTCACGGTACTTTAGACAGCGATGGAAACGCAGACAGCAACAGGTCTGAGGGAAAAAGAGTTCCTGGGAAAAAAGTTACTGGGGCAAATTGTTCCGGGTTATCTTGGTGGAAATGGGGCTATGGATTATCTTGTCAAGCCAGTATGCAACAGCTTCATTTAGTACATTTGACTGTTAGGTTTTACAGAGTAATTATGAGTTTATACGTTCTCATTTGTGTCCCACTTACTGATATTATTAACAGGACAGATAAAAGAGGATTTATCTTAAACAACTGACACAGTGTAAATTATAAGTATGAAACCAAATGAACTGGGATTCTTTTTCCAATTATAGTTACGATACTCAGGTTCAGCACAAATGTTTTCTCATTAATTATATGGCTATTATTATAACAATGATTAAATAAAATTGTCGTTGTATGACTGACTATTCTTTAAAAAAAAGAGCATAAGCCGCTTTTCCACCATCTGGCCGAACGTTTCCAGTTATATTTCCACTTGGTTTGGCAGGGCTCGATTACAATCTGTTCGTAGCCTGTTTAATTCTCAGTGTGGCTGGCTAACAAACCAGTGTTAATTTTGACAGCAATTTTTGATTTAGTTTTAGTCATAGTCTTTTGACTAAAATGCCATTTAGTTTTAGTCATATTTTAGTCACCTGAATTGCTTTTAGTTTTAGTCTAGTTTTAGTCGACTAAATCTAGAGTAGATTGACTGAAATCTTATGAGTTTAGTTAAATTGTAACGCATTAATCGAGCATTTAAGCATTACATAACCGAATGCTTTACTTAAACTGACATTTTGACATCATTGTGTTTGAGTTTGACATTAAAAATTCAGGAAAGAGAGCTCAATTCACTTTTTTGTTTGTTTTTAAAAACATCTAGTTTTTATAATTTGCAGTTCTGTTTTAGTTATTATATCAGGTTAAGCAATTTTTCAATTTTTTTAATCTTTTTTTCCAATTAACATTTATTTAATTTCAAGAAATTGAGATTTTTATATCGTTTTATGCTTTTCCCCCCTATTATAACTCTGATACTTTATTGAAAAGGTGTAAAATTCTGGTCTTTTCTCCTGACTATGAATTAAATTGGAATTAAATGAAATACAGTTTATTAGGTAACCAAATTATGAACAAGCTCGAAATACACCAGGACTCTTATTTTGAAATGCCTCACTATTGCAGTTGCAGCTTCTCTTTCAAGTTCAGATGAGGGAGATAAAATATGCATTGTTACAACAGTCTTAAACATATTACTATATAAACATTGTAAAGTAAACATTGTCTTTATTCATCAGCATTAGTTGCAAACTATTGCCTGTTATAAATGTGTGTTATTCATTGACTGATCCGCTCTTAAGCGCTGTAATGGAGATGCGTGAGCCTGGAGAAGCTCAACAGCGCCAATTTTTCCTGTGGTTAGATCGCTTCGATACTAGCGTAACCTCGGTTCCCTGAGAAGAGGGAACGAGTATTGCGTTTGCTAACGCTACGGGGAATTCCTTTCCTCGAGATATTGAAGCAAAATTTTTATCCTAAAAATTACCATATAACACGCAGTGCAGCTGCACAGCTCTCAGCAGGAAGCTGCTGCGTGCTGATTGGCTGTGCCGCTGCAACTGCAGCAACCTATGGCGAGACCGCTGGGACGGACCAATCGGGTCCCTCTATATTCCCGCCACAAGGGGCAACAGAATTTGCATAGCCAAGGGTACATAACTCCCTGTCTCGCTAGGTTAGTCAGGTTAATCGACTGAAGCGACTCCTGAGAAAGCAAAGCACGGCAAGCAAACGCAATACTCGTTCCCTCTTCTCAGGGAACCGAGGTTACGTTAGTAACCGAAGCGTTCCCTTTCGAGAGTACTCGTATGCGTTGCTAACGCCACGGGAACCAATGCAAAACGCCGTGCTTGCTTAACGGCTCTGAAGCCCGGAGACACCATACCCCAGCCGACCTAAGTGAACATGGTATCATGAAGTCCAATGTAAGCCAGACCTGAGTCGGGCCATTTAATGAAATAACACATAAGATACAATATATATTTATATATATATATATATATATATATATATATATATCTATATATGAGTAGACCAGACATAGTCAGGCCATGAATAGTGAATGACCAGATAACTGAGTCATATAAGGAGTGCTTATGACTTATACAAATACTTTACCCAGGCCAGAATACCGAGCCTTAATGGGTCAGATGTATTTACACAGCAAGAAGCCCAGCCTGTAGGGCAGGAACCTCTAAATTATAAAACCTGATAAAAGTGGACGGTGAGGCCCAGCCTGCCGCCGCACAGATATCATTCAAAGAAATGCCAGTAGACCAAGCCCACGAAGAGGCCATGCCTCTAGTCGAATGGGCTTTGACGCCTAAAGGGCAGCTGAGATTTTTAGACTCATAAGCCAGTGAGATAGCATCCACTATCCAACGTGACAAGGTCTGCTTTGAAACCACAGACCATGGGTGCGGCCGCCAAAGCACACAAAGAGCTGTTCAGTGTGCCTGAAAACAGTGGAACGCTCTATGTAATTCTCAGCGCTCTGACAGGACAGAGCAAATTAGCATCCTCTTCATCTAACGATGATGAAAGTGCTGAAAGTGAAATGACCTGTGCTCTGAACGGAGTTGAAAGCACTTTAGGTACGTATCCATGCCTTGGTTTGAGGACGACTTTAGAATCGTTTGGCCCAAATTCCAGACAAGAGGCGCTCACAGAGAGCGCGTGCAGATCACCCACCCGCTTAACTGATGCAATCGCCAGCAGAAAAGCGGTCTTTAGTGACAGGAGCTTTAAGCTCACCGAATGCAGAGGCTCGAATTTAGAACCTTTCATGGCATCCAGGACCGTAGACAAGTCCCATATAGGAACTGAAGGGGGGCGAGGTGGGTGAAGCCTTCTAGCCCCTTTAAGGAAGCGCACGATAAGATCGTTCTTTCCCAGTGACAGTCCGTTCACTTGAATGTGGTGCGCTGCTATGGCGGCCACATAAACTTTGAGCGTGGAGGGGGAACGACCCGCGTCCAACAGCTCTTGTAAAAAAATGAGCACCTCTGACACTTCACAATTGTGTGGGGTCAGGGTCCGTGTTTTACACCAGTCTGAAAAGACTGCCCATTTGCCTGAATAGAGCCGCCTAGTCGCGGGGGCTCTAGCTTCAGCAATAGTGTTTAATACATTTTCAGAGAGGTTCTCATGTACCCGTTGATGGGCCAGACATGAAGCGCCCATAGATCGGGACGGGATGCCAGATCTGCCGTTCGCCTGCATGAGGAGGTCTTTCCTCAGCGGAATCGCCACGGAGCAGTATCTGACATCTGACTTAGCAGTGAGAACCATGGTTGATTTCTCCAAAGCGGGCTATTAAAAGCACAGCGCAGTTGCTCTCCCAGATCCTCTCTATAACCTGAGGTAACATTGAGACTGGGGGAAAAGCATAAAGAGGAAGATTGGGCCATTCGTGGGCCAACGCATCCTTGTGCTTGGAGAAATATGTTAGGCATTGAGCATTGTCTTGTGAGGCGAAAAGATCCACTTTGCCTCTCCAAACCTGCCCCAAATTGTCTGAATTGTGTGTGGGTGAAGAGACCACTCTGCTGGGGACACTTTGTCCCTGGACAGCATGTCCGGACCCAAATTCAGAATGACTGGCACATGAGTCGCCCTCAGCGAACTCAGGTTGCGCTCTGCCCATATTAGAGTTTTTCCGCCATTGCGTGCAGATTGAAAGATCTTAGACCGCCCTGGCGATTTATATAAGCTACCACCGACCTGCTGTCGGACTAGGACGTGGTGGTGCTTTATGTACGGAAGGAAAGCTCTTAGCGATAACGTGACCGCTTTCATCTCTAGACAGTTTATGTGAAGGCTCTTTTCCGAGTCTGACCAGAGACCGGAGACTGGCCTGCCCTCGTGAAGGGCTCCCCAACCTAGGTTGGATGCATCTGTCGAGATAACCTTCCACTTCGTAACAGTGCCCAAGCTCACTCCCGTCTGATACCAGACAGGATTTTTCCAAGGAGCCAGAGCCAAAACACAGCTGTGATCTACCTTGATTCGTAATCGGCCCGAGAGCCATGCGTGAGCTGAACGCGGGCGATTCAGCCAGCGCTGTAATGGGCGCATGTGTAACAGACCAAGTCTGAGAACTGGGGCCGCCGAGGCCATGAGACCCAACATCCTCTGAAAGTGTTTGAGAGGGGTGAGTGCACCGGACCTGAGGGAAACCACTCGGTTCTGAACAGAGAGCGCTGTGACGTCAGCCGCGCTGCTCATCTGCAGTGAGTCCAATACTGTTCCCAGAAACGAAATGTTCTGTGTGGGAGACAATGAGCTCTTTGCCACGTTGATTCTGAGGCCCAAACATTTCAAATGGTTGAGAAGCCAAGATCTGTGGTTTAATAACTGTATCTCTGACTGAGCTATTATGAGCCAGTCGTCGAGATAGTTGAGAATTCTCATTCCCCGAAGCCTCAGCGGGGTTAGCGCCGCTTCCATGCACTTCAGAACGTGGGGGGCCAGAGATAGACCAAAGGGTAGCACCCTGTATTGGTATACTTTCCTCAAGGCGAATCTCAAGAATGGCCTGTGATGAGGGGCTATCTGTATGTGGAAATAGGCATCCTCTAGATCCACAGTGAAAAACCAATCTCCCGGCGAACGTGCGCGAGGATTTGTTTTGTTCTCAACATTCTGAACGGGCGCTTCATAAGGGCTTTGTTCAGGTGTCTGAGGTCTAGGATGGGTCTGAGACCACCGTCCTTTTTGGTACAAGGAAGTAGCGACTGTAAAGCCCGACTCGCTCTGTGAGGGTGCACGGCTTCCACCGCCCCTTTTATTAACAGTTTTGATATCTCGGTTCAAGCACGTGACTTGTGTCGCTTCACCGTTGTCTCTCCACGCGCGAAGCGTGGTTCGCAGCAAACTGTAGCGAGTAACCTTGTTTTATTATGTTCAACACCCATTTTGAAATGCCGGGATGGCCTGCCAGGCCTCGCCTTCAAGCCAGGGGCTGGATTAATTTGTGGGTCAGTCGCTGAGTAACAGGGACTCGTGGCCCGATAATGTTGCGTTAGAGTGGCACTTATGAGGGAATTGTTTCCGCCGCCTGAGTACAGGGGCTGGGGACATAGAATATAGGTGCTTGTGTACAGGCGAGCGTTTGAGCACGGGCTCGTTGTCTGTGGGGATAGTGTTTCCAGCCACCTGAGTGCAGGAGCTGGGGAACATGGGGAGTGATTGAGTGTAGGGTACATGCTTTTTGCTGGCACACTGCCTACAGAGAAAAACTCTTTCGTGACCCCATATGGGTCGCCGTAAAACGGCGTTTGTGTACAGGCGGCGCGTTTGCTTGCGGGCTCGTTGACTGTGTATGTGATGTTCCCAGCCACCTGATTGAAGGGAGCTAGGGAACGTTTTGAAGAGAGCGAGGTGGTAAACCGGCCGGCGGGCATTATCCAACCTCTCTTCGTGCCTCTGGCTAGGACGGCTTCGCGGCTCAGGTTTCGACACATTGCTGGGTCGGGACCTCGACGCCCGGAGGTTTGCTGCGGCTCGTAGAGCGGAGCGCTGTCTGGGCTTGAAGCCCGCGCGAGGCTGTTGAGCTGGCTGCGCCGCCTTGGTGGGCTGGGCCGGTCCAGCTTTAGCATGGCGGCTAGTAGAGGAGCTGGAACGCTTGGGCAGGAAATGTCGCATTGCCTGTGAAGCCTTTTGTGCCTCAGTGAAGCGTTCCGTGAATCCAACCACGGAGGGACCGAATAGTCCTGAAGGCGACATGGGCGCGTCCAGGAAAGCAGTCTTGTCCGAGTCCTTCATCTCGGTTAGGTTAAGCCACAGATGGCGCTCCAATACCGTCAAGTTGGCCATACATCTGCCGATCGCCTGGGCGTTGGCCTTTGGCACGCAGGGCCAAGTCAGTGGCGCCGCGCAGATCCTCAGAACCTCGTTATCCGGGACAGACTCATCCAAGGAACGGAGGAGTTTGGCCTGGAAGACTTGAAGCACCGCCATAGAGTGAAGCGCTGAAGCCGCCTGGCCGGCGGAGGCAATGCTCGACCGGCGAGGTTGGAAGTAGTGCGGCAGGCTTTGGAAGGGTGCACAGCCTTAGACTGCCATCCTCTGGCGGAGGGCGGGCAAAGGTGTGCGGCGACGGCTTCCTCGAGGAGGAAGGGCTTGATATCCTCTTTCTGAGCGCCATCGACCACCGAGCGCTGAAGAAAGGAGGACTTGGCGCGAGAAGAAAATGGCGCCTTCCACGACTTGGTTAGTTCCTCGTGGACTTCCGGAAAGAAGGAGCGGGTTTTTGAGCGGTTGGTTGGCGACGGTTCTCGAAAAACCACTGCGTCAAGTCTGCTTCTCGTGGGCTCTCGGTTGAGACCAGTCAATGCCGAGGTCGCCCACGGCCTTGGTGAGCAGGCGATGAGCTCAGCGCCCACCGAGGTTTTGCGCCGCTGGCAGTCCGCGTCGAAGTGGCGTGCTCGAGACGGTATCCGACCACCCGCTGGATGCAGCAAGAGAAAGGCTGTCATCCTCCTCTTCCTCCGGTCCGCCGGCGGAAACAGCAGCCGCCAAACGAGGGGAGCTGTGCTGTTCCTCGACGAACATGACAGGCGATGGCGAGGCACGCTGGGAAATGACCGGCGTGTGCTCGCCAGAGCGCTCCGGGGCCTCTGGTCGCGACGCTTTCTTTTCCGTGGCTCGAGAGGCTGAGAGCAAGGGACGGGATTCGGTCGAAACTGGCGAGCCGAGCCCGGCGTCTGCAGCGCCAGTTCGCCGCACTCTGGGCAGCCGCCCTGGTTGAGTGCAGCCTCGCGCGTGGTCTCGTCCGAGACATGATGCGCAGATGATGTGTCGATCCTCGCCCGCACAAAACCTCTGCACGAGGCACAAGAATGAGACATAGTAATGGTTAAAGGATATATGCCGGATGGCGCAGCTGGAAGGCAGGCTGAAGGCGGAGATTCCGACGTCCTCAGGCTGCAGAGTTCCGCAGGGTGCGTGTCGACGGCAGGCTTCGATCCAGAGCTCAGCGAGGTGAGTCGCTGAAGAAGAATTAATCTGACTAACCTAGCGAGACAGGGAGTTATGTACCCTTGGCTATGCAAATTCTGTTGCCCCTTGTGGCGGGAATATAGAGGGACCCGATTGGTCCGTCCCGCCAGCGGTCTCGCCATAGGTTGCTGCAGTTGCAGCGGCACAGTTAATCAGCACGCAGCAGCTTCCTGCTGAGAGCTGTGCAGCTGCACTGCGTGTTATATGGTAATTTTTAGGATAAAAATTTTGCTTCAATATCTCGAGGAAAGGAATTCCCTGTAGCGTTAGCAAACGCAATACGAGAGTACTCTCGAAAGGGAACTGCACATTACAACTCAAATGTGCTCATCTGTTACACAGGACATCAGTTCTGACTAGATCTCTTCCCTAATCGTCCCTCCCTGACATTTTCGTCTCGTTTTTATTCGTTGACGAAAATGACAGTAGATTTCCGTCATAGTTTTTGTCATCCAACACTAGTTTTTATTTAGTTATCGTCTCGTTTTCGTCAGTGAAAAAAGGTAGTTGACGGAAATTATTCCTCAACGAAATTAACACTGTAACAAACTAAACACAAGTTAATAATAAAATTAAAAGAAATATCTGATCACCCTCTATATCACAGTCGCTATTTACATCTCATACATCTTTAAACTCTTGCGTTCCTGCTTCATTATCAGACCCACAGTGCAAAATAAAACCACATCCGTAACAGCTGGACCGGAACGGAACAGAATGGAAAGGTTAAGCAACAAGAACATTTTTTTCCTGATGGTGGAAAAGCATCTAGTTCAGAGTGAAGTGACAATCAATGAATTGAAAATGGCTAGATTATACCTTCCCGAGGATGGGCTTCCCTTCCTCATAGTGTATCTCCACATAGTCTGAGGACAGCAGGTCACTGGAACACACAAACACACACAAATATGAACTGTATGAACTTATGATCATCTGTTGATTCTGGATATCAGAAGACTCTGGTATTCTGGCTCACCGGGACTATTTTCTTCTGCTGAAAAGTATTTGCTTTGAAAGGAAAGTATCGGAATCCAATTTTGTTGGACCAGAGCCTATAATTCAGGCGAAATGTCACTGTACTCAGTTCAACACATGTGCAACACATGCTTTCTGCATATTTCCAGCACTGATGTTACATACCCATACAAAGAAGAAGAAATTCAAGTGCTATTAGTATAATTATTTAAAAAAAAAAACTGTATATTTAGAAGATAGTTTTGTACTTATCAGAGATATCCTCCTGGGACCCAGGAATAGACTCTTGTCCACTGTAGTGGAAATTATATTTGAGTGAATTTCTCTGACATCATACATGTCTGGATGTCCTTTAAAGAGCACTTTCGGGGCTTTGCACAGATACCAAATGTTTGGAGGTTTCACCAGGACAACAACTTCTTCTTGGTCTTTAAAAATGGTTGACATTAATGTTTAGCACTCTTATAGAAATATGATAATATATATATATATATATTTTTTAAAATCTGATTAATTTTCTAATTGTTTGTTATAAATCAACATCTCAGGAAAATTTTATGGGGTTCCTAATCAAAATATGACTTTCGGTTACAAAACAGGGCATTGATTTCATTAATGTCCACTGTTGTGGACGCCAGGACTTAAATCGTGTTTATCAGGCATTTGAGACACAACCAGTGAAAGGGAAAGAAATTACATATTAATATTCCAATGTAATTTTTGATATTATTATGAAAATTTTGCCAATTATTACTTCCATTATTACACTTCTTTTTTCATTACATGTTGCACCAAGAACACATTAATATGCAAATTAGATGCAGTGTTTAGATACATTGTATTGAATGGGAAAATCCAAGTATGGCCATTTTACCCACATATTGCATAAAGTAAAATGGTATATCAATGCATTTCGTTATATCTTTCATAAAATAGTTCAGAATCATCTTTAAACAAAGTTTGTTTTAAAAAAAGATATACTTATGAAAAGAATAATTAAGTATTCAAAGTATACTTTTCTTTGTATTTAACTAGCCAATAGAGCAAGTCTCTTTATGTAATACATAAAGATCTGTTCTGTTCCCTCATAAATTATAGGTAATGTACATAAAGGAGTCATGTTCAAGTAGTCATGTTCCCTGAGGGAACACCAGAGAGGACAGTGTGTTGTGTGTGAAACTACAGTGTATAGTTTCTTAAAACACAAATAGATCGACTTCTGCCTTGACTAACTCCCTCCATATGAGCTCCACCACCTCAGGGTGAAGTCTCCATTCCTCGGGCATCAGCCCCTGCCTCGATAGTATGTGATTTTGAGGCCCAGGGATATAAGAGCCTTGAAAGGCTTTAAAAAGTAATGCCAGATTGTCTGGTGAAAAACAAAGGACACTTTTTGCAGACAACGTCACACTGAGTGAATCAACTTAGAATGGCTCTAATTTACATGTATTTATTTCTCCCCCCATCCTACTTCCCCTCCTAATGCGGTGACCATTGGAAACATACCCAAAATCTATATGATCTAAAAGTGAACAAATACTACACAGTATATATGTGTTTGATATCATTGGAAATGTCTTAGTGCGATGGTACAAATGTCTCATCTCCACAGAAGCAAACATGAACATGTCAAAGGTTTTAAGAGTTTAAAGAGATGTTGCATAGTATGGTAGGTGTGGCTTTCAACCATTTGGTCTTGTCAATACAGGTCTGAGACAGTGATTACATGTAAATTCCCTTTGTTAACATATGTTTCCATTTGAAAGAGGTGACTGTCTGGTCTGAGTACTTAAGGTGATGTAGCAGAAAGTTCGGGGCGCAATATTGTAATTCAGATTTGCCCGTAATGTTGTGTCCAGCCAACGTTACGTATGGAAAGTCAGGAACGCATCTTTCACTCACTTAAGAGTATTCGATGTTTTGAGGATCTTTGAATTGATTATGTAATTGGAATTATACCTGACTGTTTAATAAATTGCTACATTTTGATTTATTCTGACTTACTCTGGAATTATTAACGATCTCTATGAGATCATAAATGGGTACTTCCCACAAAGGGTTAAACGGAATGATTAAATGTGTGTCTAACTATTAAACATAAATGACCAAATAACCAAATTGCCATTCTAATCTAAATTCTAAATTATGATAAAATGGAGTCAGATAAAGAGGAATTGGAATTAGATCCATTTTGCCCAGCTGAGAACACCGAACGCGCAGATACCTTCACCCGCTCTTCGCTGCCGCCATTGGAGCGAACTCAGCGGCCTTACAGCCTACAGGAAGATCTGGTGTGCCAGTTTGAAAAGTGGGCATGACCGCAGACCCCCTGATGATTTATGTAGGTGACCACCGGTGTGTTGTCTGTCAGGACAAGAACATGGTGGCCCCTGAGGTCTAGGAGAAATTGCTTTAAAGTTAGAAAGAAAGCCATCATCTCCAGGCAGTTTATGCAGCAAGAGAGATGATGACCCAGGGTAGAGCGACCAGCCATGATTGATCACAAGCCGCGACATGGGAGGAGCAGTGGAGACCGGTGTGTGAGTGTTAATGAACGTCACCTGTAGCGAGGCACACCGGTCTCGGAGGGAGCTCGGAGACATAAAAGGACGGGCGAGTTCAGGAGAGGACGAGAGGACCAGGCCTGGACCTCTCCTGAACTCGCCCGCCTTTTATGTCTCCGAGCTCCCTCCGAGACCGGTGTGCCTCGCTACAGGTGACGTTCATTAACACTCACACACCGGTCTCCACTTGCTCCTCCCATGTCGCTCGTTCGTCCACCTCGCCACACGGTCGTTAGCATAAGCACGGCACCTTGGGACAAGAACCCAGGTTTCTTCCACATCACCAAGGTATGAAGGCATTTGCACGTAACCGTGATCATGTGGAAGGGGTTGCCCGTCAAGGTAAACCCCTTGGTCTTGAGCCACCATGGTAAATGTCTTACATACAGCAGGCTAAAAGCTATCACATTGGACTGAAATGGTTTTACTGTGAGTAACTGGCCTAGCTTTAACTTGTTCATGGCTGCAAGGATCTAATTCGAAGCCCTGGAGTCGCAGTGGAGCCGAAGCTGCATTCACGCATTTCGTGAAAGTGCAGGGTGACAGAGCTAGGCCGAAGGGAAGAACCCGATATTGATATGCTTCGCCCCCAAAAGAAAACCTCAGGAATTTCCTGTGTCGTGGAAGGATGGATACGTGGAAGTATGCATCTTTGAGATCTATTGTGATAAACCAGTCCTCAGATACTCAGATATTTTCACAGTACAATTCAGTTGCCTTAACTGTCATTCTAAAAAATCATTCTATAATTGGACCCAGCCCCCCATCCTTCTTTGCAACGATAGAAATATCATCCAGAATTTCTGTCGGGTGGTGTGACATGTTCTATGGGGAGGGACAAACGATTTAAATAGCTGTTTGCCTGCCATTATACTCCTGTCTTAAATATATAGTGCTTATGACAAACAAACAATAAATGGAAACAATTTTACATAGAGCACTTGCTGAAGGTACAGAAGCTGACATTGTTTGGTCCGGTCGCACTTTATAGCTTCCTGGTCATGACATCACCCATCTATGATGTCCCGCCATGCCATCGGACGGATTTCACACATGCTTCACGACGCAGTCACAGAGAGGCATTCCCATAGCGCTGTTAATATGATGCAGTGGAGATGGTGGTCCAGTGGGTTAAACCACCTAACTGACATGCAGAAGGTTGCTGGTTCGATCCCAGGTCACCACCAGTGTGTCCTTGAGCAAGGCACTTTACTCCACATTGCTTCAGGGTGATTGTCCCTGTAATTAGTCGCTGTAAGTTGCTTTGGATAAAAGCGTCTGCCAAATGCATAAATGTAAATGCAGTGCGAGTTACGTTGAAAGGTATAATTGCATTATCAAAACTATTAAACAAGTAGTTTACTTATATAAAAGCAGGCTAGAAGTATGCAGTAGATAGTAAATTAACAGCATAGTTAAGAGAAGTAACAATACAAAAGAATAGTTGTGTACCCAAAGTTTACTAATTCCCCATTGAAGTAGATAGGACTTGGTCTTTGATGGCCGAAAGAGCGGCCCAGAGGTGTTGCAAATATGGCTACACTCAGGATCACATGCTGTATCTGTTGGCCTTTTCATTGCACACCTGGTGTGTGCTTTAGGCTGAGACTGACACATTCATCTCTGTTTGTGTTTATGTAAAATGTGTGTGTGCATGTCAGAAGGTGACACTTATTGACCTTCAACGTCCTTTAATCATCACAAGCCTGGACTTGAGTCAGCGAGGCAGAACACACAAACATGAACTCTAGCTGACAAAACACTAGCTGTCTCATTCTTAGCTGACTGCTCACTTCAAGAGAGGCCACTTTCTGCCAGAATGGCGTTCTCCTGTAACCTTGTGGAAATGACTTAAACACACAGTCAGGTTTCCTCTGGAGAAAACAGGGCTGCAGCAGCGTCTGAAGGCTCAGATCAGAATATTTGAATATTCTAATATTTTTAGCATTTATGGGGGTTGGGCTAGTGCGAGTGCATATGTGAGGGAATGTCAGGACACATTGTGATATAAAGATCTGTATTTCATCCTTATCTATCTGTGTACATGTATGGCCTTGATATAACAATGCTATTGTTGACCCAGTGTGACAAAGCTTTCCATACTCATCCATCATGAACTGATAAAGTAACTCTACAATAACACAATCTCCATTGGCAACACTTCTTTTATGAGTCACTTATTATTAAGGGTTCAAGCACGTAGTGTTTATGTAAGAGCTCAGTATTCAGTATTAAAAAAGTATTATTAAAAAAGTATTCAGACCCCCTTAAATTTTTCACTCTTTGTTATATTGCAGCCATTTGCTAAAATCATTTAAGTTCATTTTTTTTCTCATTAATGTACACACAGCACCCCATATTGACAGAAAAATACAGAGTTGTTATTTTTGCAGATTTATTAAAAAAAGAAAAACTGAAATATCACATGGTCCTAAGTATTCAGACCCTTTGCTCAGTATTTAGTAGAAGCACCTTTTTGATCTAATACAGCCATGAGTCTTTTTGGGTAAGATGCAACAAGTTTTTCACACCTGGATTTGGGGATCATCTGACATTCCTCCTTGGAAATCCTCTCCAGTTCTGTCAGGCTGGATGGTAAACATTGGTGGACAGGCATTTTCAGGTCTCTCCAGAGATGTTCAATTGGGTTTAAGTCAGGGCTCTGGCGGGGCCATTCAAGAACAATCACAGAGTTGTTGTGAAGCCACTCCTTCGTTATTTTAGCTGTGCTTCGGGTCATTGTCTTGTTGGAAGGTGAACCTTCGGCCCTGTCTGAGGTCTTGAGCACTCTGGAGCAGGTTTACTTCCAGGATATCCCTGTACTTGGCCACATTCATCTTTCCCTCGAATGCAACCAGTCGTCCTGTCCCTGCAGCTGAAAAACACCCCCACAGCATGATGCTGCCACCACCATGCTTCCCTGTTAGGACTGTATTGGACAGGTGATGAGCAGTGCCTGGTTTTCTCCACACATACCGCTTAGAATTAAGATCAAAAAGTTATCTGGGTCTCATCAGACCAGAGAATCTTATTTCTCACCATCTTAGCAAACTCCATGCAGGCTTTCATGTGTCTTGCACTGAGGAGAGGCTTCTGTCGGGCCACTCTGCCATAAAGCCCCGACTGGTGGAGGGCTGCAGTGATGGTTAAATTTCTACAGCTTTCTCCAAAATCCCGACTGCATCTCTGGAGCTCAGCCACAGTGATCTTTGGGTTCTTCTTTACCTCTCTCACCAAGGCTCTTCTCCCCTGATAGCTCAGTGTGGCCGGACGGCCAGCTCTAGGAAGGGTTCTGCTCATCCCAAACGTCTTCCATTTAAGGATAATGGAGGCCACTGTGCTCTTAGGAACCTTAAGAGCAGCAGAATTTTTTTTAATAACCATGGCCAGATCTGTGCCTTGCCACAATTCTGTCTCTGAGGTCTTCAGGCAGTTCCTTTGACCTCATGTTTCCATGTACTCTGACATGCACTGTGAGCTGTAAGGTCTTATATAGACAGGTGTGTGGCTTTCCTAATCAAGTCCAATCAGTATAATCAAACACAGCTGGACTCAAATGAAGGTGTAGAACCATCTCTAGGATGATCAGAAGAAATGGACAGCACCTGAGTTAAATATATGAGTGTCACATCAAAGGGTCTGAATACTTAGGGCCATGTGATATTTCAGTTTTTCTTTTTTAATAAATCTGCAAAAATGTCAACAATTCTGTGTTTTTCTGTTAATATGGGGTACTGTGTGTACATTTATGAGAAAAAAAAGAATGTAAATGATTTTAGCAAATGGCTGCAAAATAACAAAGAGTGAAACATGTAAGGGGGTCTGAATATTTTCCGTACCCACTGTATTTAACAAAGTTACATGTATTTTTGTTACTCCCCAACCCCTGATAATGTCAAATGACAAGTTTCACTTTAGCGATGGAGGGATGCTATGATGATGTTTTACAGGTGCAGTGAGAGGATTCTCTGAGCTGCATGCTGTGGGACGGCTATAATTAGATCAAGACTGTCGCACAACCACAACACCGGCCACATGTACACCCGTATACAGACACACACTGACAGGCTAACAGCACACACACACACAGAGGCATTGCAAGAGAGACAGTGAGTAGGAAGTAAACCACATATCAATCAAAGCGGTCTGACAGACAGAGGCACTTCCCTTTCACAATTACAGTATTTTTAGTCTCTCGGGTCTCGTATCAAAATCGCCTCCCCCATCAACTCAAGCGTAAGATGCAGCAATGGAGCCATGACAGTGACTTACAGCTAGTTATTTTGACTCGGGGCACTTCTTTAATTTAAATTCATGTGATTGATTTCTCAACCGGCAGGCATAAATTCAAAATCAGATTGCTTAGAAAAGCAATAGCACTTGTCATCAGCAAAGCAACACGATTTGAGATATCACTGAAGTCCTTGTCACAAATGGAGTGGCTAAAGTTAGACAATGAAGTTTAATATTCAGAAACCCCTAACCCTCATTTTGAGCAATAGTAAAAACAAAATAGCTGCAAGCAGCAGTCATCAGGGCCAAGCACAAAAGAAGCTAGCAGCAGACCAACTGCAAACATGAGTAAAGACATTTGGAGACAATTTTAAGCAATATGTTGACAGTCCACATAAATGC
The DNA here is from genome assembly GCA_023029165.1 of Gobiocypris rarus. Lineage (NCBI taxonomy): Eukaryota > Metazoa > Chordata > Actinopteri > Cypriniformes > Gobionidae > Gobiocypris > Gobiocypris rarus. The sequence goes on along the minus strand of CM040910.1, from coordinate 6,903,681 downwards.
ATTAAGTTGTATAGAGCCAATTTTATGTTTTGTTTAATAATAGCGCCAACAAGTGGCACAGTTCCACCACTTTTTTTGTGTGTCCTCAGAGTGCCCCCATACATACGCGTGTGAAATTTGGTGAACATATCTTATTTTGTTTAGGAGTTATAAAAAATGACCCACACCTGACTTTGATTGCATTTTATGCCACTTACTATCAAAATTTTGACATTTGGCCTCAATCATATTGACAATGACCTACGATTCCAATTATCCTATGGTGGTTTTGTCTCCATCGGATTAATGGTTTCGAAGATATTCGCAAAAGTTGCACAAACTATAAGGCGAAACCTAAAAACGTTACACAAACTATAAGGCGAAACCTAGCATGTCTGGTATCGTGGACTCTACAAAGATTCAGGAATCTAAGAAGATGACTCTTGTGAAAATAAGTCATCCATATCCAAAGTTATAAGCATGTAAATATTTTTTTTCCACCACTAGGTGGCACTGGTCCGAAACTTCTTCTCTTTCAGGACATTGTGCTGATGACCCATACCAAGTCTTGTTTACGATGCGTTCATGCATTCGTAAAATACAGCATTTTACTTCAAAATTCCAAATGGCAGACGTGAGAAAATTGGACATCATTGGACTCGGGATGTTGCCCCGAACCTAACAAGACCACTTTTATTTGATTTTTGGGCAAACCGTTCAGAACATGTAGCCTCGGGTCATGAAGATATGTACCAAGTTCCATATCTTTTTGTTGGCATTGTCTGAAGATGATCTGGTTAAATTTTCCGTGAAATTCGAATAAACTGTCTAAGAGGAGTTCGAAAGAGTAGTTTTTTTGGCGGGAAAATTTAGCGGGAATATTGGCACTACAGAAAATTATGTCAAATGAATAATAATTCATAATTCAATCAAATAGTCTAGAACCACGGAATCAGAGGAAAACATATTTTGTTTCTATCCCTTAGGGTTCAAAAGTTATTAGCATAAATATGAGTGCAACTTTGGACAGTTGGTGGCGCTAGAGGGATTACGTTAGAGACTCCAAACTTGCTATGGTGACATTTCAGTCTGTCCGATATCTGTGTGCCAAATTGCATAACTTTCCCGCAAGCAGTTCTATGGGCTGTCATAGACTTCCATGGCAGAAGAAGAAGAAGAACGCCCCGATTACAATAGGTGCCTCCACACTAGAGGATGGATACCCAACCCGAGCCCGATCTTATTATGTAGGTAGCCAATGGGCCTGTTTAACTTGATGTAAAGGTATGTTAAAAATATTACCTTAACATCCGTCTTCCTGTGTGCGGAAATTTGTTTATGTAGCTGTGACAATGCGCAACATGTGAGTGCATATTGCACATTAGGGTACATGTGACTGGCAGAGCAACTTCAGCGCTGCTGGCAGGACCAGCAGAGGACAGCCTTGAAGCCATCCACAGTTTTCTGCATAAAAACCTGGATTAGCCTAAACGTTGATGGATGGATTGTTTAAATAGATCCCATGTTGCAGTTAAGTAGCCATACAGTGTTCGAGAAAAATGGTAAGAGTGATTTTCATTTCAATAAACTGCATTTGTGTTACATTAATGTTTTGTTCCGTTAGCTTGGGCCATTTTTGGTAGACCTTTGTTTATTTAATTTCAATTGGATATTTGATTTGTCCCTGTGTTAACGTGTGTATTTGTTTCCCTGTCTGCGCACTGATTCGCTCATCTGTAATCATTTCAGACTGCCTTCCTACAGTTGCTTAATAAAAGAAGGCTTTCCACACGAACAAACGTACATGTGTCATTCGTATGAGAAAAAAAATTGATTCGGATGCGGGCTGGGCTCGGACAGAAAAATGCGGCCCGATCTGCACTCTACTCCACACCTTCAGTGCTTGGCCCCTGATAATCACAATTTGGTGAAAATACAATAATTTCCAGAGACATCATTGATGCAGAACAATCCCTTGTGAAAAAGAAGTACACTTCAGTAGAGCATTTTTTGTGTGTTAAGAAACGGTCATGAAAGTGCACTCTCTTTAAGTACACTAAAGTGGCCTTTCGTTTCATTAATATTATATTATCTGTAAGTAGGTTTTAAAATATACTTTTAAGATCTGAAATTGCACAAGTGCAATATTCAGTGCTATTTGCACATTCAACACAAATAAAGCACCCTTCTTTTTCACTGTGTCTGTGAGCTTGCACGTGTTAACCACTCATAAACACATTCCCTTCAGATGAATGTCTGGCTTTTGTGTGATGACTGAAGGATGTAGTTATGTAGTGTTTTGGGTTCAAAACCTGCAATAACCATTCAGGCGCTCAATACCACTTTATATTGAGGAGACAACCGGATATGAAGTAATTTCCAGTGTTTCCTAGCACACAAACTTTGCTTCCAGTAACACAAAAGAGAGGACCTGTATTCACATAAGTGCATGTGTTAGGATCACACAGACACAACACATCAATAATCTGGCACGTCAACAGTCATGAGAGACCTGTGTGTGAGGCCGATGAGAGTCTGTATACTTACACTGATTTGACTTAGCAGTACTCACTTGTTTAATGTGAGGTCCAGAATGAATTGGGATCCGAAGGCCTGAAGTTGAAATGAAGCCTGAGCGAGATGGACCTCCTATTGAAGACAGAAAAACAGTCAGGCTGGATACTAGAGTTAACACCGTTTACAGATCAAGTCCCTCGAGCTTCATCGGAAATACACCCTTATTAATGGTACAATGAAAACATTGTTAAGCAATTCCAAAGTGATGTCTGAGTGATGTTTTTATCATAGTAATAATCACAAACATGTCTTCTTCTTATCAGGGCTGGTGAAACGTGACTGGTAGTACTGTCTGCTTTCAGCTCAAATGTTGCATAATGTCAAGTTGTTTTGAACTTATCATTTTTATTGCTTCCAGTAAGTTAATAAATAAGAGAAAGCAATCAAATGATGAAGTGTCTTTTATCAAATGGTGTTGAAATGTGGTGGTTTGGGCTGAATTTTTTAGCCTCGGGATGTGTACAGTTTAGAATACTTTTAAAAAGGGTAATTATTATGGAAATAATATACATTTAAAGAATACGCTTAAGTGCAAACTAAATGTAAAATTTGTGGACACTTTAACTCCAATTAAATGAACATGTATTATAGCTTAATATCTTTTATTAAATTACTTTAGAGTGCTTTTTGTAGGACTTAAGTATATCTTTATATGTCATTACATAATTACTTCTATTGTCTTTCTATGTAATGATAAACTAAAATATACTTTAATCATGTAATTTCTATTGAAACTTGTGTCATATATTTAAAGGGCCGGTTGATTATGATTGGACTGTTTTAACTGTAGTGAGTGTGTGATGTTTCTGTTTGAGCATGAACAACATCTGCAAAGTTACGACGCTCAACGTTCAAAGCAAAGGGAGATATTTTCCTTTAAAGAAATCGTGTTTTAAGGACTACAACAACGGCTGGTAGGGACTACACAAGCTTCTTCACGGGTTAGTGACATCACAAACCCTACAATTAGCATAAACCCCGCCCTCGGGAACACGCATCAAAGGCCTTGTTGAGAAGAGGAAGAGTTGTTGTAGTCGAGCACATTTGGGAGGCGCTCAAGCTGTCCCATCCGTCTTTCACATTTATTGCAATACAGTACGAACACAAATGCTATAGCATGTCATAAAGCAAGACAACATAAGTTATAACTGTAATTAAACTAAACTACACCTGTTCTCTCTTCATCAGCAGATATTCTCTGAGCATCTTACAACAGTTCCCACACCAGCGGTTTATAGATTATCATGACAGAATATGCCAATCAATGACTTGAAAATCGTTAACTCATAAATTCATCAACTATCCATTCAGAAACGTCCTGTCTCATTCTACATGTTGTCTCTTCTTCTTGAGTCTCTCCATCAGTGTCCATTTGAACATTAAAAGCTGAACAGTTTCTGACATTTTCAGTGTGTCTGTGTGAGGTAATTAGAGCTGCTATCATGAGCTCTTGATATTTTCTAATTATCTTTCATTTCTAGTTATTGTGGGAGGGACTTGTGTCCTCAATGTCTATGGTGGTTACAGCCCTGCTTTAAATAAGTGTCCTTTTATTCATTAATATTATATCATCTGCATATATAGCAGCTTTAAGTCATCTTATCGTTCATCTTCCTCTACTGTTTACTTGCTTGTCATTGCAAACTGGACCCTTCTGAAGTTGTGAGGCCAAAGGCCACACAATAATTGGTGCCAGCAACAGCAAAACAGAATAATATAAAGATCCTGGCAATATTTGTATAACAGATGGCATTTAAAATTACTAAATGCAGTTAATAAAAATAGTATGAAGTGTATGGTAAAGTTAATCTCAGCACTACATTTATTATGGTTAAAATACACAACAGTCCTACTTTATTATTAATAACTGCACTCCAAATATTCTGTTTTCATTTTTTAAAATCTGACCACCTTAATAGATGGTAACTCTTGTTCTTGGTTAAGTTTAAGGTAAAGAAATGATAGGCCCCTATCCTGCCTCAGCAGTGACTTATTTAGATCCATACGCATTTATGGACATACGCTGATGTATCATACTCTGCAGTGAAGTGAAGCTGCTCTCACCTGTCCGTGTGGGTCAGGGATTTTAGCGCGGGTGTTCAGGTCATGGTAGGTGCTCTCAGAAGCTTCGTTCAGGTAGTAGATGAGGCGAGAGGGGTATGTGAGTGTGCGCTGGGACTCCTGCGGGCCGCTGGCATTGTGCGTCTGTCCAGCTGCAGTATCATCTGACACCGCCTCCCCGGGGATCTCAGCCTCCAACACTGACAACACACACACACACACACTCATGACTGAAGCGGTCTCCACGTTTGATGAACACTCCTGGCACTAACACCATCTAAACTAGGCCAATCTGACACTGAACCTCAAAGAAATCTGTGAGGAATTAACAGGAAGTCTTTGGTGTCAGATGTACTGTATGCAGACTATAATACATGCGTCACAAGCTAATCAGATCTATTTAGACTGCTCATATCATTACAATGATAATTATAAGCAATTGTATCAATTGAGACATTAAAGAGATTGAGGCTCTATTGAATTTTAATAATAAAACAAAAAGAAATGTCAACTTCTGCAGTCTCCTCTCTGTGAGCACAGACCATATCAAGTATAGCAGAGACACACTGAAGCTGTGTTTGCATGCACATGTGTGTCTCTGTCCCTCTCAGTCAGGACACTTTGCTCCCTGCACCGCTGCTGTCCTCCGCATACACACACACACACACACACACACACACACACACACACACACACATGTTGTGTTTCCATGTTTTATGGGGACATTCCATAGGCGTAATGCATTTTATACTGTACAAACCGTATTTTCTATCCCCCTACACTGCCCCTGACCCTAAACCTACCCATCACAGGAGACATGCTGCATTTTTACTTTTTCAAAAAAAATCACTTAGTGTGATTTATAAGATGTTTTCCTCATGGGGACCAAAAAAATGTCCCCACAAGGACAAAAATTTGGATATTGCCATCTTTGTGGGGACATTTTGTCCCCATACCGTAGGGATTACCAGTCCACACACACACACACACACACACACACACACACACACACAGAGAATGCCCTTGCAGAAGAACAACTCACTGAACACATCCCAAACCGGACACTCGCGAGGGTGCATCAGATTCCTTTAGAAGACGCATGTTTTCTCACTGGCGGTCTGTGCAAGTTCAATACAAAGTGATTCGGTTTAGGTTAAGTACGTACCGGCTGACGATGACGCCACGAATGGCTGGGGACGGGATGCGAGGATGCACGCGAGCAGATTCGAGAGTACTAGCACATACATGATTCATAGTTGGTCTATGGAATAGCGCGAGATTAACGTATGGATGCGGTGAATCGCAAGGGGCTCATCGTCCTTGATGGTCCTGATGCTGCAGCGCGTGAAGGCGGTGGCCAGCCCGAGATCTCCGCGAGCACGCTCCTCCAGATAATGATGCGCCCGCGCGCAGGTGCCGTGCATCTGCCCACATGGTCGCCCTGCCCTCTATACCAGCTGCTATGCCTACACTTATTTGCAGAAGATTATAATTTAAATCAGTGCATGCATGCTACAGGAATCACATATGTCTTACACGTTCTTATATAAGTAAAATATTTTCATATAATGTCATGCAGACTTTTAGTAGTATCTAGGCCTATACAGATTTTTTATGACAAAGTCTTTTCCAAAGATATATGTCACATTCATCATATAGAAGTTTTGGGGAAAGCTACTTTTAAAAGTAATGCATTACAATATTGCGTTACTCTCTAAAACAGTATCTAATTGCATTACTTAGTTACTTTTTATGAGAGGTAACGAGTTATGTTACTTTTGCATTACATTTCCTCATCTAAGCTGGGCTTGCTTGTTTGTTTTTTTTATAACTAAAAAGTTCTATTTTTGGCAAATGTAAAGGCCCTTTCACACCAAAAGTGAAATGAATGAGCCTCAGGCTAAAGGATATGCAAATTCACACCTGTACAGTAGAGGGAACCGCTCAAACAAACCTTTCAGCTCTGCTGCTAAAGTTCAACACTCTAAAGTAATAATAAAAAAGTGACGTTTACCTAGTCATCACAAAGTAACTTGCATTACTTATTTGTAAAAATAACTCAGATATTTTGTTGTAAATTTAAAAGTAATGTGTTACTTTACTAGTTACTTGAAAAAGTAATGTGATTACATAACTCAAATCCAAATTTTGTTGCAATGTTGTCCTAACACTGTGAAGCTGCTTTTTGAAACAATGCGTCATTGTAAAGCTATATAAATAAAGGATTGATTGATTGATTGATTGATTCCTGAGCGCTCTCTATGGTTTCCCTGTTGTGCCTGTGCCTTTTTCTTATTTATTGTTTAGCATTGTTAATTTCCTTATTCTACGAACTGTATTACATTGGGCCAGAAGCCTGGGCAGATGATTATCAATCATGGATCATCCCGTCAATGACGCAACACCAGTGTCAGCCATCCTAATGACCACTGTTAATAATTATACACTGTTAATAATAGGCCAGAGTCTCCAGCCGAACACCACGCCAGAGTCTCCAGCCTGAACACCACGCCAGTCTCCATCATGCCCACGCCAGAGTCTCCATCATGAACACCACGCCAGAGTCTGGCTCATGCACCACTCCAGAGTTGCCGTCATCACTCACGCCAAGTCTCCATCATGAACACCACGCCAAGTTACTCAACTAAATATACAAAATAGCCATTTATTATCAGTGTCTCCAGCCTTCATACCACCACGCCAGAGTCTCCAGCCATCATGAACACCACGTCAAATCAAGAGTCTAGCCGTCATGAACACCAAAGTTGCCGTTGAACACCATGTTGTCCTGTTTGAACACCACGCCAGAGTCTGCCGTCATGAACACCACGCCATCTCCAGCCATCATGAAAAGCCAGTGTCTAGCCTTCATAAATAAAGTTGATTGATTGTCAGAGTCTGACTTCCAGAGTCTCCTGTTTGAACACCACGCCTGAGTTTTCTGCCAGCCGTTATTGTTTAGATTAATTAATCTAATCTCCAGCCGTCATGGATGCCAGAGTCTCCCGCCCGTCAATGACGCAACACCAGAGTGTCCAGCCATCCTAATGACCACCATGCCAGAGTCACCAGCCGTCATGACCACCACGCCAGAGTCTCCAGCCGTCATGAACACCACGCCAGAGTCTCCAGCCCGTCATGAACACCACGCCAGAGTCTCCAGCCATCATGAACACCACGCCAGAGTCTCCAGCCGTCATGAACACCACGCCAGAGTCTCCAGCCGTCATGAACACCACGCCAGAGTCTCCAGCCGTCCATGAACACCACGCCAGAGTCTCCAGCCGTCATGAAACACCACGCCAGAGTCTCCAGCCGTCATGAACACCACGCCAGAGTCTCCAGCCGTCATGAACACCACGCCAGAGTCTCCAGCCGTCATGAACACCACGCCAGAGTCTCCAGCCATCATGAACACCACGCCAGTGTCTCCAGCCTTCATGACCACCACGCCAGAGTCTCCAGCCATCATGAACACCACGTCAGAGTCTCCAGACTCCACCAGAGTCTCCAGCCGTCATGAACACCACGCCAGAGTCTCCAGCCGTCATGAACACCACGCCAGAGTCTCCAGCCGTCATGAACACCACGCCAGAGTCTCCGGCCGTCATGAACACCACGCCAGAGTCTCCAGCCATCATGAACACCACGCCAGAGTCTCCAGCTCATGAACACCACGCCAGAGTCTCCAGCCGTCATGAACACCACGCCAGAGTCTCCAGACTCCACCAGAGTCTCCAGCCGTCATGAACACCACGCCAGAGTCTCCAGCCGTCATGAACACCACGCCAGAGTCTCCAGCCGTCATGAACACCACGCCAGAGTCTCCAGCCATCATGAACACCACGCCAGTCTCTCAGCCGTCATGAACACCACGCCAGAGTCTCCGCCGCCATGAACACCACGCCAGAGTCTCCAGCCATCATGAACACCACGCCAGAGTCTCCAGCCGTCATGAACACCACGCCAGAGTCTCCAGCCATCATGAACACCACGCCAGAGTCTCCAGCCGTCATGAACACCACGCCAGAGTCTCCAGCCATCATGAACACCACGCCAGAGTCTCCAGCCGTCATGAACACCACGCCAGAGTCTCCAGCTCCATGAACACCACGCCAGAGTCTCCAGCCATCATGAACACCACGCCAGAGTCTCCAGCCGTCATGAACACCACGCCAGAGTCTCCAGACTCCACCAGAGTCTCCAGCCGTCATGAACACCACGCCAGAGTCTCCAGCCGTCATGAACACCACGCCAGAGTCTCCAGCCATCATGAACACCACGCCAGAGTCTCCAGCCGTCATGAACACCACGCCAGAGTCTCCAGACTCCACCAGAGTCTCCAGCCGTCATGAACACCACGCCAGAGTCTCCAGACTCCACCAGAGTCTCCAGCCGTCATGAACACCACGCCAGAGTCTCCAGCCGTAACACCACGCCAGACTCTCCAGCCGCATGAACACCACGCCAGAGTCTCCAGCCGTCATGAACACCACGCCAGAGTCTCCAGCCATCATGAACACCACGCCAGAGTCTCCAGCCGTCATGAACACCACGCCAGAGTCTCCAGTCTCATGAACACCACGCCAGAGTCTCCAGCCATCATGAACACCACGCCAGAGTCTCCAGCCGTCATGAACACCACGCCAGACTCTCCAGCCGTCATGAACACCACGCCAGAGTCTCCAGCCATCATGAACACCACGCCAGAGTCTCCAGCCGCCATGAACACCACGCCAGAGTCTCCAGACTCCACCAGAGTCTCCAGCCGTCATGAACACCACGCCAGAGTCTCCAGCCGTCATGAACACCACGCCAATCATGAACACCACGCCAGAGTCTCCAGCCATCATGAACACCACGCCAGAGTCTCCAGCCTCATGAACACCACGCCAGAGTCTCCAGCCATCATGAACACCACGCCAGAGTCTCAGCCATCATGAACACCACGCCAGAGTCTCCAGTCATGAACACCACGCCAGAGTCTCCAGCCATCATGAACACCACGCCAGAGTCTCAGCCATCATGAACACCACGCCAGAGTCTCCAGCCATCATGAACACCACGCCAGAGTCTCCAGCCATCATGAACACCACGCCAGAGTCTCCAGCCATCATGAACACCACGCCAGAGTCTTCAGCCATCATGAACACCACGCCAGAGTCTCCAGCCATCATGAACACCACGCCAGAGTCTCCAGCCATCATGAACACCACGCCAGAGTCTTCAGCCATTATGAACACCACGCCAGAGTCTCCAGCCATCATGAACACCACGCCAGAGTCTCCAGCCATCATGAACACCACGCCAGAGTCTCCGGCCGTCATGAACCCCACGCCAGAGTCTCCAGCCATCATGAACACCACGCCAGAGTCTTCAGCCGTTATGAACACCACGCCAGAGTCTCCAGCCATCATGAACACCACGCCAGAGTCTCCAGACTCCACCAGAGTCTCCAACTGCCAAGCTGCTAGCATCTTTGTGGTGGTATCAAGTCAGGGGGTCTCAGAGGTTCTCCCACTATTAGCTGTACTCCCTGTTGCTTGTCCTGACATGACCATAAAGGTCACCCCTGAGTTTCCTGTCACCCCTGAGTTTCCTGTCTGCCCCGAGCTTCCTGTCTGCCCTGATGTGACCATGGAGGTTGTCTAGACAGAAAGTCTAACAAAATGATTTAATAAAAAAAAAAAATCATAAATGATTTAATGCATAGACAGCTGTATTTGTACTGCATTCAGTAGTTCATATTTGAGAAGATCTTGTCATACTGTGAGGCCTTAATAGTTAAATTATTCCTAATAAATCCAAAATTTACCAGATTAAATTTAATACAATTCCTAATTATTATTATTTTTTAATGTAAGTTGTGAGTCTATTATTGTGCTTAAATAGTAATACTCATGCACTGCTGATAATCTTCTTTCTGCTAGAGATCTGGATCTCTATTTGCAGACTTTGAAAAAAACATACATACAGTTTTACTAAAATTAAGGTGTAAACATGAATTTATTAATCAATTAGAGATACTGACCACTGCAGCTGATAACTCTTCTGTAGCTTGATTTCTGATTTTAGCATGTAAGTATATAACCGTATCATCAGCATGCATCTGACATTTAAAATCAGGAAGGTCATTAATACAATCTGAATAACAAAGGACCCAATATTGAACTTACATTAGTGACTATTCATGAAGTCTTATGATCTGCTCGAACACACTGTTTTCTATCAGTATATGATCCATTTATTTACCTCTGGTGAGAAATTATAATTTGATAACTTGTTAATGCATGTGGGAAAGAATCCCATAGCATTATATGCAACTGTATAAACATTTCTGGTTATTTTAAGTGTGTTACAAAACTAGCAACATAAAACAAGGTGGAAATTAATAAATATACAAGATTAAATCTGTGAATCAGGCAGTTTTTTTTTTTTTGGCTGATTGTTTGTGCTTCAAACTAAATAATTTAATTAAAAATAATAATGATTCAAAACAACGAATTCCAGCTTAGTATTGTTTATATAGGGATCGTGTGTCCTCTAACTGTCTTTCCCAAACATTATAAAATTCCAGGAAATCCTGTTAAAATGATGAGACCCCAGAGGAGCCACTGTAGCGATGCTGGAAACAGATCCTGAATGAACAACCAGGGATTTGTGTGTTCAAATGCTGTCCATGGCCTTAAACTATAACTCTAAACTAATCAGCCCCTTCCTTCCCAGTTCAGATGTCTGAGGCCTGACCTTTACGTTTCCTCAGAACAGGCTGTTTACTTTAGGAGCTCACATGCCACAGTGTTCACCTTAAATGATTAATTGCAGATCATTGAGATGCAATACATGAATTCACAGCCAAATGGTTACCTGCCAGACATTGATATCTTTTTGGAGTCAGTACAGTGTGGGAGTTACTGTTAGTGCCGGTTATATTTTGGGTTACAGCAGAGTCTTTCTAATAAGCATAGACATCTGCAGGCATTTTCTGTGCTGATTTTAAGGGTAAACCCACTTAAGTTTGTTGTGATACAGAAAAAAATATGACGAAAATGTATTAAATTGAGCACTAGACACTGAAAGCATAACCAATAAGGCAAACTATTTTACAAATGAATTTTTGTTGGGAATTCAGATTTCACAAAGGCCTAATAACGAGCTGTTTAATCAACAACAGGGTTTAAATTTAGCTCTTCATCTGTAGTTCATATCCCAAGGAATAGGACGTGACTCACACGCATTAAGGTTTGAATTAAATAACATATACACATCCTGTTCATGTAACTGCAGCAGGGGGCAGTGGTTGTGCGGATACATGGATCTGAGACTGTGTACTGACAGACTGCAAAGATTAGCACTGATTACTAACCACAGACATGTGCACAATCAAAGACCGGTGATAGGACTGACTGCTGAAGCGCTGTTCTAGATCTAGTATATGACCTGTAAAATACATGAACTGGTCACAGCAACATATTTTCTGGGACGGGAAAACAAACTGCTGGTGCTTTAAGTCAGCTCTTCCTAAACTCGCTTGTTCAGACTTACACACCCTCCAGAAGCCTGCGTTCTGCAAGTGAACGACGACTCGTGGTGCCATCCCAAAGGGGCATGAAATCCCTCTCACGGACCTTTTCCTGGACCGTTCCCACCTGGTGGAACGACCTGCCTATCTTAATTCGAGCAGCCGAGTCTGTAGCCATTTTCAAAATACATCTTAAGACGCATCTTTTCCAGCAGCACCTGACCAATAAAGACTAGCACTTAACCATTCTATGTTTGTTTGTTTATTTATATATATATGTATATATATATATTAAACCTGTGTAGGCTACTCAGCTAGATTGACTTGTTACAGCACTTGCTCGCTGTTGCCCTTGTTTGTTTAGTTGCTTCTATTGCTCCCCATTTGTAAACTAAATTACTTGTAAGTCAACTCATTATAGCAGGAATTAGGGATAAATTCAGGCAAATTTGTACACCGTTTGCCATTGAGATGACTGCCTGAGGAAAATGTCCCAAAAATGCCCCAATAGCTTTAATTAGTAAATCACCATTAATCGGATCAGCGTTCTTGGCATGAGGATTGTTTTTGTTTTTTTGTTGGTGATAATACAGCACTAGTTAGGATTTTATTTCTTAAATGTCTTTATTTTAAATGTATACATATTTTGTTGATTATACTATAAATGTATGCTTATGAATGATCAAAAGTTTGAAGTACTGGTAAGAATTTTTTTTTTTTAAGTCTCTAATAACGACTAAGGCTGCATTTAACTGATACAAAGCAGTAATATTGTGGAAATATTATTCCAGTGTAGATCAGCTGTTCTCTGTGTGAATATATAGTGCAGTGTAATGTATTCCTGTGATCAAAGCTGAATTTATCATCATTACTCCAGTCTTCAGTGTCATATGATCCTTCACTAATCACTCTCATATGAGGATCTGATGCTCAACACACATTTATGATTATTATCAATGTTCAAAACAGTTGTGCTGTGATAGATTTTAATTTTTTATACATTTTTACACACACATAAGCTTGTTTCAATTTAGGTCCCCACGGTGACACGAGTCCCCATGAGTCTGTGTGCAGTCAGGTTTAAGTCCCCACCAGGATAGAAAAACATGAACACACACACACACACACACACACACACACACACACACACACACACACACACACACACACACACACACACACACACACACACACACACACACACACACAGAGAGAGAGAGAGAGAGAGAGAGAGAGAGAGTGTGTGTGTGTGTGTGTGTGTGTGTGTGTGTGTGTGTGTGTGTGTGTGTGTGTGTGTGTGTGTGTGTGTGTGTGTTGCTCCTTTGTATCGTTTGCTCCTGTCAGTGCTGTGAGTCTGCAGTATTGCAGTGTTTCTCAGCTCTCGGGTCGGCGGTGAAGCGTGAAGCCTCCACCAAACGACACTTTACGGCTTATAAACAGCTTTCAACAATTGGGGCAAACATTTGCCTAAACTTTTGGGGCGTCCTACTCTAGCGAACATATAACGACAAACAAGGTACGGCGACTTGTACAGTTTCTCTCTCACTATAGTAGCCTATATCTTTAGTTTTTTATTATTTATTATTATCATTATTATTATTGAGAAGCGTTTTTATGTGTTGCTTTGGAGTTTAGAAAGTGAAGAGATTCATTGGATGCTGGTTGTTTTAAGTGCCAGTGGTTTTCCAGACCTGCTAGTCTGAGGGACAAAGGTTTGAAAGCTTTGTTTTAGTTCTTGTTGAAACCAGTTTTATTCTTGAATGTCAGGCTGTGGAAACATCTCTGCCTTTATTGCTCAAGTTTTGATTAGTTCTGTAACAATATCCTTTCAGTTGTTGCTCATTCACTGCTCTATGGTTTGCGCGCAATGACAGCTCAGTGGTGTGACTAACTTAAGACGAGCTGATTTGTGTTGAGCCCATCAGTATAATAACAGCCGTGTTAACGAGCAGATCACATATACAGAGAGAGAGAGAGAGAGTAATCATGCATCTCTCATTAGGATCATAAAGTCCTCTGGACGCAGATGGAAAGATCCCGCAGTGATGCATTCCTGTCGAGTGAGAGGTTTGTGAGTTAGTGTCAGATCTTAATCATAAAAAACCCTCCGTGTCACAGACCCCAGCGCTCCTGATGGCGAACAAAAGTGTGTGTGTGTGTGTGTGTGTGTGTGTGTGTGTGTGTGTGTGTGTGTGTGTGTGTGTGTGTGTGTGTGTTGGTGCGTGCGCTTGCGTGTGTGCGTGTGTGGAGGGGCCAGAGTCCGGATCCTTTTTCTTCACTCCTCTCTCTCTCTCTCTCTCTCTCTCTCTCTCTCTCTCTCTCTCTCTCTCTCTCTCTCTCTCTCTCTCTCTCTCTCTCTCTCTCTCATTCTTCTCCGGGAACAAAAACAGGGAAACACCCAGCAGGGACACCATTTTTACTATAAAAATTGGCACAGAGATCTAAAGTCCGAGAGCTGGACGCTGTCAGGTAATTCATTCAGTAACTGTGAAATGTCTTTCAAAAGTGTGTTTGGATTGAGGCTCAAATAAGTTGAATAAATCTGTGATACATTTCGATCTCGGCCTGCTGAGAGAACATAGCATCATAATAACATGTTCAATATTTCCATGAACTGAGTGTGACTGTTAGAATACTCTCTCAAAGGAAATCTGTATTGCTCAAATGTGTCTCTTAAAGGATTCATGGAGATCAGATCCAGTAGCCTACATGGCGAATTTTCATGAGGAAAAAAATTCTTGACTAATGCTGTAAACTGTCACTGTAAAACATTTTCTAGTTATCTTTTTGCTTTGACTCACTTAGTAGATTAAGTAATTAAAACTGAACTATTTTCAACTTAAAATGTTTAGTTGGTATAGTTAAATAGTTGACTCAACAACTTATTTCAAGTAACCTGGACTTGCAAAGTTTAGTTGAAATAAGATAACTTACATTTTCATGTTATGTGTACTAAAATGTTTGTTCATTGAACTTATTTTGGCATATTTTCTCAACTTACATTAGCACATTCAACCAAATAAATAAACACATTTTTCCATATAAACGATTTTATTGTCAAAAAATCAATATATGTTAAGGACAACATTAACACATTCCAAAAAAAAAAAAAAAACATGACAGAAAAAACAGAAACAACTTTTTAACTGTAAAATACAGCAAACACTTCTCTTTGTGAAAATGTAATTCACAATTCTGAATATTTGTAAATACAAACTAAAAACTAAATCATATTGAATATAGATTACAGAAATAATTACAGAAAAATTATTTCTCAAATAAAACTGCAATAAACCTCTCAAATAAAATGGTATTGTAATTGCATAATGTTTAAAGGGTAAGATTTATTTGAATGCATGGAAAATGTATTCAGATGGGAAAAAACTTAAAGTGTCAGTTCCCATAAAATTGAAAATACCATTATTAATTGGTCACCCTCATGCCATCCAATAATGGTTAAAGGATTAGTTCACTTTAAAATGAAAATTTCCTGATCATTTCCTATCTCATCCGAGATTCTCCATCTTCAGTGGAAAAGAAATTTTTTTTTTTTTTTTTTGATTTATTTTTTTAATTAAAAATGAAAATACTTTTTAACCTAAATTGGTCATCCTCCCCAAGCGTACGTGCGAGGACTTCTGACTACGTCTATTGTGACTTTTTCGACGTTATTACAAAATCACTAGCGAGCCGCAGAGCAGCGCAAGATGAGAAATTTAGGTTAAAAAGTATATACATTTTGAATATTTTCTTAAAATGTCCGATGGTTTGTCTAGATCAGACCTTATTCTTCGAGTGGGATCATGCAGAGCCTCTGAAGCCCTTCCTCTGAAACTGCATTGATTTGGACCTTCAACTGTTGGTTCCCATTGAGGTCCATTATGTGGAGAAAAATCCTGGAATGATTTCCTCAAAAACTCCATTTCTTTTTGACTGAACTATCAACTATAGGCTAACATGGCCAAGCTGGTCATGTGATATAGAAACGTTATTACTAAACAATAAATGGATAATTATTTCATATATGTCATTTTATAAGTTATTACGCATATATGAACAAATATTTACTCACCAGATTTGATGATGATGAAAGGATTAAATCATCTGCCGATAAACCCTCCTGCATGGCCCATGAACGAGACCTGCTTTGCTTCACGTGATCTTGCGATAAATAATGAGAACTTAAATGCTAACCTTACTTAGCATACTTACTTATGTGTTTAAGTTGAGTCGACATAATACCCTAGTTAAGTCAACTTGTAGACTAGTTGAGACAGTGAAAACTTAACATGTTAAGTTGAATTAACAAATTCAGAAACTGCAAATTGTATCAATTTACAAAATTGCGTTGATAGAACTTAAATGCAGAATCATTTCTTACAGTGATATGGTAGTCGGTTGGTACATTACTAATATTGAAGGTTAACATTAACTTATTTAAATACAAACTTTACAATTAATAAAATGGTGGCAACCATAAAAACTTGATGGATTTATTCAAACATGCATTAATATTTAAGAAGGGAGCGATTCAGTTGTGCACTATATAGGGGACGATTCAGACATTGCACTATATAGGGGATAGGGAACGATTCAGACAGTGCACTATATAGGGGATAGGGAACGATTCAGACAGTGCACTATATAGGGGATAGGAAACGATCAGACATTGCACTATATAGGGAATAGGGAACGATTCAGACAGTGCACTATATAGGGGATAGGAAACGATCAGACATTGCACTATATAGGGAATAGGGAACGATTCAGACAGTGCACTATATAGGGGATAGGGAACGATTCAGACAGTGCACTATATAGGGGATAGGAAACGATCAGACATTGCACTATATAGGGAATGAGGAACGATTCAGACAGTGCACTATATAGGGATAGGAAAGCGATCAGACAGTGCACTATATAGGGGATAGGGAACGATTCAGACAGTGCACTATATAGGGGATAGGGAACGATTCAGACTTTGCACTATATAGGGGATAGGGAACGATTCAGACAGTGCACTATATAGGGGATAGGGAACGATTCAGACTGTGCACTATATAGGGGATAGGGAACGATTCAGACAATGCACTATATAGGGGAAAGGGATCGATTCAGACAGTGCACTGTATAGGGGATAGGGAACGATTCAGACAGTGCACTATATAGGGGATAGGGAACGATTCAGACAGTGCACTATATAGGGGATAGGGAACGATTCAGACAGTGCACTACATAGGGGATAGGGATCGAATCAGACATTGCACTATATAGGGATAGGGAACGATTCAGACAGTGCACTATAGGGATGAGGAGCGATTCAGACAGTGCACTATATAGGGGATAGGGAGCGATTCAGACAGTGCACTATATAGGGATAGGGATCGAATCAGACAGTGCACTACATAGGGGATAGGATCGATTCAGACATTGCACTATATAGGGATAGGGAACGATTCAGACAGTGCACTACATAGGGATAGGAACGATTCAGACAGTGCACTATATAGGGGATAGGAACGATTCAGACAGTGCACTATATAGGGATTGGGATCGATTCAGACAGTGCACTATATAGGGGATAGGGATCGATTCAGACAGTGCACTATATAGGGGATAGGGAACGATTCAGACAGTGCACTATATAGGGGATAGGGAGCGATTCAGACAGTGCACTATATAGGAAATAGGGAGCGATTCAGACAATGCACTATATAGGGGATAGGGAACGATTCAGACAGTGCACTATATAGGGGATAGGGAACGATTCAGACAGTGCACTATATAGGGGATAGAGAACGATCAGACAGTGCACTATATAGGCGATAGGGAACGATTCAGACAGTGCACTATATAGGGGATAGAGAACGATCAGACAGTGCACTATATAGGCGATAGGGAACGATTCAGACAGTGCACTATATAGGGGAAACAGAACGATTCAGACAGTGCACTATATAGGGGATAGGGAGTGATTCAGACAGTGCACTATAGGGGAAAGGGAACGATTCAGACAGTACACTATATAGGGGATAGGGAACGATTCAGACAGTGCACTATAGGGGAAAGGGAACGATTCAGACAGTGCACTATATAGGGAACGATTCAGACAGTGCACTATATAGGGGATAGGGAGTGATTCAGACAGTGCAGTATAGGGGAAAGGGAACGATTCAGACAGTGCACTATATAGGGGATAGGGATCGATTCAGACAGTGCACGATATAGGGGATAGGGAACGATTCAGACATTGCACTATATAGAGTATAGGGAACGATTCAGACAGTGCACTATATAGGGGATAGGGAACGATTCAGACAGTGCACTATATAGGGATAGGAACAATTCAGACAGTGCACTACATAGGGGATAGGGATCGATTCAGACAGTGCACGATATAGGGGATAGGGAACGATTCAGACAGTGCACTATATAGGGGATAGGGAACGATTCAGACAGTACACTATATAGGGGATAAGGTAAATTCAGACAGTGCACTATATAGGGGATAGGGAACGATTCAGACAGTGCACTATATAGGGGATAGGGATCGATTCAGACAGTGCACGATATAGGGGATAGGGAACGATTCAGACACTGCACTATATAGAGGATAGGGAACGATTCAGACAGTGCACTATATAGGGGATAGGAGCGATTCAGACTTTGCACTATATAGGGATAGGAGCGATTCAGACAGTGCACTACAAAGGGGATAGGAACGATTCAGACAGTGCACTATATAGGGGATAGGATCGATTCAGACAGTGCACTATATAGGGATAGGAACGATTCAGACAGTGCACTACAAAGGGGATAGGGAACGATTCAGACTGTGCACTATATAGGGAATAGGGAACGATTCAGACTGTGCACTATATAGGGGATGAGGAGCGATTCAGACTGTGCACTATATAGGGATAGGATTCAGACAGTGCACTATATAGGGGATAGGAACGATTCAGACTGTGCACTATATAGGGAATAGGAACGATTCAGACAGTGCACTATATAGGGGATAGGAGCGATTCAGACTTTGCACTATATAGGGGATAGGGAGCGATTCAGACAGTGCACTACAAAGGGGATAGGGAACGATTCAGACAGTGCTCTATATAGGGGATAGGGATCGATTCAGACAGTGCACTATATAGGGGATAGGGAACGATTCAGACAGTGCACAGGGGATAGGGAACGATTCAGACTGTGCACTATATAGGGGATAGGGAACGATTCAGACAGTGCACTATATAGGGAATAGGGAACGATTCAGACAGTGCACTATATAGGGGATAGGGAACGATTCAGACTTTGCACTATATAGGGGATAGGGAGCGATTCAGACAGTGCACTATATAGGGATAGGAACGATTCAGACACTGCACTATATAGAGGATAGGAACGATTCAGACAGTGCACTATATAGGGATAGGAACGATTCAGACTTTGCACTATATAGGGATAGGAGCGATTCAGACAGTGCACTACAAAGGGGATAGGGAACGATTCAGACAGTGCACTATATAGGGGATAGGGATCGATTCAGACAGTGCACTATATAGGGGATAGGAAGTGATCAGACAGTGCACTACAAAGGGATAGGAACGATTCAGACTGTGCACTATATAGGGAATAGGAGCGATTCAGACTGTGCACTATATAGGGGATAGGGAACGATTCAGACTGTGCACTATATAGGGGATAGGAAGCGATTCAGACAGTGCACTATATAGGGGATAGGAACGATTCAGACTGTGCACTATATAGGAATAGGAACGATTCAGACAGTGCACTATATAGGGGATAGGGAGCGATTCAGACTTTGCACTATATAGGGGATAGGAGCGATTCAGACAGTGCACTACAAAGGGGATGAGGAGCGATTCAGACAGTGCACTATATAGGGATAGGATCGATTCAGACAGTGCACTATATAGGGGATAGGGAACGATTCAGACAGTGCACTACAAAGGGGATAGGAAGCGATTCAGACTGTGCACTATATAGGGAATGAGGAACGATTCAGACTGTGCACTATATAGGGGATGAGGAACGATTCAGACTGTGCACTATATAGGGATAGGAAGCGATTCAGACAGTGCACTATATAGGAATAGGAACGATTCAGACAGTGCACTATATAGGGGATAGGAACGATTCAGACTTTGCACTATATAGGGGATAGGGAACGATTCAGACAGTGCACTATATAGGGGATAGGGAACTATTCAGACTGTGCACTATATAGGGAATAGGGAACGATTCAGACAGTGCACTATATAGGGGATAGGGAACGATTCAGACTTTGCACTATATAGGGGATAGGGAGCGATTCAGACAGTGCACTACAAAGGGGATGAGAACGATTCAGACAGTGCTCTATATAGGGATAGGATCGATTCAGACAGTGCACTATATAGGGATAGGAGCGATTCAGACAGTGCACAGGGGATAGGGAACGATTCAGACTGTGCACTATATAGGGGATAGGGAACGATTCAGACAGTGCACTATATAGGGAATAGGGAACGATTCAGACAGTGCACTATATAGGGATAGGAACGATTCAGACTTTGCACTATATAGGGGATAGGAGCGATTCAGACAGTGCACTATATAGGGGATAGGAACGATTCAGACACTGCACTATATAGAGGATAGGGATTCAGACAGTGCACTATATAGGGATAGGGAAGCGATTCAGACTTTGCACTATATAGGGGATAGGGAGCGATTCAGACAGTGCACTACAAAGGGGATAGGGAACGATTCAGACAGTGCACTATATAGGGATAGGATCGATTCAGACAGTGCACTATATAGGGGATGAGAAGCGATTCAGACAGTGCACTACAAAGGGGATAGGAACGATTCAGACTGTGCACTATATAGGAATAGGGAACGATTCAGACTGTGCACTATATAGGGGATAGGGAAGCGATTCAGACTGTGCACTATATAGGGGATAGGAACGATTCAGACAGTGCACTATATAGGGGATAGGGAAGCGATTCAGACTGTGCACTATATAGGGAATAGGAAGCGATTCAGACAGTGCACTATATAGGGGATAGGGAACGATTCAGACTTTGCACTATATAGGGATAGGAGCGATTCAGACAGTGCACTACAAAGGGGATAGGAAGCGATTCAGACAGTGCACTATATAGGGGATAGGATCGATTCAGACAGTGCACTATATAGGGATAGGAACGATTCAGACAGTGCACTACAAAGGGGATGAGGAACGATTCAGACTGTGCACTATATAGGGAATAGGGAACGATTCAGACTGTGCACTATATAGGGGATAGGGAAGCGATTCAGACTGTGCACTATATAGGGATAGGAACGATTCAGACAGTGCACTATATAGGAATAGGGAACGATTCAGACAGTGCACTATATAGGGGATAGGAGCGATTCAGACTTTGCACTATATAGGGGATAGGAACGATTCAGACAGTGCACTATATAGGGATGGGGAACTATTCAGACTGTGCACTATATAGGGGATAGGAACGATTCAGACAGTGCACTATATAGGGGATGAGGGAACGATTCAGACATTGCACTATATAGGGGATAGGGAACGATTCAGACAGTGCACTATATAGGGGATAGGAAACGATTCAGACTGTGCACTATATAGGGGATAGGAAGCGATTCAGACAGTGCACTATATAGGGAAAGGAACGATTCAGACTGTGCACTATATAGGGAATAGGAACGATTCAGACAGTGCACTATATAGGGGATGAGGGCGATTCAGACTTTGCACTATATAGGGGATAGGAGCGATTCAGACAGTGCACTATATATGGGATAGGAACGATTCAGACTGTGCACTATATAGGGATAGGGAACGATTCAGACAGTGCACTATATAGGGGATAGGATCGATTCAGACAGTGCACTATATAGGGGATAGGAAGCGATTCAGACATTGCACTATATAGGGATAGGAAGCGATTCAGACAGTGCACTATATAGGGATAGGGAACAATTCAGACAGTGCACTACATAGGGGATAGGATCGATTCAGACATTGCACTATATAGGGGATAGGGAAGCGATTCAGACAGTGCACTATATAGGGGATAGGAACGATTCAGACAGTGCACTATTTAGGGGATAGGGAGCGATTCAGACAGTGCACTATATAGGGGATAGGATCGAATCAGACAGTGCACTACATAGGGGATAGGATCGATTCAGACATTGCACTATATAGGGATAGGGAACGATTCAGACAGTGCACTGCATAGGGGATGAGCGATTCAGACAGTGCGCTATATAGGGATAGGGAACGATTCAGACAGTGCACTGCATAGGGGATAGAGAGCGATTCAGACAGTGCACTATATAGGGGATAGGGAGCGATTCAGACAGTGCACTATATAGGGGATTGGGATCGATTCAGACAGTGCACTATATAGGGGATAGGGATCGATTCAGACAGTGCACTATATAGGGGATAGGAAGCGATTCAGACAGTGCACTATATAGGGATGAGGAACGATTCAGACAGTGCACTATATAGGGGATAGGAGCGATTCAGACAGTGCACTATATAGGGGATAGGAAAGCGATTCAGACAGTGCACTATATAGGGGATAGGAGCGATTCAGACAGTGCACTATATAGGGGATGAGGGAAGCGATTCAGACAGTGCACTTTATAGGGATTGGGATC
The DNA here is from genome assembly GCA_023029165.1 of Gobiocypris rarus. NCBI lineage: Eukaryota > Metazoa > Chordata > Actinopteri > Cypriniformes > Gobionidae > Gobiocypris > Gobiocypris rarus. The sequence continues at coordinate 6,880,847 of CM040910.1, read as the reverse complement.
GATTCAGACAGTGCACTATATAGGGATAGGGATCGATTCAGACAGTGCACTATATAGGGGATAGGGAACGATTCAGACAGTGCACTTTATAGGGGATTGGGATCGATTCAGACAGTGCACTATATAGGGGATTGGGATCGATTCAGACAGTGCACTATATAGGGGATAGGGATCGATTCAGACAGTGCACTATATAGGGGATAGGGATCGATTCAGACAGTGCACTATATAGGGGATAGGGAACGATTCAGACAGTGCACTACATAGGGGAAAAGGAGGGATTCAGACAGCTCAAGACTCAGAAGCAAGGTCACATTTGCTTTTGTTAACACTCTTATTGGCCCTGTTTACACCTGGTATTAAGATGCATTTTAGTCGATCGGATCACAAGTGGGCGAAGCTAAATACAGGTGTAAACTGGGTCTAACACTTGTGGTCAAATGTGTTCACCGTACATTTAATTTGTATAACACCTTGCCAGATTTCTCACAACGTAATATTATTTTGCTGAAACTGGCATGTTTTTCCAATGAGCCTGGGTTTTCTTTTTGCTTGAACATCCAAAGCAGCCTTACACTGCAACATTGGATCAACCAATGGTGTGAGATGGGGTGTGGCTATCTGCTTGACTGACCAAAGGCAGATTGGGGGAGTGTTCTGAAGAAAAATGTTTGATCATTTTTGCAATTTCGCTTGGTGACGCCAGTGGCACCGAAATTACATCACCTTTAAACAATTCACTCATCTTTTAATCTCATTGAACAATAGATATTAATGAGATTTGTAATTGTTCTTTCCCATTTTGTCTCTAGCATGTTGACCCAAGAAGACATGGACTACGGAAACGACACTTACGAATACATGGAGTATGGCTATGTAGAGGAGGCCAAGGCTGACAGCTACACTCAGAGAGAAGCTCTTCACATCATATCAGTGATCATCTACAGCCTGGCGTTTACTCTGGGTGTAATTGGGAATGGCATGGTGATCTGGGTGACTGCATTCAAAAGCAAAAGGACCGTGAACAGCGTTTGGCTGCAGAATCTGGCCATTGCCGACTTTGTGTTTGTGCTTTCCCTTCCATTCTCCATTGACTACGTGCTGCGAGACTTTCACTGGCTCTTTGGGAAGACCATGTGCAAGCTGAACTCATTCGTGTGCACCATGAACATGTACGCCAGCGTGCTGTTTCTCACCGTCCTGAGTTTGGATCGCTACATCTCACTGGTCCACCTGAGCTGGTCGGAAAGGTATCGAAACGTCCGGCGGGCCTGGTGGGTGTGCGTGCTGATTTGGTTCACATCGTGCTGTTTAAGCTGTCCGGCCCTGATATTCCGTGATGTGATCCAACATAATGGGAAGATTGTGTGTTTTAATAACTTTCACGATGAGAGCAGGCACATGATAGCGGTGAGACACATTGCATTGGTGTCTCTGCGCACCACCGTGGGCTTTCTGCTTCCGCTTGCCACCATCACCGTGACCGGCGTCCTGTTGGCTGTTAAGATGCGCCAGTCCAACTCGGTTCGCTTGACCAGCTTTTCCAGAACCGTCTCTGCTGTGATTCTTGCGTTCTTCCTGTGTTGGGTGCCGTTCCACACGTTCAGCCTGATGGAGCTGAGCATGCACCACACGACCTACCTGCACTCCGTTCTCATCGTGGGCTTCCCCCTCGCCACCAGCCTGGCCTTCTTCAACAGCTGCGTCAACCCCATTCTCTACGTACTGCTCACCAAGAAGGTGCGTAAACTGGTATGGCGGTCGTGTTTGAACTTCACCAAGAGCTCGCTCAGAGATCTGAGTCAGTCTGTGTCTGCTACTGAGTTAGAGTCAGCACTGGCCAGCTGCACTCCTGAAGAGCCCATGGCCAACTCCTCCATCTGATGGGCTCGGCCGTCAAGGAAGCCCCAGAGCTCCAACTGGACTGAAAGAAGATTTTGTCTAATTGGTTGGGAAATAATGGCTTTTAAAGATGCAGCAAGACCCATGTTACTCATGAGTGGAGCAGAAACAGCGCAGCGTTTTTCAAGCTCAGTGTTTCTCTAAGCTTTTCTAATATTAACGCATGTCTTAAAGCTTTTGCCTGATCATGACCCCAGTAAGGCTTTTCACTTTTGTAATGTCTCTCAGTCTCAGCCATCAGTCTTGCTCATGCTCTCTCTTTCCTCCCCCATCTTGATTAGACACGCCCCCTAATGCTGATTGGCTACAAGTTTGTTTTGGTGGTCGGTCCAATCCACTTCCAACAGCGTCTTCCAAAAATTGCTTACTGCTTTTAAAACTTGTGCAGTACATTACAGTAAATATGAATTTAATTCATCATCTCTTTTTTATTAAGTACTATATTTACAGACGTGAACAAAATGGTCGGTACCCTTGGTATGAATAACAAATATTTAAATCTTTTATTTAAAGCTGCAGTCCATGGTTTTCCTCTTTGTCCGCCAAATCTGCGGAATTATCAACTTTACGTGAATTGTGCCTCGGCACGGCACACGTATGAATCCAATGTTTTGAGGAAAATATACGTGTGGACACTGTCATTCAGAATCACAGATCCGACTGTTTGAAAGTATGACCAACAAAAGAATGTCACCTGAGCAAGTAAGCAGCTAACATCCACTTTTGTTCTGACCAACTAAGGGGAAAAAAGCATTGCAATATATCATGATGATTAAATCTAACGATCGCTTATCATTTCACATCAAACCATGCAAAATATACTTTGTTTTCAAATTGTTAATGTTAACATCAGCATTGCGTGACTCTAGTTAAGTTTCCATTTCTGTGCAGTCTAATTTCTAATTGTCAAATACCCACAAATTCATGTGGAGTAGTGAATTGCTCCCTCTCATAGCTAGCACAAAATAATGGAAATTTACCATAATGCACATAGCAAAATGAGAAAGGCACAACAAAGAAAACTCCGTAACTGTATGAATTAAGGGAACAAGTTACATCATTTATCCATTGAAATGTCTTACCTGTCTCTCTGCGTCTGTTTTGAACCCCTTTAAAACAGAGTTCACACCACCTTTCAAAAATTATCCTTGTTTTCGCATGGGCCCGGTTGCAGACTGTTTTTCTGTCTTTTGCATTTTACAACGGATGAATCTCCAGTTGTCACTGATGATTGTCATTTGAACTTTTCTGAATCCGCCATCAAATTGATAAGTGTAATTATATCAAGTGCCGTGAGAAAAGGCTATAAATCTCCACCTCCAACATCCTCACACGCAATATAGCTTACTAACCGGGACTCCTTCACGTGTACAGATGTGACATGATGCAAAGATATGCTAAAAGATTTCACGGAAATCCACCAGTACCACTCAAATTATAACACATTATTACAAGCTTACCATAAATCGAGCTAAGGTCAGCAGATAGTTTTGAACACTGGCTGGTTATGTACTTGCTCAAATTGTCTTTGTTTTTTTTTTACAGACTGCAGCTTTAAAAAATGTCAAAAAAATCTAACCTTTCATTGAAGGATAAGAATTTAAAATAGTGTGTGTGTGTGTGTGTGTGCTGTGTGTGTGTGTGTGGGGGTCTTCTTCTCTTCAGTTCAGCCTCTTATTCTCTACAGGGTTCAGGTCAGGGGACTAGGACAACCATGGCAGAAGCTTCATTTTGTGCTCAGTGACACATTTGTGTGTTGATTTTGATGTTTGTTTTGGATCGTATTTGCTAGAATCCATGATACCGTGAATCTGAAGATGTCCAGGACCTCCAGCTAAAAAATAAGCTCACAACAATAAAGATCCAGCGGTATATTTAACCGTGGGCATGGGAGACTTTTTATCCCTGTTTGCACCAAACACATCTGATGGTTATTGTATAGTGTCATCTGACCACAGAACCAAATCCCGTCGGAAGCTCCAGTCGTGTCTAAAAGCTGAATATGCTGGAGTTTGTTTTTGGATGAGCGAGGAGGATTTTACTTGAATCCCTCCCAAACAACATGTGGTGATGTAGGGGTTTGTTTGATAATTTATTTTGTCTTTCTGATCCCAAGACTCAACTAATCTCTGTGATTCTCCATCTGTGATCCCTGGAGAGTCTTTGTCCACTCAAACTCTGCATTAGGCTGATACAGACACACGTCCTCTTCCAGGCAGATTCATAACATGTTTAGCTGATTGAACTTCATCATGTGTGTATGTGATTATGTGTGTGTAGTTATCATATATCATATGTCATAATATCATATATAGTTTCTCCTGTAACCATTTTTTTATATTAAGTGCTATATAGTTTCTCCTGTAACCATATGAAAAGAATAAATATACTTTTATCTAAGTGTTTCTGAAAATTTCTGATGGTGTGTCCCAATTTGCGTACTTATGCACTATTCTGTGTCGTTTTGTAATATACATTTTAAAAAATCCAAGCAGAAAATAGTGCACTTTAAATACCTGGATAATGCACTTATTTGACCGAAAAAATAATGTGTGGAATGTTGGACACTTCATGCACTCAACTGCCAAAGCTTTAATTACGTAGCGGTTGAGTATATAGTGCATAAGTATAGTGTATAATGTGTCATTTGGGATGCAATTTGAGAGTAAACTCTTAGAAGAAAAGGTTCTATATAGAACATTAAAGGGTTCCATCAGGTGCTTCATATATAGAACCTTTTAGAAGGTCCTTTCATGGGATCATGTTTTTAATTAATTCATTTTATTTAAAAAAAACATTTTTATTTGAATTAAATTATATAAATAAAGCAGCTTGTAAACATACTTTATCACTAGAAAAAAATGAAATTACTAAATAAACATGAAAGTATTTTTGCAAACTCATTATAGAAACCTTTTTGGCGTAAAGAGTTCTTTAAAATTGAGTAGAGAACCCCAAAGTTCTAAATAGAACCACACGGAAGGAATTGAGGAATGACAGTTCAGCTCTGTTTGAAAGAACTCATTTTAGCATTGTGTCAATTTGTAGCATAAAATTATTTTTCACAAGTTTCTCAGTGAGGAACTTATAATTATGGAAGCTTGTTTCGCCACAGAATAAAACAACTTATTGAGACTTTTTGTCTCGCGATTCTGACTTTTTTTAATTCTTAGAATTGCATGACATAAACTTGTGAGTTAAAAATTCAGAATTGTGAGATAAATACTTAATTTCTTTGTTGCCATAGCAACGTTATGCAATGCTTAAAAACCTAAATCAACTGAAAACGACAAGAACAACTTTCAGTTTTGTTACATTCTGGAGTCAAAAAATATATTAAACAAATTATTATATTACGTCTAGGGGTTTAAATAATAAAGATAATAAATGAACAACAGTAAATAAGCAAAATATTAACAAAACAAGTTGACGGTCCAGCTCCGGAGCACAGAAGCGTTAATGCAAGTGCTTTTAGAAAATGAGCTTCATATTTCCTCCAAAAATAGGCCCCATTCACTTCCATACAAGAGCCTCACTGTACCCTCACCCTTATTAAGGAAAAATAAGGGAGTAGTCCAAATCATTTTTGTGGTCAGTGGTAATCAACATTATGGCATTTCTCTCGACTGACATTAACTTGTAATGAAACGAGATTACTCATTTAACTATAAACTTTTGAAACGCTACAAATAACTTTCAGTGTACTAGGACACTCACATTGTAACCACATGTTTTATATGATGATTCATCACAACACACACACAGAGAATGCAGAAAACATCTGTGAGTCAAATTCAGTTCTTTACTTGAAATTTACTGTATAAAAGTCAGAAAGTCACTGAGGAAAGCGCAAGCTACATAGCTGGTAACTCGTAGTTTTGCATACTATATTTTAAGTCAATTGAGACTTACTGTACAGTAAGTAAGTACATTTTACATTTAAATACAGCAGAGCTATCCAAAGTGCTGAACAGAGTAAAGAAAAACCAAACAAAACAGACAGTAACACACGAGTATGATCATATTAAAATGCCAGGGAATAGAGGTACGTTTTCAATTGTGATTTAAAAATGGTAAAGGACGGTGCAAGGCCATTGGTTCCGTAGACGGGGGGTGGGGGAGGAGTGCTGGGGTGTGAAACAGAAAAAGAATGGAAAAATCGGGAGCGAGGGATAGATAAAAGAGCCCTGTCTGAAGATCTTAAAAATCTGGAAGAAGAAGATCTTTAAGGTAAAATGGAGCTTGATCATTGACAGCTTTAAAAGCAAACTTTTAACCAATCAGGCGAAGCTAAAATTGGGGTTGACATGATCATATTTCTTGTCCCGGTCCAGTCATATCTGGAGGTGTGCAAGCAATGACTGAGGAAGAACCAGATACAATGAGTTACAATAGTCTAAGCATGAGGTGATAAAAGCATTAATTACATGTTCCAAGGCATGACAACAAAGTTTTTCTGTTGGAGAAGTAACTTGATCTTGATGTCCCAGACGCATTCCAACAAAGGTTAAATGGAATCGCCAGCTTTCAACGGCTAGTACAGCATAAAAATGAAATGAAACATTGTGGCTCTTAATAACAGCCCCCAGTGGACGGACGCCTATATAAGTTAAAAAGAAGCGGACCCAAAATAGAGCCCTGAGGTACTCCACTAATAATAGGGGCAGAAGATGAAGAGCACTTACCTAACTCTTCAGAGAAAGATGGAATCAAAGTCTACACCTAGAGGAAGACAGACACTTTCCCATTGAAATAATAAGAGCTTCTCTGTTGTTTTTAATTTATTTTAATTTATTTTTTTGGTATTGTTTCTCTTGTTTACACTAAGTAATACACATAAGATCAGTGCAGGTAATGCATATCTGAAAAAGGTGCAAACACTACCCAACACTTTCCCACACTCAGTTCATGCTAGAACAATGAATTTATGTAGATAACTATAAAAATGTCAGGTGTCAGCTTATTTGGGACTGATGATGCTACTGAGCATTTTTACTTCTGCATATTATTTTTGGAACTCATTTTTTTAGAGCTGAAATATCTCCTATGGGGTCAATGGAACTGTCAAAATACGGGCTATTTTCAAACAGGATTCTTGAACAGTGCCCCTGTCTTACATTGGTTACACAAAAAGATAGTCCCGTTCCATAAAGAGTTTGTACTGATGCTTGGATAAACGAGAACATATTTTATAACACTTTTAAAATATAAATGTCAAAAACATTTTATTTAAAGTGCCCTTATTATACTATTATAAATGCTCCATATTTTGACAGGTTTACATGCATCAAAAGTAATACAAAAAAATAACCAGTGTTCAAAGATTTTCAAACCACTCAAAAGATGAATCGGTCTCTCTAAAATCCCTCCTTTCCGTGAGCTACTCTGCTCTGATTGGTCAAATGGCCCAGTCTGTTGTGATTGGTCTGCTCTGCTCTGATTGGTCAGATGGTCCAGTCTGTTGTGATTGGTCTACTCTGCTCTGATTGGTCAGATGGCCCAGTCTGTTGTGATTGGTCTACTCTGCTCTGATTGGTCAGATGACCCAGTCTGTTGTGATTGGTCTACTCTGCTCTGATTGGTCAGATGGTCCAGTCTGTTGTGATTGGTCTACTCTGCTCTGATTGGTTAGATGGTCCAGTGTGTTGTGATTGGTCTACTCTTCTCTGATTGGTCAGATGGTCCAGTCTGTTGTGATTGGTCTACTCTGCTCTGATTGGTTAGATGGTCCAGTCTGTTGTGATTGGTCTACTCTGCTCTGATTGGTCAGATGGCCCAGTCTGTTGTGATTGGTCTACTCTGCTCTCTTTGGTCTGATGGTCCAGTCTGTTGTGATTGGTCTACTCTGCTCTGATTGGTCAGATGGCCCAGTCTGTTGTGATTGGTCTACTCTGCTCTGATTGGTCAGATGGCCCAGTCTGTTGTGATTGGTCTACTCTGCTCTGATTGGTCAGATGGCCCAGTCTGTTGTGATTGGTCTACTCTGCTCTGATTGGTCAGATGACCCAGTCTGTTGTGATTGGTCTGCTCTGCTCTGATTGGTCAGATGGTCCAGTCTGTTGTGATTGGTCTACTCTGCTCTGATTGGTCAGATGGCCCAGTCTGTTGTGATTGGTCTACTCTGCTCTGATTGGTCAGATGACCCAGTCTGTTGTGATTGGTCTACTCTGCTCTGATTGGTCAGATGGTCCAGTCTGTTGTGATTGGTCTACTCTGCTCTGATTGGTTAGATGGTCCAGTGTGTTGTGATTGGTCTACTCTTCTCTGATTGGTCAGATGGTCCAGTCTGTTGTGATTGGTCTACTCTGCTCTGATTGGTTAGATGGTCCAGTCTGTTGTGATTGGTCTGCTCTGCTCTGATTGGTCTGATGGTCCAGTCTGTTGTGATTGGTCTACTCTGCTCTGATTGGTCAGATGGCCCAGTCTGTTGTGATTGGTCTACTCTGCTCTGATTGGTCAGATGGCCCAGTCTGTTTTGATAGGTCTATTCTGCTCTGATTGGTCAGATGGTCCAGTCTGTTGTGATTGGTCTACTCTGCTCTGATTGGTCAGATGGTCCAGTGTGTTGTGATTGGTCTACTCTGCTCTGATTGGTCAGATGGCCCAGTCTGTTTTGATAGGTCTATTCTGCTCTGATTGGTCAGATGGTCCAGTCTGTTGTGATTGGTCTACTCTGCTCTGATTGGTTAGATGGTCCAGTGTGTTGTGATTGGTCTACTCTGCTCTGATTGGTCAGATGGTCCAGTCTGTTGTGATTGGTCTGCTCTGCTCTGATTGGTCAGATGGTCCAGTCTGTTGTGATTGGTCTGCTCTGCTCTGATTGGTCTGATGGTCCCATCTGTTTTGATAGGTCTATTCTGCTCTGATTGGTCAGATGGCCCAGTCTGTTGTGATTGGTCTACCGCTTACAGCGCACATCGGAAACAAATGGCCATTACCATACATGTTTTGCTCCATGGAAAACAAATGCACATTAGCATAACTGAACTTCAGCTCACAAGGCTTCCTAAAGCTCAGCGACTGTACACACTGTAAAGACAGTAACGATGGCATCAATTTGACCAAATCAATCTCAGTGGGAGTCCGAGGATGAAACATTGGAAGAACTAGTTATTCAACCCAAACCTCCATCGCAAGGATGACTTGAGCAGGAGTTTCTCAGTGATACGCTACTCAGATTGATGTACATTATGAGATGTTGCAGCTGTAATTCCTCACCATCAACATTACCAAGAGTTCGTCCCTCAACAAACCGACGAGTGTATTTCTAAATTATTGCGGCGCACATGCGGGAACTCTATCAATAACGGTGCACACGTTAGTCGAGCACTAATGTGAATGACTGATGAAACATTAAAGCTTGCAAAACAAATCTTGCTCCATTCTTTCTTTACTCAAAGTAGTAAGAACAACAGAAAGTCTGCATTAATAGACTCAGTTTTAGGTAATAGTGGCCCACAGCTGATGAGCAGAAGTGTTTCAGTTCGACAGTAATAACGTGAGCTAGCCAGAAACGAACACATTATAAAACACAAAACAACATATTTTGAACACATAGAAAATATATAATCAATATTTATTCATACTTACAGGTTGTGATTCTAAGGGGCTGGTCCAAATAAACTATGACTGACCCATCTTTCCAAAGCAAGCATTTTGCGATTCCCACGTTGAACCTGGAAATTGGAGAAGCAGTCGTTTGAGGGCGGGTCAATGCCCGTACAACATAGGCGGGCATTATGCAAATGTATTTTCTAGTGACGTGTGAAAGTCACGCATTAGGATTCAAATTACGAACGACTCGTATTAGTGGCCGATTCTTTCCTTTGGGAGACGATACCTTTATTTATTGTGCACTTTCTAAACTTTGCAGAATGTTTACATTTACAAACAGCTTTATTACACACTGCATGAAAGGGAATATTAGAAAAACCATAATAGGGCACTTTAAGCTCAGTTTATTCCTGTCAGGAATGTTGGTTTCATTTGAAAACATGCATCGACGTTTGGTGAGTATCCACTTAGAGCACAGTGAATATTTGTGGGGTTCCTCTTTGTGTGTTGCTATGGTGTTACACAATCATTCAATTTTAGCCCAATTTAAATTGAGGAAGAAAAAGAGCCAAAAGACACAAGGCCAGGGAATGATGCTAGAAATAGTGTGGAAGCAGTGGACTTACTCTTAAGCAACAAGGAAAAAAATACACTACATACAAAAAGTGCATTCACAGAAACACTACCCCATACATAACATACACAAACAAAACTCAACAAACAAACTGTGTTTGCCTTCTACAGAAGAGCCACTAAAGCCAACAAGACTATTTGATGAGCAATATGTGTTAGTATTTCTTCCACATATGGTGACAAGGTTTACATCTGTGCAGAATTTGCACCTCGTCACGCAAAGTGTGTGTGTGTGTGTGGGTCCACAAGAAAACTTCTTTTGTTTTAACCTTTAGCCCCTTAAATCCAAAGTGTAACCCATGGAAACTTGTTTCCACCAGAATAAAAAATAAAAAAGGTTATTGCGACTTTTCAATCTCACAATTCAGACTTTTTTTCTCACAATTGTGAGTTTATTTCATGCAATTCTGACATTATAACTTGTCATTCTTACTTATTTTCTCAGAAAAGAGATATAAACACAATTGAGTGTTATAAGGTCAGACTTGCGAGATGTAAACTCACAAGTCTGACCTTATAACTTACCCATACCACCAAACTTGTCCCTAACCCTACCCTTAAACTTACCCATACCACCACACCTCTTCCTAACTTTACCCTTAAACTTATCCAAATCACCACACTTCTCCCTAACTTTACCCTTAAACTTACCCATACCACCACACCTGTCCCTAACTTTACCCTTAAACTTACCCATACCACCACACCTCTCCCTAACTTTACCCTTAAACTTACCCGTACCACAACACCTGTCCCTAACCCTACCCTTAAACTTACCCATACCACCATACCTGTCCCTAACTATACCCTTAAACTTACCCATACCCCCACACCACACCTGTCCCTAACCCTACCCGTAAACTTAACCATACCACCACACCTGTCCCTAACCCTACCCTTAAACTTACCCATACCACCACACCTGTCCCTAACCCTACCCTTAAACTTACCCATACCACCACACCACACCTGTCCCTAACCCTACCCTTAAACTTACCCATACCACCACACCTGTCCCTAACCCTACCCTTAAACTTACCCATACCACCACACCACACCTGTCCCTAACCCTACCCTTAAACTTACCCATACCACCACACCACACCTGTCCCTAACTCTACCCTTAAACTTACTCATACCACCACACCTGTCCCTAACCCTACCCTTAAACTTACCCATACCACCACACCTCTCCCTAACTTTACCCTTAAACTTATCCAAATCACCACACTTCTCCCTAACTTTACCCTTAAACTTACCCATACCACCACACACCTGTCCCCTAACTTTACCCTTAAACTTGCCCACACAACCACACCTGTCCCTAATTTTACCCTTAAACTTACCCATACCACCACACCTGTCCCTAATCCTAACCCTTACCCAACCCTACCCTTAAACTTGACCACACCACCACACCTGTCCCTAACCCTTACCCAACTCTTCCCTTAAACTTGCCCACACCACCACACCTGTCCCTAACCCTACCCTTAAACTTACCCATACCACCACACCTGTCCCTAACTTTACCCTTAAACTTACCCATACCCCCACACCTGTCCCTAACTTTACCCTTAAACTTACAGATACCACCACACATGTCCCTAACTTTACTCTTAAACTTACCCATACCACCACACCTGTCCCTAACTATACGCTTAAACTTATCCATACCACCACACCTGTCCCTAACTTTACCCTTAAACTTACCCATACCACCACACACCTGTCCCCTAACTTTACCCTTAAACTTGCCCACACCACCACACCTGTCCCTAACTTTACCCTTAAACTTACCCATACCACCACACCTGTCCCTAACCCTAACCTTAAACTTACCCATACCACCACACCTGTCCCTAACTTTACCCTTAAACTTACCCACACCACCACACCTGTCCCTAACCCTTACCCAACCCTACCCTTAAACTTGCCCACACCACCACACCTGTCCCTAACCCTTACCCTACCCTTAAACTTGCCCACACCACCACACCTGTCCCTAACCCTAACCTTAAACTTACCCATACCACCACACCTGTCCCTAACTTTACCCTTAAACTTACCCACAACAACACACCTGTCCCTAACCCTTACCCAACCCTACCCTTAAACTTGCCCACACCACCACACCTGTCCCTAACCCTTACCCAACCCTACCCTTAAACTTGCCCACACCACCACACCTGTCCCTAACCCTACCCTTAAACTTACCCACACCACCACACCTATCCCTAACCCTACCATTAAACTTACCCATACCGCCACACCTGTCCCTAACCTTAAACTTACCCACACCACCACACATGTCCCTAACTTTACCCTTAAACTTACCCATACCACCACACCTGTCCCTAACCCTTCCCTTAAACTTACCCATACCACCACACCTGTCCCTAACTTTACCCTTAAACTTACCCATACCACCACACCTGTCCTTAACTATACGCTTAAACTTACCCATACCACCACACCTGTCCCTAACTTTACCCTTAAACTTACCCATACCACCACACACCTGTCCCCTAACTTTACCCTTAAACTTGCCCACACCACGACACCTGTCCCTAACTTTACCCTTAAACTTACCCATACCACCACACCTGTCCCTAACCCTAACCTTAAACTTACCCATACCACCACACCTGTCCCTAACTTTACCCTTAAACTTACCCACACCACCACACCTGTCCCTAACCCTAACCCTTACCCAACCCTACCCTTAAACTTGCCCACACCACCACACCTGTCCCTAACCCTTACCCAACCCTACCCTTAAACTTGCCCACACCACCACACCTGTCCCTAACCCTAACCTTAAACTTACCCATACCACCACACCTGTCCCTAACTTTACCCTTAAACTTACCCACACCACCACACCTGTCCCTAACCCTACCCTTAAACTTGCCCACACCACCACACCTGTCCCTAACCCTACCCTTAAACTTACCCACACCACCACACCTGTCCCTAACCTTACACTTACCCATACCACCACACCTGTCCTTAACTTTACCCTTAAACTTACCCATACCACCACACCTGTCCCTAACCTTAAACTTACCCACACCACCACACCTGTCCCTAACCCTACCATTAAACTTACCCATACCACCACTCCTGTCCCTAACTTTACCATTAAAAAAAAGCATTGTTACCCAACTATGGTCGCTAATTTTATTGAAATCTGTTGTTAACAACAAAACTTGAGACCATATTTGCATTTGGGATATGCGCCTTAGAACAGAAAAAAGTGAGGTTTCTCAAACACTCCCCTCGATTACCATTGGTTGATCTAACACATAGTCCCGCCCCAAACACATGTTATTAGATGAGGCAATGTTGGTATCGGGCTGGTTGAGATGCTTAACACAGTAAAGGTTAGCATAACTAATAAATAACTTGGAGAAACTGAGCCAGAAGCTTAGGGGTAAGTTGAGCCAGTGGGCTGCTATAATTTAGAATCATGTCAAATTTTATTTTAATTCAAAATTGCAAATGTATTGTTGCTTTTAAAATCTGTAAAAAGCAAACAGTCCACCACATTTTATACAGGCTCTGAAGAAAAATACATCTAGACAATGCAGACTGTCGGTAAATGTTGCAACCAAATGCAGGAAATACCATTAGATTGGCTTGATTGAAATCTGGCATTAAAATTGAGGCCAGATTTCTGAACTGCAAACCAAGGCAAAGTCTTCACAGTATGTTTCCTAAGAAACGTATGTGCCAAAGGAGAAGTCTTAGGAAGCAAACTTGAGGAGAATGCAGGGAGAAAACAACAGCTGGAATGTTGTACAGTTTCACAAGAGCAAATGTTGCCTCGGTTGGCGTGTTTAGCCTTAGAATAGAATCTTTGGCTCTTTCCATACTAAATAGGGCCTAAAACATTTTCAAGAGCTGGTCAGTGAAGGAGGTGCTCTAGCCCGAGAGGTCAACATAAATGATGTATTGTCCATTTTACTGTCTAATACATTTATTACTCTGCTCAGATTGGTCAGATGGTCCAGTCTGTTGTGATTGGTCTGCTCTGCTCTGATTGGTCAGATGGCCCAGTCTGTTGTGATTGGTCTACTCTGCTCTGATTGGTCAGATGGCCCAGTCTGTTTTTTGATGACCGCTCACAGCATGTGTTGGAAACCAAACGGCCATTACTATATTTAAATTTCAGCTCTGGATCTTCCTCAGCGCTTCATACACAGCGATCCGATTACGAACACTAACAATGGCGGTGTTTTTATTGTATCAATCTCATCACAGTGGATTTGCTTTGGCAGTAGAAAACAGCGTCTTCTCCACATGAACAACACAAACCAAACTCTTCCAGTCTAAGCTACAACTACAGTGTGTGTGTCAGAGTAGACGCAGTTCACCAGCAGCCAATGAAGACCATTATGCAGACTAGTTACACTGTTACTTATGTAACAGAATGAGAGAATGGAATTGCTAATGAGTCATTTCATGTGGTTCAGAATCACTTCTTTCTTTTAGGAGACAAAAACTCCTCTGCAGTTTGATCTTTGAAATTTTGCAGACCTTTTACATTCCCAAACAGCCAGATTACACACTGCCTCAAAAGGGCATAAAAATGATGGGGAAAGAGTTGAAGAATGTTACATTTTTAATATCATATTCATTGTTGGATACAATCAAGAAAATAAAGACTTCTGCTGTGTACTGTATTTGTGGAAGTTGCCCTTAATGTAAACTTCTTTTGTTTTCTTTGTAAAAAGTCAGATTCATATGTAATCTTATTCAACCTTTTTCTTTTATTTGAATTCTGTTCTTCTTTGTTTTGACCCCTTGAAACTTTGCTCACTGTCCACAAATGTCATGACCATCCATTACATTCACAGATCTGTAAACTGTTTCAACCCTTACTAACATTACAATAATCTAGAGTTTCATGACTGAACTAGCTATTTATATATTGTTAAAAGAAGAAGTTTGGCAATTGTATCAGTAGTATAAGTCATGGAGACACATGATGCACCACAAATGGCAGTTTCCTGAGAATGAGCCATTTGGTGTTGTGCCATTCTACAGGAAAACAGCCTAAACATTTGGACTCAGATTCTGCCTCCAACATTAGTTACGAAATATGAAAGAACTAAAGATATTATAAAGTTAAACTGTTCAGTTTAACAGTACTTCTTTTTTAGTATTGTTATTTGAGCATTTGCGACATTTGTGCACCGTGGGTGGCTTTCCCCAACAATGGTAATGATTTCAACATGAGGGCATTGAAATCTGTGTTTGCATCTCTGCTGTGGGATTACCTGCAGGCTGACACTGTGATCTGAGTAAAGAGCCTTGAGATAAAGCTTTATTGCATTACAAATAAAGAATGGCATCAGTAAATTATCACTATGAAGCCCTGGATATTTAGACACTATTATGACGATGACACCATCATTGTTTTTGATGGTTACTATAAAGACATACCATACAAAAAAAGCCATTGAACATTCAAAACACACTGATCTTTTGTGATCAGTGGCATGTATCTGGATATCAGGATATGGGGTACGTTTTCACAAAATGAACCTGATGTCTATTTCCCTTTTCTACTTGTCCTGTCCTTGCCTTGTGTGACAACTAGCCCCAGTCTGCCCTATAATACTCTGCTACTTCCCTAGAAAAGTGACACATTTTATCTGCCCTTGTGAAAAGGAACTGCTTTAGCATACTTGGAAATAAGAGGCCTACTTTAGGAGAATATACCTCAGTTCAAATGTAATGCTCCTTGACACTTTATTGCCTTTTAATTGAAAGAAAATTAATATTTTTACAGAGAGTAGCTAGCGCTCTGTTGGAAAGTTTGTCCGTTTAGGGCCACTGTAGAAACATGGCGGTGACTTCACTGTAAGGGACCTGCGGTGTGTGGAGATAAAAACATAACAGTTCATTTTGTAAGGTCTTTATACACCACTGACAACATAGTTAAGTATATATTATTCTGCATTTCTGCCAATAGATCCTCATAAATACTACACACTGCACCTTTAAAGTTACTACTGAACGTCCTGACAAACCTTTATGATAAACTAAAATATACTTTAATGTAATTTCTATTGAAACGTGTTGTATGTAATGTAACTATATTTGTACTTACACATCTGTAATGCTGAAGTACATTTAAAATATATTAACTTTTAATGTAATCTTGAATAACTCACTATAGTTAGGAATGAGGTTGGTCTAGGCTTAATTGCATGTAATTATGCACAATTTACTACAACAGTAAGCACATGTAACAAGGACACTGTTAAATAAAGTGTTACCAAATATGTTTTTAAGATTTGAAGTACTCTACAAGTGCACATTCAATAGCCCTACAATTAAATCTTTTAAAGGGCGGTGTCTGTACTTGCAGTTGGATGAAGGGCACAAACCCACACAGAGCTTTATCAGTGTTGTTATCGTCGTCGATGACTGCTGACGGTTAACTGGTTGAGGTCTTGTTGATGGAAAATCTGGGCATGTAGCCTCCTAGAGCCTCACAGGAGAATAATTCATGTTTACATTCCTCTCAGATGAGGGGGCCAGTCTGCAAAATACAGTATGTATTGTCACATTTTGGTGTGGCCTGTAAAATGGGAGGTCCTTTCTGCAAGTCTCTTCACATCCCTAAAACCCCAACAATTCAGAGCAAGAAATTGTGTAAACATGGTTTAATGAGTGTTTCTGCAGGACTGTTGATGTGAATTTAACTTACATGTTAAAAGTGTGAAAGAGTACACAAATTCCCAGCTGTTGCACTGAAGATGAATAATACTCATCATCTTCCTAGCATTATTCCCGCTCATTTCCAGGGTCTGCTTCACACACAGCCTTTTGCACAGGTTTTACACAGGATGTCCTTCCTGACACGGACACATTCACTCACACACTGTTGATGAATAATAATGATAGGCTTTATATACACGGTTTAGGCACTTACTGTAGATCACACTGTAGAAACATTTATATATAAAAATATAAATGCAGTTACATTAATAATCAAAAGCAAATGTCATCTGTGCTCAACTTTCTCTGCACCATTTTCATGCTCAGTGTCTTTTAATCAACAGGACAAAAGTTCAGAAAGGAAGTGAGATTTTTTAAACGCTTTTGAAAGAAGTTTCTTCTGCTCATCAAGGATCAAAACTACAGTAAAATTTGAAATAGCTGTTTTCTATGTGAATGTATTGTAAACTGTAATGAGGGGCCAAGCACCGAAGGTGAAATGGCACCTATTCTGTCCTTAAGTTGTCTTCTTCTTCTTCCGCTCTTGAGGTCTATGGCAGCCCATAGAACCATATGGTAAAAAGTTTGGCACACTGGTAGAAGTCAGTTCAAACATTCACCACAGCAAATTTGGAGTCTCTAATTCAGTCGCTCTAGTCTCGCCAACTGTCCAAACTTTGACTTTTGTTTATGCTAATAACTTCTAAGGACTAGAAAGAAAATAATTTTTTCCTCTGAACAACCTACTTTTTTAACTCCTCCTAGACGGTTCGTCCAATTTTCATGGAAATCAAACCAGATCATCTTCAGACTATGCTGGCAAAAATATATCAACGGGTGCATCTCAACCAACTCCCTAGTTCAGTATTCAGGGCACTGATCAGGAATAAGTCAATGGGCTGACTCACTGATCAATGCCCTGAATACTGAACTAGGGAGTTGGTTGAGATCCACCCAAAAGCTTTTTGATAAACCCAACCATTCTCAAATAACATGCAAACGAGTTTGACGAAGAGCACGCCAAATTGGAAATGAGGCAATATCTCCACACAGCGCTTTAGCATATTCAGACCAAACTTGGTACATGTCATCACAAGCATGACCTGAGGCTACATGCTGAATTTCAGCACAGTGTCACCTACTGTTCTGGAGATATTAAAAATGGTCATTTCTGCCTACAACTTCTGAACGGTTTGCCCAACAATCATAACATTTCAGTACTACATGCTAAATGATGAGTTAAATATAAGTTAAATGATACCCAATTTTCCCATATCAACCATTTGGACATCAGCCATTTTTAATTTTGTAGTAAAATGCTTTATTTTATGAATGTGTAAGCATAGCGTTATGAAACTTGGGTAAAGTTAAAATTTAATTTCCAAAAATTCGAATAACTTTTGATTACTCTTTCCAACGACACTGGTCTTGATAGATTCCTTGTGTCAAGCTGAACAATGAAACCAATTATGCCATATTTGCTCTAACTTGCTCTCCGCCATTTTGAATTTCTTTGAATATTTACTTTTTCAAATTCCTCAAATTTTCTTGGCATTTAGACAAATTTGTTGCTAATCTGATTCTGAGGTTATAAGTCTGCACCGCTTTGATACCAAACTTTTTATGTGTCATTGTCACCTCACACTGACCACACCATAATGATTTGATAACAGCGCCACCTATTGGTCAAAAGTGATCAGCAAGTTAATCATATTACAGTGATTGTATTTGTGATTTTTCTGCCATTTTGACTAAAATAAAGCTACCAGACATGCTTGCATGTCATATTGTTTCTTTTTGTGCTTGGCACCGATAATTGCTGCTTGCAGCAATATTTCATCTTCTTCTTCCACTCTTGAAGTCTATGGCAGCCCATACGTAGAATCGTTTGTTAAAAAGTTGTGAAATTTGGCACACAGATACAGTAGAGGACAGTCCAAACATTCACCACATTAAATTTGGAGTCTCTAACTTAATCCCTCTAGCGCCACCAACTGTCCAAAGTTTGACTTATGTTTATACTAATAACTTTTGATCTGTAAGGGTTAGAAACCAAACTTATTTTGTCCTATGATTCCTTGGCTCAAGACAATTCAAATGCTTTTGAAAAACATACTTTTTCAAACTCCTCCTAGACGGTTTGTCCAATTTTCATGAAAATCGAATCAGCTCATCGTCAGACTATGCTGGCAAAAAGACATCAAAAGCTTTTTGATAAACCTAACCATTCTTAAGTGATGCACAAATTAAGAGCACACCAAATTGACCCTTCGCTAAGCCCCGCCCTCCTTAGTTACTGTTGCTACGCCTGTCAAGCTTTTGCGTCTGGCCCGTCTATTACAGTATGTGTGTCAGACATTCCCAAGGAGATAATTAGGAATTTTTAGCGAACAGGTGAAATATCTGAGAGAGCAAGACAAAAGGGACTGCAGTATGCATTTGAGGGATGTATCCATGGCATAATATGCAACCGATTAGAGAATAATTTCATCAAAATTGAAGCTAAAGCCTTTAGGTCCCAGTGCAGCCGCCTCACACACTGACCATTCAAATGGGAAACACACACACACACACACACACACACACACTGAGGATCAGCTGTTCATGCCCAGCAGAGTAAACCATCTAATAATTATAAATCAAACAGCTTATCCATAAGACTTGTGGAATAAACACAATACATTAGCCTGACCACTTTGCATTGAAAACATTCTTCCGCTTATATTTAATATATTTATTCTCCCACACTGCTTGATCCACAGCAGTCTGATGGGCTATTTTGCCCTGTGAAATCGTTTTCCCCAATAAGAATCCTCAGTAAAGTTACACTGAATTATTTCACGTAAGTTAGTCACAAACGCTAACACGCAGCAGGATTTTTCCTTGCGGCAGCATGGATTGATAGATATATAACGTTAGCTATAATTTTGCGCTACGGTAGGAAAATCTGACATTGTAGGACAAATCGACAGAACAGCGTCATTTCTCCCCTTTGGGTTTTAGGTTTGTGGAAGGGAAAATATTCCACCCCCTGTCCAAATTTATAGGATACCCGGAATCAGATTGGCACAATCCATAAGCACAACGCTTCGGCATGTTCCCCTCGCTCGAAAGCTTGACAGACCTTCTGCGCCTAGTTACGGTTGCTAAGCCATGATTGGCCTGTGGCGGTTTTCGGGCGTGGCTTAGCGAAGGGTCCATTGGATGCAAGGCTATATCTCTGCAACGCTTTAGCGTATTCTGACCAAACTTGGTACATTTTATTACTAGCATGACCTGAGGCCACATGCACTGTTTTGGCACAGCGCCACCTACTGTTTAGGAGATATGAAAAATTTATATTTTTGCTTTTAACTTTTGAATGGTTTGCCCAACAATCATAAAAGTGTACATAAAAAAGTACTACATGCCCAGTCGAATGATACCCAATTTCCCCGTATCAGCCATTTTGGACGTCAGCCATTTTTAATTTTACAGGAAAATGTTGTATTTTATGAATGCATTAATGCATGGTTGTATTTTATGGGTTTTGGATCCCCAAACTCGGTCCTGCAGGGCCATTGCCTACAGAATTTAGTATTTAATTGGGGTTGGAGCTAAACTGGAGGACAGTGGCCTACCAGGACCGAGTTTGGGGATCCATGCATTACTGTATCGTTGCGAAACTTGGTATGTGCGCCACCTTGTGGTCAAAAGTTATGATGAAATTTCCAAAAAATGCAAATAACTTTTGATTACTTTTTCCTATTTTAATGAAACTGTTCTTGATATGATACCAATGGTACTAATTATGCCATATTTGCTCAAACTTGCTGTACGCCATTTTGAATTTCTATAAGAACCTACTTTTTCACAATATTACAGTTTTTACTATATTTTTTGATCAAATAAATAAATAAAGACTTTCAACTAAAAAACAATCATATTTATTCCAAACTTTTGACTAATATAGTAATTATAGACTTGCATTTCTGTCACAAATGTGTCAATGAAGACTTGAAATATTAAAGAGACCCTAAAGGAAAAATTATACTTGTTTTGTGTTGTCAACAAATGGTGAGTTCTTTGCGAGCAAACACTAAGTTTCTCAAGGGTAATTATATATATTTTTCCATCACCATGTCCCTTTAGGGGCTCCGTATGGTATATGGACTTTTGTTGTGCTTTTTGTAACTGTCAGAGCTTGACTGCACCTTTCATTGTGTAGAAAAGATCTACATCAACATTGTGCTCAACGGAAGAAAGAAAGTCACGCAGGTTGGAACAACACAAGGACAGACTGAGATGTTTTGGATGACATGCAGTGAATAATTGTATTGTGCCCTGCTCTTCATGAAGGGCTTCGGCAGAATATGGGCAATAGCGAGTCACACACAAACACACACCCTCACTCAGACACACACATGCACTCGCAGACACACACACACACACACACACACACACACACACACACACACACACACCCTCACTCAGACACACACATGCACTCGCAGACACACACATGCACTCGCAGACACACACACACACACACACACACACACACACACACACACACACACACACACACACACACACACACACACACACACACACACACACAATTCGATTGCACTAAATAAACCCCTGAAACATGATTCATGTCTTTAAAAGTATTTACGTGTTTTCAGTGTTTGGTTTAGTAATGGTCTTTTGTGCCGATTCTGCACTTTTTATTATCTACTAAATGATCTCTCTACCTTTCATGTTTGATGTTTTGTCTTGAAGACTCCAGGACCTCAGTTAATGCAGCTATTTCAGAAGATTCTATTGGACATGAGAGTTTTGGTTTATTGCAGAGAGAGGTGCAGCTGGCCGATCCCATTGGACTGTCCCGTTTGTGTCCATGGAGGGGAATGTGACCTGCAGGTCAGCATCATAAAGAGCTATCTTCTCAAATCACCGTCGGCCGGCACAGACCGAACAGAGACGCCTTATGGTTCCTGTTAAGTTCAGAGTCAGAGTACTTTCTGAAATGATTTTGAATAGTTGTGACAATGCAGTTTTGTGATAATGCAGATGACTGTACATTATGCACATGTCTACTTACCAATTAAATAAATTGATGGACTTAACTGAATTGGTTCTCCCAATAGTTCACCCAAACATTATTACTGTTTTTTATCTATCACACACACACACACACACACACACACACACACACATGTTGTGTTTCCATGTTTTATGGGGACATTCCATAGGCGTAATGCATTTTATACTGTACAAACCGTATTTTCTATCCCCCTACACTGCCCCTGCCCCTAAACCTACCCATCACAGGAGACATGCTGCATTTTTACTTTTTCAAAAAACATCACTTAGTGTGATTTATAAGATGTTTTCCTCATGGGGACCAAAAAAATGTCCCCACAAGGACAAAAATTTGGATATTGCCATCTTTGTGGGGACATTTTGTCCCCATACCGTAGGGATTACCAGTCCACACACACACACACACACACACACACACACACACACACACACACACACACACACACACACACACACACACACACACACACCTCACACACATACACACACACACACACACACACACACAGCCCCTGCTCCTAAACCCACCCATCTCACACACACACGCACACACACGCACACACACACACACACACACACACACACACACACACACACACGTTTGTTTTTGTGAAATGTGGAGACATTCCATAGGCGTAATGCATTTTATACCATACAAACCATATTTTCTATCCCCCTACACTGCCCCTGCCCCTAAACCTACCCATCACACACACACACACACACACACACACACACACACACACACACACACACACACACACACACACACACACACACACACACACACACACACACACACACACACACACACACACACACACACACACACACACACACACACACACACACACTACCCATCACAGGAGACTGCACAGTTTACTTTCTGTGATAAAAACCTCATCCTGTGTGATTTATAAGCATTTTGAAAAGTGAGGACATGGGGAACGTCCTCATATTTCACCCTCTTTTGTAATACCTGTGTCATACCCATGTCATTATACACATTTGTGTCCTGATATTTCACGAAAACATGCCCACACACACACACACACACACACACACACACACACACACACACACACACACACACACACACACACACACACACACACACACACACACACACACACACACTTTGGACAACAGACAACAATCTCCTCCAGTCCTTCTGTCTCTGACTGATAGTTTAGAGGGTTTTATCAAGTAAAAGTATTTAGTATTACTGTCCAAGCGTCCTCCTTCAGCTCGGGCTTCACGTGTCTTTCTGCTGGCAAATCTGCTCTGATTTGATCAAGTCAACTCAGAATCACTTTGATATTGTTAGTAATATTTCAAGATCAACACGTACTGGACTGAAGAAACTTTATATGATTTTCCAGACATAATTTATTAGAAAAATCATGAATCTCAAACATGATCATCATCTGAGGAAGGTTTATTTGTTCATCTCTCAATCATCATTGCATTGTGTGTTAAAACTAAAGAGCTTTGATCATAAAAATAAGCATTAAATATCATCTTACTAAGACATATTATTGGCAGATATAGAGTAATGACTGATATTTATATGATTTTATGTCAGTATCTGCTCTACTGTTATAAAGATCTCATTGATTTACATTACAGGAATCAGAATTTCATCCGTATATGAATATCAGCATCTGCACTGGATTATATGTTTTTGCTCAGACTATATGAGCCATAAAATCTTCAAAAAACATTTCTGACTATTATTTCATATCTCAGGGTTCACAGGGCTAGTGCTAAACACTCTCTTGTCTTCTGTATTAAATGTCTCTCAGCCAGCTCTCAGTCTCTTACTGATATATAATGAAGTGTGAAGTATAAAAACCACCTGGATGCTTTCCCCAGCACAACAAAGACATTTGTTTCTTCCCTCTGAAGACATTCCTGACGTTCCTCTGACTAAGCTCATTGTATCATCCCTGTGGTTCAGGACGATCCGTGATGTTTGGCAGCACGCCGAGTTTTTTCACTGGACAAAAACAACAGTCCACTCATCAAACCCACAATGATGCGCTGTATTCAGGCGCGCAGTGTGCTTCAGACACGTAAAACCATAAGTTCATGATCTTCTAAAGATCAGACTAAAGAATAACAGATTTTTTCAGTGTTGCATCTGGTTTTGCTGGCGCTGAGGGACTGAGCAGCAACAGCGAGAGGAAATGCCATGCAGATATATGTGGAGAAAACGCCCGTGTCAGAGCAGTCTGGGAATGTTATTGACATCTGCTCGGTAGGATTGCCAACCTCCAAACCCAATGATTTGACCTCTTGACCCTGGAAAACCAGATGCAGAGATACGTCACACACACTTTGATCTCTCACATGCATAATCGTGCTCTTAGAGGCCGTCTACAGACACCCTTTTCAACTAAAAACGGGGATGTTTTTATGTGTTTAAGCCATTCATTTACTCAACAACAGAGTATTGGTGGCCTGAAAATGCAAACTTTTGAAAATGGCTTTCAAAATGCAAATCCAGGACATGTTTTAATATAACTCAGATTGCATTAGTCTGAAAGAAGAGTCATACACACCTAGGATGGCTTGAGGGTGAGTAAATCATGGGGTAATTTTCATTTTTGTGTGAACTACCCCTTTAAATGACGCAAAACACAAGCTGTTTTGTCCCTTTACCTAGTAATATTGGAAAAATAGCAAGCCCAAAGACGCCTATAATAAGTGGACATGTCAACGCTGCAAATACGCTCTTGGCGAAGCAACTTTACACACATAAACAAAAACACAGCAGAGCCAGGCACGAACGCAACGGTCAAAAATGTTCTTTAAGTGCATGTTTACATAGAAAAAGAATGGAAAATTATCACAGTGCAATGGGAAAAAACATATGGTTTAGTCTACAAAATTAACAAATATTATACATGCTTACTCACACAGCATTACCTGTGATACTCACACTCACATCCTGTGATAGCACAAAGAAAGCACAGCAGTTTTCAACTCAGCGAAAATATAAATCAACACGCCATTGCATTTTTAATAACTTAAAAAAAAAATGTTTTTGCAATGTTTACTGGCTTCTATAAGCCGTTTGATCGGTTATATAGGCTACTCAAGGAGCTCTATGGTATACAAAGACTCATATGGAAAAACACTTATGCCAGGTAAAAATGCAATCTTAGGAACGATTATACAGTTTAACCAGTTTGTTGAGATGCAGACACATGAAATCTGTTTTATGTGTGTTCAATTCCACATCCGGTTTGAGGTATTACACGCAGGATATACAGTAATCTTCACTAGGTTAGAAGGTTTTGGTTTTTTTGGCCACCCCACTAAAATAACTGGGTCTCTGGAAACCCCTGAAGATCAGTTCTGGCTATGCCTCTGGGTATGTAGTGTTTCTTTACAAACTGACATTGCCATCTACTGGCCTAGTAGTCGTTTTCACTACTAAAAAAGTTTGACAATGTTTTCATCTGTATGAGAAAAACACAAAGGAAAATCTTTTCAGTTTTTAGTCATGTTAATGTAAAGTGATCTTGTCTGGTGAGGTTAATGTAGTCACTTTGTATTTTGACGTTTATTCCAGTGCAATGCCACATAGACTTCCATTATACGTGTGTATTCGGGTTTAGGATAAAGAAAAGCCTCAGCTTTGTTTTGGGTAAATACATTCCAAAAAATATTTTCAGACATCTAAGTGGGAACTGTCACATGTCTATTGCCTGTCACCCATTCATCATCGTCTCCCATTAGTCCCGCCGTGTCACCACATGATCCTCTCAGTGACGAGGTTGGACCTGCTGGGAGCCCACTCCTCCTGGGCGATCCTCCTCCAGCCTCTTCGTGCTCTGTCCCGCCTCGACCCGTCGATCTGGCTCCTGCACCTAAGCTTCTTCCTCCCTCGACTCCAGCATCGACCATCAAGCTTTCAGACTCTCCGGGCACCCTAGGACCGTCGGCTCCACCTGGGTCGGACATCGTCACTCCTCCACTGCGGACCATCCGCTACTCTCCAGCCCTCCACCCCTTCCGCTTTGGCAAGCTCCGCCCTCCCTCAGGCTCCACCTCTGCCCTTGGTCACACCAGCTCATCCTCTACTCTCCGGATCTCCACCTCGGCTTCAGGGGATCACTGCGGCTCCATCGTGCCTGCCCAGGTCTTCCTCCTTCTGTCCTGCCCTGGTCACCATCCTCCATCTGTCTGTCTGCCCCTGATACCTGCTGCCCCTTGCCAGATCCTCGTCCTCCTCCCTCTCTACGGTGTAAGGCAACGTCTTCTCGGAGGGGGCGTAATGTCGCATGTCTGTTTGTGTTTGGACTTTCTGTTTGCATCTGTCACATGTCCCTTTGTTCAGTTTCCGGCCACACGTCTGTCTCCCCTGTTACCATCGTTATCTCTGTCCGCTGTGTCATTATCCCCATTGTGTTCACTCCCGTTCCGGTCCGGTCACCATTATGTTTAGATGTGTTGTGCTGTTGCCTGTCTGCCTGCTTTGAGATTGTTTGTTATTAAACTATGTGTTGAACTTGATTCATCTGTATTTGTCTTCCTGCCTGTATACACTCGTGACAGGAACCTTTAGATTTAAAGTTTATTAAGGCTATAACAGTCATATTGTTAGTTTCTGTTGTGGTTTCATTTTCAAGGACTTTTAGTCTTTAGTTGTCTTTATTATTTTCTGTTTCCTTTGTTGTTATGGTTACTAAGTATGTTTTCATTGGTTGTCATGGTGATTAATTGTTTGTCACACCTGTTTCTTATTCAGTTCATTCTCTTGTGTATATACTGCCCTTAGTTAGTTCAGTTCTTTGTCTAGTGTTGTCTGTTTTGTACATTTCCTTGTTATGAAAATTTGTAATCAAATCAACAGAGAACACACTTATAGTTTTGATGTTAGTATTTATTTTTGATAAATGCATTGCTAGAATAAACTGCAGTGCTTCATTATGCAGTGAATACTAAACTTTTGTCAACATTAAAGTTTTTAGTTTGCTGTGTTAATTGTTTTGAGAGCAACTACATTCATTTGGAGAAATGTATCACATCGATTGAGAAAAACTGTAAAACTTTCTGTGCTCGTGCTTCGGGTGTGTGCGCTCAGAAAACAATATATCAGAAGTTTAGACCGATATTGTCACGTTAAACACAAAGGAAAACTGGTGCGAGGACTCAAGTGCAGTGAAAAGGGAATTTATTTAAAAAACAAAACATAAACTCAAAACAAAAACCCACGAGGGGGAAAAACACATAATAAGAATAACAACAAACAAACTTACATGAACCAACAAAGATCACAGGGAACCGGGAGACGTAGACAATACAAGGATACGACAAGGACTGACAAACACACAGGAACTTATAAAGGGAACTAATCAAGGGGGAACAGGTGGGTAAAAATCAAAGTGTAATCAGATAACAAGGGGGAGGGATCAGACAATGACACTAGCACATGGCCTAAACTAACAAAACACCACATGTGCTCCACAAGACAGGACAGACATGTGACAGAGATGGCTTTAAAATGCATGCAAATAATGGTGAAGAACTGCAATGTCACGTGAGTGTGACTGCGATAGAGATAATCAGAACCACACACGTTTTTGTTTTTGGCAGAGTATCGGAGGCATGAGCTCTTCTGGAAAAGGGGACGGGGAGAATCAGCTAATTTGCATTTAAAGATACATGCATGAAAACAGCATGTTTTTCCTTCCTCGCAAAAATGGGCATTTACAGCATGCTTGTAATAAATGATCTGTGGGATATGTTGAGCATAATAGACCCCCTTTAAAGTTTATGCTGCAATTGGATCCACTGTGCTTACCTCATTATTATCTTCATCATAAAGGCCAATTCACCGCGCACCGACAGTCGCAGACCAACGCCGACAGTCACCAGATTACACCACATCACTTCTAACGCAGATTCAATGTTCAATCGGCACAGGGGTAACACACTAATCTGACAAACCTGATGAAGTGACGGCATCTGTCATTGCGGTGTAAACTGGCCTTAAACACATATTCACACAAGCGTGTCCAAATATTTTACTTCTATAAATAATCTTGCCTGTTTCAAAATTAGGTTCTGAATATGAATGTGAAATATATTCAAAATTTAATCAAGTTAGCCTTGCTTAAACTAAATGACTAATAATAATAGTTGTGCTGAGGGAGATGTGAGTCAACAGCAGCCCTGGATCTGGGCCTTAAGCCAGTGAAGGAGGCCATGAGGAATAATCCACCCAAAATGCTCTTCAGCTGCCCAGGACTGCTCCATCATTTACCAATGATAGAGTCAAGAAATGTGTTTGTCCTGATGGGTGAATTAGGAAAAAGTTCCTCATAATGAGGGATTTTCCAGCAGCACATTTATCTGATTTAACTTTCTACACAAATATAACATGCACTGCACACTGCCAGTGTGAGTCACCATGAAATCAAAATAGGAAATTCTAATTTAAGTTTATTTCTTAAAGGGATAGTTCACCAAAACATTAAAATTCTGTCATTGTTTACTTACATCGTTATCAAGTTGTTCCAAAACCTGTACAAATTTCTTTCTTCTGCACAAACAAAGATATTTTAAAGAATATGTTCTTAATATTCTTAAAAATCTACTTTTGTGTTCAGCAGAAGAAATTCATACAGGCAGCTCGAGTTCTAACTAGTATATCTAATTTACGGCACATGCTTTCAATGCAAAATGCTGAACAGTTAGTACATGCGTTCATGAGCTCAAGGCTAGATTATTGTAATGCTCTACTGGGTGGTTGCCCTGCTCGCTTAATAAACAAACTCCAGCTGGTCCAAAACGCAGCAGCTCGAGTTCTTACTAGAACCAGGAAGTATAAAATCTTGCCAATTACTTACAAAGCACTAAATAGTTTAGCTCGCCATTACCTGAATGAGCTCTTAACGCAAATTCTGCCCAGTTTATAATACCTAGAATATCAAAAACAACTGCAGGCCGTCGATCCTTTTCCTATTTAGCACCTAAACTCTGGAACAGTCTTCCTCGCATTGTTCGGGAAGCAGACACACTCTGTCAGTTTAAATCTAGACTAAAAACACATCTCTTTACTATGGCATACACATAGAATATTATCAATGTACACTCCCAGACAAAAGTCGTGTCGCTTATCTATTTTGTAGAAACACCTGCTATTTTAATTCATCAATTGGTGTTAGAAATAGCTCATATGAAAAGCTAAAACCCTCCCAAATTATGTTTAATGCACTGAAATAAATTAGTTTCACTGAAAAAAGATTTATCATTTAATCAAGACAGAAAGGTCAAATTTTGGTAAGACAAAAGTTTTGTCGCCTATACAGAAATTGAACAAATTTACTGCAAATACAAAAATATGTCAGCAAATTAAGTAGTGGTGCTGTGATATCCAAATTTAATATCTTGTATGACTTCCATGAGCTTGAAGGACTGCATCCATGCGGTTACAATTTATTGATGAAGTCATCAGGAATAGCAAAGAAAGCAGTCTTGCATGCCTCCCAGAGTTCATCAATATTCTTTGGTTTCGTCTTCCATGCTTCCTCTTTCATCCCACCCCACATATGCTCAATGATGTTCATGTCTGGTGACTGGGCTGGCCAATCCTGGAGCATCTTGATCTTCTTCGCCTTGAGGAACTTTGATGTGGAGATGGAAGAATGCGATGGAGCTCCATCCTGCTGCAGAATTTGGCCTCTTTTATGGTTGGGAATATAAGAGGTATAAGATTTCTTGGTATTTTAGACTATTGAAGTTGCCTTCCACCCTGCAGATCTCTCGCACACCTCCATACTGCATGTAACCCCAGACCATGATTTTTCCCCACCAAATTTCACTGTTTTCTGGGTGAATCTCGGATTCATGCGGGCTCCAGTAGTTCTCCTGCAATATTTGCCGCGACTGTGGTGTAATTGTGGTAAAAAAATCCACCTTCTGCTACTTTTCCAGCGTCCAACCTTTTAGCAGGCTGTGGGCTTTGGCAAATGCCACACGGTTTTTCAATTGTCTTTTGTTTAGTGCTGGCTTCAGGGCACTGATTCGACCATGGAGGCCATTTCGAGACAGAATCCGACAAACTGTTCTGGTTGACACAGGGACTTCAGGTGACCAGGTCTCGTGGAGCTCTGCTGCAGTGGAAAATGGGCTGGCCTTGGATTTTCGAGCCAACAAACGGTCCTCTCGAGCAGTTGTCTTGCAGGGTCTGCCTGACCTGGGTTTGTCATAAACGTCTCCAGTCTCTTCAAATCTTTTTTTTATCCTCTGTACTTGACGCTGAGACACTTTGAAGGTGTCTGCCACATCAGCAGTGGATCTGGTCTTCAGCCTCTTGATAATCAAAACTTTAGTCTCAGGGTGAATCTTAGGCATGTTTGCAGAGGTCTAGATGCAGTTGATGTGAAGGTCTAGTGTACTGGGGTTCTTTTTATACACACCTGAGATCTAATTGATCCATTATTAGTCACAGGTGAAGCTCATATGAAAAGGCGACAACACTTATGTCTTTGCAAAAATTCACACAATGGGCTTTACCAAGCTGTGAATATTAGAATATTTTTTGACAGTTTCATTTTGCACTGAAACATTATTGGGATTAAAATGAGCCATTTCTTATAAAAAAATCTTGGTAAGAAATATATTTCAGCGGCACTTCAGTTCAATTTGTACACAAGCGACAAGACTTTTGTCAGGGACTGTATATTATTAAAATCAGTTAAAGGATTGTTTTAGGGTGCATTAACTAGAATGGCATCTATTTTAATGTTAGTCTCTGTGTTTATCCCGAGGTTTACTGTAGTCTGCCGGATCTGGGCCGTATCCAGATCAGATGATGGACCTGCACCTATTACCACAAGTGCATCCCTGAAGTGTCTGCAGAGAGCGTGTCAACTAGACTCTCCTCTGTGACAGCCTCATCAGCACGACATCCTCAACAAACCCGTCTCCGGCGTGACAACTCCGATCTTCAATCAGATGGAAGTGGACAAATACTCTGAATATTCCGATCTAATATGACTTCTGACCTGTAATTTTGCCAGAATCATAATCATATACTGTTTGAGGCCAGAGGAGAACTGGCACCCCGACTGAGCCACCCTTTTCTTTCATTTTGTCACCTGATGGAGTTTTGGCTTGCTTGGGGACACTACACTAAATATTCAACTATATTACTGATCTGCCCGTATTGACACTATATGAGAACTGAACTAAGCTGGATGACATCACTGTTTTCTATAGAGTAGCAGTACAGCCAAATCAAATCCTGTTGCATTATTTTCCTGTTAACACTGGAAAGCTGTGTTTGAAACAATTGGCATCCTTTTTAATATTGCCTTTCAGCTTAATTGCTTTTGTTGGCCGTGCAGCTTTTGCTGTGTTTCCACTCTTTGTTTTTCTGTCATCGTTAGTCTTCAACCAAACTGATATGGCCCTTTTTCCCACGTTAGTTTTTGAAACAAATCGCTCACTTGTTTACTGATTCTCTAATCCCTTTATAGTGCATGGCCGTTGAGTGCACTATAAGCAAGAAACGAATGAAATTAAGCAAGAAATTAGGTGTCACGTAATCACAGAGGCAGAATTCAATTGCAAGTAACTCAGTCTTTATTGACACAAATGTCACTGAAAGACAAAACTCAGAACGGTGATGAAATCCGGAAAGATGGAGTCGTCAGAGAATTCCCTTGGCAGCACGGGCAGGCTGTAAGCAGCAGAGACTCGGGAGATTGGCGAGGGAAAATCCGGAAAGGGATCCACAAATACCGGAAGACAGGAACAGCAACCGACGGGGAGACACACGAGGGAAAGTCCAACAACGCTCTGACAAAGACAAGGGAGAACAGAGAGACTAAGTAGGGTGAAGGTGATGAGTTGCAGCTGGCACAGATGACCAGCCACAGGTGCGCGATGAGCCAATCCCAGGCTTCGCTCCAAACTACATACAACACGCACCCAAGAGTGAGATAGGGAATCCATGAACCGTGACATTAGGGCACTGACGTATTACACCACGTCAAAGAGCTGTTGCAGAAATTGTCACATATATTTATCCTACAAGTCCTGTAGCTCACTTTAGAAATAGAAAACATCCATAGAGACTTTAGTTTGTAATTATATATACCTCCGTGCCAGCTTTAGTTTGATGGTATTTTAACGCAATAAATATAGATTTGATTTTCCATGGTTACCCTTGTTCATAATCTTTAAACTAACCATAAATCATAAAAATATCACATCAAGAATAAATATCAATACGTGTTCATTATCGTATGTATTGTATTAATTTTTAGTATCTTTGACTCTCCTGTCCGAGCACCTTTTAAGACAATGATCATGTGCGTATAGCGCCATCACCCGACCTTTAGCCTATAATAAGAATAATGAATTAAAGGGCACCTATTATGCCCCTTTTTACAAGATGTACTATAAGTCTCAGGTGTCCCCAGAGTGTACCTGTGATGTTTCAGATCAAAATTCCTAACAGATCATTTAATATACCATTTTGAAAATGGCAATTTTGGGGTTGAAGAAAAATGAGCTGTTCTGTGTGTGGCTCCTTTAATGCAAATGAGCTGCTGCTCCCCACCCGAGAGAGCGGAGCCTACACATTTCATTCACAGGAGTGAACATCTATTGCAGACACGTTCATGTGACAGTTCATCATCATCATGAAATATTATCATCTGCATGGGTTTTAAAGCCTTATCGCTCTCAACTTAAACACACACACGTTCCTGTTGCATGCGCACAGAGCTGATGTCAGCACATCTGTGAGTAGTCTATTAAACTAGACTAGTTCTCTATCAAACGACAGAAGATAAACAGAAATTCACTCACTGCTCTTGACTGACTGAACTTTAGTAGCTTTAATAAGAACACATCTCTTACTTGAATGCTGCTGTTAATGCTCTGGATAAACATCGTGGACTGTGTACAGCTCTCTGAGGGAGGGGTCTGTGCTAGTATGTCAGTGTCCATCAACACGTGTGGTTGGGGCCTGGAAAAGGAATCTGGAAAAGGCTTGTTCTGAGACACTGCTTACGATTTATAGGGATTAAAAAAAAAAGGAGTGGGTGGATTTTTACCATTATAGGGTTGTTGTGTACACACACTGCCAACACACATTTATGTTCAAACAGCTTATAAAAGTGAATTTTGCATAATAGGTGCCCTTTAAAGAATACCTTCTTTCTCGTTTATAATTCTGACATAATATGCGACCACGGCTGTATTTAATGACTTTTTCCTCTGTAAAATTAGGTATTGGCAACAGCTGGGTAGCAACATTGATATACTCATCAAGTCATCGCTAAATTGGACTAATTTTAACAGTCACACTAAAAGTGTGTTTTAATAAGGGGATTTTAAGATTTAAAAACAATTTTTTTCCTGAGTTGGTGTGCTTCGCGTGACTCTGTTTCCATAGAGACCGCAAACTCTACCTCACTCTTCAAGCCACACACAAATCTATAGCGAAGAGCATCATCAAAATGTCCCCCAAATTCAGTGTTCTGACAATCCTCAAAGTACCGCAACATACTGTGTCACCGACTCTCCCTCCTCCTGATTCCGCCTGTGGAAATGAAAACGCTCCGTGATGACCACGGGCTTCGGAGAGAAGAAGTGCTGCTGTAGTGTCTGTGATGTGCATGAAGCTTTTCCCTTCGGGTTTGTCCAGCGCGGTGAGATTTAGGAGTAATCCATATGTTTTTCCTCTGATCACACTGAGCATTTCTTGTCGGCCTCAATGCTGTTAGCTTCTATAAAGTGATCTAATCTTTCAATGTAAGTGGTCCATGTTTCATCAAAAGCTTCCATGTGGCCAATGATAGCAGCCATTCTAGCTAACCTAGCTCACTTTAGTTACACTGAGAAAATAAAATAAAAGTTGTACGCCAAACTAGGCTACTCATGATTCACTGTGGTAGCTTCGTAGAAAGTTAATCCACCTAGTCACCAATTATGTGATGTTCTCTTACTATCATAACATGTAGAAAACACTTGGGGTAAAACCACGTTCAAATAACACAGCCAACATTCAGGAATACTTTACTTCTTCTGAATTTATTTACTAATAAATACAAGTGGCAGTGCCACCTGCAGGCGCAATAGGGGAAACGCAGTATTACATACATAACAAATCTGTTATTATCCGTCTCCTCTCTAATTGGGTGTTTACAGAATTCACAACCCCATCTCACAGCAAGTCGTACGTATTTTACAAGATGGCTAATTCGTACGAATTAGTACAACCTCATACGAATTAGCCACCTCGTACAAATACCTACCAATTGGTTGTGAGATAGCATTGGATGTTCATTTTCTTCGTGGTGTGTGTCTCACTAACATTTGCCTTTGTTGTTGGATGTTTCAATCGTAGGTGGTTGTGCATAGCTGTCGTACTGCTGTTGTATTAACAGAGTTGGCCATTTTTTTTCCATGAACGTTCAGCCAAATTGGTTGGGTTACAATATTTAATGGGGTCAGAATTGAGGTCTTTAGGTGTTAAAGGAATGAGACATAAAACAGAGATAACCTTTGGACTCACCTTTTCAGACGCAACTGCAAACTTTTGGATTTTCTCTTTTCTTGTATTGTGTATATAAACTGGAAGACACTCGCATAGGGACTTATCAGCACACTTTGCTTGGTCTGTTTTAGGGTATGGTACATTGGTCGCTTTTAACAGCCTGAGTTTTCCTGGTTTTACTGTGTTGTTTTAAAGTCTCAGGTGAAGGGGGGAGTCTGAAATCCCCTGCCGCTTCAATATACCTGTAAATATCTTAATCAGATTGATAATCAAAGCCTTAATTAATATTTATCTTCCTATTTCTAAGGATTAATTCCAATTGATTTTACTCAATAGAACTACTGATTGTTTGTTCTTCTTTTATGTTTCCTAAAGTTTGTATTTGGTCTTTGAGTGGCGTCTGGCCTATGTGTAACACAGCCCCTAACATGCTGGGAGTGCAGTAACAGTGTTTGCTCACTTAGCCCAGCTTCCAGAGATTAAATATGAATTTGTCTTTCATTTTTATTATATTTTATTCATTTTATATTTCCTTTTACTGAAACACTTAAGAATCAAGATGAATATTGCCTGTTCTATTGTCTGTACCTCTCACTGAGAGAAAGCACATGCTATCAGCATGTTTTGGTGAAGTGCTTTGTTGATAAGACTCTCCAACCTTGGGAGAGCTGTGATTCTGGGGAGCTCTTGTGTGTGTGCGTTGCATGATCTGTGCAGGCCCAGTATTGAAGATGGACGTTTTCTGCACACAACACCAGACGTGAAGACGCCTTTTTGCAACCTCCGAGGTCAACAATGATCTCATGGGGCGACAACTAGTCTACCTAGTTTAGAGATATGCTCTGCTATCTAACCTTGTGTGGAAATTTACCATGACTGTGCATTTTCTCTGAGCCAATCAAAATCATACACCTTGAAGTAATGACGTGGCTAGACCTTGAAAACAATATAACTGTTGGGACAATTGTATGTACGGTACGACGAGACTGGTAGAGGGGAAGTGCGGCCTACGAACTCCTTGTGAGACTTGAAGCTGGCTTCTGCTGATGAAACTGCAAACTATTCTATTGCAGAATAGTAATTTTCTTTAATTAATTGCACTCCTGACTCTTTGTCTTCATTCTTCACTACTGGTCTCTGGGTCTAAGCTGTTATACCCCTAACACAGGTGAACATTGTAAATACAACATAATCTTATCTCTGTTTTATGTCTCATTCCTTTAACACCTAAAGATCTCACACAGTAAAATCTGACCCCGTTTTAAATATTGTAACCCAACCGATTTGGCTGAACGTTACAGACTATAATAAGTTTGTGCTTATCTTACTGGAAGAACGTTTGTCCAGAATGTTAGCTAAAGTTCAGATAATGCTCCCTGTCAGCTGGGCCGTCTTTCAGTGACATCTCTTCTCTGATGACGAGGACGGGGCAACCTGACTCACGTGAGATCCACCACACCCATCCAATCAGTTCCCCATGGATAAAGTAAAGCCACTTCGTGTTCCAGAAGTCACTTCTGTTTCATGCAGGAAATGTGCGTGTTACTGTTTTACACAGAAACTTTGACTTTAAACAGTAAGCAACCACTTGGAACACCCTAGCAACCATTATCTGGCATTGCCTGCTCAACCTGCTTGAAACCATACTAAATCCACCCAGAACACCCTAGCAATCACACACTCAGTCACAGTCAGTTGCTAATGAAGTTGAAACATGATCTAATTCACAGCAGTTTTCAGGCTTTATTTTAACAAAATTCAAGATACATAGAGCACGGGCCAGAATAACCACGTAAACACAACAATAACAGATGACTGAGATGAAACAAACACATGGCTAAAATACACAGTGAACCAATCAAAGAAACGAGACGAGGTGGCGAGGTGGACGAATGAGAGACGCGGGAGGAGAGAGTGAGAGGAGAGCGTGACTGATAACGAGGATCACCTGCGAGGCACACCGGTCTCGAGTCTTCTCATGAGGGAGCTCGGAGGTGTATATGGACGAGCAACACCAGTGGAGAAGACCGGTGTGCCTCGCAGGAGATGCTCGTTATCAGTCACGCACCGGTCTCACTCGCTCATCTCTCGTTTGTCCACCTCGCCACAATAACTAATACACAATGAGCAATTAACAAGACAGCAGGTGAAAGGGATAAATCAATAAAACACAATGGAAAACTGGATCAAACAGAAACTGAACTGCCAACTTTTGATTTCAGCTTGGAGTGAGAATTATGTATTTACAAAAAACAAAAAAAACATCCTTGCATGATCTGAAGAAGTATACTGTGACACAAAATCTCTCACCTAATGCAAACTACACAGGGAACCCTGTCCGCTGGTACATTTATATAAAATCAACAACTGATTTGTATACAATTAAAGCTACACTGTGTAACTTTTTTAGTTTATTCTTAGCTAAAAGCACTTAGTTCTTTCAAAAATATATGTGCTCATTAATGTATATTTACTTCTTTCAAGTAATAAAGTATTCTCGTAAGTGTATAATATGCCATTGAAAATACATACGGGTGAGGGGTTCAATGCGTCGCCATGTTACCCTCCATCTTGAAAGTACAGTAGCCAAAGAGGGACATACCCGAATTCAAGCTTCGCCTTTGGCGTTTTAACACTCGATGGCACCGTGTCGAATGTGAAGAGGGGGATTGCTTGAGACTGATATAGCCTACAATGTAAACTTTGCCTTACGCTAGTGATGTCGTACAATATACAGAATAATGATTGCACCGATAAAAGTTACTTTACTAAGATTAGCTTACATTCGTCTGGGAACCTGATCGCTGATGTTAGCAACAAGGTGTAAAATAACAAGGTGTTTTATTAACATGTTTCCACGGTTGAAACACAGATTGAGCAATTACATGAGACATGATTCATTACAGCTGTACTGTATCTTTCAAAATACCCTCTCTGATGTTTGTTTATTTGGTGGTGTTAAGTAGTAAAGAGGAAGAGATGATCAGTTCACGTGCCGCTTGAACTGAGGCGCTATACAGCGATCTGTCATGCCACATTAAATCCTTTAAAGTTCACTTTCAAATTAAAATATCCTGATATTTTACTAATTTCAAAAGATGTTCGTGTCTTCCTTTCTTCAGTCGAAAAGAAATTATGTTTTTTTGAGGAAAAAATTCCAGGATTTTTCTCCACATAATGGACTTCATTCAGGTCCAAATCAATGCAGTTTCAGAGGAAGGGCTTCAGAGGCTCTGCACGATCCCAGACGAGGAACAGGGTGTGATCTAGACAAACCATCGGACATTTAAAAAATAAAGAAAAACATTTATATACTTTTTAACCACAAATGCTCGACTTGTGACGGTGTTCACGTCATCAGGTCGGAAAGGTCACGCGTGGTGTAGATGGATGTACCGTCACAGTGTTAAAACGAACATGCAAAGAATAAATCAAACGGCATTTACAAAAATGAAGGTAAAACAACGATGTCGGGCGAATTTGAAGTTGGAAGAGAGTTTTTCGGCACTGGGTCGGTACCTCCGCCTACGTCACGGGGCGTGACCTTTCCGACGTGATGACGTCAAATGCCGTGAAGAATCTTTAAAGAGAGCTAAACGGTATTTATTGTTCAAATTTTTGTAATAAGTATTTGTCTTGTTGGTTGCATGCGCTACGCTCACTGCTTGAGTAAATGGGTGTGTGGCATGCAGGGCCGGCTCTAGCTCTTTGATTGCCCTAGGCGAGAATGAGTTTTTTTTTAATTGTTAAGCCCACCAGCAAATATAGTTGCCGTATAGTTGTCATTTTCCCTCTGTAAGTATTATAGATATTATCCATGTTTTATATCTTAATGACACACAAGCAAACAACCAAATAAAGGATTTCAAGAAAAAAAAAACTTCCTACCCTGCTTCCAGAAAGCATAGCGAAGGCAAACCCTCCCAAAGAAAGGTTATTTTCATGTTAATAAGTATTTTTTGTTGACACACACACACACACACACACACACACCCATGTTGTGTTTCCATGTTTTATGGGGACATTCCATAGGCGTAATGCATTTTATACTGTACAAACCGTATTTTCTATCCCCCTACACTGCCCCTGCCCCTAAACCTACCCATCACACACACACACACACACACACACACACACACACTGCCCCTGCCCCTAAACCTACCCATCACAGGAGACATGCTGCATTTTTACTTTTTCAAAAAACATCACTTAGTGTGATTTATAAGATGTTTTCCTCATGGGGACCAAAAAAATGTCCCCACAAGGACAAAAATGTGGATATTGCCATCTTTGTGGGGATAT
This sequence comes from Gobiocypris rarus, assembly GCA_023029165.1. NCBI lineage: Eukaryota > Metazoa > Chordata > Actinopteri > Cypriniformes > Gobionidae > Gobiocypris > Gobiocypris rarus. The sequence goes on along the minus strand of CM040910.1, from coordinate 6,842,107 downwards.
TTTGTCCCCATACCGTAGGGATTACCAGTCCACACACACACACACACATTATATATATATAAATACATAATCATGAAGGTCTCTAGAATCATCTAAAAAATCTTACAAGAGATCTATGGTTTTTTGTACACTTAGTCAAAAGTGAAAAGGGAAAAATATCATATTTTATGATACTATGTGTTTTATGGGCCCAAATATTGAGGACACTTCATCCAGTTTGGAATGGATGCGTTTTTATTCTAATCGGTCTAGGACCCTAATTCTTTTTATGACTAGTAGCTTACGATTCCATTATAATTTGGTAATTCAGACAAGTAATGAGTTTACATTTACAATATTATATAAAAATCACCTACTACAGTCAGCCAATGAATACTAATGGGACAGTTTTTTTTTGTACGATGACATTTTTTCGTCAATCTATTTATTTATTTTCATTTAACTTATTGATACACAATGCCCTGTTGGGCCAGCTTAATGGCTGCACTTTGTTCTGCATTGTTCCATCATTTTAAGACTTTATTTGTTGTGCTTTCATAATCAAAAGATTATAGCAGCTTTTTGGAGTTTGCATTGAATGTTCTTCTGCTTTTATACACAATAAATGTGTTTATGAAAAAAGATTGATCTGTTGAAAGCAGTTAGCAGTTATTGTGAGTTAGATGCTAAATGTTCTCGTCTTATTCATATTTGACATTGAAGGGGTGCATGTAACATATCTGCCCACCAGCAACTATAGAGATTGCTAATGTGTCGTCATCATGACGTATTCCCGGTGGTGAACGCAAAGCATTTTGGGAATCCGCGGCACAAACGCCGGGCGCCAGACTTCTTTGCATAGAGGGAAGAACGCAGTGTTCATGCTGTCTACCTGCTGTGTTATAAACTGCAATAGTCGTTCTCACGATAGAAGTGGCATAAAGCTTAAGATATCCATTTATTGTTTTTCAGTGTGGAAAAATAATGACGGTGTACAGGTTTGTTGAATTCTGACTGCATGCAGATAGATGAGAGAGAGCGAGGACTGTGGTGCTTAAAACATTAGTATACCTTCACACGGACGACAGTTTTCTGCCCCACTTTTACAATCTCCAGGTCCTGGACCTAGACACATCCATCTGGGCCTGCGGTAGCAACTTGAATTTACTGAAAACTCTGTGTGTGTACGCACTAACACTAACGCTCTTCTTTACACATGCTCCGTCTGCAGTGTGTGTTGCGGTTCAGGAGCCGTCCTGTTGTGCTTTCACATATGCTGCGTTTGCAGTTGGTTAATATTGGAGAGATCCGCTGTTATATCCCACAAACACAGCATTTATTCTTTTTTTATTTCAAATCCAGAATTGTTACTGAACATGGCTTGTCAGAATTGCAATTGTCTTTGTTTACACTTTCATAGATGTCAGGTTTTAACGTAGCCTACTACATTTAAACGTTTATTCATTAATTTATATTTATATAGCCTAGTACTTTAGATTTAGTACACACAAGTGGCAAAACATTTAAACATAGGTTATAGCCTAAAATCACAAACATTTTAAATTAGAAACTTACAATAGGCTATTCAAAAACAGCCGACTCTCATCTTGTCTTTCGTTTTTAAACCTTTTTAAAAGAAATCCATGTATATGGGTGCTGGAAGTTAGGCAACAGTTTGACGTCCCTTGACCAATCGCTCAGCTCGTAAGGATCCAGTCCTTTGATTCCCTTTATTTTCTCATCATATCTCGTCTTTGCATTAGGATTTAGTTTTAGGCGATATGGTCCGACAATGTTTTCTTTAGTCCGCTGCATTCTGTAGGATTATATTTAGTTTTTCTCTCTCATTTTTAATTATTTTCATGCCAGAACACTGGCCTGCTATGCCAGGCCATGTAAATGGGCCAAACATACCCAAAATTCTTTGCGTTCTGATGACGTTGCCGCCCAGCTGGTCACATGTCTTAGCAATCTCTATAGTTGCCACTCATTCAAATACGATTTTCAGAAGAAAAAAAAAAGAAAAAGAAAAAAAGAAAAAACCCTGGGGAAAATAAATGTTCACATAGGACACTATCAATATGACTTTTTTGCATGAAACCATTCAGAAAAAATTTGGGCACAAATGGGAACACTTAAGTGAATTATGACCCATAAACTGGATTAACTATAACCTCAACAAACAAAAGTGTTATTATGGTTACTCTGTACTTACCACTACAAAATTAAAAATATATAAGTTATTGTAGCTCTATCCCTATCTCAAAAAAATAAAATAAAATGAACAGTTGTTTCGGGACATTCTAAAACGCTTAACGTGAAAAACGCTTAACGTGAAAAACGCTTAACGTGAAAAACGCTTCACGTGAAAAACGCTTAACGTGGCTTAATGTACCAAGACAGTGTTATTAACCGACCAAACTCAGGAAATATCATATTAATAAAGTATACTAAGTAAAAAACATCTGATGAGCCCAGAATATGAACGCAACGCGTTTAATTTACACGTTAAGCGTTTTCCTCCAATAGAAAATAACGAATAAATTCTTCTCATCTCCCTTTTTTGAACCCTCCCCTTTTTAGATACTTTATTAATATGATATTTCCTGAGTTTGGTCGGATAATAACACTGTCTTGGTACATTAAGCCACGTTAAGCGTTTTTCACGTTAAGCATTTTAGAATGTCCCGTTGTTTCTGGCATTTCTATTCACCTTCAAAATTGACGCAGAATTAAAATTTGACTCGTCTGGACTTTCTTATTGTCAGTGAAGTTATGTTTGTAATGCGTAGAAAACTAACTAGCGATAGTGACAGCAATGAGACTAATGCCGTCCAATAGCTATTAGTTGATAACAGGCCTATTGATAATACAAAGTACATTTATTTCGTTTGACACCTTTATAGATGAGATGAGAACAGACTTACTTTTACCTCCATACAGGGCTTTCTTTTGATCTTCTGCCTTTCTCTTTTTCCGTCCCTGAGCACCCGAGCATTTATACCGCTTCATTTTGCCTTACCTAACGCCTGAATGCCTGTGATCGACAATACTCACCATTCAATCTAATAATCAGGTTGACAATTAATTAAACGTGTGGCTGAGGGGGCGCCCAATGATGATCATGTTTAATAAACATTATGTTTTATTTCGCTTGTTCTAATTCTTTGCTTAATGGGAAGTAACGTTAAGTCTAAGGGCGACACTAGAACGTGCCCGCGCCCCCAACACAATTGTCGCCCTAGGCAACCGCCTAGCTCGCCTATAGCAAACGCCCGAGAGCGTGAGAACAGTGTCCGCTGCGTGAGCTGGCAGCCCAGCTCAGCAATATCCTGCCAACCACTCACAACACAACAGCCCAATTCGGGTCAATGAGTTTAGCACAGAGACAAGAATCACTCAGAATCTGTTCTACCATTTTAGACACGTCTTCTGAGGATGTTCGAACTGCCTCCATGCTGTGAAATGTGCTTTCTATCATTATTCTGTCCTGTGTGGAAATCTATTCTGTGAATCCCAAGTGGTGCTCGCTGCTGAGCATCTGGAGCTCAAAGGTGGAGCTTAACCTGTTTAATGGGTGGAGAGATAGGGTTATGGGTAGGGTTAGGGTTTGCAGCTCCACCCATCATGCCCAGAGTAGGTGAAGAGAGAGGGGAGCTGGAGGTAATGGCTCTGCAGTGAGTATAGCCTCTCCTCTTTTGTGTATTTCTCTCCGTCGCCCTCTAGAGTGTGAATCGGGCACTGCATAATGAGCACCTGAATCCCTTTCTAAAGGTCACAAAAAATTATATCACATCTCAAGTGAAATGTAACCCTCATGTGGCTTTGTGGTAACACTTTACAATACTAATATGCATTAATGCATGCTTAACTAATGCACAGATAATCATGAGTTAATGTATTACTAATGGTTAACTAACCCATTTATTAATGATTACTGCATCAGCAACTAATGAAGATTCGACATGATTAATAGATTAAGTAATCATTACATTGTTATTAGTTAAATGTGTCATAATGTACTAATTCCTTAATAACATATTATATGAACTAATAATGTAAATTAACGTGTTAATTACCACAACGGGTCAAAACCATGGATTTCAACTTCCAGTTGTCTGCTTTAATTAATCATTAGCTAATGATTTATAAAGGTGTCATTATGTTAAGACTTTACTTGTTGGGGCACATGACTGTTAACTAATTGATTAAGTAATATGTTATTGTGGTTATGGGTTTTGAATTAATTTTTAATTAGTTAATAGTCATGTGCCCCAACAAGTAAAGTCATAACATAATGGCACATTTGTAAATCATAAGCTAATGATTAATTAAAGCAGACAACTGGAAGCTGAAATGCATGGCTTTGACCCGTTGTGGTAATTAACACATTCATTTACACTTTTAGTTCATATAATATGTTATTAAGGAATTAATGCATTATTACACATTTAACTAATAACAATGTAATGATTACTTAATCTATTAATCATGTCGAATCTTCATTAGTTGCTGATGCAGTAATCATTAATAAATGGGTTAGTTCACCATTAGTAACAAATTAACTCATGATTATCTGTGCATTAGTTAAGCATGAATTAATGCATATTAGTGCACCCGTATTGTAAAGTGTTACCCGCTTTGTAATGATACTGAAATTAATAACTCAGGTCTCTTTGCGAACTGGTTTGACAGATTCAAAGGAACCAACCTGATCAAAAGATTCATTCGGGAATGATGATAGGCCATTCTTGCTATATATACTTTATAGAGTAAAGTATGAGTTTTTCTAATCTAGTGAAGTCAAAGTCAACAAAAATATTATTTATACTTGAGTAATAGGAATTATCTTATTTTTTTAAGTTTACATTTTAAAATATTTTATTTAAAAGTTTACTTTTATTTCAATTAACAGAAATGTTTTTTAGTGTTGATATAAGTGAACTGTAGGGGAATTACAGTGAAACCGCATAAAGAGACCAGTAAGCTCTGTGAAAACCACGAGTCAAAGTTGAAGTTCAATCCGTTGACAGAGAGATCTGGACTCTAACTAACTTCGGATACAAAAACACTTAAAGTCGTATCATATGGATAATAACTAACGTCATTCCTACAGATTCTGAGAGGTTAGCAGTACAGATGACTTTAGGAACATCCGAACAGGGCTTTCTGTTCTTTGCGCAAATGAGGTTATTATCTTTGACACACGTCATAGGAAGAGACTTTAGTAAGCGTCACAGTTGAGTCATAATCCTGTCTCCTCTGGGACGCTGTTGAACTCTGGAGGCTATTCCTTTGTCATGGTCGCATGCCTCTAAAAAATAATAAACAACCCCTGCAAACCCGATTTGATAAAACATCTGCAATATTGTTTTCCTTCAAGGCTGAGGATATGTCAGGACTTCACTGGAACAGAACATGAGCACTGATACAAACCTCTACACGATTCACTGTGATAGTTTAATAGTGACAAATTGTGCTTTAAAGGTTTACACATACTATAAGTATGCATGTGTGTTGTACATATAATACACTGTTGAGCTTCATGACCTTATGGTGTGTTCAGGTCCTTGTAGGAAGTCGTGTTTATCTGCATTCAACTCGTAAATAGTGCAATCTTTACGACATGACTTGAACGCACCGCTAGACACAGATGGCTTATACAGCTATCATGAGAAGAGCAGAATAAAATGAATGAGATTAAAGTTCAAACAGACAATTCTCTTTCAACAAAATATAACTATAATTTCCTATTCATTATATAATACTAGAAGATGAATTGTAATGTAAAGCCACCTCCTTCAAAACTATAATAACCCTGATCTGAAATATACAGGCATATACACTCACCTAAAGGATTATTAGGAACACCTGTTCAATTTCTCATTAATGCAATTATCTAATCAACCAATCACATGGCAGTTGCTTCAATGCATTTAGGGGTGTGGTCCTGGTCAAGACAATCTCCTGAACTCCAAACTGAATGTCAGAATGGGAAAGAAAGGGGATTTAAGCAATTTTGAGCGTGGCATGGTTGTTGGTGCCAGATGGGCCGGTCTGAGTATTTCACAATCTGCTCAGTTACTGGGATTTTCACACACAACCATTTCTTGGGTTTACAAAGAATGGTGTGAAAAGGGAAACACATCCAGTATGCGGCAGTCCTGTGGGCGAAAATGCCTTGTTGATGCTATAGGTCAGAGGAGAATGGGCCGACTGATTCAAGCTGATAGAAGAGCAACTTTGACTGAAATAACCACTCGTTACAACCGAGGTATGCAGCAAAGCATTTGTGAAGCCACAACACACACAACCTTGAGGCGGATGGGCTACAACATCAGAAGACCCCACCGGGTACCACTCATCTCCACTACAAATAGGAAAAAGAGGCTACAATTTGCACAAGCTCACCGAAATCGGACATTTGAAGACTGGAAAAATGTTGCCTGGTCTGATGAGTCTCGATTTCTGTTGAGACATTCAGATGGTAGAGTCAGAATTTGGCGTAAACAGAATGAGAACATGGATCCATCATGCCTTGTTACCACTGTGCAGGCTGGTGGTGGTGGTGTAATGGTGTGGGGGATGTTTTCTTGGCACACTTTAGGCCCCTTAGTGCCAATTGGGCATGGTTTAAATGCCACGGCCTACCTGAGCATTGTTTCTGACCATGTCCATCCCTTTATGACCACCATGTACCCATCCTCTGATGGCTACTTCCAGCAGGATAATGCACCATGTCACAAAGCTCCAATCATTTCAAATTGGTTTCTTGAACATGACAATGAGTTCACTGTACTAAAATGGCCCCCACACCAGATCTCAACCCAATAATATTTTGCCACTGTCGCTTATTTAAAACAAAAGTGTAGCTTGATGACGGATTGATTTCACAAATGAGCGCTTCCGCTTCTTCCGCTCATGTGTGTCTGTGTGTGGTAACGCAATACTGTTTTATCATATTAGACACATTTGAGTGTGTTAAAGTTATGTTATAATGCTACTCTGTGCGTTCACTCGGCGGCTGCTGTGAGACTCTTGTTCACACTGCAGTGAGAGATCAATATTAGGCGGGAAAACATGGCACTCGCGGTAAATCATGAACACCAGATTTACACAATAACACTAACTGTGTTGAGCTGGAGAACAATGAGTAGTTTTCTGTCCATGAATGATCCAAACAGTTGCTCACCGATCTAATAAAACACATCATATATTAAAGCGGAAATTGAGGGTAACACAGTTATGATGTCATTTATAGGCGACACACGGTCCGTGTCCTGGTTAAAATCTCTTATTTCTCTGGATTTAAACATTCTTGTCAACAAAACATATAACATTGTTCTAGTGGTTTTGGGATATTTTAATCCAAATATCTTACATATTGTGCCTTCAAGTAGAGCGGTTTAGATAAAAGAGGTTTGAGTGATTAATAATCAGTATCTAACCTGATGAAAATATATTTATGCAATGTCCTATATATATTTAATCTCCAACAGCATTTGTGAACTTTTGTAAAGACACGTTTGGTCATTTACCTTAAAATGCATCATTATGCAAACACATGAGGAGAGTCTCAGCATGACTGGCAGATGAACGTGCCACTACATTTCTCTCCAGTATGGTAGGAAATTAAATAAAATTGTGGACTTAGAGTGTAGAGGACTTAACTGTGACAAGATGATTGACTGTCATTAACTGTCAGAGTGGTCCTTTAAAGATGCAATTATGATGAAGTAGTATGTCCCAAAGCTTGCCTATACTCTTCTGCTACACACTCAAATGTATGAACTTTTTCTTCACGAAAACAGTACATACCTTTAGGACATTATGCCTATGCATAGGGCCCGGGATCTTGTGCTAAGCCCCCGGCTGTAAGCAGACGAATTGGGACGCAGCATCAGTTCCTGAATGAATCAGCTGCTTTGAACGAATCATTTCGTTGCTGGACTGAAGGACGAAGATTAAATGCTGTTTTTGTTTTCGGTTGTGATCGCAACAATAGGCTAGTTCTGCTTAAAGTGATAGAAGGCGTTTATAAATAGACTATTAAGAGTGAAATATGAGATAACGTTGCAAATATTACAGAAACAAAGTAATTGCATTCGAATTATGTTTCTGTCTGTCTCTTTTGCATCCAACTGTTTCTTTGAAATGGGCCTCCGAATTGCAAAGGTAACGTTTGATAAAAATTGCTCGGCATGATAACAGTTTATTAAAGGCACACTATGTAGTTTTTCTCTGCTAGAGGACGCCTGTTTAAAACAAAGGAGTAGCTTGATGACGTCAAGATTGAGCGAAGATTCATGGGATTTGTTGTCGTCACCTCACAGCCGGGGTAAAAGAATCGGGACGGGACGCGGGCAGAAATCATGTTCATGGTTACTGTAGTATGAAGCAGAGCTGGAGCGATTGCTAGTGAGAGACAGCTGTTATTCTGCCACAGATGAGCTCTTCCACTTCTTCCGCTCATGTCATGTGTGGTAACGCAGCGCTGTTTTATCATATTACAAACATTTGAGTGTGTTGAAAATTATGTTATATCCAAGCGGCAATCTCCCAATCTCTCTCTTAAAGCCAACACAGAAGTGACTGAAACTGTAATTCATCGACTGGCCGCTAGAGACAGGCTCCAGAAGGTCAAATATGTATCTGCCCCATGAAATGCCCAACTTTACAGCAGAAAAAGACATGTTTACAGCCTGGTACAAATTGTGTGTGTCTTGCTAATTTCGCCCTTTGAATTTTTTAAAAACTAATCAGTTTATATTATATTAAGCCTTAAAGTTCTGCATAATTAAGGGCGTGGCCACTTAAATGACAGGTGGATTGCCACTGGTTGAGGTAGTGGGCGGGGTTTCAGCAACCAGGCACCTCAGCTCCACCCACGCCCCGCCTCTTCACCCATTTTTGGTTATCCGGCAGTGACGTGCAGCCAAGATGGCAACCGCCGGCCCTGCCCACTTTGGGCTTCAAAAATGTTCTTCAGAAACCTACGGGTGACGCCACAGACACTACATTTATATTTTTACAGTCTATGGTTATAATGCTACTCCGTGCGTTTGCTCTACAGCTGCTATGAGACACTTGTTCACACTGCAGTGAGAGATCGATATTAGGCATGGTAAAACATGGTACTCGCGGTAAATCAGGAAAATAAGATTCAAACAATAAGACTAAACAGGTTATATAAACAAGCTACAGCATATAACAATGATTAATCTTCTGTCGATGAATGTATCCAAACAGTTGCTCACCTGACTAACAAAACACAAATATTAAAGCGTCTTTGGAGTTTCCATGGTTTCTACAAAATAAAACCAGAAAATTAAGGGTAATGCGGTATGATGTCATTGTCACATGGGTATGATGCCATTGATTAGCGACGCACGGACACGGTTCGTGTCCTGGTGAAAATTGCTTATTTATCTGGATTTAAACGTACTTGGAAACATTTGTGATAATGTAAGTACACAAGTCAACAAAATATATAACTGTTCTATTGGTGTTTGGATATTTTAATCCAAAAATCTTACATATTGTGCCTTTAACGTTTTTTTTATGATGATGAATTTTAATATTTTGCCATTTAATGTCTGGGTCTAAGATGAGGTTAACGCAATACGATCTTTAAATAAATGGCATTTGACAAGTAGTCTAGCTGATCTTGGTGGTAGGACTGCAAAGGTCGATCATGGTAGTGGATCAGCGGTCGTGTCCCCGCAGTGCCGCTAGAGGTGCTGTGAGTCTGCCGAGCACTGAACTCTAAACCCCCGCAGATCTGTTCAATGAGAGCAGTAGATATCATAATATTGAAAGTGCATTAGTGGTCGCTTTAACGGTTCACCACCTCAGCAGGGAATAATATTCCGTAGCATAAGGAATTCCGATGAATATTTGGTGCAGTTGATGATCTGTGGCGTTTATACAGTCTGTCCGGAGTGAGACCCCGTAGAGGCTGAACCCACTGAAGGTAAGCGGACTCAATTATAGATCTACCCGACACATGAGCGCTCTGACCCCGTCACCGCGTTACTCGAGAACCGAGGCTTAGTAGCTACTGTAGGCCAATGTTTACATTGACTTAGAATGTATATTCAGCCAGCCGTTTTGTGTGGCGATCGCGTTTCCTTAATAAAAAGACGCTGCAATAATTGTATACGTTTCTATTAGATTAATTTGCAAAGGGTTTAGATTAAGCGACTTTTATTGCTTAATCGGCTGTAGCGCCCCGCTCTTTCGGCCTGATTCAACGGGCCTCAACCGCCATTGTTTTATAGCCACTTTTACAGCGATTAATAGACCCAAACTTTACGTATTTAATAAAATCAGATAACAAAATGCGCGTTTGCATAAGGTTATATTTCTATTTTTAGCGTTTTAAAGCTAAAAATAGCGTAGTATCACATCAATGTTTCTGTTTTCTGGGTTTGTTTTTAGCATCGGAGCTAACGAGAGAAATATCAAAATAATGTGTGATTTTGACAGCCACAGCCTCAAACTCAATTTTAAACTGATAAATAATACACATTTGCTTTAACAGTGGCACAGATGTCCAAATACTGGCTGAATGTGATGCTTTGGGAATTATTTAGCATATCGATTTGATGACAGCGATGTTTATTTAACAAAATCGATCATTTTGTCAAGTACGAAATGAAAGGAAAGGTGAAACTGAAGTAAAGGTGTTTTAATTCATTAATTCAGCGTGTCAATAAAATTATGTACCTAGTATTTCCGTGGTTTTCTTTGCCAAATACATTGGTTTACTATGTTTATCACATGATACATTTAAATATGCTAATCATTCAGTGTCATTATTCATATGTTTATACATGTAAGTACTTAGTGCCACCACAACATAATACATCTGCCACATGCCAGATGAACCGTCCTGTCAATCATAATATAGTTATGTCAAAACCAAGCTGAGGATATAATATCCATCACTGTCATGGCTTTGTCACATGCCTGTTTGTTTTGGTCCCAGTGTCTTGGTGTTGAGATTTCTGTAGTTAACCCATGACCACATCATCTAGCTGTGACTCTGGGTTGACATTTAGTTCAAATATTAAACCGAGACACAAGGGCCAACTGTTATACTGTCAGTGCTTTAGTGCTGGTTAAAGCATATAAAGGATATTACATAACATTTACAGGCTCTGTGAAGTAAATGGCTTGTATTTGTGAACTGTGTGTTGTTCATGTGGTGTAATGTAGACTCTCTTCTGTCTCTGATCAGCTGATGTTCTCAGGGACCAGAGTCACGTGATGTACGAAGGTAAACACATCCATTTCTCAGAGGTGGATAATAAGCCGCTGTGCTCCTACAGCCCCAAACTCTGCAAGCAGCGCAGATTGAACGGGTACGCCTTCTGCATTCGTCATGTTCTGGAGGACAAAACCGCTCCGTTCAAACAGTGCGAGTATGTGGCGAAGTACAACAGTCAGCGATGCACCAACCCCATCCCTAAAGCAGAGGAGCGACGGTAAGAGGGAATCGAGCAGAGGGTGTAGAGCAGTGTTTCCCAACCACACTAGCGTGCCATTAAAAATGATCAAATAAGAAATCAAATCTCTATATTTCGTTTTTTTTTTTTTAATTAATAGGGGTGCCACGAGATTGCTCGTCGAATGAAAAGCTGTCTCGCGATATCTCCATGACCTCAGCTTCCTTTGACAGACCTTTTATCGATTCATGTTCTAATGATTAAAATGTCATTTTCCATGTGCTGTGTGATTTGAGTCAAACATTGTTTGTTTGCTTCAGCAGATACTGTAACAGCCACCTACAGGTGCTTGGCTTCATCCCGAAGAAGGAGCGTAAGAAGAAGCAGGACGCTTTGGAGGAGGTTCGCGCCCGCGCTCACGTGGAGTCTGTCGCTCTGAACATCACCGTTCCCTCTCTAGCTCTGAGAGACTCTAATGGGCTGGATGGCCTCCCCCCGTCTCCGCCTTGCTCCCGTCTGACCCCAATGCATCTCTCGGACACAGACCTCCTCGACCCCTTCGCCTTCTATGAAGAGGACACGGACGGAGAGGAGAGCGTGGCGCAGAAGAGCTCCAGCAAGTGGAAGCTGCCTGGCAGGCCGGTGATTGGCCTGAGGGTGACCGCCCGGGACCTAGAGCACCGCCAGCCGGACATCGAGCACTTTAGCGCTGTCACTGAACCCTGCACACTTCCAACCTCCCCACACTTACCACAACCACCTCCACCACCGGCTCCACCTCCGCCTCAACCCTCAGCGAGGCTTGTCCAGCCCCCTCAACTTACAGACCGGCCTGCTTACGCCCAACATGGGGCAGTGCAGACTCTGCTATGCAAGCCAGCTCCACCTCAGACTGGGCCTTCTGTGTTGTCTGGTCTGCTCCCATCAGCTGGGGTTCAACACCAGCCTGTTAGCCGGAGACCTGTCCCTGCTGCGTCCCCTCGTCCACCTGCTTCCCCAGACTGCCCACAGCCCCGCTCCGTGGCCATGCGCCCCACTGCCTTTACAGCACCCCCCGTCTGCCTGCTCCGGCTACAGCACCTCGTGCAGCTCTACGCTCAGAGACAGAGAGAGCACGGAGACCTGTTCCCACATCTTGGTATGACCTCTTTGCTTCATCAAAACAGCACTGTCCTACACAATGCATTAACTACATGTTTTGCCACAGTGGAGTTACTTTAGGTGGGTGTCTTAGACTGTGATCTGTCCTGTGACATGTTTGGCTCAGCTATACTGAGATTCACAGAAAACTGGAACTTTATATAAAAGGGATCTGATAAGTTTCTCCAGTTCTATTGTTGCTGTATTTAAATAGGCAAATGCTTAAGAGTCTATGATTGGATCATTATTTCAGTGATTGTTTCTAGCATCTCTTGAGCATAAATTGATGCACCTCTTGATGAAATAAATCTTGTGATATTTCCATCGTGAGATGCATCAGTTTTTGCTCAAGATCTTGTGTTGACAATGCAAGAGTCCAGCACTCTGTAAAGTCTCCTCCAGCACATCCAAAAGACTTTCAGTCACTCAGAGGTTCCTATTCATGTGTGAAAATGATTCTTCATGCCCCCTCCCAACTAGGGCTGCACAATATATCGTTTTAGCATCGATATGGCAATGTGCGCATACTTCGTTAATCCTTAGTAAATCCGTGACCCGTACGGGCAGTTGCTCCCTGGTTCAGAAAGCATGTGATTCGTGGATTAATTGCAATGTTTAAAGGTTCATGAAACCCCCTGTTTCAGCAGCCGTCAGTTCTCAACACAGAAAAATGCTATAAAAGTGGGCGTGGTTTAGCGGCGGAGTGGAGGGGGAAACCGGGAGACTGACAGCACATCAACGGCTTCTGATTCAGACAATTTTATTTCGCTCTCATTAAAAGCATCAAAGCTTCCCACAAATGCACGCTGCAAATTACCATTAAGTTACACGCAACACAATATACACATGCCTCACCGCTACACAAATACATATCCTGTGACAGCTATAATTCAGTAATTCGCAATTTGTTCTCTGCATCGAAAATATATTTGAACACGCTGTTGCATAACTTTGATAAATTTTGAGGCTTATGCCGTTTGGTCGGTTAAATGGCCGAAAGAGCGGTTACACTCACAGTGTGGATGAACCGTGTTTGTGTGAAGACTCAGGATCTATTGAAGAGAACGTATGCAACGCAGACACTCGGAAAAAACACTTGTTTGTGATCCATTAATGCATCTCTCACTTATACTGTATGTGATCTCACTGTTTGAGGCGGCAATCAGAGGAAAATGCCTATCAACGCGTGCTGTCATGAATAATTAAGCGTGTGCTGTCATGAATTAAGCAACGTCTATTCTCATAGGATAAAGACACGCAGTCTCATGAATAATAATGAGACACTGATGAGTCATCGCCGTACTATAGTACGAGACAGCGTCACAGCCAATGACGTTGTCATGAAGACGAATTGAAACCAAAAAGGTTTAAAATTGACTAGTTTTCTCCCACATGTCTTCCATGATGTTCAACACACTTCTGTTAAAATCTTAGAAACATGGTTGGTTATGTGTTGTAAACAACTGAGAAAGATACCAGTGTCATTTATATCAGGTCTTAAAGGGCCAGCAGCAGTTTGTGTCACCAATGGTGATCAAGCAACAAAAGAGGGAAAATTATTTTTGTAGCTTTAACAAAGATAAAATCTATTAATTAATTACTTATATTAGTTAGTTGTATTTATACAGTGAAGACTGCTATTTTACATTTTATTATACAATTTCTGTCCCTGAATACTGTTTGATTTATTATTATCTTTAGATTATCTTTTAGATTCAATATTATCATTCTTCTATTGTATTTATCTTTACTTGTAATTAGTTTAATCCGTTTTTTATTTATTTATTCCATGGCGGAAACAAGCTTCCATACTAGACACTCACAAGGATGCATTAAATTGATCAAAACAAACATTAAATATATTTACAATGTTGCAAAAGAGGTTCTTTTTCAAGAAATGTTGTTCTATTAATCAAAGAATCCGGAATAAAACTATAGCCTATACTGTAAATATTTCTTAAGCACCAAATCCTCACATTAGAATGATTTCTGAAGGGTCATGTGATACTGAGGACTGGAGTAATGATGATAAATTCAGCTTTGCCCTCACAGAAAAACTGCAATTTAAAAATATGATAAAAAAGAAAACATGACCTTGATATCTGATAATTCATGCATGTGTGTTTGCGTAGGGCTAGACTGGTCTGAGGACAGTACAGATGAAGATACAGAGGAGCTTGTTCCTTTATTGCCTCAGGCCTGGAGACTTCAGGAAAGAAGCCCCCATCAAAGGTGAGACTCCTCACTTGCTTCTCCTAACTTCTGAAGTAGTACATATAATGCCATTTACAAATAAGTTACTTCATGAGTGCAGATGAAAAATATTTTAGAGACTCATTTAATTGACATTTTTCATCATTTTATTATATTTTATTATTGTGTGTCTGTGCGCGCCAGCTCCTCCAATGAAAAGCCGCTTTCTCGGCGGGCACGTCTGGCACAGCTATGTACATACCTGCAGGAGAGGTATAAACACCTGTGCCGACAGGACAGGGCAGCCACCCGTCACAGCAGATACCGATACGCCTTCCGGAAAGCTCTGCTCCATGCTGCAAGCAAAGACCCTGACTGCACCGCACAGCTCATTCAGAAACTCAGCAAGAGCTCTCAGACCTCAGCCTGGTGCGTTGAACTGTCAACATGTGTAGAGCCATTTCAGGACTGTGTATGTGTGTTTTAATTTAAAACAATTTCAGTTCAAGGTCTGCAGTCCCACAAAAGTATGAAAGGACGACGTGTACGGGAACAACGAAGGGTCAAAACTGCAGCAGCATAGCTTTGCCATTTTCACGCCACTGTTTTCAACGTATCCTTTAACATGCGCATACTTTAAGTAAAATGTTAGTGGTGGGTTAGAGGCGAAACAATGTCAGTTTGAACACGCAGATGTGTCTGTGTTACGCTCTTGACAGCATGTCACCGCAGATATCCTACTGAATCGCTCTCAGCAGCTGTTCTCCAGTTGCACGGCACGGTTCGCTGATGGACAGCAGTGCTCCGTTCCTGTGTTTGACATCACTCACCAGACACCTCTTTGTGACGAACATGCAAAGAAAATGGTGAGAAACCACACCTCATATGGATAACATTAAAGGGATGTGTTAACAGATTTGGTTGTGATTAAATGTGTGTGTGTGGCAGGATAATTTCCTGCGTGGAGATGGCAACAGACGCAGTCAGCAGCAACAGCGGCGTCCACGTAAGAAGACCAAGCCACCTGCACTGACTAAGAAACACAAGAAGAAGAGACGACGAGGTCCGTGCAGACCGCAGAAGCCCATTCCCCCAGCTGTGCCACAGGGCAACTTGCTCATGCCCTCCCTCTCACTACCTACCCACCACGCCCATGTCAGGTGCCCGGCTTACTTTCAAACGCATCTCAGTCTTCCATTTCAAAAGTGTCATAACATATCACAAATACCAGTGTTGTATTCCAGACTGGCTCATTCGAGTCCTGAGTAGGTTGAGTTCAAGTCGAGATCCAGACCAGAAGAGGGTCTGAACAGTTCAGACAGTGTTTTCCAATGGGGTGAATGAAGCGTGGTGTTACATCAGTTTTGCACAAACTTCATAAGCGTACACGCAAGGGGCCCTGTTTTAATGATCAGAGCTCATGGTCTGAAGCTCATGGCGCTGGTGCTCTTAGGGCGTGTCCCAATCCACTTTTGCTAGTTTAACGACGGAAAAAACGGTCACCGCTCTAGGCTCATGGTCCAAAAGGGCTATCCCTCGTCTCTTAATGAGTCATGGGTGTGTTTCGGGCATAACGTGCAATACACCAATCAGAGTGTCATCTCCCATTGCCTTTAAAAGCCAGTTGCGCTCGCACCATACCGGATTCACTATTAACATGCGAGCAGAAAGACTGAACGCTTTTCTAACGTGGAATCTTTTATTTTTTATATTTGGTGTGTGTGCTGCTGTCCATCCCTGTGTGTAATATGCACATAGTGCACCAGTCTATTGGCCCATATTACTAACGCCTCACAAAAAAGACTTTAGACCAGGTTTTCAGCAGTCGATTTCAGTTCCTCAAAATAGCAACGCTCCAACAATGCGCCTGAACCTGGTTTTCAGAGCAGGAGAACAGATGGGCGCCAGTGCATTTGCTGTTTAAACAACGTGAAAATGAGAACTGCTAGTTTCAGCCCGACGCAGAAAACACTTGCGTCGCATTGCACCGGGTGTATGATAGGGCCCGTGGTCTGTTTGATGTATGCAACTGAAGAAGCTGTTTTACATAAAGCCGTTGTATCAAGCAGTACATAAAGTAATGAATGAAAAGTGTTTGTGTTGCTACATAATAGTGTTGTCATTATACTAGAATTTCTATCTTTGATGCGATACATTGAAAAATATCGATATTCTATAGCATTTTTGATACCACTGGAAATTGCTGTATATACTGACATACAGATATTTATTATCTCATTTTGATAATTGGATCTTTTTTTAAAAGGCGTTAAGAAGTCCTAAGTCTGAGATTAAAAAAAAAACTCCTGATTTTGAGGCCATTAAAAAGTCTTGGCAAAATATGGGTTCTTAAATCTGATCGAAAATATAGGATTTTAGTCTGTGTAGCACTTTAGTGATACTCAGTTTTCAATTGAGTGTTACTTTTGAATGTAGGTCACACTGCATGCTTCACTAGAGATGAGTCGCTTGGGAGATGAGAGGGGGCAAATTTAACTCTCATTTGCTCGAAGATGACCAGTTTCAGAGATGGTTGGCAATAACCTTTTAGCAATTATCGCACAGGGTAGAGCAAAACAAAACACCCGTCACAAATTAGAATTTTTTACGAAAAAGTTAAATCCAGTCTACCTTGTGTGCTTTCTCTAAACCTATAAATAAATGTTCTGCTTGATGTTGGAAGTCATCATCTCTACTACAAATATGACGTATGTGACTAAATTGAGAGATAGCTAAAGAAAGTTTTATGACGCAGGATGATAAGATGTACAATGGAAAAGTGTAATAAGATCAGTAGGTTTATGATACAAGCTGGTTTCAGACTTGATAACAAACACATTCTTGATTACAAATTCAATGGTAAACTTCAGTGCACTGCAGCTGTCATTAACCAGTCCATGAAACTCTTAACAACTGAGACTCAGTTGCTCAGGGTAATATCAGTGTCAGTATTGTCACAAAGATACCATAACAGCCAATCGAGTAGGACAACTACTGTCATGAAAGAGTAACAGTTTAAAGAGGAAATTAGTTAAAGACATTCTGTAACTGTTAATTGCTAGTAGGGCTGAAACGATTCCTCGAGTAACTCGAGTTACTCGAATTGAAAAAATCCTCGAGGCAAAATCATCTGCCTCGATGCTTCGTTTAGTTCATTTAACTACACACGGATGTTGCAGAAATATATATATTTTTTGTGTATAAGGACTCGGAGTATGCGGATTGAGGTTAAATCCGCGATTCAGGTGGGTAAACATCCCAAAAATTGCGGGTGGATGAGAGAAATCATTGATGTGTTGATTTTAATTAAGACACGGAACTCATTTCACGGTAAAACGTAATGAATGTGTCTCTCTTTAACTTTCGTTTTTAGCTCATGGCGAGATCAAAGACCGCAATGCGAGAGAGATTGGCATCAGCACTGCTAATATCATTTAGTCTCGCTGTTTTTAAATGAAGACAACTGTGTGTTGAGCTTCAGGATACGACACTGAACATTTAGGTTTCATTTGCGGCAGTTCGTGCGGCAGCTGAGGAGATACGAGCAATATTTATAGCTACTAACTTAATAAAACAAGTGTGTTACAATGATGAATATGATTAGCTCAAAATGTAGATCTGTATGTGCGATGTAGGCTACTTTATCTGAATTAAACACAAACTCATCTCTCGCGTTTGCGAGGTGAAGTAGAGGTGTCAACCCGTTTGGGTTATTTAAAACGTGTAAAGATTTGTTTTAAAGCAACCTACTTCAGTGTAGCTAAAATGTGACGGTAGCATCGCGCTTACACTGAGGATTTGAGTTTATGACGATCGGTGCGGATGGATGGTTTGTTTTTAACAGCGGATTCGGTGAAGTTATCCGCGCATCTCTAGTATGACCATCTGTACTCTTGTTCTTATTTCAAGTTTCCTTCCTGTCCAATATTTTTTGCTTCTTACAAAAGCCTCACAGCCTTCAGAAGACAGTAAAGGCTTGTCATGCCTGAACTGAAGCTGAAACTTTAAAGTTAAGCTTTAAACATACATGCAATGTTTAGGCATTATTGCTATTTATATTAATATTATTTTGGTTTATTGGTTGTAGGTTTAGTTTTAGACTGAACTAATTTGAAATAGATGTTGCAATTGAATGCATTAAAATGGGTTATTTTCACTGAAAATATGTGAACATGGGTTATTATGTATGCAATTTCAGCAATAAAACTTCATTTTTCTAAAAAGAAAACAAATTAGATGTTAATTTTAAGATACCTGTCTTATTTTCTCTTATATATTTAGTATTGCTCTTTAATAAAGAAAAAAGTAATTATTATCCGATTACTCGATTAATCGATGGAATAAACAGTAGAATACTTGATTACTAAAAGAATCGATAGCTACAGCCCTAATTGCTAGCTACCTGAATAATAACATGTCCGGTTTAACATGAAGGTACTCTGTCAACCCTTTGAGAACTGAGGTTTGTTACCGCCACAGCAACAACACAAGCATTCATGCTAATGATGTGTTGGCTAATCATTCATACTCATTTATTTCATAGAGTATGTTTCTAACTTTATTCTTCACTTGCATTTGCTCTTGCAGGAGTCCGTCGACCCCTGAACTCAGTGCAGATGAGATTCCTGATGACATCACAAATGAAATGCCTGACATTCCCAATGATCTTGAGCTGAATCAGGAAGATTTCTCCGACGTGCTGCCCAGACTACCAGATGATCTTCAGGATTTCGACCTTTTTGAGGGTATGGTCACATGTGATATGACAACAGAATATCGTAAAGCCTTGAGGGTGGCCTCTTTTGACTTGGGCCAGCAAGCAATCACACAGACTACCCTAGCATGGTGGCAGTTTTGCACCTGTTTGTCAATCACATGTTTTCTTCAGAAAATGTAAAAATCTTCTTGTTAGTTGGCTTGTTTGCATTTTGTCTGAGTTGTCTTTGTGGATCCAGGTAAGAATGGAGAGTTGTTGCCCACCACAGAGGAGGCAGAGGAGCTAGTCAGAGCCCTGCAGGCGATGGGGTCGTATCCCGACTCCCTGGTGTGTTTGTCCTCAATGGGTGAACTGACCCCAGCGGACGGGGTAGACCACCGCACCATGGCTGTGTTCTCGGGATCAGGCGTCACAGCGACTGGCATTGGAGACCTTCTAAACAGCCGAATGACTTCTGAGACTTTTCATAATCTAGAGTTGGAGGGGAACCTCCTTCATGCACCAACAGACCATCATTTCCCATCATCCCCTCCTCCCCAGCCAACCCAGAGCAGTACCGCCACACCCTCTACTAGTTCCAATGGGGGATTAACAGAACGAACGTTTTCCCGAGCTCCCAAACCGGACTCCTCCCCACCAGGTAGTCATTACAGCAGCGAGCATGTGCCATCGCCCTACAGGGATCACATCTCACCCCCACATGGTGCCTCTTATCAAACCGACCCGCCTCTCTTGCTGGAGGTGCCTTTGAGTGGAGCGCCGGGTCCTCCGCGCACCTCCTGGAATAACCTCCCTCTCTCGCTCACAGACCCGGCACAGTTTGGTAACCTTCTCACTGCTGAAACTCACCTGCTCTCCACTGCTCTGTCCACCCCACCCTCCACGTCCCACTCCACAATCCTGCAGCCCACCGCCGCTCTCTCTGCGCTTCCCCAAACGGGCCTGACCGGCCTCACCTCACCATCATCCTCACCCTCGTCACGTGACCTCCTCACCCACACCCAACCTAAACTACAGCTCCCACAATTTAGTGCAGCCTTCGGCCACCAACTGGCTTCCCACAGTGGAATCCCCAAAGACCTGCAGCCCAGCCATAGCTCGACAGCGCCACCTACAGGCTTTACCATCACTAGTGCCACTGCTGCCACTCCCCCATTCCCTCAGAGCAACTGAGTTTGGGTAGAGAGACCATTCCATCTCACATTTTTAAGAAATGGATCACACAAAATGGAAACTTTGTCATCATTTACTCACCCTCATGACTTTCTTTCGTCTGTAGAACAGAGATTTTGCACAATGTTCACTCTTTTCTCTTTTCCATGAAATGAAAATTAAATAGTGAACAAGGTCCGTCAAGCTCCAAAAAAGCCATTTCTGCACATTCAAACTTTAATGATCAAGTCATGACATGACAGCCGAGGGTGTTTGGAAAACACGTTTTGACTCCCAACTCGTTAAATATTGACACTTGGTCAGGACCAAGTGTGCCACACGAGTCCTGAAAAGTGAAGCCAAAGCTTCTCGATCGCCTCCAGGTGACTGGATGCAGTATAGCTCATAAACCCCGCCCTCTCCATGAAATGTAATGGGACGTGAGACAAACTAAACAACCACATTACACTTAAAAAACAAAAAGATGGTTTTTCCAAAGATGGTTTCTGTCATTTTAGGCCGTTTTTATCACGCTGATGTTAGTTCAAGTGTTTGTTCTTTAAATAAGTTTGGTTTAATTAGTTATTTGATGCTATAAAAACAGGGGTGGGACGTTATGATTGACAGCTTCTGAGCAATGTAGTTACTCTGAGGCACCTTTGGACATTTTTCGGGAACTTTGGGAGGATTGGAGCTTTTAACTTTAATTTCTACATTTCCATAACCTTAATAACACGGCTCCACTTCGTGCTTATTACTGCACAGACTCAAGACCCAAGATGTCAGAGTGTCGTCGTCCATCTTTTTTCACAGTCTATGGTAGACATGTGCCGATATTCGGTAATGTGATACATCGCGATAATGAATAGGCGCGATATTGTTATCGTGGGCACTTCGAAATACCGTAAATAGTATTTTATTAACAATTATTTTAAAAAAATGTAAAGCATTAAAGAATACTGTGCCCATCAACCTATAAAATGTTCAACACTGCTGTATTTTGCATGAAAGGGACACGCGAAGCACATGAACGAGTGAAGGCGACGCACACGCTGAATGAAGTGCATGTTCAATGACAGCAGAGGGCGCTGATGCAGCGGTTACCCCGGAAACCCCACAAATAAAGCAATTGCACTAGTGAAGTTTTTAAAATGCTCCAAACAGCCATTCATTTTTGGTAATCTCAGTGTTGTTCATCACAGCACCTAATACTTAATACTTTAAGACTTAATAGGCTATTTATTTTCAAACTTAAACATTTTTATATTTTAATCTGGACTACAGCATGCCCTAATGATTAGACATTTTCTGATTATTTGCTATTATTCAGTAAAACTTTGAGACAAACGGCTTCATTAGTTAACATTTTAATTCATTATTACCAAACAGTTGTATTTCTTAACTAACATTAACAACAACAAAAAAATACGTTATGTAACAAATGTAGCTATTGCTCAATCTTAGTTAATGCATTAAATAATGAGACCTTATCGTAATGTATTACCTGTTGATCTTTAAAGCCTAATTCTTTTGCACTTGAATCTGTTTGAACATTTTACTTTTATATATTTTTGGTGCATTGTATTATTGTATTTAAACATTCAGAGAGTTATTTTTGTTATTACAAAAAGAGTTCTTAAACCTGTTATACTATGACAACACTTTTTTTGCAACTTATTTCAATATCGTGATAATACGGTATACCGTGATAAAAACTTCAGCAATTAATCGCAACATGAAAAACTGATACCGCCACATGCCTAGTCAATGGTCAGGACCCCTCCGTGCCACAACGCACATGGTACCTTTTCAGCATATTTTTTCAGGGGACAGGGTAATCATTTGCTTTCAGTTGTTTGCTTTGTGTCAGATCAAGACACATTTAATTCTTTTCATTTGTAAAAGAAGAAATTATTTTATAATCCACCCCTACCCTGTACCTACCCACTTCTCAACAATATAAAACACGTAACAGGCAAATAAAAGTGAGAGCCAATGCCATTTCACAATCAAAGCTGATGTAAGACTTATCCTGGCAGCAATATTTTAATGTGCCTGGGACCTGATCTTGATGGTGAATGGCGATGGTGATCACTTTTGTGTCTGTTCCCCACACACCTCAATCGATCTGCCTCTTGAGTTTTAAATTAAATAATATACCAATAGGGGTAGGGATTGGGTTACATGTTTAAACATGACTAAATAGTGTAAATAAAAAAAGTTAAATACATGTAAATAAAATTATGCTAGCTGATTAAGTTGAAAACACCGCCCCAACATATGTCTCAATGGCTTTATACCCCAAAATATAATTTCATCATGATGCTAAAATTCCCCTGCCCATCATGTGTGTATTGATGCCACAGGTGTGTCTTTGAAAGCAGTGGAGTTCCCTGCTTGTCAAAAAATTACGCTGAAGGGGGTACCCTGTGCATTAAAAAGTGATACCATGGGTCATGACCAAGTGTCAATATACACAAACCTATCAACATCCATGATGTTTGGAATGACTTATCGCAAAAGGAGAAAAATTATATTTTAGTCACATGGAAACACCGTCATTTCAAAATCGCTTATCGACATTTTAGGAAATATCGCAAAGGTTTTGCACAAATCTGTAATGGAAACCAGGCGACTGAATAGCAGAGGAACCAGATCTCTTGTATCAGAAATGGAAAGTTGGTCTTAACAGACACATTGTTCAGAAAATCAAATCGGTCTGAACAGCCCTTATTGACTTACATTTCAGTCTGTTCCCAGTGACTTTTTTGGAGCTTAAATGGCCCAGCTTCACTTTACTTTAATTGCATGGAGAAGAGCAGCGTGAACATTCTTGAAAAGATCTTTTGTGTTCTACAAAAGAAAGTCAGTCATATGGGCTTCAGGGTTTCTCTTTTGGGTGACCTGACTCTTATGCCCTGTCACCAACAACAGCTCTTTGACTGACACCATAGACCAGCAGCAGATTTGAGTCTTTCTGGACGCGTATCTCTGCTTGGTCAGTCAACAGTGTCCATCCTATGTTTATTGTTGTACTGACCCAAGGATTGTGTTCTGCCCTCACATACCCCCTTTTCACCAAATGGTGCTAGTGCTGGAGCCGGTGCTGAGTTGGGTGACCTGTGGAACCGCCTCAGATCCGACCCATATTTCTACTAACTTGAGAGCAAAACTATGAACTAACTGACAACATTACTACATTACCTGCTCATGTGCATTGCTGTCTTAGTTTACTCCTTGTCTTGAGAACTTATTTTCGCATTCAGAGTAATAGGAACATAGGAATGTCAACTGCATTTTTAATGGGAGTATTTTGCCATCCAGTGGTACTCCACAGGCTCATAACGTTACTAGTTCTTCAAATGAGACCAGCAGGTTTAGGAGCTAAGGACCAAAACCACCTTTTATTCAGTGGAAACGTGCAAAATGGTGCCGTGCACCAGCACTGTCGGTGGAAAAGAGGTGATGGTCTGTCGTACTAAGGCTAGTGATTCATTTTCAACCATTACTGATGCCATTAGTTATTTCTCTAATGAGAGTCGCAAGCGTCCTGTAGAGTCCCTGTGTTACGGCCCGGGTATACTTCGTTTTCCACATTCTGCTCCGTCTCACGCATAGTCGAGAGCACAATCCTTTCAAAGTATACTCCTTTGCCTTTGTGTGTTAAAAGACATGTTCAGTGCATGCACACTATCTAGTGGGCTTAGTTTTCAAGTGTTCAAGTCACTCACATATGCACGGTTGTACACGTACCATCCGCACACACACACACAAAAAAAAGGAAGCTACATGCGGACTGTGTGCGCAGACACCCTCCTGATTATCATAATTACGGACAGTGTGTGGGTCTTCGTGGAACGCGGGCGGCCGAAGTATACTTAGGGCTTTACGAAGGTGCTTGTGTGTGTTGGCTGGAGTAAAAGCAAGGCAAAACTCTGGTTTATACTTGGTGTTAGCATCTGTCTCCGGTGATCTGATCACAAATACTCAGCTAAGGAATTCTCTTTTACACCAGGCATTAACATGCATCTCCTGTGACCTTGTGATGTGTTTGATCGAGGGTAGGTTAGTGATTTCATGAATACATTAGCATCACTGCATTTTAATGAAGCAAAAGATTGGCACACTCAAGCTGCGTTCACACTAGCAGCGACAAAGCGACATGATCCATTCATTTCAATGGAGAGCTGGTGATTTGTGTCCAGCGTGCAACAAGCGAACAAGCGATGCAACAAAGTTGGCATATATCAACTTCATGCAAATGAACAGCGACTTTCAGGAGAGACAACCAATAGTAGTGAAATCAGTGTCGAGGCAAGATGAGGAGATGAAGCTCATTTTCGCAGCCAGCAACTGTCCTATAATTTATGATACGTCTCGCCATGCTGACTCCGAGCCTGAATGGTTTTGAGTGCAGATAGACCAGCATTTGCCCTTTTGCTGCAGATAAATAGCTAAAATGGAAAAGAGCACTCGCTGTTTCTCATTCATCGATAATATTAAGCATTTTATGTACTGATTCCAATTATATTTAGACTTTTCCATCCAAAATGTTTGTTTGTAGAGGCAAGAAAACGAATTTGTTGTCTACAACATGGAGAAACATCTGTGAATGGCATTCACAAACGTTGACAACCAGTACTGGGAACCAGTGGCTGGCATGCTGCGACAAAGTCGCTGGTAGTGTGAACACAGCTTAATGCTCTCAAATGTACCTGAATGTTGATATAAGACAGAAGAATTTAGGTAAGGTCTCATGCTTTTTTCGAGTATAACCATTTCAAAATGTTCCAGTCACAATAGAATCAAAATCATTTTTACTTTTTCATGGAATTTTATTATAAATGGTTTATCCATGCACATAATTTTTCTTTCAATAATTTAATATAAGAATGTAAGCTTTTCCTCCTTGCATACAACAGTTCTTCCTCTGATGATGTGTGCAATGGTGAGAAGGCGGGGAAATGCGTCACTCACATAAGATCGCAGCAATCAAACACACGACAACAATCAATTCCCGATGGACAAAATCAAGTTCCGCCCCTTCATTTTTTCCTCATTCAAAAAGCCGTTTCTCTCTGATAATGTCACAATACAGAAGGCAATGTGGTCTTAATTTTGGTTAATGCCAAACATTTTGTCCCAGTGAATAAGCATTGCATGAGAAGGTGGTTCTTGTCTGTTGTCCAGGATGCATTAGTGTAATGCGATTTTTGCATCTCTGAACGTGTGTTTGGGTCCCCCAAGATGAATACCAGGTATAAAAAAGACGAAGCCTAAATGAGCACAGCAACACTATCATTGTACGACCTTCAGCTAGATCTCAGACAGTAGCCCAGAATGAACAGCCAACAAACCTCCTGTCTCTCAGATATCAGGGCCGGTCTAAGCTTGATGTGGTCTCAAGAGAATCTACCATACGACTTGTAATCAGGACACAAATCTGTATGATTGGACAGTATGATTCGTTCATGGGTTTTTGCACTCGCTCAGTGGACCGGGCCTGGACTGCTCACATCACAAGTCTAATTAAAGCAATAATCTCCTCAGCAGAGCCTCCCATGCCAGTCTTCAGGTGTGGCTCACTCCCAGCAGCCTCTGCCCACAGTGACCAACAGCTGGATCTCATTCTCCTTCAACGGTTTCATTCATGAAAGATCTCAACCTAGACTTTGCTAATCTTGTAAAAACACTGACATGGAACTCATTCAAAGAGTAAACAGAATAATGACATTTTGAGGTAATTTTTTGCCAAATATATGGGTTACAACGTTAGTTCTTCTTCATGGTGCTTAATCAGTTTAGAGCCTTGTTTGGTCTATCTAAAACAAGAGCCCTTGGCGGCAAGGTTTCAGAGTACAGTAGAGGTGGTGGCGGGCGGGAGGGTGGATGTCAACTGAAATGACCCTGCGTTTGTTGTGTGGACATTTGGTGCAATTTCTCTGGAGAATGGCTTGTGCAACCTGATGGTTCTTCTCCAGACTTCCACAGACGTGTCAGGTTCAAACACAGCCATTTTTAGCCACCGTCAGTCAGCCTTACGCCACGTGGGACCAGCGTTCCCTGCAGATTTCAAGTTATGACCGTAAAAACCAAGGTTTTTGGTAGATTTTAGACACTGAACGATGATCTCGTATATTCTTAAGTATTTAAATATATTTATAGAATAGAAACCTCTCTAGATTGGGTTTTATTGGAGTGGCGAAAGGAGATTAAAAAAAAGAAGAAAATAATTGGTGGAACTGAAGCATTTAGTGGCATAATATTTGGTAGTTTTAATGGCTATCAAAACTCTCGTGATGAATAATTTTTATTGAATGTTGTTGTGTATCTGTGTCATTTATTTGGACGGAGAGACTGTGATCATGTGCAACAGTATTTTTGATAGCTATTAAACAATTGTAACAGTCAGTGGTCTCTGGAAGACATAAAACCACAACCATGGCCCTTATTCACACTTACTTTGATCCAATCTCACTACTCCAAAAGAAAATGGGTCTCATTCATGAGAAACCAGCAGAATGAAATAAAACCAGTGTGACCAATTACGCAAGAACGATTCATTTCATTCTTCGTTGAATAGAACGGTTCCTAAACGGTTGCGGACATCAAATTCATTTGCAAAACCAGTATGATATTGTATTGATTGGCACAGTTCATGTAAGAATGGTTTTCTGAAGATTTTCCACACATTGGCTCCGCTGGCGTTTCATGAATGAGTGCCAGACTGAGCATGACTTCACTCTTGACTGTTTTAAAGGATCCTTGATTTAAGAGATTCTCAAGATTGGTCTGCAGTTACAAAGCATTGTCCATTTTCTAGGTCCTCATGGCCCTTAAACTTCCTGTGTTCAGATGCACTTTCACCTGTTTGTTCCACAGGCTCTCGATTACTTTTCAGTCACTTGTGCAAAAGCCTGATACTTGTGAACAAGAGTCGTCTTTGGTTATCCTCCCCACCTTTTCGTGGTCCATGTTTTTTTTACTGTGTTACTACTGTGTGTCCTGTGCGGGTCGGCTGCACAGAGAAACCCCCCTGACAGAAACCGCTTGCACTCTGCGTTAGGATGGCTGACTGATTCCTGTACTCACTGAATGTACTGTAGAACCGTTTTTACAACTCATAGGATAGTCTAGTCACCTTTTGTTATTGGTCTTTAATTTGTCTAAGGTATTTTTTTGTACACAAAAGTTTACATTTTTATGTATATTTTTCTTGTGTAAAAATTATGTAATAAGTGTATAAACATTGTATGTAATATCTGTATATAGAGTGACAAATTTTGATCTTGTTTTTTGATGTAAGAATTAAAATTGTGTGAATTTGCTCAGTTGCCGTTTGGATTGGTTCAGCTGCTATCTAATGGACAAGCCCGTCCCAGAGACACGGGTGCTTCCTCAGACGATGCTAATAAGGGGTGACCCTAGCGGCGCAGTTGTGTTAGTGTGATTTGAACTTTAGCACAGATTTACAGTCCTATAATCCCATAATTGTTACATAACACAGCATTAAAATGCTGTTATTCAGGTGCGATCAGAAGTGCTGTAACTCCGAACCATTGGAGATACAGGAAGGACTAGAAAAATCCCATGCCTAGATGATCCAGCCCACATCTGGTACATGTGGATTGCACGTGTACCGGATCTGGGCCGACACTGTTGCTGTCTGGGATGGTTTACTTCTAAATGAAGCTTCTAATGGGCTTCTACAGAATGGACGTGAGGGACCTTTTAAAGGGAACATACACACACAGTTTCAGTCAGTCTCATGTTAATTTTGCGTACCTATAGAGTAGCATTACATCCTTCATATCTCCCAAGAGGCTTTAGTTTTATCAGATTTATAAAAGACATACGAGGTACCGATTCTTTCCGAAAACAGCCGAACTCTTGGAGGTGTGCAGTGGGCGGAGCTACACACACACACACAATCGTTATCCCTGGATAATTTAAGATTCTCTATACGTTTGTGTGGTTCACATTATATGCACTTACGCACCGATTCCCAACAAAACACACATTTGATGCAGTTTCGACTCGTGATCGGGAAAAAACACACACACTTGCAGAACTCTGGAAACACACACTGCATCCACTGATTAACGTTGGGTTATTTGGGAAGCTGAACAAGGTTATCTTTACCTCACAAACAGAAACACACTTCTTTAGTGACATTGTTGATTTCATGGTCTAAAAACACAATGACAGCACTGCTGACGGCTCCGGTAACCCGAACAAAGCTTGTTGATGCGCTCGCTCTGGTTGGTGTGTGTGTGTGTGTGTGCACATTCACCTGGGATAAGTGCCCCTACAAGAAATTCCACCCTTTATGATGTCATTCAGGGCCATACTCGGGAAAAAAAAAACTTTCCGAAACTTGTCCAAATCGTTTTTTTAAACTTTGGCCATGTTTAGCATGAGAATCAACTATTTAAATGTGGCAATAAGTCAGAATGCATGAAGTGTGTGTGTGTGCGTGTGCGTGCGTGTGTGCGTGTGTGTGTGTGTGTGCTGGTGCGTGCATGCGTGTGTGATTCTGATTGCTTGTGGTTAAGACATGACACTTTAAAATACCATTTGTTTTCTGTACAATAATTAACATGAGTTAAGCCTTCCTGTCACAAAAATCTTAAACACCGACTATAAAAATGAAGATTATGGTTTCTGACCCTAACAATCCATCTACAGTCTTACTTATGTTAGCATTTTGCTAAGATATTGACACACTATTACTAATAAGCATGAACTTTAAGGATATTTAAAATAAACTCAGGACCAGCTACAGCATAGGAATCAGTTTTGTACAGGGATAAAGGAAATTACAATTTAAAGGAATAAGAATCTGTTAATATGTTGTTTTTAATATTAAAGTATTTTACCAGCAATGCTAGCAAAAGAACAATCAACAGTAATTTCATTATTGCACCATTACAGCTCTGAAAAAACAACAGCAGATATACACACAAACCCCTTGAGAACAAGGTGTGGCTTTTAGTTCATGTCTCTGAACTTTGAACTATCAGTACGTTGACAATTTTATTTTTAACAGGTAAATAAAATTAAATATTTACACTCTCTTCCAGGAAATAGTAATAGATGTTCATTTTGCACTGGATATGGCCACTCATTTCAAGTGCATCCAGTTTAGTCCAATCAAATGGTCTTTAGAATGAGAAGCCCCGCCCCCTGGCATCACCTCACTAGTAGCAAGAGTTGCGCCTTTGATGTAAAAGGCAAAAAAAAGTTGCTGCCCTACATTTTTAAGTACAACTTGGATGTTTGAATAATTTCAACTAAAATTACATTAAACTGACTTATGGCTTTTCAAATAAAAATGAATTTTCAATAGTTTCAATAGAGAAGTGATGAGAATGACGTATTTTTGTAGACCAAAACCTGCAATCGAGTTTAGCTTAATGGTGGTGATGTTGAAGTCACGTGATCATGGTGTAGTTTTAGCTTCAGATTTTTACTTCTGTATTTAGACCTCTCAATTCATAAAAGTTGTGTTCATTTGTGAAGATTACCATGATGAACAAAATGTGTAAGTATGAACTTTTGTTTGTCTCAGAGCTTATTTTCTGTAATAATCCAACAGCCAATAGGGTTTTTGTCAAGGGAACCTGGGTGAACTTACAGGTTGACCAACGAAAATACGTCATCACTGCAGCAATCCATAGGAAATATCATCACAGAAAGGACAACCTCAGTTAGTAAATGATTCTATAGGGTCGGTAAACCCTATCTATAGGGTCCAGTCCACATTCTTCACTTATGTACACACAACAAGTACCTGAGGCCGTGTTTACAGCTGGTATTAAGATGTGTGTTGGTCAATCCGATCATGAGAATACACAGGGTCAGTAGACAGAGAGTCTTTTGAAAAAAGTCCGGTCAAATGTGTTTTCAACTACCTCTGGATGTAGCATCGCCCACTTGTGATCCAATCGACTAAAACACATCTTAATACCTAAACGGCCTGATATTGTAAATGGCTTAATCAGAATCCCACCATAATAACATGGCAAAAAACACATAATACACTCACTATGCTACAACATCATTATAGAGAAACACACAACTTTCAGTGTGTGTGTTGAAGTGCACTGAGTCAAATGTCACACCCATAGAGAAAGAGTCTTCATGCAGAGTCAATGATGAGAGGAAAACCTGTCAGGTAGAAAACACACATCAGACAACTCGCCCCAAATCACACATGTGATGGACAGCGCAGGTTGGGTGCTGTGAATACCTCTTTAACCTCTGAACCACGCCCGACACCATAGAATCAGTGATCCCGGGACACGTCTCCTCCGCCTGGAGCATGGCCTGCCTCAGCTCCTCTAACACCGCCGGTTTATAAACACCTTGCTTCTGCTTCAGCTGACAGAACAATAAACACATTCATCCTGTGACCCAGACAGCGACATAGTGTCGGCCCACATTTGGTAAACTTGGAATCTACATGCACCAGATGTGGGCCGGATCTGGGCCGACACTATGTTTGATATGTGTGATTGATACAACATTGATCAATATGCACTGATATTCATTTGCTTTATCATTTAAATCTAACCCTAACTCCTAGCCTAGAAATCTAGACGCACCCTAGCGGGAGAATTAGGTGCAGAGGTGCTTTGGTTCTGCGTGCTACTCGTAAACAAAGAAGCTGACGATCAGCTGTCTATTGAATCAGCTTTGGCCGCGACTCTGGAAGACCAACCCGATCTCACGGCAATTCGTACATATTTTACGAGGTGGCTAATTAAATGCAATTAAATGCGACCTCACTAAATCTGAATTCATACGATTTTTACTAAATCGTACATATTTGTGAGTTGGCAAATTTGTATGAATTATCTGAATGACCTACCTCAACCCGCCCTAAACCTACCCATCACTGGGGTTTAGGCAAAGCGTACAAATTAAATGCAGTGAGGTCGTACAAATTTGTACGAAATAGCCACCTCGTAAAATATGTACGAATTTATCGTGAGATAGCATTGGGAAGACTGGTTGTTAAGCTTTTCTTTGAGAAAAGAACAAAGAACGGCACTGAAGTCATTCTTAAGAAAAGAAGATGTGTTCGGAGCTTTGCCGACCGGATACGGCGAAATGTTAGCTCGGCTTCACCTAGCTTCTTCTTCGCTCTGGTTGGTTGTGGCGCTCATGGCGCTATCCAATTGCATGCAGAGGGAATTTGAAAGACAACCGTTTATCCCGCCCCTCGGATTGAGCCCTGCCAATGGTGAGTTTCCAGACCCATCATCTTGATGTGGGTCTGGCTTGTCAGGCTACCTAACTCCCACAGAAATACATTTTCTACATATAGCCAGCCAATGAGGAAAATAAAGTTGGAGCGTTCATCAGAATCAAATTCTTACCTCTGTAAACAATGGGGACATAATTGAGGACATGCTCTTGGACAGAGACCTTTTGCACTGTCTGGAACCTAAACAATGAGAGAGAAAAAGAAATCTGTGTGTACTATGGATGCAGGACATTTTCTTTTCACTAATTTGACTTTTGTTCATAATTTCTGCTCATAAACCTGTAGGTTTTTTCATGATTTTAGTGCATGACGTTGGTTGTCAAGTTCAAACAGGTGCCCTAGCAGACTATCCACTGGTGTAGAGAATCACATGCAATATCAGCATGATCCACTAACATCTGACAAACACAAACACTATGGCCCGGTTTCACAGACAGGGCTTAGACTAAGCCAGGATTAGGCCTTAGTTCAATTAGGACATTTATGTAGCTTTTATAAACATTACTGGTGTGCATATTGAGACAAAACAATGACATATTTTAAGACATGCTTTCATTTAAAACAGCTCAAACATGCATCTTAGACTGGGACAAGACTTAAGCCTTGTCTGTGAAACCAGGGGTATATCTTTTATCATTTCAAAACCCAACATACATCTTTTGTTTGATAAGTGTACTTGATGTCTTTAAAACAACTCCTGCTTTGATATTTTGTATCAAATGCAAATACACTGGCACATCTGACTCCTCACCTCTTTGTGGTTGAGTTTTTCATTCTTTATAACTCCATTATGTTTCACTTTGGGCTCTTTGTCTATGATAGTGTTGAAGATCCAGTCATCATTCACAGACTCTCCAGATGCTTCACCATCATCTCTGAGAACATGTACACAATATTTTCTCAGTTAATAAATAATTATAATGTTATAACTAAATGTGCCGATGTTTGTTTCATGCTTACGAGTCTGAATCTGAGCTGGACTCATCACGGGCCTGTATTACTTTCCATCTCTTGTACTTGTCTATGAGATCTGCCAGGTATGATGGCTTCTTGGCATATCGAATAAATTTGTGTTTCAAAAGCTCTTTAGCTGTTGGCCTCTGGCAGAGACAACACACACATTGTCTTTTGATTATACATGACTAAATATTAGGGGTGGGCTGCTCTGACCCTCAAGGGCAACTGTCCTGCAGAGTTTAGCTTCAATCCTAATAAAAAAAATTGTAGACCCAGATTTACTTCAGGATTACTTAAAACGTATAAGCAGATGTGTTTGTTTAGGGTCTAACTCTGGAGGACAGTGGTCCTCGTGGGACACAGTTTCCCACCCCCTCTACAGATGTAGAAATCCAGAGACTATATAGCAGGGTTACTCAAATCTGGCCCTGTTGGGCATCTGCTCTGCAGTGTTTAGCTCTAACCCTAATCAAAGACACTTGAGCAAGCTAATCAAGGTCTTAGCGTTATGCCTGGGACACACTAGACGATTTTCAAATCTAAACCGATTTTAAAACTGTGAGAGACCACAGACATAAGAGCACCAATTTTTATCATAATTCTCTGAATGCACACACTAGAATATTTGTCTGGTCTGCGAGACCACACTCCTGTTGACTGTAACATTTCCTCAGTGAGACAAGATCTCACAGAGACTCGCGAGATCAAACGTGACTTGAGAAGAAAGAAAACTGGAGGACGATTGATATCGTCAACTGATTCTCCAAGGGTGAATCTTGTATTACAGAAGAAAAACAAAGAAGAAAAGAAGAATATGGGTGATCTTTCTCAATACCTTACTTTTGTGGCATGTTTGTGGCTGCCAAGTTTCAGCTATAGAAGCTCTATTGGCTATCGCGGGTACCACATCAGAGGCAGCCCAATCAAGATTTGGGATCATGTGAGCTGCAACACAAGACACCACACTATTGAGGATTTTTTTTAACAAAAAATCAGTTGCGAGGAGCCTTGAATCAGGCCATACACCCCAGAACTTTAAGAGTTGCAAATCAGGCCCAAAATCGTGCTTAAAATCTTCAAGTGTGTGGCCAGCCTTGCTACAACATTATAGGTAAGTGAGATTGATCATGCTTTGAGCTAAACTCTGCAGAGCAGTAGCCCTCCAGGGCCGGATATGACGAACCCTGCTATATCAGGGGTGTCCAATCTTGCTCCTGGAGGGCCTCCTTCCAGCAGAGTTTAGGTCTTAATACACCATGAATCAGCTAGTCCCTGGAAAAATCCAGGCAGGTCTGTTGGAGCCGGTTGGAGCTAAACTCTGCAGAGAAACAGAAATAGGATTGGATACCCCTGTGATAAATTATTTGGCACCACTTACAAAGTTGGGGTCTTTATTTAGACAGGCATCTACAAACTCTTTGAGAGCTTTATTGTAGTTTCCTTCCAGTGTGGGTGAATTTTCCTTAGGGATGAGAAATAGCACCTTCATGGGATGAAGATCAGAGTGGGGTGGCTCTCCTTTTGCCAGCTCAATTGCAGTTATGCCCAATGACCAGATATCTGCCTGCAAAACACACAGACACACACACACACCTGAATGACCTATACATTACATGTGCCTGACTATGCGACACGTCATGCTCTCATTATCTAAGGGGGCAGTTCTGGGCCAGAATAAGCTACAAATTAGGCTTATAGCTGGAAATCATGAACTCTCAATATCATTAACAATAATATAAATAGTGTGCTAGACCGGAATTTCTGGGGTGTGGATCTGATACACAATGGTACACAACTGTGAATTGTGAACACAAATGTCATTGTTTTGAAGAACTGATGATCCATAAACAGGCAGAGTTTAGATTTAACCCCAATCAAACAAACCTGAAGCAACTAATCAAGGTGTTTAGTACTTCTAGAAAATAACAGGCAGGTGCGTTGGAGCTGGGTTGAACTGAAGTCTGCAGGAAGGCAGTCCTCCAGGAGCAGGGTTGACTAACTCTGGTCTAAAGGGGCTTTTGGCACCAGGTAGTTCTAGGAACTTAGTTATAGGAACTGGCCACCAGGGTAGTTCTGCGAGAACTAAATTTTCACCTAGGGCAATTTTCTATGACTTAAACTTTAGGACATGCATTACATGGTGATTGGATCTGACCTTTGAGTCATACTCTGACTGTTTAATGACCTCTGGTGCCATCCAGAATGGAGTGCCCACAAACGTGTTCCTCTTGATCTGTGTGTCTGTGAGCTGTCCAGCCACACCAAAATCAGCTAGCTTCACTTCACCCTGCTCTGACAACAGGACGTTAGCAGCTAGAGGAACGCACAAACACACATCAGCCATGTTGATTTGAGCTTTCAGAACAGCTCCATCTTGATCATTTATAGATTAGAAAACTGTGCATGATCATTCACAGGTACCTTTAATATCTCTGTGAATTTTCTTCTCTGAATGTAGGTAATCCAGACCCTTCAGGATCTCTCGGAGGATGGTGGCAATATGAGACTCATCAAGAGCTCCAGGTCCCAGCTGTAGATCAAAGAACCTGTTAGAGAATCTAAATAAGCATCTGCAGGACTCTAAACCAACTCTAACCAACCTCTGGATAGACACAAGTTTAAACCCTAGACTATTTTCTAGGGGTAGCCAACCCTGCTGCTCCAGAATTTAGTTCCAATTTTAATCAAAACACCTCAAGCAGCTAATTAAGATTTTCAGGATTAATAACTAATAACATGCAGGTGTGCTGGAGCAGGGTTGAATTGAAGGCTACAGGAAGGTAGTCCCCCAGGAGCAGGGTAGGCTACACCTGTCATAGGGCATTATAACAAAGTCACCACACCAACTGTCATCTGAACTAGATGGATTATAGTATCTGCTTAAATGGAAAATCAAGTTCTAAAACTCAAAATATATTCTTTAGAGCAGTGCCTTTCAAACGTCCCCTGGAGAGCCCCAACAACTACACATGTTGGATGTCTCCCTTATCGGACACACCCATTTTGGGTCTTGCAGTCTCTATAATGAGCTGATGAGTTGAATCAGGTGGGTTAGATGAGTGGGACATCCAAAATGTGCAGTGGTGGAGGGTATACAGGACAGGTTTGAAAAAAGCACAAATTTAGACCAGGGGTCTTTGTCAGCTGAACCTTTATGGTTGAAGTGGCCATTTACACATCACTGTTTTCAACTAAAAGCGCAACAGAACGCAACATTCCTGTCCGATACTAGTCAAGTCAAGTCAATTTTATTTATATAGCGCTTTTAACAATGCAGATTGTTTCAAAGCAGCTTCACTGTGTTCACAGTTTTGTGAAACTAGTCCCTATCCGTACCCTTAAACCTAATCCTACCCCTAACTTCCCTAAAATCAGAGGGAAATGATAGGTGAAAAACACTTATGTTGTGAGCCTAAACTTGATATAAACAGTAAACTTGTCCCTTAAATCTGATTGATTAATTGGAATTTTAGTTCCAAAGATGTTGATCCAGGAATATGTTGTACTTGGGGACACACAGCTTCCCAAACTTGTCCTGGTCTTGATTGGGGAATCATTACACATTTTGGATGTCTACCTCTTCCAACAGACTTGTTTCAACTCATCAGCTCATTAGTAGAGACTGCAAGACCTGAATTAGGTGTTAACATCAAAAATATACATTTGTTTATATTTCTTGTTTTAAATACACATTTTAGCTTGTAAATAACCAACTCTTGTTAGTAAAGTTAAGTAAATTAAAATTACCAAATCCAGAGCTGAGCCTCCTCCTAAGTATTCCATGATGATCCATAGTTTTGTGTCCTGGAAGAGACATCATATATTCACAGTTTGAACTGACTTTTTAATGGCGAGTCTTGTCTTTTTGTCTGATGAGCAGCATTTAATTTTAAAATCTCTAAAACTATGTACCAAACCTGTAATAATTTTTTTTTTAAATGTCTCTCATCCATTCAGATGTTCCTATTAGCTCTAAAGGGAATCAGACCACAAAAAGGGATTCAGGAACAATGGGACCCCTTGCATATGGAAAAGCCTCATTAACTCCAGCCAACCCTGTGGGGGGTCCTGGACTCTGTTATGGGCCGTTTATTTTACGGTGGAATTTTCTGTCTAGAGCAATTTTAAACCACATTAGGCCTATTTACATCTACTGATTGAATAGATATCTGATCATGAAAAGACAAGTGCAAAAGTCATACCAGACGCTCTCAAAACTTTGACCACCTCTTGAGAGAATCAGCCAAAGTGTAAGTGATTCTAGTTGTTCAAGTCACAAAATTAAACTCCGAAACAACATCAGCATACAAAAGTTTGAAACAATGAAATTCAAACACATGAGCGTTAAAACTGTTAAAATGAAAATATCCCTTCCCAATGTTAGAATCAGGTAGGGACATCACAGGTCCTACACACCAGACATACTCACATTTATACTCTCACTCATGCTACGGGCAATTTTTGTCCCTTCAATTCCCCTATCTTGCATGTCTTTGAAATGTGGGGGAAACCAGAGTACCCACGTTGAACATGCAAAGCCCACACAGATTTGAACCATGGACTTTCTCACTTTGAGGCAACAGTGCTACCTACTGAGCCACTCTCATAGTGAACTTATTTTTGTGTGGGGGAGGACATTTATTGCCATTTTGCAGAGACACATTTTTGTGCAAATACCATTGGAGAGTAGTTCAAATCACCAACACACATGAAGTGATCATTTGCTTGGTCACATAACAACATTACATAATACAGCTTAAACAGTCACCACGAGCTGCCTGACACACATTAAACTGCTCCACGCTAGCAGTGCATGGGACTCACCTTCAGATAAGAGCCATAGTATTTAGTAATGAAGGGGCTGTCGCACTGGCTGAGGACTGTAATCTCCTGTTGGATGTCCTCCACTTCATCTTCAGCCTCCTCCAGGTCGATGATCTTTATAGCAACCACCTGTTGCGTGCGATTGTCAATGCCTTTGAAGACCTCTCCAAACGATCCCTTCCCGATCCGCTCAAGCTTGGTGAACAGCTTCTCCGGGTCAATATTCAAATTCTACAAAAGAAAAGAAAAAAACCTGTGTGGGTAGTTTTGTATTTGAAAACTATTTATGGAATTAAAAATGCTGCACTTTTCCACAAAGAGAAAAATAGTAACCCCCAAATTGTGAAATATGCTTCTTGTCTTTTTACTACAGAGAAAGTCCTAATAACAATAGCTAAAACTCAACAAAAACAAGTGTCTACACATATTCATACAACATACACTATATTGCCAAAAGTTTTGGGGCGCCAACCTTTTCATGCATATGAACTTTAATGACATCCCATTCCTAATCCGTAGGGTTTATTATGGAGTTTTCCCACCCCTTTCAGCTATAACAGCTTCAACTCTTCCAGGAAGGCTTTCCACAAGGATTAGGAGTGTGTTTATGGGAATTTATGACCATTCTTCTAGAAGCGCATTTTTGAGATCAGGCACTGATGTTGGACGAGAAGGCCTGGCTCGCAGTCTCCGCTCTAATTCATCCCAAAGGTGTTCTATCGGGATGAGGTCAGGACTCTGTGCAGGCCAGTCAAGTTCCTCCACACCAAACTCGCTCATCCATGTCTTTATGGACCGACGCTTTGTGCACTGGTGCGCAGTCATGTTGGAACAGGAAGGGCCATCCCACAAAGTTGGGAGCATGAAATTGTCCAAAATGTCTTGGTATGCTGAAGCATTAAGTGTTCCTTTCACTGGAACTAAGGGGTCAAGCCCAACCCCTGAAAAACAACCCCACACCATAATCCCCCCTCCACCAAACTTTACACTTGGCACAAT
Organism: Gobiocypris rarus; assembly: GCA_023029165.1. Taxonomy (NCBI): domain Eukaryota; kingdom Metazoa; phylum Chordata; class Actinopteri; order Cypriniformes; family Gobionidae; genus Gobiocypris; species Gobiocypris rarus. The sequence goes on along the minus strand of CM040910.1, from coordinate 6,803,424 downwards.
GCAGTCAGACGAGTACCGTTCTCCTAGTAACCGCCAAACTCGACAAACAGCCTCATCCATGGGATTGTCAGACAGAGAAGTGTGATTGGTCACTTCAGAGAACACGTCTCCACTGCTCTAGAGTCCAGTGGCTTTACCCCACTGCATCCCATGCTTTGCATTGCACTTGGTGATGTAAGGCTTGGATGAGCTGCTCGGCCATGGAAATCCATTCCATGAAGCTCTCCCGCGCTGTTCTTGAGCTCATCTGAAGGCCACAGATGTTTGGAGATCTGTAGAAAAGTTGGTGACTTCTGCGCACTGTGACCCTCAGCATACGCTGACCCCGCTCTGTGATTTTACATGGCCTACCACTTCGTGGCTGAGTTGCTGTTGTTCTCAGTTGCTTCCACTTTGTTATAATCCCACTAACAGTTGAGCGTGGGATATTTAGTAATTATAGAAGTGTCTGCATGTCTAGTGCTTGATTTAAACACTTGTGGCCATAAAGTGACTGGACCATCTGAATTCAATGATTTGGAGGGGTGTCCCAATACTTTTGGCAACATAGCGTAATTGTTAAGCATACATTTGGCAAAGATAAGGAAACAGCAGTGCTAGTTAACTCAACCTGCTTGACTTAAAAACAAGTTCTCATCTTCATCACAGTTCTCATGTCCATCTCTGGCAATACAATTGAAAAATAATCTCTTGGTATGTCTGATTTTTGCCCTTGTTTTACTGCCTGCCTGAAGAATTCGGAAAACTTTATTATTTGTAAATCTGTTAGATATTTAGAAATGCACACAGCCAATGAAACAAAGGTTCAGCATTAGAGAGGCATTCAAACACTGATACAGTTACCAGATGTTCATTTTAACAGTCAGAATTAATCACAATGTCATCCAAATAAGCCTTGTGAGACACATGAAGTGCTGGAACATGGCAGGTGTATTCTGCATTCCCAAAGGCATTACCGCATTCTGAAAAAAAAGTTTAATGGAGTTTCAAACATTTTTGTGGCTCAAGTGGACAAACTCAAGTTTGTCAGTATCTATTCTAGCCTGATATAGTTTTCCATAAGGGGCAAAGGGATCACTCTCTAAAGGAGGCAGTAGTGGTTAAATGAATGCTTTGACAATAAGGAACTCTAAGCACAGGCCAAAGACAAGCACATTATGACTCCATAAACGTTAATGCAGCTTGTGCTGAATCAGTACACATGCAAAGCTAATCTAATCTCACACACGTCATTTACAATAACCACAGTCATGGCCTTTCCACTAACAGTGGCACTTTGACCATCAGATGTTATGTGACTCTGGGAAGAAAACGGCACACATTTGGGTGGGACTGACATTATAGAGGAACAAACCGTTAAAGGTGTCATTTTAATTTACTTATACAACATTTCTGCAGGTAAAACAATGTTCTATAATATGCAATGCCTAAACAATGTTTTAAAACAACTATCCCAAATATTAACCTCACACACTTCAAGAGTCTTCCTACGACAGCTTTTTACAAATCCCCCATTCGTCTGACATCAGGACCATGCTGTCAACAAATAACAACTACCAGAAAACTCTCGTTCACACAAACACACAGTACCTTTAGTCCTTTCACTTCCATGACTTTGGCTGCTGCTTCCTGACTATGCTGTTCACACTCATGTGTTAGTCAGTCCATCACCACTCTTTATCATATGGGTGTAGCGGGGCGGTAACACAGCCGCCCTCTGCCGCTGTAACAGGGTCAAAGAGCAGGTTTCCACTTATAATGTTTAGGAATACAGTTTAAATACGATTAGTTCCACAAAACTAAACAAGATACTACTTAATTTTCACCCAAAAGTAAAAATTCTGTCATCATTTACTCAATCTTGTGTTGTTCAAAACCTGTATTACATTCTAGCTCCAGCTTCAAGCTCTAAATAGCAAATAAATACACCATACATTTGTTATTCACTGACGTCTTTTGTGAAGCTTGGTGAATTGTGATTTGTAAAATTAATAAAATAAACTTATTTGGGAAATTTGTGCCACAATGCCAAAGTTGCATTACAGTTTCACTCTTTAGGACTTTTCATTCTCGAAATAGTCAAAACTGGATCATTGTAAACTCAGGCTTAACAGAATCCTGGGTTATCTTGTTTCATGTTTCACACTGCTAACTTGATCTGGGATTAACAATTAAGGGCTAGGGCTTTTCACACTGCACTTAACCCCAAGTAATTGTTGTTCTAAACCCTGCTTTTAACCCCAGGTAAAGGAACGTTTCACACTTATAATTAAAAAAAGTTTTTACTTCAAGTGTGAAAAGCCCTACTGTACGTTCCTACACCCTGGGTTAATGCTCTTATTTGCTGTGTTACTTTTTGAACAGCTGTGGTTTCAGAAGGTTTTTCCACATTTATTTTCTCCTTAAGGCTTTCAATAAATTGCTCAATAAAGTTTGTAAGCCATGAACCAAACCAACCAGTTCTAAGGTGAATCACAAACTCAATTACACCATTAAAATCAAATAAATAAATAAAATAGAACTGGAAAAAGGTAATAAAAAAAAAGACTTGTGATTGTCATTGATTATAAGTATAAACAGTTTATTACAAAGTATGGTTCCACTTTATTTAAGGCAACATAGTTACATTGTACTTACTCAAATAAGTACTGAGTAATATTAATTAACTACATGTACTCACCATTGAGTTACGGTTAGGGTTAGGTTTTGGTTTTGGTTTAGGGTTAGTTACTTGTAATTATGCATAATTTACTGTTAATAATATGGTAAGTACATGTAGTAACATGTAACCACATAACCTTAAAATAAAGTGTTACCCAAAGTATTTATATATAAGTAGATGAAGGGAGACCAACTCGAATACATCATTCACAGGTGTTGGAGGTTGCTGTAGATTTGGAATTTGGCCTTAAGTTGAAATCACACTGACTTTTAATTAAGAAAGAAAGGAAACATTTATTTATATAGCATCTTAACAAAATAACATGGTGTGGCTATGAATCCAGGCTGCATCACATAGGCTGTAGATTGGTATCATTCAAAATATTTAATACAATTCCTTCTGCTTGAAAACTGGGATACATTACACAAACATATGGTGGGGAGGAGTTGAAGCTGGCCATAGGAGTCTGTGCAGAGGACTTGTCTGGTTCTTGTTGTATTGGGCGCTTAATAGTAAAAGAATCTACCGCCCACAGTCGATTTTGATATTGTATTATCAATAAACAGTCTATGATGCAATAGGAGCTCGCTCAAGTACTGAGAAGCTAAACCGATTAGAGCTTTGAAATAATCAGCAGAATTTTAAAATGATATGATGTTTAATTGGGAGCCAATGCAATATGGTCATACTTCCTGGTTCTAGTAAGAACTTTAGCTGCTGGATTTTGGACCATCTGTAGTTTGTTTATTAAGCATGCAGGGCAACCACCCAGTACAATAATCTAGCCTCGAGGTCATGAATGCACAAACTAACTGTTCTGCCGTTGTCTTTGAGAGCATATGCCGTAGTTTAGATATATTTTTTAGATGAAAAAAAAGAGGTTCAACAGGTGCTATAAATGTGGCTTTCAAAAGAAACATCACACCCAGGTTCTTAACTGATGACAAAGACTTGACGGAATATCCATCAAGTGTTAGACAGTTATCTAGGTTATTACGCGCAGAGGCTTTTGGTCCAATAATTAAAACCTCAGTTTTTTTCAGAATTTGGTAATAGGAAATTACTAGTCATCCAATATTTTATATCGACTATGTATTCTGTTAGTTTTGTGAATTGGTATGTTTCGCTAGGCCACAAAGAAATATAAAGTATCATCAGGGTGCAAACTAACGCCATAGTTTCTAATTATAAAGCAAGGGTCCAAATACTGAGCCTTGCGGTACTCCATATTGAACTTGTGATTGACATGATATCATTTAAAGCTACAAACTGATAACGGTCAGATAGGTATGATTTAAACCATGCCAATGCAATTCCACTAATGCCAACATCATTTTCGAGTCTATTCAAAAGAGTGTTGTGGTCGATAGTATCGAATGCAGCGCTAAGTTCGAGTAACACTAATAGAGAGATACAACCATGATCGGATGATAAGATTTGTAACTCTGATGAGAGCAGTCTCAGTGCTATGATACAGTCTAAATCCTGACTGGAAATCCTCACAGATACCATTTCTTTCTAAAAATGGAACATAGTTGTGAGGACACTGCCTTTTCTAGTATTGTTGACAGAAAATGGAGATTTGAGATAAAGCTGTAGTTAACTAATTCTCTAAGTTGTGTTTTTTTTAATGAGAGGCTTAACACCCAGCTTAAATGTTTTTGAGACATATCCTATTGACATGGATGAATTAATAATACTAGGAAGAAGATCTATGTTTTCTGGAAGCTTTCAGTAGCTTAGTTGGTATAGGGTCTAACATACATGTTGATTTCGATGTTTTAACATGTTTAGAAAATTCTTGCATGGTTATAATTTTCTCTCTCTGATAGTGTCAGTCTTGCAAGTAAAGAAATTCATAGTCATTGCTGCTGTGGTGTTGGAAAATGTCTAAACTTGTTGAAGCTTTATTTCTCATTGCCACCGTCGCCTCTTTTGCCTTTGGCTTTTGCCTTGCTCAGTTGGGGACAAAATATTCAACTGTATCCCTGATTTGCCCACATTGACACTATATGAGAACTGAACTGAGCTGGATGACATCACTGTTCTCTCCAGAGCGGCTGTACAGCCGAATCAAATTCTGTTGCATTATTTTCCTGCTACCACTGTGAAGCTGCTTTAAAACAATAGGCATTGTAAAAAGTGCTATACAAATAAAGGTGACTTAACTTGACTCATTCATTTTGCCACTGTTTCAAATAAATACCTAGGGTTGTGTTTGTTTTCTTATAAAAAGTCACAAAGTAAGCAGACCTAGCAGTTTTTAATGGCTTTCTGTAGGCCGAAACACTATCCTTCCACGCAATGTGAAATACCTCTAGTTTTCTTTTCTTCCAGCTACGCTCCATTTTCCATTACCCTTAAACAGGTCTTCCCATTCATTATTTGCACTTCAACTTTTAATTCTCACTTTGTGTTGGAGTTTAACAAATAGTTTTATGTTAAATTATTCGTATTTCTAATTATGTCAGCAGGGGTGGTCCCCTGGAAATTAATTTCAAATGAGCTGTTTAGTCATGATGGAACATTTTGTAGATCATCTTGCAAAGCTAGTTCATCTTGGGTTTAGGTTTGGTGAACTGGACATTTTATTCCCTGATATAGCAACTTGTAATCCATCTTGGATTTTTTTTTTTCATTGATCATATTGCTTCCTCCGCAAATTACACATGTGATGTAGCCTTGGAATTTTGTAAAAAAGATGGCATCTTAGAATATACCCTAATACCTATAATGCTTTAAAAAAAACTAGACAGCTAGGTTTTGTAAAAGAGTCGAGAGAGGTTCAGAACATTTCCACCTCATGGTGAATTGTAATGTGTTTTGCAAAGACAAAATACCTAAACTCAAAAGACTAATAATAAAAATTTGTTACATTTATATAGCGCTTTATATATTCTCCTCAACAACCACCAATGTGCAGCATCTACCTGGATGATGCAACGCCAGCCATATTGCGCAAGAATGCTCACCACACACCGGCTGATTGGTGGAGAGGAGCCCGAGCCATGAAGCCAATCAGTATATGGGAATGATTAGGAGGCCATGATGGATAGAGGCCACTGGGCAAATTTTGGCCAGGATGCTGGGATTTTTAATGACCTCAGAGAGTCAGGACCTCGGTTTAACATCTCATCTGAAGGACGGTGCTTATTGACAGTATAGAGTCCCCATCACTGGGGCGTTAGGACCCACACAGACCACAGGGTGAGTGCCCCCTGCTGGCCTCATAAACACCTCGTCCAGCAGCAACCTAGTTTTCCAGGAGGTCTCCCATTCAGGTACTGACCAGGCTGCTTAGCTTCAATGGGAAAGGAGCTTCTTCTTGGGCTACAGGGTGATATGGCTGCTGGCTTCTGCTGACTAAAGATAGACAGACCATTGCTTCACAGTTCATTGTTTATTAGCTTAAAAAATCTTCTCAAAATGCACATGATCACACACAAAAACACTAACCAGAGTCCATCTGCATTATGAACCATGTCTAAAAATATTATGACAGAAGGTTTTTACACATTACATTTTCGTGATACATCTGATTGTTCACTCAGTAGGGTCTTATCAATACAGCCAATGGTAACACTGAATTTGACTACAATGGATGCAAATAACATCAACATGTACGCTCACAGTCATTATATTTCGAATAAATATGGAACTTAAGGGGAGATCATAGCATATTAGCATATAACAATCCAGTCTTCACCAATGTTTTGTAGTATCTTATATCTTGGTTTGTTTGACGTCCTGCTCATTCTTCTGGTCTTTATCTTTGTCCTCCATTTCTAGTGTCTCTTTCTTTGCCTCCTCTGGCTCAAGCTCTTGTTCCCTTCTGATCTGGGCCTCGATCTCCGCTGGGTCAATGTAGGTGTAGAAATAAGCCATGATGGAGAAGATGATACTCACAGCCACCAGCAGTGACGCAAACAACAAATACTCTGCCCACTGTGTGAGAAAACACAGAAATTGAATAAAAGATTAAGTCATTATTTATTTGTGGTTCCAAATCTGTATGCTGTTATTTTTGTCTGTATTATATATAACAGTATTCATACAGCCTGGCTGAATGTGTCTTAGGTCATGAGGTCATTGCGTCACCTGTTTCGGAAGCTTTCCCAGCTCTGCCACAATCAGCACAATAATGTTTCCCACTGCATTAGTGCACAACCAGCCGGCCTGCAACACTGACTTCATGTTCTTGGGAGCCTAAAGACATGAAAGTACAGCTGTTGAGAGGGAAGTGTTCACAGATATTGATTGGAGAATTATCTTTGAAGTCTACAGGATATCATATTCCAAATTAAGCCTTCTATCGACTTATATATTCCGACTTATAAAAACACACTTTTAAAGGGATAGTTCACCCAAAAAACTAAAAAAAATGTTTACTCACCCGTGTGTCGTTTCAAAACTGTACTGCTTTCTTTCTTTGGCTTAGCACAAAAGAATGGTGATAACCAAACAGTTCTGGTTCGGTTTTTGTTTCTACCTGACACCATATACAGAGCATTGACTTCCATTCGGTTTTCAACATTCTTCAAAATATCATCTTTTTGGTACGCATTTATTTCTTCAGCACAAAAGATATTTTTTAAAGAATGTTTCAACAGTTTTTGTACATGTTGAAACATTCTTCAAAATATCTTTTGTGCTGAAGAAAGAAATGCAAACTCAGTAATGAGGGTGAGTAAATTATGACAGAATTTACATTTTTAGGTGGATTATCCCTTTAATACCACATATTTGCATAAACTTTTCTCTGGTGACATTCTGGACTTGTCTAATCATTTAAACCCAGTCACTTTCTTACAGTCGACTGCAAGCCTCCATATAAATCAACAACCAATGGATTGGTAGCCTATATATTTTATTTCTCAAAAATCAGTTTCACTCAGATCTGTTAGCCTGACGTGGTCTTCCACAATTCTAGTCAGAATATGAGTCTGGTACCGCTCCATTGAGCTTTGATTATGGGGCGTGTTTCAACCGAACAAGGAAAGACCTCAATTGGATAGACCCACAACCAATCAGAGCAATGGAGCGACGCGTGACGTTAGTTATCAAATGTCAACAGAACTCAACTGCACTGTGTTGCCATGTCCATGCTTTTCCCGCGGGTTGTTGCGACCCCAATTATGTGATATATAGACCCAGGAATGCAAATTTTAGCAAGCAACATATTTAATAACATATTTCGCCAACCAAACGCCATTTTCCGCAGAGAACCCCCAGGAAAGCTATTGTTTTTGGCTATAGTTTTGAGTAACAATTGCATGAGATTGCAAAAAAACTTGGCAACCCTGTCTGCACGCGCACTGGATTAAGTAACATTAGAAGATAAAAATGAGTGTAAACGATCTTTGCAAGTGTTGTAAAAAAAAGAATTTAAGGATACACAGAGTACTTCCCAACACGATCATCGTTTCTGAGAGAAATAGTGAAGGTGAATGCATATACGAACAAGTTCTCCGTTTAGGATAAGAGCAAATTCAACCCAAGCGCCTTTGATGACGTGGATGATTACGTTACTGTTGATCATCTGTCCATCATCGTCTAAAGCCCACCCTGATGATTTCATTGGTCCGAACAGTTTCTGTTCAGGCATAACTCCTTTATGGATCGAGTCCAGACCGAATTGCCCGAGAAAAAAATGTTGTGGGTGGGGCTAAATTCGGCTGGCATCCAGGCTATGGATCTGTCACAGTACAGAAGAAAGATCTGTCGCTACTTACACAACATCCCAACTTTAATATTTTCTAAGACAAATACTGTTCTCTACCTGACACCATTTACAGAGCATTAGAGGTCACTGGGCACATTATGCGGCAACTAGACCATGTATTTTTACTAAAAAACTGGGTTAAGATGATGTATTTTGCCATTAAAAGTGTACATACTGCACCTTTAAAGAACTGACAGAACATTTAATATCTTTCTACAGTCCATTTGGTAACAGCTGATACTCTATTGGTTTCAAAAGATAATGAGTGATGACTGTTCAAACAGTGTACCCACGCAGAAGGGGATGCTCTCACACCCTTGTTCCCTAAAATTTCTATAAAGATGATGAAAATCCTGAACCTTTACAGAACATAATGAATGTTCCTACTTTAGGGCAGGGGTGGGAAATTCCAGTCCTGGAGGGCCACTGTCCTGCAGAGTTTAGCTCCAACCCTAATCATACACACCTGAACCAGCTAATTAAGCTCTTCAGGATTACTAGAAGGCTACAGGCAGGTGAGTTTGATCAGGGTTGGAGCTAAACTGTGCAGGACAGTGGCCCTCCAGGACTGGAATACCCCACCCCTGATTTAGGGGGACGTTCCATTTCTATGGTCACATAAAAACATTACAAAGAGGATATTTGGGACATTAACAGAACGTTCTCATATGGTTCCCTGTTAGTCAGATGGGGATGTTTCATTCGGGACTGTGCTGCATCATATATTTTTCACTGCAGTGGTCACATTACATTCCCATAATGTTTGCAGGACCTTTAACGGACCAACCTAGAATGTAATTTTTTGGTCCTATTTAGGACCTTCCATCACGTTTACTGCATGGTTTCAGAACATGTTTGTGTGAATCAATGTACACTGGGCTGCTTTGCAAATGAGAGTCTGTAAAATGCAGGATTTGCAGAAAAGTTGCTTCTTAAAGATGGATCAATACCAACTGTTTGTCCAGCTTCATATTCTGAACATGCAAGTACCGCACGTTATGAATGTATGCAAATCGCCTTTGTGACGGCTAATGTGGCTAAAGTTACCATTGCTGTTGACTGTATTCATAGAGATCAGGGCCATGTCATTTGTTTTATTTTTAAGAAGTAATAAAAGTGCACTTTTGAATTGTACAGGCAGTGAGCATTTTCGGGTTAAAAATAACAAGCTCTGAATGTGAAAAAGTTCAAACATTTTGGAAGGAAGTATGTGCTATTTTATCAAGAATGCTTCAATGTCCTATACCGATGAACCCCTCTGTATTATTATTGAATGATGACTTTCAGTTGAATTTCTCTAAACTGCAAAAAATTGTTGATGTTTAACATCTGCGAAGAAGCTGCTAGCACAACATTGGCTTCCACCTCATTCCCTGGATGTATACAAGTGGTTGTTCCAACTTCGGGACATTATAATGTTGGAATTATCCACGGCTCGGGTAAACTCAGCACAAACCCATACACTAAAGATTTGGACTATAGCTGCTGAAAAGATATCCAAGTATATCGCACAAAGTAATGATCAGGACTCAGAATGAATACCTTAAAATTGTATTTTTTCCCTTTTTTCTCTCTCTCCTTTTCTTTTTTCATTTAATTTCAGTTTTATGACTCCTGTGGCTTTGTTTTTTTTTTGTTAAAATTTGCATGCATTATGTACCCCAGTGTACAGAGACCACTGGGTTATGTTGGGTGGGGGAGGGGGAGGGAGGGTTGGTGGATTGGTATGTGTTCATACTTTTGTCTGTTGTAAAAAAACAAAAAACAAAAAAAAAAACCTCTGGTCTCTGTAAATACAGTAAGAGAAAAGTAGCTTTAGCCACATTAGCGCATTCCCAAAAGGCGATTTGCAGTTGTATCATGAAGAGATGGTATTGATCCATCTTTGAGAAGCAACTTTTCTGCAAATCCTGCATTTTACTTAGCCTTATTTGCAAAGCAGCCCAGTGTACATGGATTCACACAAACATGTTCTGAAAACATTCAGTAAACGTGATGGAAGGACCTAAAGAGTACCAAAAAATAAAATTCTAGGTTGGTCCACTTAAAAGGCTTTAAAAAGTAATGCCAGATTGTCTGGTGGAAAACAAAGGACACTTTTTGCAAACGACGTCACACTGAGTGAATCAACTAAGAATGGCTCTAATTTACATGTATTTATTTCTCCCCCCCATCCTACTTCCCCTCCTAATGCGGTGACCATTGGAAACATACCCAAAAATCTATATGATCTAAAAATGAACAAATACTAAACAGTATATATGTGTTTGATATCATTGGAAATGTCTTAGTGCGACTTGTACAAATATCTCATCACCACAGAAGCAAACAAGAACATATTAAAGGTTTTAAGAGTTTAAAGAGATGTTGCATAGTATGGTAAGGTGTGGCTTTCAACCATTTGGTCTTTTGTCAATACAGGTCTGAGACAGTGATTACATGTAAATTCCTTTTGTTAACATATGTTACCATTTGAAAGAAGTTATTGTCAGGTCTGAATACTTAAGGCAGCGTACCAGAAGAGTCAGGGCGCAATATTGTATTCAGATTCGCCCGTAACGTTGTGTCCAGCCAACGTTACGTAACCTATGGAAAGTCAGGAACTCTCTCACTCTGTACTTCAGAGTATTTTATATTATGTACGGAGGATCTTTGAATTGATTATGTAATTGGAATTATACATTTACCTGACTGTTTAATAAATTGTTACATTTTGATTTATTCTGACTTACTCTGGAATTATTAACGATCTCTATGAGATCATGAATGGGTACTTTCCACAAAGGGTTAAACGGAATAATTAAATGTGTGTCTAACTATTAAATATGAATGACCAAGTAACCAAATTGGCATTCTAATCTAAATTCTAAATTATGATAAAATGGAGTCAGATAAAGAGGAATTGGAATTAGATCCATTTTGCCCAGCTGAGAACATCGAACGCGCAGATACCTTCGCCCGCTCTTCGCTGCTGCCATTGGAGCGATTTCAGCGGCTTTACACACTAAAGGTCCAGCAAACGATATGGCAACGTAGTGTAGAGACCTAGAGGGAACGTCCTATGGTAATGGTCCCCTAAAAGTTCAGAGAACATCCTGAATGTTCCCTGATGGTCTGGCAAATAACGTCCCCCACCCCTTTAAAGAACTCCACATCATGACCATCTCAGAACGTTCTAGGAATGTTACCAGGTGACGCCCTGAGAACGTTCTGGGAACGACAAATTTCCCCAAAAAATATGGTCCCCTAAACGTCCCGAGAACGTCCTGAATGTTCCCTGAAGTTCCCCCAAATAACATCCCCCAACCCTTTAAAGAACTCCACATCATGACCGTCTCTAAGGCGACGTCCTTGACATCAGCGGTAAACGTTAAATGTATAGCGGGCTAATTAGTAAATTAATCTCATTAAAATGTGTAAAAGGAAACTTATAACTATTAGTTTTTTTCTTTGTGGTCCTCAATGCTGCTGACATGAGCGGTGAAGTGAATCGCCATCCTACCTGTGAGTAAGAGAACTGCAGGCCGGTGACTGAGAACATGACCTCTCCTGTAGTAATGAGGAAGTACTGAGGAATCTGAAGAGCCATGTGGACCGAGTTGGGCTGCATGTCCTCAACTGCCTTTATAGACTCACACTGCACACACACACACACACACACACACACAAGAACACACATGCACATATAAACCAAAAGACAAATACAGGGGCTATACAGAGACTTCTGCCAATAGGTCTATGTGAGACATGCTGAGGGAGGTTACACACATCAGTCGAGAACAGCGTGCTGGGGATGAGGTAGGTGTATGAAGAACCAAATCCAAACTTCTGAGAAAACTCACATGACTGTCCACCATTGCTGAGCACAAACTTCCGCCTGAGAAGATAAACCAACAGAACAAGTCAACATAAATAGCATTCAAAACCCATTTTATCCTGAATGTGGCAGTTTACAGAACTGGGTAACATTTTATTTTAAGGTGACGAAGTTATTTGTCACATGTACTAACCCTATCAAAACCTAAGTGTGAATCAAAAACTGAATCAAAACATGTATGAGGGGCTTTTATCCTTCAGGAACTGATTTTATTATGAAAAGTGGATGCCAGGCCAGGAGGTCTAATGATCAGTCACAGGACATGTACAGATCAGGTGACTGGCTTACAAAAAGAATGTGTCAAAGTTAGTTTTGGCCTGATTTTGTTCTGAATACATTACACTTCATTCTGTGATTTAGCTTGAAGTATATCGGGGCCTTGGGGTTTGCATGGGTCACTCAAACTAAAGAGGGTTATGTCTGTCCTTATAAAAGAAAGGGTAGATATTGCTTTGCTGCAAGAAACACATTTGGAAAATGGTGAGCATCTAAAGTTAAATCATAACTGGATTGGTCAGATCCATCATTACATTCTTTCATCATTTACAGCCAGTAGTAGAGGCCATTATTATATTATACATAGTTCGAATATTCCCTTTAAACTTTTAAAGAGTGATAAAGACTTAGATTTAGGTGATTCCTTTATGGAGAAGAGTTCTCTTTATTAAATGTTTACTTTCCACCAAACTTCCCAGATTTTCTGTCAATCCTTTCTGTATTCCCTTCAGAAATACTTATAATTGGGGGTGATTTTAACTATTTGATGGACAAATGGCCTATCAGAAATATAACTTCTACTAAACAGTCAATGGCTTTAATAGCCATCTCTAATTGATGCCACACTATAATTGACTATTTCTATTAGTAAGTTGTTTTTGCAATCAGTGTCTTCTTGTAAACTCTGTAATATTTTGGTTTCAGATGCTGCTGTATATTTAGATATTTTTGCTTAATGAGTAATGTAACAGACGAAAAAGTGGCACTTTGACAATAATTTACTCACGGATACAGCTTGTTTTGTTTAAATAAGTACTAAATTAACTTTTATTAAAGCAATTCACCAAATGATGTTAAAGCATGTTAGCAATCATGATACTTTATTAAACGTCAATGAAAAATCTGAAGATCTGACTTACGTCCCCTGAGAAACCAGTGTGTAGTTTGAAGTGACTGATGGCTGAATAGAATCCAAGTTAGTGATGTTCAGATCTGCTGTCCAGCCATTCACAAACCTGTGAGACATCAAACATCATTCACGGAAAGTTCAGTTCCTTTTCGAGGGAACTCTACGCTGTGTCCGAGTGATAGCACAATGGGAACGCTCCCGTGTGATTGTGTCTGAAGCACGTGTTCAACAATTTCATTGGTGCAACGTCGTATGACAGCGTACCATGGAAGTTAAAAAGGATAGCCGAAACACAGCAGCGTCAGCTGTAAATCAACTCATAAACTTTGTAAGGTTCATCACCTTCCAATGTCAATTGCGCTCGCTCCTAAAATTGTGTTGCGTGTTCTCAAACTGGCAACCCCCCGTGAGCGTCAAATCTCAGGCGGAGGGGTCGGGGCAAACAGCTCTCTCCAATATTTTGAATTTGGACTGCAGTACCAATTTCAACCACAAGCTATTAATTTTGCAGAGACTGATACCTCTTTCAGGCAAAAAAAAAAAAGGACTCGAGGGCGTAAGACTGACCAACTGCTTTGGTTCAGTTTCCTCAGCTTCCAAGCACGGAATAAATGCTGTTACGTACTCCGCAAGAACAGAGAAACAGGTTCTTGCTCATTTAGGTCATTTGTTTTCGCAGCCCTGGTTTGGGAGTTCTCGCAGCTTCTTCTCGACACATCATCTGAGCAGAATTTTTTTCTTGTGGGTGTCCGAGAACTATTGTGTGATTGGTCAGAAATTTAGCCTCTGAGGACTCCCCAGAAGTTCAGAACCTGTTCGGTATCTGCTTTTCTCAGGATGTATGGAATGTCCTGGCCAGAACGAAATTTGATCTTGTTCTTGCCACCTCGAGAAAATCACTGGGCTCCAGACTAACGTTTTCCACTAGGAGCACAGCGGCCCCCAACTGAAAATTTTAGGGGCACAACCAAAAAATGTAGGGGCGCACACCGTAAATCAACATGCTAATTTCCGCTGTATTACTAATAAACTCAAAGACTGACAAAACCTCGAGCCAATAGCGTTTCGAGTATGAGATGTGATGGAACATGTGATTTGTTGAAGTTACTGAACGAATACGCCCTTTACTGACTGAAATGCTTTTGAGTCTGAACGAGAGATCTAGTTCATGAACGAATTGAACGAACTGGTACATGTTGTTCGTGAAGTTAACGAAATGAACCAGTTGTTGAACGATACTGATAGTGAACAGGTAGAGCTCGGCTCGTGTAGTTTGACATATTTGCAGCAAAGAAAGAAATGTACACGTTACCATCGTAATGAAAATGGTGTAATCACGCAGGCTGATGGCTAAATGATTACTATGAGCACTGGTTTTGTTGAAGCACTGGTATGTTTGAACAGTTTACTTTTAAATAAAATGACTTCATTATGTTTGAGTCATGTCATGTACTTCTATAAAAACGGTAAAACAAATAAAAAAATGTGACAGTATTGGTTAAATAGATCTTGTGTGTCACGTCAGCAAATATAGCATTCTAGAGAGCATGTCATTGGAGTGATCTATTGAATGAACACGCCCAAATGTACTGGTCGCACGTGCAACTGGATGTAAAATTCAGTTGCACACTCTCAAATTTTGATAGCAAAATGCAACCATTTGGTGGCAGTCTGCAGCCCTGAATCAACTAATTTCTTTGTTTGAATATGTATGTACCAAGCTTAAGCAAATAGATTGTTGAGCCTACATCTCTACAGTCTACAAGGTGCATGACCATCCTTCATCTCTGGTAGTGAGGGCCCACTTTACTAGAAGTTTGGCAGCATCTTTACTGTCAGAAGTTTCCCTCTAAGAGGTGCGTGATGCGACGGGTTAGTCCTCTCTGTACACATTAATCAGATATTATAGCCTGGATTTGACCTCCACACCAGGGTCTCAAGAGCTTACATCCTAAGCTGTGCCCAGAGTGACTCACACTAGGACAGGCATCACAATGGCAAAGTGGGTATTTTGTTCCCATAGCATCATCACTCAGACACAGAGTAGAGTTCCCTTGAAAGAGAATATCTCCATTATGACTGTAACCATGGTTCCCTGATAAGGGAATGAGACGCTGTGTCACCTTGCCATACTTCCCGCATGCCTGTGAGCGACTTCAGAAGCTGGCGCTGTTTTTTTCCGGGTATCCTTCATACTTTATTGGGTACGCCGCTGGGTACTGCACCACTGACAGTGGAGATTGTTGAACACGTGCTTCAGACGGAATCAGGAGTGTTCCCATAGTGTCATCACTCAGACGCAGGATCCCGTTCCCTTCTCAGGGAACCATGGTTACAATCCTAGACATTATAAGGAGCTGTCAAAACAATTTTAAAGTCCACTGACCTCACAGCATTCTTTCCTTCCTTTGGTTTGGACTTTATGTCTTCTTGCTGGAGAAAAAAAAAACAGGGACAATTTCAGTGTTATATTTTATAGTATCACAGTCATGTTTTACCAGAATATGAACCTGTTTGTTCATTAATAATGTACTTGGACCAGTAAAGGCCCCAATATACCTCGAGTGAAATGGAAAAACAAACATGTGGGACGTCATTTAGAACCGAATCTGAGCAAAACGAAAGTGTTTTGGAGTCTGTTTTTTGACCATGGAACTGCAATGTTTGCTTGGTGCACACTTACCAGATACATGATGGATGGGTCAGAGGGGATGACCAGGGTCTGGCGGCCCCCTTCAATTAAACTGAAAGCTTTAGTGATCACAGGACTCGTGTTTAAGGACACCGTGATGTCCTGGTGATCAAATGATACATAACCTGCACTGCTCTATGAAAAACATGAGAAACGATGGTGAAACATCTCTGCTCTGAGCGGCTGCAGGAAGCATGTGTGTGTTTGTGTGAGATGTGTGTTGTACCTCAAATGAGTCTATCAGAAGCGTCTCTTTGCCTGATAAGGTCACATACAGTGAACGGTTGAACATGTTCACCACCTTTAGCTGGCTCTCAGAGGATGATGGGAAATTTGGCAGTGTTTTCTGTGGAGAATAAGATCTTTAGATTGCGGAGCTTGAGAAGGCTTTTTCTGAATGTGAACACTTGAATCAGATTCACACTCACGTCGATCTCAATCTGGACTAAAGCTGCAGCCACAAACGCCATGGCTGCGAACAACATGCCAACCGTCATTCTCTTCAAGGGGCTGGAGGATACAACATTTATATCAGCCTCCCTCTCACCGCAGTTATGCCAAGAGAGTGTTATGTACTCATTCATACCTGAAATTGAGGCCACACTTTTGGATGAGAGGGAAAATGAGCCGGTCCATGATGGGCACCAGGGTCAGGATGAGGATGGGGTTCACAGTCTGACAGGGAAGAGAGGGATTTCAGTCAAACTACATCAGATACAGCTCTGTTTCACCATTTCACACTATCTTTCAAGAGCTTGGGGAAATTCAGTTAGCTTAATTAACTTTTATCCAGCAATGATGCATTAGGTATAATTAAAAGTGACTTTTATAATGTTACAAAAGATCCCAATTTGAAATAAATGCTGTCGTTTTTAAACTTTCATATATATATCAATTAATTCAAAACAAATATATATTTATGGAAGTATTTATGGAAGCATATGGTTTAGCAATTTTCAAATATGCAATATGTAAAATTGCAATGTATTTCTGTATTTAAATGTACATTTTCCATACTAAATGAGCCACATTTGCTATTTCAAATTCAATAATATAATTAAATGAGCTATATTCTACACTAGTTTTAACATATAATTTAAACATATTTTTGAATTATTTTGACGTTCATATATTCACATTTTAACGTTTTATAAGTTGCAAAAAGAAAATGTATTACAGAAAATATTAGTTATGTATAGCATTTTGCTCCAAACGTTGCACATTTGGTATGGAAAATACAGAAAGACGTTGCCATTTTACATATTACATTTCAAATATTGATACTCATATGATTCCATAAATATGAAGCAAAACTAATAATCATAAATGTTTCTTGAGCATCAAATCCTCATATGAGAATGATTTCTGAAGGGTCATGTGACACTGAAGACTGGAGTAATGATGACTTTGATCACAGGAATACATTACACCCTATTATATATTCACATAGAAAACACTTATCTTAAATTATAATAATATTTCTCAACATTACTGTTTTCTCACCTGCATCTGGTCTGGCTGCAGGATGAACGCATTCTACAGACAGGAGGAAATGACATGGATTTTAAGAAAGACATTTTAAATCTTAATCGTGACTATAGACATCAGATCATGTCAGGCCGATAACACAAACATAACGTGAGCTACTACTGACAAACTCTTCCATTCAGAGCAATTCAATCAAACCAAGACACTCACAAAGTCTCCGCTCATGGTGGTGGCCTGGAGAGTCCAGCGGGAGCCCTGGACACGATCAACAGACACAAACCGTTACCAAACACTAGCCCAGCCAGAGGACCCTACAGAGATACCAGCTCAGGCCTTTACCTTTTGGTCAAACAGGGTCCAGAACATGGGCAGGGGGATGTAGAGGAACAGCACCTTCAACACCATCTTTATCTGAGCGATAAGAAGTTTCTATAGAAGAGAGAGAGAGATTAGAGTAATGTGTGTGTGTGTGTGTGATTACTTTACCATGTTTTGTGGACACATTTGTAATCCAGAAGTGAGTTAAATCTAACAAAATCTCAGTTTGTGGAGGTCCTCATTTGTAATGATTTTTACAAGTGTACTTATTACTATTATTAATATTACAATTTTACATATACGTTTTACTAAGTCAATGTGTGTGAGCAGAGATGTCAGGATTGTGGCATACATCATATTTCTCATTGGCCCAGTCCATCCAGTGTTCCCTCTTTGGATGAATGCTGCTTCTGTGCCTGAAACGGTTCTTGAGGGCAAACTACAGAAAGAGAAGACAAAGTTAATAAGAAGATGAGTGTTGGGGGTAACTCATTACAAGTAATGCGAGTTATGTAATCAGATTACGTTTTTTCAATTAACTTGTCAAAATATCTGAGTTACTTTTTCAAATAAGTAACGCAAGTTTCTATGTTTTCCCATGTATTGACGGACAGCTCTCCTGTCCTCATGTTGTGAGCGGAATCCGGAGTGAGTGCAGACGCGTTGTGTGTGTGAACATGATGATTATTGTAGATCTGGACTAAATGTGAACATTTACTCATCTGACTTCACAAAAACAGATTCAGCATTCCTTAAAATGAATTCAGGATACACAAATTTGTAATAATTAAATGTTAAATTACACAAATACACTTTATGCACTTAATCTCACTTTATTAATTAATGTCTTTGCTGCTGACTTTCAATGACCGAATTTAACCGTACTAATAATCAAAAACAAACTACATTTGTTTTTTTTCATTGCTGAAGAGTGTTGAATCCTCTTCTGCATCCTGTTCTTCTGCGATCCAGAATGGCAGCTGCGCCCTCTACTGTACAGGAGTGAATTTTGTATTTTCCTTTGCATTTTCACTTTTGAGACCCTGTTTTAATGATCAGAGCTCATGGTCTGAAGCTCATGGTGCTGGTGCTCTTAGGGCGTGTCCCAATCCACTTTTGCTAGTTTAACGACGGAAAAAATGGTCAGCGCTCCAAGCTCATGATCCAAAAGGGCTATCCCTCGTCTCTTAATGAGTCATGGGTGTGTTTCGGGCATAACGTGCAATAAACCAATCAGAGTCTCATCTCCCATTCCCTTTAAAAGCCAGTTGTGCTCGCACCATACCGGATTCACTATTAACATGCGAGCAGAAAGACTGAACGCTTCTCCAGAGAGGAATCCTTTTATTTTTAATATTTACAAATGTGTGTGTGTAATAAGCAGAGTGTACATGCATTGTGCACCGCCTATAGGCTCATATTACTAACACACCCTTTAAATAAAATAAAAAATGCTGCACTATTGACTTTAGAGCAGGTGTGTGTTGGTCAATGGCGCAGTCGTTTTCAGTTCCTCAAAATAGCAACACACCAACAATGCTCCTGAACACACCTGGTATTCAGACACACACACACACACACACACACACACACACACACACACACACACACACACACACACACACACACACACACACACACACACACACACACACCTGGTGTTTAGACCAGACGCCCATGGGTGAACAGATGTGCCAGTGCATTTGATATTTAAACAGCGTGGAGCTGGACGTGAACATGAGAACTGCGTCGAAAACTTGCCGTCGCATTGCACCGGGTGTGTAACAGGGCCCTTGATGTCAAAGGGCCTTTACTTTAGACAAAAATTTACCTTTTTTGTAGTTAAAAAACATTGAATTAGTTACTTTTTAAGGGAGTAATACGATATTGTAAGGGATTCCTTTGAAAAGTAACTTTCCCTAACACTGAAGAGGATTATAAATATACATGGATTATAGGGCTAGTTCATCCCCAAAATGAAAATAAAATCATGATGTTTTCACCCTCATATTGTTCAAAAACCATTCACACCAGATTGGTGCACTACCTCCGTGAAGTTGGCACCCCATAAAACAAAATAATCCCCAGACCGGTGCCATTCGTTTGTGCTGTTAAAACAAACACTGTATCTATTTCCCCTCTTTAGTAATAAAAAATATAATTCGGGAGCTGTGACCTCACTCTCCACCCCACGCCGTCTAAATTACACGAACCGGTGTCGTTGGTTTATGCTTGATTCATGCTAGTTTGTGCCATTAAAACAAAAATTGTAAGACCTCTTCTTAAATATAAACACCAAACCAGCACAAACGAATGGCATAGTTTTGGGGATTATCTCGTTTTCACAGAGGTTTGAGACCTAGAGTGAATGTGATTTGAGATCTATAGTGGAGGACTTTCAGCAAAAAGTGACTTTGTTCTTCACACTAAGGTATCATATAATGTTGGTATATGGAGCACGAGTCAAATGGACTGCTTTCATGATACTTCTATGGCACTTTTTAGACTTTACAGTCATTAAGTCACCTGTGTGGAGAAGAGCAATCTGCAAAATATCTCTTATGTCGCACAGAAAATAGAAAATCATGGTTTGAACCCATATATTTTCATTTTTGTATTTAATATTCCTTTAGACAGAATCTCTAGATATTGAGTATGGCGACTCACCCCTATGCATTTACACACGGACCAGATGATGTTTCCTTCTGGATCTGTTTTGACATACATGCCGCTGCCAGCGATGAACACCACTGTAACACACAGCACACATCAGAAACACATACACAGATCAGTGTGTGTTCAGTGGACTCAGTCTTACCCAGCGATATGACCATGAGAACGGCTGGGACCCCAAAAGCCAGAGGATAACACTGCTGCTGCGTGTGGATGCCACACTCCTGAGCTGCACACGGAGGAGGAGTGTTAGTCGGGGAGAAGGGTATTGTGGAACTAATACAATGGAAATGTGTGTTAAAGTGCCCATTCAGCAGACCGTTTACATTCAGAAACAGCCATATTAAACACTACATTAAGGGTAATATCAAAAAAAGCATAACGGGGCACTGTTTATGCGAGTACCTCTGAGAACAGGCGTAATGAGCGTGGAAAGAAGACTTCCTGCGTTGATGCACAAATAAAACACCGAGAAAAATGTGTTGAGCTGGCGACTCTGTAACGATCAACATCACAACAAACCATTAGACAGAAAGGTAAAGAAGAAGTAAAAGTGATGAAGATGGGAAGTATCGTACCTGATGTTCCTGAAACTGATCGCCACCAAATGCAGCCACACATGGTTTAATACCGCCAGTGCCCAGAGCAATGAGGATCAACCCCAGCATGGACAGAGCGCTGGAATACACACACATTCTCCATGCTTTATGGGGACTTTCCACAAAATTAAATATGGCATGTTCAGACCACAACAGTGTGGTTTCAAACAAATCCTATTCAATGTCTACAGACAATTTTATGAATAATTTACACCACTTTTCAAAAACATACACTCTGAGATCGTCATGTATGCTTTTGTAGATATACAACGATCAGGCATTACATTATGACTAATATTGTGTTGGTCCCCCTTTTGCTGCCAAAACAGCCCTGACCCGTTGAGGCATGGACTCCACTAGACCCCTGAAGGTGTGTTGTGGTATCTGGCACCAAGATGTTAGCAGCAGATCCTTTAAGTCCTGTAAGTTGCGAGGTGGAGCCTCCATGGATCGGACTTGTTTGCTCAGCACATCCCACAGATGCTCGATTGGATTGAGATCTGGGGAATTTGGAGGCCAATCGCATTCCTGAACCATTTGTGCTTTGTGGGAATACCGTTGGTCCAAACATGGTCTGCAACAATGCTTAGGTAGGTGGTACGTGTCAAAGTAACATCCACATGGATGGCAGGACCCAAGGTTTCCCAGCAGAACATTTCCCAAAGCATCACACTGCCTCCGCCGGCTCGCCTTCTTCCCATAGTGCATCCTGGTGCCATGTGTTCCCCAGGTAAGCCACGCACCCGGCCATCCACGTGATGTAAAAGAAAACGTGATTCATCAGACCAGGCCACCTTCTTCCATTGCTCCGTGGTCCAGTTCTGATGCTCACGTGCCACTGTTGGTGCTTTCGGCGGGGTCAGGGGTCAGCATGGGCACCCTGACTGGTCAGCGGCTGTGCCGCCCCATACACAACAAACTGCGACGCTCTGTGTATTCTGACACCTTTCTATCAGAACCAGAATTAACTTCTTGAGCAGTTTGAGCTCCAGTAGCTCGTCTGTTTGATCGGACCACACGAGCCAGCCTTCGCTCCACACGTGCATCAATGAGCCTGGGCCGCCCATGACCCTGTGGCCGGTTCTCCACTGTTCCTTCCTTGGAGCACTTTTGATGGATCCTGACCACTGCAGACCGGGAACACCCCACAAGAGCTGCAGTTTTGGAGATGCTCTGACCCAGTCGTCTAGCCACCACAATTTAGCCCTTGTCAAACTCGCTCAAATCCTTACACTTGCCCATTTTTCCTGCTTCTAACACATCAACTTTGAGGACAAAATGTTCACTTGCTGCCTAATATATCCCACCCACTAACAGGAGCCGTGATGAAGAGATCATCAGTGTTATTCACTTCACCTGTCATAATGTTATGCCTCATTGGTGTAGGTCATAAATTCTATTCTAGTGCAGCTGATGGACAGAGATGCAGTGTGTTGACTGACTCACATGTGAAAGGTGAAGTTATCCGGCGTGCCGTCTCGGTTAGTATCCGTGATGTCATGAATAGTGCTGATGGCCATGATGACCTGGCCAATGGCGTACACTATAGACAGGTATATGATTGTTCTGAAAGCACACAAACAGCATCAGCATCACAGCATTCACTCTCGGAGCCTGGGACAGATCCTGATTCGTCAGCCAGGGAATGTCCCCATCAAACCTACTTGAACTTGCCGAGCCAGGAATCAGCGATGATGGCACCCATGATGGGCGTCAAGTAGCACAGCGCCACAAAGGCATGATAGATCGAGGTCGCGAGGTCATCGTCCCAAAGCAGAAAATACCGGAAATACAGCACCAACACAGCTAGACAGACAGAGGCAGGTTTCCTTTCATTGTCATGATCACTGAATCATAATCACAGTATCAGTAGGGTCAGTTTATAGTTTGCTCTTTTATATTATTGCGAGCAGTGAATCTACTGGAATTGATGTTTGAGCTTCTCACTTATTTTTGGTACCATAAAAAGTGTCTGAGCATCAGAGACTGGGAAGATACACTCGTTAAGCTCTAGGTGGCACTGTAATAATTACATTTATGCTAAAAGAAGTTATAATAAAGAGAAACTTAAACCATGTTGGCAAATGTACTCGCTACAAATGTTCAGAAATAGGGAAGAACTGTTGAATGTATGTGTGAAGCGTCTTAAATAAGCCCTGATTCACATGAAACTTTGGGAACTGGTGGTCAAATGATTTTGTAAATATCGATGTGCACTTTTCCACGTAGCCTGTTATGACTGATTGAACCGTGTCTTCTGAGCACAGTGTGCAAAGGTCCACCAATCCTGAACCAAATGATGATGACATTGTTGAATATATCTGGATATTTATGATTGTTATTGATGATTATGTTATCACACATGCCCCAGTTATGTCCACAGTGCTTTACTGGTCTTACCTCGCATGCCATAGTAGGAAAATCTCTCACAGAACTCGTTGACCACAATAAAGAAAATGCTGACGGGATACCCACAGCACTCAGCCGTCTGTATCGACACACACACACACACACACACACACACACACACACACACACACACACACACACACACACACACACACACACACACACACACACACACACACACACACACACACACACACACACACACACACACACACACACACACCCACACACCCACACACCCACACACGCACACACACACACACACACACACACATTAACTTCATACACACGGACATTATATCTACAGAGCATATACAGAAACAGCATATGTTGCATGGAAGCTTTTTTTAATGCTATTCCCTAGTGAAGAAACCTATACCAGAATGCATTTAAATAACCTTTATTTCATACTATACTACAAATTCATTAACATATTTATTGACATATTGCTTGAGACTTAATGATATAAATATTATAATTAAACTTTATTTGAAGTTCTTCTTTATTACACAATGCACATTCTTAATATTAAGCCTTAAATGTCATTATTAGGATAGTTTGATCACTGTATATCAGACTTTAAATGCAAGATAATGTGTGCCAAAAGTATACTTGCAATAGTTTCACTTCAGCACAATCAAATATACTTCACTATGTCTTTAGTTGGAACTCAGCACTATTTCCGGATAAGTGAAGTGCATTGAGTACAAAATTACTTGTTCAAATTTAGCAAACTTAATTTATATCTATTTAGTACACTAAAAGTACAAATGCAGGGTATTTATATTTGTAGTTTTTGTAGTGTACTTAGCATAAAATAGTGTATTTCAAATACATTTTGGTACATTTGTTTTTCTTTGGGGTTATTATTTAAATACATCATATTATTTATTTTGACATTTATACAATATATATAAGCATAAAGCCAAAGACAGTGTAATGTTATTATTCATCTGTGCTAAACATGATCAGAATCGCTGAGATTATCACTCTGTGTTTATTACAGTAGCTGTTAAACCAGAACATACTGTACACTTTTATTGATATTATATTAGAGTTTATTAGGGCCCGAGCACCGATGGTGTGAGGATGGAATTGCTCCGGTTTTCTAATTATTATTAAACACTAACCCTAAATAACCCATCACACAAAATCTTTTGCATTTTACATTTTCAAAAAAAACTAATTCTGTATGATTAATAAGCCGTTTTCCTCATGGGCACCAAAAAATGTCCCCATAAGGACAAGGATTTCTGATATTTCCATCTTTGTGAGGACATAGGGTGTCTACATATATAAACAAGTTAAATTTAAGACTTTTTAAGACCTTTTTAATATCACCTCATATGAAATTTAAGACCAAACCTGCGATGGAAATACACATTATATATACAGGTCCTTCTCAAAAAATAAGCATATTGTGATAAAGTTCATTATTTTCCATAATGTAATGATACAAATTAAACTTTCATATATTTTAGATTCATTGCACACCAACTGAAATATTTCAGGTCTTTTATTGTTTTAATACTGATGATTTTGGCATACAGCTCATGAAAACACGAATTTCCTATCTCAAAAAATTAGCATATCATGAAAAGGTTCTCTAAACGAGCTATTAACCTAATCATCTGAATCAACTAATTAACTCTAAACACCTGCAAAAGATTCCTGAGGCTTTTAAAAACTCCCAGCCTGGTTCATTACTCAAAACCACAATCATGGGTAAGACTGCCGACCTGACTGCTGTCCAGAAGGCCATCATTGACACCCTCAAGCGAGAGGGTAAGACACAGAAAGACATTTCTGAACCAATAGGCTGTTCCCAGAGTGCTGTATCAAGGCACCTCAGTGGGAAGTCTGTGGGAAGGAAAAAGTGTGGCAAAAAACGCTGCACAACGAGAAGAGGTGACCGGACCCTGAGGAAGATTGTGGAGAAGGACCGATTCCAGACCTTGGAGGACCTGCAGAAGCAGAGGACTGAGTCTGGAGTAGAAACATCCAGAGCCACCGTGCACAGGCGTGTGCAGGAAATGGGCTACAGGTGCCGCATTCCCCAGGTCAAGACACTTTTGAACCAGAAACAGTGGCAGAAGCGCCTGACCTGGGCTACAGAGAAGCAGCACTGGACTGTCGCTCAAATGTTGCATGTCATTCGGAAATCAAGGTGCCAGAGTCTGAAGGAAGACTGGGGAGAAGGAAACGCCAAAATGCCTGAAGTCCAGTGTCAAGTACCCACAGTCAGTGATGGTCTGGGGTGCCATGTCAGCTGCTGGTGTTGGTCCACTGTGTTTTATCAAGGGCAGGGACAATGCAGCTAGCTATCAGGAGATTTTGGAGCACTTCATGCTTCCATCTGCTCAAAAGCTTTATGGAGATGAAGATTTTGTTTTTCAGCACGACCTGGCACCTGCTCACAATGCCAAAACCACTGGTAAATGGTTTACTGACCATGGTATTACTGTGCTCAATTGGCCTGCCAACTCTCCTGACCTGAACTCCATAGAGAATCTGTGGGATATTGTGAAGAGAAAGTTGAGAGACGCAAGACCCAACACTCTGGATGAGCTTAAGGCCGCTATCGAAGCATCCTGGGCCTCCATAACACCTCAGCAGTGCCACAGGCTGATTGCCTCCATGCCACGCCGCATTGAAGCAGTCATTTCTGCAAAAGGATTCCCCACCAAGTATTGAGTGCATAACTGAACATAACTATTTGAAGGTTGACCTTTTTTGTGTTAAAAACACTTTTCTCTTATTGGTCGGATGAAATATGCAAATTTTTTGGAATTGTGGGTTTTCATGAGCTGTATGCCAAAATCATCAGTATTAAAACAATATATATTTATATAATATTTCAGTTGGTGTGCAATGAATCTAAAATATATGAAAGTTTAATTTTCATCATTACATTATGGAAAATAATCACAATATGCATATTTTTTGAGAAGGACATGTATATATATATATATATATATATATAGGGCTGTCAATAGATTACATTTTAAAATTTTGATTAATCACACTTATTGTGAAATGAAGCATCCACCATTAATCTTGTTTAACATGTTTTAGTCATAATTTGCTATATCCGGCAAAGGAAACATGAGACTGAAGTGTGATTCTCACAAAACTATGTTCTGCAAGCTATTTTTCAAGGTAAATTTAGGTGTCTTTCCAAAAAAAGGACACTTGGAGACTCCAAAATGACACAAAATAACCAAATGTTACAAGGATAATTCATACATTTCTGCACACCAAAGCAATTTGACCAAAATTATTTGACAAAGACCCACTGAATGTGAATTTAAGACAATTTACTACTTTTTAAGGCCTTCTTTTAGGAAAGACATTGTAAGACTTTTTAAAGACCCGCGGCCACCCTGATAATGTTGGGATTCATTTTATGTAGCTAAAATAATTTCATAAATCTTACCTTTTTCCTATTTTTCTTAGTCTCGTCCATCTTTTCGTCTGTAAGATGAATAAATGTTTGAATAATACACATTGGCAGAGTCAAGTTGTACTGATCATTTGAGATTAAAGGTCCTCACCTGGCATATTGGCAGCAGGAGTGTGTGTGTGTGTGTGTGTGTGTGTGTGTGTGACTGACTGCTGGATAACTGTTGGAGAAAAGACCTGACCAGCGCAGAACGTCTGTGTAAGAGCTGCTAAAACAGGTGTGTGTCTTATTAGCATGGACTGTGTCCTGTCTGCTTTATGACATGAACAAGAGCAAGACAGATAAATAGATAATACTCAGGGGTCCATAGGGTAAGAACAGCAGCACACGCTGTGTTAGAAGAGCTGACATTACATCAGTTCAGATCTTCAGTTCTCAAAGCAAAAAAGACAAGACGACATACAAAACAACAACAGACAAAACAATAAGGAAAGACAAACAAAACAACAAACACAAGACAAACTAAACAACAAAAAGACAAGACAAACTAAACAACCAACACAAGACAAACAAAACAAAACAAGACAAACAAAACAACAAACACAAGACAAACAAAACAAAACAAGACAAACAAAAAACAAAAGACAAAACAAAAACGATAAAAGACAAAACAATAAGGAAAGACAAACAAAACAACAAAAACAAGACAAACAAAAAGACAAGACAAACTAAACAACAAAAAGACAAGACAAACTAAACAACAAAAAACAACACAAACTAAAAACAAAACAAGACAAAACAAAAAGACAAGACAAACTAAACAACAAAAGACAAAACAATAAGGCAAATCAAACAAAACAACAAACACAAGACAAACAAAACAAAACAAGACAAACAAAAAACAAAAGACAAAACAAAAACAATAAAAGACAAAACAATAAGGCAAGACAAACAAAACAACAAACACAAGACAAACAAAACAAAACAAGACAAACAAAAAACAAAACAAAAACGATAAAAGACAAAACAATAAGGCAAGACAAACAAAAAAACAAGACAAACTAAACAACAAAAAGACAAGACAAACTAAACAACAAAAAGACAAGACAAACTAAACAACAAAAAACAACACAAACTAAACAACAAAACAAGACAAAACAAAAAGACAAGACAAACTAAACAACAAAAAGACAAGACAAACTAAACAACAAAAAACAACACAAACTAAACAACAAAACAAGACAAAACAAAAAGACAAGACAAACTAAACAACAAAAGACAAGACAAACTAAACAACAAAAAACAACACAAACTAAACAACAAAACAAGACAAAACAAAAAGACAAGACAAACTAAACAACAAAAAGACAAGACAAACTAAACAACAAAAAACAACACAAACTAAAAACAAAACAAGACAAAACAAAAAGACAAGACAAACTAAACAACAAAAAGACAAGACAAACTAAACAACAAAAAGACAAGACAAACTAAACAACAAAAAACAACACAAACTAAAAACAAAACAAGACAAAACAAAAAGACAAGACAAACTAAATAAAAACAAGACAAACGAAAACATCAAAAGAGGAAATAAGACAAAACAAAAACACTACAAGACAAACAAAACAAGACAAAACAACAAAAACTTCAAAACAAGACAAACAAAACAACAAAAATGTAAAAAACAAATACAAGACAAAACCAAGACTAGACAAAAACAAGACAAAACAAAAAAGACCAGACAAAACAAATATGATAATTACTGCTGATCTCTTGGGCTAAAAAAGACTAAAAGAGTGTTTGGGAATTGTTTGAGATTTATTGAAAGCATTAGGGACAATATCAGTTTAAATACAGCAGAGCAAAGACTGTTAAATACAGATAAAATATCATCACATTCAGCTGTGTCCCATAGTATAAAAATATTTGATAACTGATAAACATAATGTTGAACATGAGCGTGTGTGTCTCGGCCGCTCCTCCAGTGTATCACATGCAGACTAACGCAAGGGCACGCTCATCATAACAGACCCAACCTCAGTCTGAAGCTGACGGAGCAGAGGCAGAGATACATTAGCAGAGGACGCAGATATTAATCATGTGTAAAGAGCCGCTGCAGTCGGGGCTTTCATTGGGGACACGCGTTCGGTTTTCTGAGCCATTCCTCTCCTCTTCCCTGCATCATCATCTGCTCTCTTTACTGCGCTTACTAATAAAACTGGCAAAATGGCCAAAAGTAAAAGAGTTTTTTGATTAAGTCTCCACAGGAAACAGTAGATGAAATCCCCTGGATGAGGCAGAAACGTATAGATCTCCTTCCCTACCAGGATGACATCTGGGAAAGCAGCTGTGTGTGTGTGTCAGGGTTGGAGATGTGAAACACAAGGTGAAAGGTCATGAGGTCAATGCGGGGGTCAGGTTCACACCACCGAGGAGGAGTTGGGCAGGCCCTGGATGGTGGCGGCAGTGGGCGTCCCGCTGATGGCATTAAAGATGTGCAGTGAATCTGGAAGAGGACTACGCATCCCATCATCCACTGGACAGATCTACAGAGAGGGAGAGAAGGAATAATGCAGTGAGTACGACGCCCACGTGGGGTTTTCTTCACTGACTGTGGGGTCAGATCTGTGGAGATCTGCAGAATCCTCTGGTTTTCATGTAGGCCTGAAGACCCCGATATACAAGCCATATCAAAGAACAAACTGCTGCGATGTCATTTTGACCAAAATCAGGCCAAAACGAAGCGTGTTCTGGGAGTTTGCCAAAGTGAACTTTCTGGAAAAGTTAGCCCCAAACACTTTTGAACTACCACTGGATGTAACAAAGAACAAAACGAAGAACAAAATGAACTTTGCCGTGAGAATATCGGGGCCTTGAGAGTGCATCAGTTATAAGAAATGATTTACCATTCAGTCTGACCATGACAGCAAAAGAGGGAAAGAAAACAGGGAGAGATTAAAGAAAAGCATGGAAGTCCAGCAGAGACATTATGTATAAAGTGTGTGTGTGTGTGTGTCTTACAGGCTCGTGCATGATGGCGGACAGCTCTTTGGTGAGATCTCTGTAGTTGGCCTTCATCTCGTCATGATACTCCTGCTGATCTTCTTTAATCAGACGCTCATTCACACCCAAACCCAGACCACACGCCTCCACAAACTGCCTGCAGGACACACACACACACGTACACACAGCATCTTAGCTTACAGTTAAACACCTGTCAAAGTGTTTTCCAAAAATGACTAGTTTTGTGGACAAATATAAATGGTTACAGTGGATGAATTTCTTAGTGTGCAGAGCTGTAATCCCCAAAGCTGAAGAAAAAAAACTCAAATATAAAAATGTAAGATTATATTTATTTAAAGGAAAAAATGCATAATTTGTTAACATAATTCCCATTTTTCACATTTGCATGTGTTTTTGTGTGTTTGTTTGTTAGCTCATATTTATATTTTATTAGATATATATTCATGTTTTTGACAAGACAAAAAACAACAAGACCAACAAAAACGGCAAAAGACTAAAGCAAAACAAGACAAAACAACACAAACAAAACAAGACAAAACAACACAAACAAAACAAGACAAAACAACACAAACAAAACAAGACAAAAACAACACAAACAAAACAAGACAAAAACAACACAAACAAAACAAGACAAAACAAAAACAACACAAACAAAACAAGACAAAACAAAAACAACACAAACAAAACAAAACAAGACAAAACAACACAAACAAAACAAGACAAAACAAAAACAACACAAACAAAACAAGACAAAACAAAAACAACACAAACAAAACAAGACAAAACAAAAACAACACAAACAAAACAAGACAAAAACAACACAAACAAAACAAGACAAAAACAACACAAACAAAACAAGACAAAAACAACACAAACAAAACAAAACAAGACAAAACAACACAAACAAAACAAGACAAAACAAAAACAACACAAACAAAACAAAACAAAACAAGACAAAACAACACAAACAAAACAAGACAAAACAAAAACAACACAAACAAAACAAAATAAGACAAAACAACACAAACAAAACAAGACAAAACAAAAACAACACAAACAAAACAAGACAAAACAAAAACAACACAAACAAAACAAGAAATATAAAAACACAAATTTGCATTTTTGTGCTATTTGTATTCTGCAAATTTATTTGTCTTGTTTTTTTTGTTGTCTCGTTTCGTCTTGTTTATTAATTTTTTTTAACTTGTTTTAAACTGAAAATGTCTTTGCCATTGCCCAAATAAAACCTGCTCTAAAGTCAATAGTGCGCTTTTTTTTATGTTATTTAAAGGGTGTGTTAGTAAAATGAGCCTATAGCCGGTGAACAACGCACACACACTCTGCTTATCACACACACACAGGGACGCACAGCTGCACATCCACATTTTTAAATATGAAAAATAAAAGGATTCCTCTCTGGAAAAGCATTCAGTCTTTCCGTTTGGAAATTCCTCTGTAAATAGTGAATCCGGTATAGTGCTTTTAAAGGGAATGGGAGATGAGACTCTGATTGGTTTATTGCACGTTATGCCCGAAACACACCCATGACTCATTAAGAGACGAGGGACGACAATTTTGGACCATGAGCCTGGAGCTGTGACTGTTATTTCCGTCATTAAACTAGCAAAAGTGGATTGGGACACGCCCTAAGAGCACCAGCACCATGCGCTTCAGACCATGAGCTCTGATCATTAAAACAGGGTCCGCTAAGTTTGGTGTCAATAAGCCAAAGCATTGCAGAAATACAGCCTCAGTCGTTTTTGGGTTTTTTTTTTGTTTTAGTGATGTTTTTGTCTTGTTTTGTTCAATAAAAATATTCATTAAAAAAGCTTACCGGCCAAAACCTTTTGAACAATGTTGTAATGTGGTTAATAGTTTGAGAGGAAGGACTGACTCAGACTGTGGTTAGTGTATTTACCGGAAGACTTCTTTCAGCTGTTTGACTTTGTTGTCTGGGTATTTCTTAGTGCTGGCATCATCCAGGAAAGCCCTGGCGTAGGCCAGAGGGCCGGCATTTACCTGGAGAGTGACATGACATTATACAGGCGTCACATGACATTATAAACACTGTCTGAGCATGAGGTGACACGTGTGTGTGTGTGTGTGTGTGTGTGTGTGTGTGTGTGTGTGTGTGTGTGTGTACCTGCACACTGATGCTGCCCTGCAGCTTGAGCTGGAGTTGGATCATGTCCACGTCGCTGCAGGAACACAGCTGTCTGATCTCCAGCACCTTCTTACTCATCTCATCAATGGCCACCTCGATGGGGTTCAGATCCACATGATGCTGATACATCACTGCGATCCGCTTCTTCACGTACGGGAAGGAGTGTGTGGCTGAGAGAGGAAGAGGAGGAAAGGTCACAGGAGTTACTAATAAAGTCACCAAGAATAAAGTTATACATTTTTTTTACTATCGCTAGGACCCGTTTCTCAATACCTGGGTCATGAGCAATATCACATGAGTCTCTTTACACAGCGAGGGCTAAACCATGGATCATTTATCATGGTTTTGGCACAAAATGCATTCAATGAGGACAACTTTTCAAATGACACGAACACATTTCACACTTAGACATAAACTCTGTTGTTAGAGTTTTTAGATAGAAAACCAGGTGTGTTCAGGCGCATGGTTGGAGTGTTGCTATTTTGAGGAACTGAAAACGATTTCGCAATTGACCAACTGAAACTGGCTTTTAAAGGGAATGGGAGATGAGACTCTGATTGGTTTATTGCACGTTACACACCCATGACTCATTAAGAGACGAGGGATAGCCCTTTTGGACCATGTGCCTGGCGCGCCGACCGTTTTTACTGTCATTAAACTAGCAAAAGTGGATTGGGACACGCCCTGCCCCATGCGCTTCAGACCATGAGCTCTGATTATTAAAACAGGGCCCGCTAAGTTTGGTGTCAATAAGCCAAAGCATTGCAGAGACACAGCCTCAGTGTTTTGCCATCATGCCATCATATTTGTTGATGCGGTATACAAAAACCATATTTGTTTTCTCTATCAACAAAAAATCCTAAACTTTTTGCCGGCATGGTCTGAATATGATCTGACTTGAATTTGGTGAAAATCAGTCAAACTCGGGGGAGTTAAAAAAAAGTAGGTTTGTAAAGAAAATCTAAATGGCAGACAGGAAGTTTGGCTGACTATGGCAAAATTGGCATCTACGTTCCCGGAATGAACTAAGGACTATATCAGACCAGATCTTTACAATAGGCAAAACCAATCAAAAGTTATTAGCATTGGTGCTGTCTCAAAACTTTTTGAGCACCTTCAGAGCATGGTGCCAATGACACTTGCCAAGTTTCATAAAGATACTCCAATGTGTTCATAAAATGTAGTATTTTATGATAAAATTCAAAATGGTCACCGCCCAAAATGGCCGATATGGGAAAATTAGGTATTGTTTGACTGTGAATCTACAGTTTTGTGTTTTTTGGCCAAACCATTCAGAAGTTACAAGCAAAAATTTAAATGTTCACATCTCCAGACCACTAAGTGGCACTGCCCCAAAACTGTGCAGGTCACCTCAGGTGATGGTTTTCATAACACACACCAAGTTTGGTCAGAATACACTAAAGCGTTGCGGAGATATAGCCTCACTTTCATTTTGGTGGCCCTTCATTGCATGTTATTCAAGAATGGTTTGAATTCTTTAACTTTTTGTCGGCATGATCTGAAGATGATCTGGTTCAATTTTGGTGAAAATCAGAGAAACGGCCTAGGAAGAATTCGAAAAAAGTATCTTTTTCGGAAAATTTTAAATTGCAGAAAAAAGTTCATGATGGAAATGATGTCATAGGGTACAGTCATTAGCACAGATGTAACAAACTTTGGACAGTTGGTGGCGCTAGAGAGATTCAGTTAGAGAATCCAAATTTGCAGAGGTTAATGTACAGACTGTCCTCTATCTGTGTGCCAAATGTCAAAACTTCCTGCCAAGCAGTTCTATGGGATGCCATAGCCTCAAGAGTGCTCAAGTCTGTGCTTGGCCCCTAATTAGGGTGGTCAAAGCAAAGCGAGGTGCATCCTGGGATGCTTTTAAACTGACATGTGTGCTGAGACACTGTCTGTGAAGATAAGAGCTGTACTTTGTGATTGGGAGGATCATATAAGCCATCAGATTCAGCTGACACTCAGATTCTTATCGTATTGATTTCTATTTTCACCGTTCTCTTCTCCATGGTGTGTGTGTGGTGTGTAAGTGTGCGCACTCACTGGTCAGTATAGTCCTGCGTTTGCACTGTTCCTCTACGCCGCCCTGTTTTTTGCCTGAAACAGTGAACGGCATCTCAAAGACAAATCGACGGATATTGTGGCTCCTCTCAAAGTCTGTTTTTCTCTCCAGCAGCTCCTTCTCCTCCAGGAATGGGGAGACGTGAGTCACTTGGATGTAGGCGTACTTCGCATCCAGATCCTTTGGGTTAATCTGTAGATAACAGCACAGCATCTTTAGCTCACAGGCAGTTCTAGGTGTCGTGCTAGTAGAGATACGCTGTTCAACACTAGATCAATATGTGTGGATGTCTACATTTATCGGCAAACACAAATCTTGGTGTCTACATCTTAAAATGTTCTAGAAAAACACGCACTCTTTCAGTCTTGGACTGAGTAAGCTGTAACGTGGATCAGACTTAATTCTGATACTGGCCATTTCTTACCTTGCCAGAATCCTGGATCATTTTGACATTCTCGGCTCCAAACTTGTCTGAATAGAGTTTCAGGAGTCTCTGTGAGATCTCAGACAGTGGGGTGAATTTGGGCTCCTTATAAATGTATTCTTTACCATCTTCATCCTCGAAGAACCCCTAAAACAACACGCAAATCTCAATCAGTCAGAAGAATGCATTAAAACTCAACTTTGAGAACTGCTGCTGACCACCAAATACTAAATCAGTCACAGGACACAACTATTTACAACAGCAGTCTGGAAATACCGGGCTGTATAACGACTGTAATGTGTTAATGATAAATCCTAATCATGACACAGGGATTATGAAGACTTCCACAGCCAGCAGGACGACACACACGTGACTCTAATGATCGGTTTACCTCGTTGATCTCACAGTCATTACACTGGTACTGCTAGAGACAGAAACAACTCATCAGCGGCTGCACACTTGAAACATTCACTTCTCAGCTGTTCTGTAACCTTTCTTAGGGATGTTAAAAATTACATAGTTGTGCTCAAAAGTTTACATACCTCTTGCGAACGGGGGTGGTGTGGGGTTCGGGTCGGGTCGGTGTGAAAACTTTTGAACAGCATGAAGATGTCAAAAATGTTTCTAATTTGATTTAAATATATTTTTTATTTTTATTTAGTACTGCCCTTTGGAAGGAACAGAAGATACATAGCTACATGTTTCCCGGAAGACAAATTAAGTACAATTTACAATTTCAAAATACAATTTTAATTTTAAGTACAAATTCAATACGTTTTCACCCCCGGCTCTTAATGTGTCATGTTTCCTTCTGGAGCTTCAGTGAAAGTCTGAACCTTTTTGGTAATAGTTGTGTTTCAGTCCCTCAATCGTCCTCAGACCTCACAATCAAAGTGTGACTGCTGGAAAGGGTTCAAATATGCAAAAGATGCTGGAAACCTGAAGAATTTGCAGGAACTGGAGGATTTTTCTGATAAACGTTGGTCAGTTTAACTGCTCAGGACAAGTAAAAGTCTCAAGATCAACCATCACAAAACACACACACAGCCGTGGACCATCAGGGAACGACACACAGTGTGCTAAGAATCAGTGGTTCATAAACTTTTAAACGTAATTTTAATAAATTCAGTTTTTTATTGTCTTGTGGACTAAACATCTTATATGTAAAATATCTTATTTAGGACAGCACTAAATAAAAAATAACACATTTTATATGATCCGTCTTATATAGTTATTCACATTTTCAGAGATTCTGCGAGGTGTATGTCAACTTTTGAGCATGACAGTATGCCAGTTAATCACATTTATAGTAATACTTGCAGACAAAAGACATTATATTATTGTGGCAGATGAGTAAATGATTGATTAGACATTACAAAATGTGGCTTTTAAAGTCAAGTTTGTTTCCATATCACTGAATATAAGCCTATCACTGGCCAATCAGTCACAGGACATACACGTTCCCTGAAACACAAGCACACTTTAGCATACCTAGTTCTTATTACGGAAATACTATACTCGAAAATAATATACAAGTGCAAATGGAATCTAATGTTTTCAGACACAATGAAATAAAAATGGACCTTACCTGATCACCCCACATCACTTTTTGTCTACTCTATACTATACTATCCCAATAAAGCCAAAAAACATAAAAAAAACTTCAAACATAGACATGTGTTACCAACAAAATACAAGCAGCATATCTGCACACACACACACACACAAACACACACAGATTTCAGAAACTCGTAGTTAAGCACAAGCTAAAGCACTTTTGTTAGGATCAAACGGGAACATTCTTGTACTGGGGCATCTGTAGTCTCTGAAATCCAATCGATTAATTTTTACACTCAAAGCTGAACAAAATAAAACATGAGCATTAAAGTCCAGGCCACAGCAAAGCTGAGCGGAAACACACAGGACTTACCGCTGCCTTCAGACAGAAACACATACAGACAAGAGTCATTAAAGAGCTCATCCTGATCAAGAGATGAAGAGGTGTGAGGCTGCCGAGACTCACCTGACCGAAGAACGCCACTCTGAAGTACGTTCCCAGCAGACGCTTGCCCGTGTGCATGACCTCTGTGACCTTACTGTAGGCGCGGTGCAGCGTGTCATACAGGTGAGCCAGTTTCTGACACAAACACCAAAGACAACAATCTTTACAGGCGAGGTTCGTCAACAGTGGTTAATACTTTATTTTACAATGTCCTTGTTACACATAGCTACTATAGTAATAGCTATAATTACATGCAACTAATCCTAAATTAAACCGTAATGCTCACTCTATAGTAAGTATATCTACGTTATATGTAATATATACCAGAAGTATATATGTAACGATCCTCGGCATCTGTGTTCCTGTGTGGCTTGTGCTTTTGTATGCGTGTGCAGGGATTGGGTGCTGACGGAGGCAAGTGATTGGTGGACCTAGGGGTGGGCGATACACCGGAAGAGTAGTCTCTATCGCCGTTACACTCACGTGATGTAGCCGCTCTGTCGCGAAAGCTTATCGCCTGAATGCATTTTTAAGCATTGTGGTTTAAAAACATGTGATGTTAAACTGCACAAGCACAATAAGCACCGAAAGAGGACTCAGTTCAGTATACGCGTGCACTGAGAGACTGTTTTTGAGTGCACACACCAGAAACACACAAGTACTGAACTTAGAGTCGCGCAGCCCAAATTTCTAGACCGCACACCCTGTCCGCGTGCAACAGCGCATGCACCAGCAGTACAGAAGAGTCCACTAGGTGGCAATACGCACAGTATTGAGCACAGTGTTCAGCCGTCGAAGAAGAGTGTGAAAAGACCGGTTTAAAAACGAATGTCCCGTTGATGACAGGACTCGGTGCTGCCCTCCGATGTCTGGTAGAGCATAGAATAAAAATGTACTGCGCATGTGTCGAACGCGATCATCCGCGCGCATGCGTGGTGTAGTATACTTTGAAAGACGCGCGGACAGGGCTGCGCGCGTGACGCGTCCGGGTGCGGAGAGTGAAGTATACCCGGGGCTTTATATGTCAAAATGCCCGTCTTTGCGAGTATCCTCATAAACACAGTCGCTTTAGTGAGTGTAAATAGTTGAGAAAGAAATTGCATGTGTAGCCGTATATTAGATCAGTGCATTCTCTCTTAAAGTGACAGATCCCAAATGTCATCAATGCTATTGTTGTAAATGGATCATGTTTTTGTTTGTAATGACACTTAACCAGACTCTTACCCATGTTTTAGGAGCAGAGGGGTGTCTTGACATTTATTTTGACTTATACTACCAGGCTGCTGAATGCTTGAATCTGATTGGCTGATGAACGCTCTGCAATGTGCAATTATTTTCTGAGAAGCGCACAGCGAACGTAGTTCCAGGCAGCTCTCTTGACCGCATTACAGCTCCACATCACTTCACATAGTTAACTGTAGTACATTTTGCACAAAAAGGTGTTGTCAGCGCTGCCCTAACGATTTTATCAGTTGGCCAATATAGTGTAGCAACTTAAAGGCTACACATGACATTTTCTCACTAGCGAGGTGATAACAGCGCTGCACAGAGGTAGCCTAATTCACACTAGCTCGCTGTGTGTGTGTGTGTGTGTGTGTGTTTGGCTCAAGCCTCCGTTACCAGCTTTAAAATGATGTTTCGGAACTAGCAAAAGAGCCGTTGGATGAGACGCGGAAGAAATAGTACCACTCACAATAGCGATTTAAGTGCAAAAACCGGACGAATCCCTTTAAATATATCATCGGATCGATGTCTTGAGGTGTGGTAGCTGTAGTATAAGCGGAATAATTGACTCCGGGCCGTTGAATTATTAGAATAATAATGCACACCCGAGATGGTGATGCGGTCACGGCGCGAAGCGGAGCAGTGGGTGTGCATTATTTTTCTAATAATTCAATGGTGCGTCGTCATTATTCCTTACTTGGTTTGCGATGTGTTTATTTAGTTGGGAGTTAGGCCGTGTGTTCACGTGTGTTTTTCATGCAGCTGGCTTATTTGTCCAGTTGTTTTCAATGGGAACACCATGTTTTTAAAACGGCAGGAGCGTGACGAGGCGCTGAGCGTCTATTTCATATTCAAGCTCTGAGTGCTCTGCCTTTTTACCGGTCGCCAAGAGTTGAAGAATGAAGAACTTTGAGTAAAACGCAGCGCTCATCACTGTCACTTTTAACCCAGCCATCCAATCACAGTGGAGGAGGGGCGGGACAAATACAACACGGACCAACCGCCTCATTCTGCTTATATAATGTCAGCAAGCAAAAGCATCTCAACTGACTGTTTTGGCCTCGGGTCACCCTAAAGCCATAATTAATCCACTTTAATAACTGGATCTTAATTTTGCATCTTTGGTGATCTGTCAGCCGAGGCTGGATTCCTGTCTCAACATTAGATTGGGCCGTAACAAAATAGTAATGTAGTTAATAAATCTTAGTGATTAAGTATATAATTACACTGACTGTAACAAGGGCACATTAAAATAAAGTGTAACCAAACATTTAGTAACTACATGTCAACTTAACTCTAACCTAACAAACTACAAACAGTAATGAAAGTTAGCTGACATGCACTTATAGTTGACATTATTTAGTAGAATGTCTAAAGTGGACCATCAAAATAAAGTGTTAGCAAACATTTCCTTTCAGCTTTAAGATGTTCAAAAAGCAACATATAATCAAGGTAAAAGAGTGAAACCTTCCAATGCATAAACTCAAGGGCGTTTTGAAATGAGTTAGACTGAGTTTCTAAACAGCTTTAGAGAGTCGGCGCTCACTGGACAAGTGCAAATCTGTGGCTCAACGGCCAAAGACATTCAACATCCTGAGACATCTGTGATGTATGGGATCAGTGTGTGTCACCGCTGTACCTCAAAATCTCTGCGTTTCTCATAAATGGGAATGATGAGTTTGTAGATGTCAGAGATGAGCTCGTAACGCTCGGCTTTCCATAATCCATCAGCGCATGCTTCCAAAAGCTCCATCAGGACGTCCTGTGACACACACACACAAACACACACTTGCCTGTAAAACCTGACTTTGTCTCAGGATTATATTCTCACAGACTCTTATAGACCGTGAACACACAAGTATTTGGACACTTGCAGGAGCTGTTCTCTTGACTAAACACACTCTTCTGCATCAGCTGTGTGAGATCTGTGTGAAGTCACTTCTGCTCGAGTTCACGCAGGAGTCGTAGCAGAGAAACACATTAACACGATCTCTTACAATCACGTTCGCAGTTTCTCATTTATTTTTCATTTTTTGTAATTTTGTTTGTTTTGTCTAAATACATATATACATTATTTTCTATTTCTATTATTAAACAATTTACATATTATTATTTAATTTATTATATAATTAAATAAACAATATTTTCTATTTGAATATTAAATTACATTTAAAATTATTTCTATACTTTATTTTTGCATTATTTTATTTTAGTACATCAAGTTATTATTAGGGTTATTATCATTAACTTAAACTAAAACTATTCAAACCATTTCTGCTGATTGAAATAAATCTAAAATTAAATAAAATATAAATATTAGTTGAAAAACTTAAACTTAAAATTAGAAATGTTCCCTTGGCAATAAACTTAAATAAAGTTTGTTAAAACATTATTAACTGGATAAAAATAAAAACTAAAACCGATTAAAACTGAAATATAAATAAATCAAACCTAAATAGTAATATTACAAATTAAAATAAATAAATAAAATGACAAAAGCATAATATTAAAATTTCTAAAAAACTAAACAACAATTAACATGAAAAATAAAAGCTAATTTAAAATATGAATAAAACTATAATAACACTGCATGAAAAAAAAGAAATGTTGCTTTGGCCACTGGTTGCAATAAGATAAGTTTTATTTGATTGTATTTCAGTTGATTTGAAGTGATGAGATGTGTATTTGTGGTGTTAGTGTTAGTTCAGACAGATGAAGGCTGAAGTTATTAGTGTTTTATCACTCAGTCAAAGTGCAGGAATGACGGTTGAGTATCAGTCCGTGTGCAGATAAGCTCACTGATAATCACATCATTGGTTTATTACTTCCCTCTTTTACTGTACTAATATTAAACTAAACCCACACGGACACTCAATAATACCGTCTCCTAACCTGGGCCGACGTGACAAACAATGCGTGACATTCTGTTGATCACTGCCTCCAGTGAAATCCTGTTGGACCTCACAAATAACTATTAAACATCAAATATGTTCTGATTGGCTGTGATTGTGTAGCAGTTTCGCATTCGGTGTGGACAGACGATTCACAGTGTGTCTGTTTGGACGCATGGGTATTCAAGGTGAACTAGATTTGTAATACAAATAATCATCATCATTATAATAAAATATACTGTATGTGTATGAAGTCAGAGGTATGTTTCTGCAGCAGTGCAAAAGAAACATTCAATATTCTTAAAAATGAATCGAGCGCTTTATGGACTTAATATCACTTTATGATTTTTGATCCTTAAATTCCAGCATGAAAATGACTTTACTGTAGTTAAACGTCACATCTGTGTGTTTTATTGAACTTGCTATCCTGCTTCTGATACCAGCTGAGAGGTGTGCATCTGCTTTGTGTTCAGCCGGTGGATAGATGCCAGCCGTCAGACAGATCCTCACCTCATTAAA
>CM040910.1:6754624-6757124 GCA_023029165.1 Gobiocypris rarus | reverse complement strand
CTCTGTTTAGTTTTTGGCAGAGTATCGTAGGCATGAGCTGTACAGGCTCCGCCCTCTTCTGGGCGGGGAGAAGCAGCTAATTTGCATTTAAAGATACATGCACGAAAACAGCATGTTTTTCCTTCCTCTCAAAAATGATCTGTGGGATATGTTGAGCTGAAACTTCACAGACATATTCTAGGGACAGCAGAGACCTTTAAAGAGGACCTGTTATGCCTTTTTTTTTTAAGTCTTGATGTTGTTTTGGGCTCTCCTAGAACAGGTTTTCCTGGTTGAATGTTGATTATTTTCCCCATATTCTCCATTGTCGCTGCTCATCTCTTCCCAGTCTGTCAGAAACGCTCTGTTTAGTTCCTGTCTCTATGGTCGGCTGGACCAGCGTGTTGTGATTGGTCAAGCACTTCCTGCATGTTTGGGAAATGCCCTGCCCCTTTCCATAACGGCAGTTTCAACACACTACTAACTAACTCAACCAGGCCCCGCCATTCTGCGTATTAATTAATATAATGAGCAATATTGTGACGCATTGTTTCCTGAAAGAAAACTCAGGGAGTTCAGAAACACTGACACTGATGTAAAGAAGAACTCCCCAGCTGGAGTGACTCCCCAAAAAATCATTGTGAATACTTTAGGATGCCACTCATAATAAAGCTGTCTACATAAAACTACATAATCGGATCTGTGTCTGATCTTCGCGTCATGTTTGCATACAAGTGTATTTGAAAATAAAACTAACTTTGATGGTTTTGTCACTGTTGGCACAGTTGTTGATGACTGACAGGGACTGTTGGAACCTCGTCCCTCCTATTCCGATGACATCAGCGATCAGCTGACTGACACCAATCACCACCTGAGGAATCACGAAGGATGACATAGTTATGACATCATCACATGCAGCTGTCTTCTCTTGAACGACTGGATGATGGCGGTGATGTCAGGGTCACATGATGAACGTGGCGCCACTTCACCTGAAGGTGTGTGCGGACGAATGATTTGCGTCCAGTGTAGTCGAAGTTGCTCTTCATGAGGAAGTAGAGCAGATGAGCCGCGTCGCTGCGGATGGAGCTCAGTTTGGAGTTACAGCACTTCAGAATCTCGTAGCAGAAGGACGCGCACATATCCGCACGGCCCTCGAAGAACGTACATGGAAACTGGACACACACACACACACACAAGTTGTGTTTCCATGTTTTATGGGGACATTCCATAGGCGTAATGCATTTTATACTGTACAAACCATATTTTCTATCCCCCTACACTGCCCCTGCCCCTAAACCTACCCATCACACACACACACACACACACACTACACACATCACACACACACACACACACACACACACACACACACACACACACACACACACACACACACACACACACACACACACACACACACACACACACACACACACACACACACACACACACACACACACACACACACACACACACACACACTGCCCCTAAATCTACCCATCACAGGAGACATGCTGCATTTTTACTTTTTCAAAAAACATCACTTAGTGTGATTTATAAGATGTTTTCCTCATGGGGACCAAAAAAATGTCCCCACAAGGACAAAAATTTGGATATTGCCATCTTTGTGGGGACATTTTGTCCCCATACCGTAGGGATTACCAGTCCACACACACACACACACACACACACACACACACACACACACACACACACACACACACACACACACACACACACACACACACACACATCACATCACAGACAGGAAAACAGCAGCATGAATATCCTTCAGAATTCATTTATTGGATATATATTATGTCATGCAGGTTTGAAATGACATGAGGGTAATTAAATGATGCCAGAATCCTCACAGCCAGTGTTTTGTGCATGTATTCTAGTGCTGTGCATCACACTCACCTTGTAGATGAAGGTACGAAGGGAAGTGAAGACCTGTTTGAGGGCGGTCTCTGACTGGTTGATTTGTAAGAAGCAGAGATGAACCTGGAACACTTTCTTCATCAGGGGATTGTGGCCGTGGTCCAAACTCAGCTGAGTCTGCACACACACACACACACACACACACACACACACACACACACACACACACACACACACACACACACACACACACACACACACACACACACACACACACACACACACTGATATCACAAGCAGCACTCCTGAAGGCAGGCGATGATGATGATGATGATGATGATGATGATGATGTCTGACCTTAAACCCCATGATGAAGATGCTCAGTGTGTCCAGAACTGTTAGACAAACTTCTGTAGCAATGTTTCCTTCCAACAGAGACTGATTCAACACATCAGCGTCTGAATGACTGTAAGCTACACAGAATAATTACAATTATTACAATTTTAAAACATTAATCTAATTAAATTATAAAAACTATTAGATTTATAAAACAATTAACTGTGAATGAAATTAATCAAATGAGAATGTTTAAGATGTTTTTAAGGCTGTCTGATATGAAATAATAGATCAAATGCATATA
>CM040910.1:6699624-6749624 GCA_023029165.1 Gobiocypris rarus | reverse complement strand
TCTTTCACAGCCTTCTTTCAGTCAGCAGATTTACTGACTCGACTTCCTGTGA
Source organism: Gobiocypris rarus (assembly GCA_023029165.1). NCBI lineage: Eukaryota > Metazoa > Chordata > Actinopteri > Cypriniformes > Gobionidae > Gobiocypris > Gobiocypris rarus. The sequence continues at coordinate 6,749,572 of CM040910.1, read as the reverse complement.
CTGGAAGATCTGCCCCGTTTCTCCTATAAAACACTGCTGTGCTGATTGAAACGTCTGCTGTCCTGTGGAAGATATCTTAAAGAGATCAAACCACGACACAGAGGTAGATGTCGTGATTTGTTTTCACACCTGGCTCGTTTGGAGCGTTTGTTTCAGAATCTGGTGCGTTTCTCACGTAGTTCGGCTTGTTTCGGCATATATGAAAACAGCAAATGGTTTAAATGCCACCGAACGAGGTGGTCTCAGCCCGACTGAATACGAACTCTGGAGCGGTTCGGTTGAAGTGGGAAAGCAATCTGCCAACCCAACAGACAAACAAACCAAGCGCTATCATAATTCATAATTAATATGTTTGATTCTGAGTTGAGTTTTGTGGTTGAACACTAAAGTGCCTCTTCATCTTAAAATGTTGTGTAATTGCTCTTCTCTGTGCATTAAAAGAATGCTGTCCCAACAAAACCTTGATTCCCACTCTTAATGCATTATATAAAGTATATATACACCGATCAGGCATAACATTATGACCACCTTCCTAATATTGTGTTGGTCCCCCTTTTGCTGCCAAAACAGCCCTGACCCCTTGAGGCATGGACTCCACTAGACCCCTGAAGGTGTGCTGTGGTATCTGGCACCAAGATTTTAGCAGCAGATCCTTTAAGTCCTGTAAGTTGCGAGGTGGAGCCTCAATGGATCAGACTTGTTTGTTCAGCACATCCCACAGATGCTCGATTGGATTGAGATCTGGGGAATTTGGAGGCCAAGTCAACACCTCAAACTCATTGTTGTGCTCCTCAAACCATTCCTGAACCATTTTTGCTTTGTGTCAGGAGCATTATCCTGCTGGAAGAGCCACAGCCACCAGTGAATACCGTTTCCATGAAAGAGTGTACATGGTCTGCAACAATGCTTAGGTAGGAGGTACGTGTCAAAGTAACATCCACATGGATGGCAGGACCCAAGGTTTCCCAGCAGAACATTGCCCAAAGCATCACACTGCCTCCGCCGGCTCGCCTTCTTCCCATAGTGCATCTTGGTGCCATGTGTTCCCTAGGTAAGCCACACACACGCATCCGGCCATCCACGTGATGTAAAAGAAAACGTGATTCCTCAGACCAGGCCCTCTTCTTCCATTGCTCCGTGGTCCAGTTCTGATGCTCACGTGCCACTGTTGGTCCTTTCGGCGGGGTCAGGGGTCAGCATGGGCACCCTGACTGGTCAGCGACTGTGCCGCCCCATACACAACAAACTGCGATGCTCTGTGTATTCTGACACCTTTCTATCAGAACCAGCATTAACTTCTTGAGCAGTTTGAGCTCCAGTAGCTCGTCTGTTTGATCGGACCACACGGGCCAGCCTTCGCTCCTCACGTGCATCACTGAGCCTGGGCCGCCCATGACCCTGTGGCCGGTTCTCCACTGTTCCTTCCTTGGAGCACTTTTGATAGATCCTGACCACTGCAGACCGGGAACACCCCACAAGAGCTGCAGTTTTGGAGATGCTCTGACCCAGTCGTCTAGCCATCACAATTTGGCCCTTGTCAAACTCACTCAAATCCTTACGCTTACCCATTTTTCCTGCTTCTAACACATCAACTTTGAGGACAAAATGTTCACTTGCTGCCTAATATATCCCACCCACTAACAGGAGCCGTGAGGAAGAGATCATCAGTGTTATTCACTTCACCTGGGTCATAATGTTATGCCTGATCGGTGTTTATAATTTCGTAACAACTGATATAAATGACAAGTCAAACTTTTAATTTGACATTATTACAAAGTGCACTTTTTAAAAGTCTGATATATCCCACCCACTAACAGGTGCCATGATGAGGAGATCATCAGTGTTATTCACTTCAGCTGTCAGTGGTCACAATGTTATGCCTGATCAGTGTATATCATTTATCAGTCAGAGCAGGAATGACGTCTACATTCATATCAGTGTTGGCTTGTCATGACAGCTACACGTAAAGCTTGCGGAGTGAACTTGTCAATCATCTTGATGGATGATGCAGAGCAAACTCTGTCCAGTAAGAGGACAGTTTTACTCACATGTGACTTGCACTTTGAAATGTCATGTTGTGAAAGCGAACTTATCTAATCCAATCCTATGAACTGATGGTGAAGTCTATCAATGCCCTGTGCCTGGGGGAATGGAGGATCAGTAAAGCCACATGCACACTGGGACAGCGCAGGGTCGGAGGTCACATATGAGTGGTACTAGCAGGGGTCAGAGGTCAGAGGTGATGTAATACTTGTGTAGGGTGTGTGTGTTGCTCAGACGGTGTAGACAGCAGAGAGAAGTCCATCGTCTGGCGTTTGAGTCGTGCAGAGAGCGGCGTCTCCTCTGAGTCAGTAAAGAAACGCAGAACGCTGGCAGAGTGACGCCGCGTGAAGCCCTCCCGCTGCGAGACGCCGCAGGAGACACACAACCACAGGTTAGCACGCACGCACACACACACACACACACTGCCCCTAAAGCTACCCATCACACACACACACACACACACACACACACACACACACACACACACACACACACACACACACACACACACACACACACACACACACACACACACACACACACACACACACACACACAACACACACACACACACACACACACACACACACACACACAACACACACACACACACACACACACACACACAAACACACCCACACACACACACACACACACACACACACACACACACACACACACACACACACACACACACACACACACACACACACACACACACACACACACACACACACACACACACACACACACACACACACACACACACACACACACACACACACACACACACACACACACACACACACACACACACACACACACACACACACACACACACACACACACACAAACACACACACACACACACACACACACACACACACACACACACACCCCTGCCCCTAAACCTACCCATCACACACACACACACACACAAACACACACACACACACACACACACACACACACACACACACACACACACACACACACACACACACTATACTGTACAAACTGTATTTTCTATCCCCTACACTGCCCCTGCCCCTAAACCTACCCATCACACACACACACACACACACACACACACTACCCATCACAGGAGACTGCACAGTTTACTTTCAGTGAAAGAAACCTCATCCTGTGTGATTTATAAGCATTTTGAAAAGTGAGGACATGGGGAACGTCCTCATATTTCACCCTCTTTTTGTAATACCTATGTCATACCCATGTCATTATACACATTTGTGTCCTGATATTTCACAAAAACATGCCCTTTACACACACACACACACACACACACACACACACACACACACACACACACACACACTGCCCTGTCCCTAAACCTACCCATCACACACACACACACACACACACAAACACTGCCCCTGTCCTAAACCTACCCATCACACACACACACACACACACACACACACACACACACACACACACACACACACACACACACACACACACACACACACACACACACACACACACACACACACACACACACACACACACACACACACACACTACACACACACCATCACAGGAGACATGCTGCATTTTTACTTTCTCAAAAAACATCACTTAGTGTGATTTATAAGATGTTTTCCTCATGGGGACCAAAAAATGTCCCCACAAGGACAAGGATTTCGGATATTGCCATCTTTGTGGGGACATTTTGTCCCCATACCGTAGGGATTACCAGGACACACACACACACACAAAACATAGTCCATCAGAAGTACTGTACTCAGTCAGGTCATGTGAGCGGTACCTTGTCTAGGGGGTGTGGCTTGTCAGTGCTGCGCTCTGATAGGCCGTTTCCAGAGTCCGTGCTGATGAGGGAGGCCCGTGAGTCAGTGTGTCGCACAGCACCGGCGCCCGGAGTGTGAGGAGACACTGACAAACACAAAACACTTCAACACACTCTTCAGTGACATTACTCACTCTACAACAGACTGACAAATGAAATAAGAATATTTTTTAAAGGAACAGTTTTTTGAACCTTTAGTGTAAAAAATATATTTTTGTACACAAGATATGAATAAATACATATAAATGTGTGCATCAAACACTGTATAACACAGTGGGCTTTATAGGGTTAAATCTCCAGTACGATTGGTTGTGATTGTGTTGCACAGCGGTGAGGACAATCAACTAATAGTGTGTGTAAAACGGCCACATGGTTATGATGCAGTGTGACAGCAGACGGTCTCTCTCACCTGTTCCCGAAATCACTCCGAACAGCTCTTTGTGCAGGCCGCCGTCCACTGGACTGACCGTGTGTTTGGTAGGTGTCATCATCCCGTGATCATCACGCCCATTCTGAAGCGACGCAAAGAGACATCAGTACCAACAGCCTGAGCGCTGTACAGCAATGCATATTCTACTGTACATTTGGTTCATGTTCATTCCTTGAGAACTACATTTGCAAGAATGAGGACTGTGTAGAAATATAAACTCTAATAACATTCAAAGATCAAGATGTATCTTTTAAGTTACACCTTTTTCAATGGATATGTGAAGTTTGAAGTTGGTATTTATCTCTTCTACTCATCTATGCTGCATTTATTGGATCAAAAATACAGTTAAAGCAGTGAAATATTAAAGCATCTGTTCTCTGTGTGAATATATAGTGCAGTGTAATGTATTCCTGTGATCAAAGCTGAATTTATCATCATTACTCCAGTCTTCAGTGTCACATGATCCTTCACTAATCACTCTCATATGAGGATCTGATGATCAACACACATTTATGATTATTATCAGTGTTTAAACAGTTGTGCTGCTTCATATTTCAGTGGAAACCATCATACATTTTATATTTTTGTGATTTTTGATGAATTAGAAGCTCAAAAGAACAGCATTTATTTATTTTTCATAGCAGTATTTCACTTCTTAGTATTTGTTTCCAGTCCAAATGTCTAAAAAAATCTTAAATTAAGATGCTTTTACAAGACTAAAGTAAAATGACATGTTATTTCTCGTTTTCTGGGGTACAAAATAAGTGAGTTTTTGCTTAAAACAAGCGAAATAAAAAAATTTACTTAATTTAAACAGAAACGAGATGATTTTTCTTACCCATTGCAGATAATTCTGCTTGTTTTAAGCCAAAACTCACTTCTTCTTTTTTTCTCCCAGAAAACAAGAACATCTTATGCCATTTTACTTAGTATTTTTTAGATATTTGGACTGGAAAATAGACAAAATTCTAAATAATAAAAGCATTTTTGTAACAATATTAAAGTCTTTACTATCACTTTTGATCAGTTTTATGTGTCCTAGCTAAATAAAAGCATTCATTTCTTTCAAAAAAATAATCTTCTGACCTCACAATTTTGAACGGCAGTGTAAATACACAGGTTTACTTAATAATAGAGAATCAAATGAAAATCTAAATGAACTAAGACAAGATAAGAGAAACACATGAGAAGATATTCTGAAGGATGTTTTAACTTGGCTTGCTCAGTTCGGGACACTACATTTTTCAAATAAATTTCCAAATAAATCTAATTATTAAACTAAATTAACCATATAGACCTAAAGCCCACATTGTCACTGTATGATAATCAAAATATATTCTGTTGCAGTATTTTTCTGTTTAACACTGTGAAGCTGCTTTGAAACAATCTACATTGTTAAAAGCGCTATATAAATAAAGTTGACTTGACTTGACTTGTTGTTCTAACAGTGAAAGTCATCAGAGGAAAACTGAACCTCACTATGACATTTCACACATATATCTTCGATCGTGATCCGCAGAAGACAGATGGTCTGAAAGCAACACTAGGTGTCAGTCTTACCATGTTGGTGTGGTTGGCTACAGAAGCCGCTTCTATGATGTTGAGCCTGTGGACGTTTTCCAGCAGCAGACTGAAGAGAGGCAGGTACAGCGTGGCCAGGCGAGCCTGCTGACCCTGACACACACACAACACACACGCCTCAGATTAAACACAGCACCACGGCGGCACACACTGCGGTGGAAACGCCAGCGCTCGCTCACCTTGGAGGAGTAGCGATCGTCGAAGGCGTGTTTGATCATCAGGTTCTTCAGCACCTGTACGGCGATCTGACGCACCTCTCTGAACTCCTGCACGGCTCCGGCCACTTCCCTCAGCAACAGGCCCACCAGGAAGTGATTCTTACAGAAGTCATCGGTCAGAGAGTAGTCCAGCTGCAGATCTGACAGAGAGATACAAGACATCACTCCTCAACTATATCAAATAGTTTGCCCATTCAGACGTCGAATAAATCGTTTTGCATTAAATGAATGTGAATGAGATTTTATAAACACTTGTAATATGCCCACAAGTCATAGTCACTTTTTGGTGACTTAAAATATAGGAAATAGTCAAAATAACAAAAAGGTTGTGTTGTGTATATCAGAGCAGCGCTTGACAGACTTTTGCACTCCAAGTCCCTCCATTGCCATCAATATTCGAAGGTCACATGACTTCATTCTGACTCATAATATCACTTCACAAAAAGAAAAAAAAGAAAAAAAATCAGTCTTAACGGACCCCCCTTCCTCCCCCAAAAACATCAGATCTACTCAAATCTCATAGGTGACTCATTTTGATCTCAAAAAGGTGAATTCTCACCTAAAGGTGAGGAGTTTGCATCTATGAATCTGTATTCTAACTAACATTAACTAACAATTCATTTGTTCCATGTCCATGTTGCCCATGTTAGCTCAGGTACAATAAATAATAATAACACATTAACATCAACTAATATTAATGAATTCTTCAGAAGGGAGTTCTTCACTTTTTGTAAAGTGTCACTTTGATTTACTTGGATTCAAATAGTTTGCACACAATTTCTACGTGGTAAAATATTTTAGAGCTTGGCAAAACTAGAATAACGTACATTCAATTTAAAAATGCCTACAGAGTTATGGTAACACTTTCGTTTGGGGAACACATATTCGCTATTAACTGCGACTTTAGCCTTAATAATCTCCTAATTACTGCTTAATAGTAGCTAGTTAGGTAGTTGATAAATTTAGGTATTGTGTAGGATTATGGGATGTAGAATATGGTCCTGCAGAATAAGGCATTAATATGTGCTTTTATAAGTACTAATAAACAGACAATATCCTAGTACTATGCATGATAATAAGCAACTAGTTAATAGTGAGAATTGGACCCTAAAATAAAGTGTTACCAATAATTAATATGCAGAATAAAGGGGCGGTCCTGGTTGAGTTAGTAGTAGTGTGTTGAAACTCCTGGTTATGGTAAGAGGCAGGGCATTTCCCAAACATGCTGGAAACCTTTTGACCAATCGCAAAACACTGCTCCAGCCGACCAATCAGAGCACACTGCGCTTTTCAGAAGGCGGGGCTTCTTAGAGACAGGAACTAAACAGAGCATTACTGACAGACTGTGAAGAGAGGAGCTGCATCAATGGGGAATATGGGGGAAATGATGTGTTTTGAACATTAAATGCATGAAAACCTGTTCTAGTAGAGCCCAAAGACAAAATCAAGATAAGTAAGAATAGTGAGAATTGACCCCTAAACTAAAGTGTTACCATTTTTATTAATTTGTGTGACTTTTCCAGGGCTTTTAAAACGAGGCTACCTAATATATTTGTTTTTTTTCAAGGCCTTGGGAATCTTGGTTCTTCAAAGAAAAAAATATTACATAAAATGCAATTAAGAAATATCTTGATTTGTTGTTGTTTTAGCCTGGTTGAGGATCGTTGGATTAGAGGAAGGCGGCCGCTATAAAGCCAGTTCAGTCACATTCAATCAGTTTTCACCAAGCTCTCTGACTGTAACATGTGTGTCTGTGATGGATCACCTTGAAAGCGCTGGATCCGCCCCTTCCCGAACGGCATGGGCAGGTTGAGAGGAACGTAGTGTTCGTGATTACAGACCACCTTCAGAAACTCAAACTTAAACTCATACAGTGTCTGAGAGAAAGCGAGAGAGAGAGAAACAGAGAGGAAGACATTTTTCTGAGATGGAATATCAATTTGCAGTCATTGTGTGTAAGCAGAGATATTGAAGCAAGAGTGAATTACCTTGGAGTCTCCGGGCATGAAGCAGTTGATGTAGTTGTTGATCTGTTTGAAGACGAACCCTCGGTCCATGAAGGTGAAACAGCGCTGGAGAAAACAGACCACGCTTGAGTTTACTGACTGATTCAAGACACACCTCTATCCTCAAAACAGAGCTGTGGTTGTTAACTACAACTGAAATCAAAATAAAGCTGGTCATATAAATCACACTGTTGACCCTTCCCTTCCCTTCCCTGTTAACCCACCCTTAAACTACCCATTCCACCAAACCTGCCCTAACCTTACCCGTATCAACTCAACAGCAGCACAAGTGTTTTACAAGAAATGCATTGTACCTAACATTTATTATTTTAATGTAAGTACATAGTAGTTACAACAACAACTAATATAAAATGGGACCAAACGTAGATCAGCTAAAGATTAAAAAAAAGGACAACCTGACCCCCACACAATTATTATAAAAAAACACTATTGAACTGTAAAATAAATGAAAAAACGAGTATTTAATAAGAATAGATTACATTATACAATATTATTACAACACTCCACTTTTCTGAAAATAGGCTAATTTTCCAACTCCCCTTTGAATCCATTCAGCCGATCTCCGGACCTGGCGGTAGAGTATTTAGCATAGCTTAGCATAATTCATTGATTCTGATTAGACCGTTAGCATCTAGCTCAAAAATGACCGAAGACTTTCAATATTTTCCCTATTTGATATTGTGCAATGATATTACGCAGTGCCTGGAAATAGTCCCCAGAACGCTCTCTGTACAAGCAGGTCTTCATGTTGGTTATGTTGACAGAAGTTAGCCGATTTTCGAGCGCTGCATAATATCATTGCGCCGCTGCACCCATGGTACAGCAGCAAAGTTCCTTGATTATTACGCAGGGATGAGAGAATAGTTCCTAGTCATAACGGTCTAGAAAATCACAACTTTTCATTTTCTGCCGGTCTTAGTACACAATGTAACTACAGAAGAGTCAAGTTTCAAATAGGAAAAATATCGAAACTGGTCATTTTTGAGCGTGATGAAAATGGTCTCATCTGATTCAATGAATTATGCTAAGCTATGCGAAAAGAGCTACCGCCAGATCCGGAGATCGGCTGAATGGATTCAAAAATGGTGAAACTCAACTGTTTAACTCTAGGGGAGTTGGAAAATGAGCCTATTTTCAAAAAAGTGGAGTATTCCTTTAACAGAACAGTTAATTTCTTGCACAACAACAATAATTATTTTTATAATTATTATTAAAACAGTAAAATTATTATACTAACATTTGTAATTACCTTAATTTGCTTTGAAATGTTAAACTATTGAGCTTTAATTTTGGCAGGAAAATGCAGGGAGAGCTTAAGACTTAATTTTTTTTTAAACTATTCTCATTACAAGTTTGGGAAGCTGGTTGATGCATGTTGTGTTCCCAAATGTAAATGAACACAGACAGCGCTTTCACAGTGGCATTTACTGAGAATGGAGACACAGTGCTGTGCTTTACTCTGAACACGCAGTGCATCAGACTATATATTTACAGTGTATAATCACATCACGTCCATTGCTGTTAGAGGCAGTCCGTGCATGAAATCAATGTATTAGGAAATTTAACGTTTTGGAGTTTATTCAGTAATTGTTTAAGGCCATTTGGTGATGTCAATCATCACACAGTAACCAGCCAACCCCCGCATATACTTCTCCCACCAACCCCCCAAAAAATGTTCTTGGACATATGCAATTGAGGGTATGCGCGTTGTGTCACCGTTGGCTGGAGCGACTGGGGTTATGCCCACTGAGTGGCAGAAAGACTGAGCGGCAGGACTGGTTTTCAGCGTGAATGCCATGAAAAACACACAAAACACATCTAAAATGGGAAAGAGCTTTGAGATTGACTGCACAGATTTGACAAGAAATTTGAAGTATATTTTTACAGACTGCCGATAGCTAGAGGAAAGAGATGCAAATGGATCACTGCAATTCACAGAAACAACTGGACTCCAGGCAGCCAAACGTGGATTTGCAATTATCATTTTGAGCCAATATGTTGAATTTTAGGGTATATTGTATATATTGCTAGCCTGGATGCCAGCCGAATTTAGCCCCGCCCACAATTTTTTTTTGCTCTGGGAATTCGTCTGGACTCGCTCCATAGAGGAGTTATTATGCCTGAACAGAAACTGTTCGGGCCAATGAAATCATGAGGGCGGGCTTTAGACGATGATGGACAGATGATCAACAGTAACGTAATCATCCACGTCATCGAAGGCGCTTTGGGTTGAATTTGCTCTAATCCTAAACGGAGAACTTGTTCGTATGCATTAACCTTCACTATTTCTCTCAGAAACGATGATCGTGGTGGGTAGTACTCTGTGTATCCTTGAATTTTTTATTACAACACTGGCAAAGATCGTTTACACTCATTATTCTATCTCACTTTTTATTCTAACGTTACTTAATCCAGCGCGCGTGCAGACAGGGTTGCCAAAAAGAATGGCATTGGTTGGCAAAATATGTTAATTTGGCATGGTTGCCTGCTGAAATTCACATTCCTGGGTCTATATATCACATAATCGGGGTCGCTTCAACCCGCGGACATGGAGAACAACCCGCGGGAACAACACGGACTTGGCAACAGTGCAGTTGAGTTCTGCTGACATTTGACAACTAACGTTACGTGTCGCTCCGTTGCTCTGATTGGTTGTGGGTCTATCCAATTGAGGTATTTCCTGGCTCGGGTGAAACACGCCCCATAATCAAAGCTCAATGGAGCGGTACCAGACTCATATTCTGACTAGAATTGAGTATGGCCACGTCAGGCTAATATATTGCATATTGTAAAGCCGATATCCATAGATCACTGGATCTTTGGAAAAAGTTGTAAAGAACACTATCGAGTCCTACACTTAGTTTAAATTGCAGTCGTTTTTTGCAGTTTCCCCTATAAACTCCAGTCACACAGCAGCTCTTCTGCCACTCAGCCTGGCCGAAGGGGCGTTTTCCGGCGGGAAAGTGATGTCATATACATAGCCTATTCGCATGGGTCATACTTTTAAAGTCGGAAAATATGGAAATCTGTTTAAATACAGAAGAAGAAAAAAACACATCCCTGAGTGTCTCAAACTAATGCACATCTCATTGCTCCGTCTCCGTTATTACAGATCCAGGATCGTTTTACCATAAAGTGAAATCAAACCAAACTTGGGAGCTTTTGTGAGAACCGCAGTTTGGCTTGTGATTGATGTGAAGCGAATTCAGAGGAAAGCTGCTACTGATGAAGTACATTTCTCTGGAATATATCACTAATGGCTATATCAGCATCTACAGTCCAGATCAAATCAAGACAAAGGAACATTGTACTTGATTTCTAACGACCAGATCTGGAGTCCTGATGCGGCTTCCAGACCAGCGCTCACCTTGATGAAGACAGCGAGGCTGTGATTGGCGTTTCGTGTGGCGTCCAGGTTGTCTTTGTATTTCTGTGTGATGTGAGGCATTAGCATGGTCACCAGAGTCTCCACTGAGTGATAGAAGGATGCGGAGAAACGCTGGTTCCTGGAGACCTAAAGGACACGGCAGGGGTCAAAGGTCTCAATCACAGGATGGACATGAACTTACGGAAAAAAGGCAAACTAGATTTTTACATTTTCAGAAGAACACATAACTGTTTTTTGCAAATAGAAAAGCGTTGACTTGTACTGACCTTGGACTTGCCGGTCTCAATCAGGTACTGTGCCATAGACTTGACTAAAACCTCACAGAAATACCAGGAGTACTGGAGCAGAAAGAGCACAGCGGATTCAAGAGGATATCCATAAACAATCACGAACAGTGCTGGAGTTATTTCAAGTGTGCTATTAGTGTACTTCTTTAGAAGCAATATAAGAGAGGAGAACTTCAGTCTACTTTTGATGTGCTTAATCAGAGATATACTTAACAAATATGGAAGTATGGAAGCTACTTAGACTAAGTTAGTACACTTAGAAATATCCTACTAGTATGTTGATTTTAGTATACTAACTACATAAAGTATACTCTGAAAATATGCTTGAAGTTTACTTAATAAAATGAACTTTTGTCAGGGTGTTGGATCTGATTGAAGAGTTGCACCTTCAGCAGTTTGTTGCTGGTGAGGAAATCCGTGGAGGGTTTCAGGATGGTGGTCATGGCTTTAGCCAGTTCCTCATGGACCGTTTTGCCGTTGGTTAAGTTCGTCTCGGTCTTCAAAACATACTACACACACACAACACAAGAAAACAAGAATGTGCAAGATTCAGGCTCACAGTCAGGATTATTTGTTTCACATCACGAGAAACGTGGCAGCTCACCTTTACATAAGAGCGCAGGTGATGCTCCAGACCCTCCTCATGACACTGAGCCACGACATGGATCATCACCCTGACCGGAGCAGACGGGACGGGACAGCATGAGGCAAGCTACAACACTTCAACTCAAACACTCTGTTCATTCAAATAAAGCTCAAATCAAATACTATTAGAAATGTTGCAATGGTGAATACATTTAATTTTAAGCACTAAAGTTACTAACTGGAAATGAATAAAAACTAAAACTGAAATATATTTTTTTTAAAATTGTATTATTTAAAAAAAAAACTGTATTTAAATTAAATGAAAAACCTAACTTAAAATATAGCATCGGCGAATAAATTAAACAAATTTAAGTTGAAGCACTAAACATGAAATGATATGAAACAACATGAAATAAATAAAAACTAAAACTGAAATAGAAATACATTAAACCTAAATTGTATTTAAAAAATAAAAATAACAAACCACATAAAATTCACAAAAAATTTACTTATATTTAAAACTGAAAACTTAAATAAAAGATTTAAAAAATAAAATAAAAACAATAATAGTACATAAACTGTATATTAAAGGGGTACTTCAGCGCTGGGAAGATGAATCTGTATTTAAACTGGGTCATTAATGTAGTAGAAATGTGAAATTATTTTTGAATTTGGTGCCTTCTAGACTGAGAAAACACAGAAAATGTATTTTTGTCTCATGGGGATGAAAGACAACAATTCCCAGAATGCACTTCGCTGCCCTAGGCTGCTCTAGGCACGGCTTACTGGTTTACTTGCCCACCGCGTTCATTTTCAGAAAATCAGTTCAGTTAGAGACGCTACAATTAAAAACTGAACGTGTCTGTTCGATATAATGTGAGTGAGCCGATTGAGCGTCACGGCACAAACGCAGCAGGATCGGATTACATTCATCACATGAGCTGAGGGAATCGCGGGATTCGCGGCTGCATTCACAGCGCGGGATCAGTCTGGCGCGTGTTCAGTTCATGTCTTTGGAAGCTTAACTTTCATAGGAAGTTCATTTGAACAGTTGAAACACTCACTTTGCTCTCCACCGCTCCGTTTACATGAATCTCCGCAGCTCGGGCAGTGCTGTGAGTGTGATGTTGAAAACATGTGGAGATAGCGCCTCCTGCTGGCTGTAGTCTTCAGCCTCTGGACAAAAACTCCTCCGATGATGCAAAATGACGATATTTGCGTCATCGGAGGAATTTTTCCAGAAATAAAATACATAATTCTCTCGTCTCAGGGTCATATGAGGGGGGAAAGTATAATAATTTGAATAAACTCCCGGGTTTCTATTGATACAAAGCTTAATGCTAATCGCTGAAGTAACCCTTTAAGTGTCTTTAACTACTATGAATTCACATTTGACACAATGCACTTATTGTGTACATACATGTTTAACACTGTACTTGTATTTTAAAAATACCAGCATGTCATTACAGCTGTAATTGTAACTGTAAAGTACATCTATAATGACACTGTTAACCCACCCTGTCCTAACCTTACCCATATCACCTCAACAGCAGCACAAGTGTTTTACAACACAAAAACACAATGAATGCTTTGTACCAAACAATTATTATGTTTAATGCAAGTACATTGTATTTAAAGACGCCTAATATACAGAGGGACCAAAATGATACAATAACAACACAATAAGAGACCTGGTGACGTTCACAGCAACATCTTCAAGGCCGGAGGTGGTGAGCACACGAAACAGCTGGTTGAGAATGGTGGGGAGGAACTTCACCATCACATGAGCCTCCATGGCGTGCAGACTCTGAGAAAGAGAGAGAGGGAACTGTGATCTCGGGACGTGACAAACACCTGCAGGCCTCAAACATCCTCAGGAAGGACAGACAGGAAGTACCTTCAGGTATTTGACCAGTTCTCCTCCTGTTTGGCCTGTGGAGTCAATACTCTGGCAGTGATGGAAGAAGTTATGCAGATGTTGATCCTAATGAGAAAACAAGCACCAGTCAGGACTGAAAATAAGTCAATCGACAAGAGTTTGTGTGAAGTTGTGCAGGAGACGCTTCACACCTGTGTGTATACGGTGGACACCAGCTGTGTGGAGACCTTGAGCAGTGGCCTCCCCCCATCCACCCACTTCACCTCCTGACCGGCGTGCTGCTGTAACACACACACACAAACACACACACACACACACACACACACACACACACACACACACACACACACACACACACGCACACACACGCAAACACGCACACACACACGCACACACACACACGCACACATGCACACACACACACACGCACAAACACACACGCACACATGCACACACACACACACGCTTAATTAATGCACAAGGCCTTAAAATCACCATGGAATCAACATTAACGGTTCCTGTATTGTTGTTTTTTTAATGGATTTTTGCAGTTTTATTATAAATGATTTCTCTGAGCACATCATTATTGTTTTAAATTCATGTTCCTGGTCGTCTTGAATCGGAATATCTCTCTTCTCTGATGACGAGGGCGGGGCAACCTGTCACTCACATGAGATCCACCAATAGCAAGCCACACCCATCCAATCAATTCCTCATGGACAAAATCACATTGGAAATCACATTGGCAGTTGCTTTAGGCCTAAATATGGATTTTCAGGCACTCCAGGTAGAATATGAGAACATTTCTCAGATTTCGCCTCCAAGCTTATGTACCTGTATACTTTAAAATTTTTCTAATTTAACCCCAAACAAAATATGTCAAAAAAACATTTTTATAAACAGCGACTTTCAAAAAAAAGGGAAGGGACAAAAAAGAGAGCAAAAAACAAACAAAACAACAAAGCAAAACAAAAAAACACAATAAAGCAAAAAGCAAACAAAACACAATAACAAAACAAGAAAAAAAGCAGAAACAAACAAAACACAATAAAACAAAAAACAAACAAAACACAATAACAAAAAGCTAAGGAAAATAAAATAAAACATAATAAATAAAAAACAAACAAAACAAGGCAAAAACAAACAAAACACAACAACAAAGCAAAAACAAACAAAACAATAAAAGGCAAAAACAAGCAAAACAATAAAAACAAAGCAAAAATAAACAAAAACAATTAAGCAAAAACAAACAAAACAATAAACAAAACAATAAAAAACAACAAAACAAGAACAAAGCAAAAACAAACAAAAAACAATAAAATAAAACAAAACACAATAACAAGACATCAACAAAGCAAAAACAAACAAAACACAACAACAAAGCAAAAAACAACAACACAAAAAAACAAACAAAACACAACAAAAAAGCAAAGACAAAGACAACACAATAAATCAAAAACAAACAAAACAAGGAAAAAACAAACAAAACACAACAACAAAGCAAACAAGCAAAACACAATTAAGCAAAAACAAACAAAACAGCAAACAAAACACAATAAAAAAACAACAAAGCAAAAACAGGCAAAACAACAAAAAACAAAGCAAAAATAAACAAAACACAATTAAGCAAAAACAAACAAAACAACAAACAAATGAAACACAATAAAACATGAAAACAAGAACAAAGCAAAAACAAACAAAACACAATAACAAAACAAACAAAAAAAACCCACAAAAAAAACCCAATAACAAGACATCAACAAAGCAAAAACAAACAAAACCCAACAACAAAACAAACAAAAAACCCCCACAAAAAACACAACAAAAAAGCAAAAAACAACAACAAAGCAAAAAACAAGCAAAATACAATAAAACAAAAACAACAAAAAACACAACAAAGCGAAAACAAAGATAACACAATAAATAAAAAACAAAGATAACACAATAAATAAAAAACAAACAAAACAAGGCAAAAACAAACAAAACACAAACAAAGCAAAAAACACAACAACAAAGCAAAAAACAAACAAAACACAATAAAAACAACAAAACAAAAACAAGCAAAATACAATAAAACAAAAACAACAAAAAACACAACAAAGCGAAAACAAAGATAACACAATAAATAAAAAACAAAGATAACACAATAAATAAAAAACAAACAAAACAAGGCAAAAACAAACAAAACACAAACAAAGCAAAAACACAACAACAAAGCAAAAAACAAACAAAATACAATTAAGCAAAAACAAACAAAACAACAAACAAAACACAATAAAAACAACAAAACAAAAACAAGCAAAATACAATAAAACAAAAACAACAAAAAACACAACAAAGCGAAAACAAACAAAACACAATAAAGCAAAAATAAAAAAACGACAACAAAGAAAAACACACACACACACACACACACACACACACACACACACACACACACACACACACATACAAACAACAACAGCACAGCAAAAGAAAACCAAACAACTCAAAACAACAAACAAAACACAACATAACAACCAACAAAACAGCAAAACACAACAAAACCCAAGAGCGTGCAGACTATGGCTCACCTTGCTGCTGCTGCTGCTGCTGTCGTGGCTCAAGCTCAAGTATCCTGAAGGCAGGTTTGCAGCCACGGCCACCTGCTGCTCATTCATGATCACTCTGCCATCCTTCAGCAGGGGGAGCCACGCGTAACCCACTGCACACAGTGCGTTTAATCAGCTACAGACGCTCCTTTCATTCTTTCACAGTGCGTGTTGAGAAGGCTGTGCGTCTCACCTTGCGTCTCCACCTGCTCTCGTCTCTTAGTGCTGGCTTTGCTGTTGCTGTCACAGCTGATGTGATACAGGGTGAACAGGAGATGATGTCTGTCCGTCAGCTGAACCGGCAACTCCATCTTAAACTGGACACGCAGAAACAAGTGTTAAAGCAGTCTGATCACTGAAAACACACAGTGATCGAGAGACGTGTAAAGCTCGTGTCTCACCTCTTCATAAAACTCCGGGTTCTGCTGGTGGTGTAGGACGGCAGCGAACGCTTTCTTACAGAACAGAGGCCCTCCGGGACGCCCGTATATACACTGACACACACACAACATCACTTACACTCAAGATTACAGAGATTACATTCCCAGTAAATATAACTACTCTACATGGGGATGGAAAAAATATGAGATGGGAGGAAAATTACATTTCAAAACTTTTGTGTTCTTTGCGAGTGAACGCAAAAGCATTGCCATATTTTTCCATCACCATGTCCCTTTAAGGGCTCTGTAATTGAATGCATCCATTCTGATTAAACACATTAATAGTTCTTAATGAAACATCTTACTGACGTCAAACTTTTAAACAGTAGTGTATATACTCAGCGTGTCATATGGCTTGTGTGTACACGTGTGTAGTTGAGGTGAGTTTGTGTGTGACATTACCTTGAGCGGGAGCGCGTCCTCCTCATCCGAATCTCTGAACTCCACACACAGAGCGATGTTTCTGGCCTAGAAACACAAGAGGAAACTTAGTTCAGTACATTTGCTTTACAGTAAACTTAAACTTCTATAACTTCTTTAAAGGGGTGATTGATTGCCACTTTTGATGTAAAGATGTAAAATAAGTCTCTAATGTCTCCAAGGTGTGTGTGTGTGGAGTTTCAGCTCAAAATAGCCCACAGGTCATTTTTATAGCATGTTAAAATTGTCACTTTTTGAGGGTTTTTGTGCGTGTCCCTTTAAATGCAAATGAGCTGCTGCTCATGGGGCGGAGCTTCAAGAGCTCATGTTAGCAGCTCTGATAACCTCACGCAGACAGGCAATGAAACGGTTCAGCCTTTTATGATCAAACCGGAGTCGGACAATGATGGAGAGACTCACCTCTGTTGTGTGTTCCCGCGGGCGGGTTTATGTAAATTTCAGGGTTAGTGATGTCACTAACCCGGGTGGAAGCTCGTTGTAGTCCCTACCAGAGCCGTTGAAAAACAGAGTTACGACACTCCCATAGACTTTCATAGGAACTGAGGAATGCGGAAGAAAAGCGACCAATAGTTCCAAACAACCAATAGTTGAACCTCATTCATTTCAGTGTATCCCAAGCACGCTCGCTGTCAAATTGACGAAATTACTGCATATTTTGATATTTTATGTCAATAGTTGACCTCTCGGGAATATTGATAGAAGATGTATTTTATGATGCACGTTAGAGTTAATGTTATTGTTGTATAATATATCGTTAGAAACTGCAGTTAGATAACGTGAGCAGCACTGCTAAAGCTACCATATCCAGATGCTATCGTCATATTTCAACAGTTTTTACTCTCTCTGAGATCTTTCTGTTGAATGCGTTTCTATGAAGTAGCCCATTTAAGGAATAACGTCTAGCGCCTGGATACAAAGAGCTGAATCAAATTGGTTGCCCTGTTTTTTTTATTTAAAAAAACAAAAACAATTTAAAACTTCTTTCTTGGGTTAAATGCTGTATATGCTAGCATCATTCATTTATATTCATCTGTTGTGTATGCTTCGAGTATCATTTACATTCAGACGTTAACAATGATTAACCACAGCCAGTAGAGGGCGGAAGAGGAACATTAGCCATTATTTTCTCTTCTTTTGAATACATTGTCTATAGATCAAATTACTATTATAACATTAAAATATTTTATTTGTACTGAAGTGTTAAATATATAGGCTTATTTTAGGGAACACCGCAAAGTCTAATGAAAAACAAAAACATTTGACTAAACTTCACAATAAATTAAAATCCTTGTTTGTTATGATGAGAGGATTTGAAAGATAATGAGAAGATTTGTGTTAAATATAAACTTCATTCAGCGTTTCAAGACCGTATAAAAATTGTTTTGATCGATACTGAGAGGATTCTCATTCCCAGTAAATTAAGCATATGATTGGTCATTATTTTTAACATAAATGCCATGATTGCCTACAATACTCAACGCTGTAAATTCATGTTGTACTCTCGTGACCTAAATAAAATAACCAGATCACTCAAGAAAAAGATTAACGTTGTATCTTCCGTATCTCTCAGAATAAAATGCTATTGTAACGCCTAGTCGAAGTCAATAAACATACTCTCTTTTTCTATGGCTCTGGTCCCACCAGCCGTTTGTTGTAGTCCTTAAAACACGATTTCTTTAAAGGAAAATATCTCCCTTTGCTTTGAACGTTGAGCGTCGTAACTTTGCAGATGTTGGTCATGCTCAAACAGAAACATTACACACTCACTACAGTTAAAACAGCCCAATCATAATCAACCGGCCCTTTAAGTGATTTCACGTCTGTGCTGTTCGGTCATTTTTAAGATTTTTTTACTTCATCGGAATGGTACGAAACTTGGTTTTGCAACTTGCGGTTTGAACACAAAAAAATGTATGGGCATGATTTGACAAGGTTAAATGTTAAAAATAGTCACACTTGTATTGTTAGTAGTCAAAAAAAAGTAGCGCATTGGAAATGAATGGAGACAAAGTGGAAGCGTTTGGTACTGCGCCCAAACAAACTGACTGAAAGCACAACTTGTTTAGATTTATGGCTTTGATTTTCTCACAGTTTTAGAGAAAATATGGAAAATATATATTTCATATAAGAATTGAAAATGGTATCACTTTAGCATTAATCGATCAAGTGTCATCTTTAAAAAGAGACCAAACTTAAGTCTGTTGCTCCAAAATATTCAAGATTTATGACAGTTTAAAGGATTAGTTCCCTTTACAATAAACATTTCCAATCATTTACCCACCCCCATCTCATCCAAGATGTTCATGTCTTTCATTCTTCAGTGGAAAATAAATTAGTTTTCTTGAGGAAAACATTCCGTGATTTTTCTCCACATAATGGACAGTTTCAGAGGAAGGGCTTCAGAGGCTCTGCACGATCCCAGACGAGGAATAGGGTCTGATCTAGACAAACCATCGGATATTTTCAAGAAAAAATAAACATTTATATACTTTTTAACCAAAAATGCTCATCTTGCGCTGACGACCACAGATTGTGTAAAGGTCACACTAGACGTAGGCAGAAGTACCGCCCCAATCAAACGTGTGAGCACTAATACAAACACCCTTTACCAAAAAAACTCCATCATCAAATTCAAAATCACCCGACATCGTTGTTTAACCTTTTTTTGCTAAAGGATACGTCCAGCGTGACCTTTCTGACATGATTACGCAATCCGTGGCGAGCCGCAGAGCAGAGCAAGATGAGCAATTTAGGTTAAGAAGTATATAAATGTTTATTTTTTCTTGAAAATATCCGATGGTTTGTCTAGATCAGACCCTGTTCCTCGTCTGGGATCGTGCAGAGCCTCTGAAGCCCTTCCTCTGAAACTGCATTGATTTGGACCATCAACCGCTGGCTTTAAAAGAGGGTTTAAAAGACTCAACGTTGGGTCAGGATTGCAAAAAAGCGTGACAGTTAACAGGGTAAGGCATTTTAGGGACCCACGGGATCTGAGCTGTGAGTTGAGAGCTTTAGCATGGTTGTACCTTAGTGAAGCTTTTCTGGCTGTCGTATTTGAGATGTCGTGGATACACGTACAGGTGGTTGTTGTAAATTGTGAAAGGCTGAGAGCATTTGGCAATGGAGGGCACAAACTCCTCCACCTCAAACACCAGCCTGCCCCGCTCCGCACCATCAGTCTGACGAAGAGGAAGATAGGACGGCGTGACACAATCTGCACACACACACACACACACACACACACACACACACACACACACACACACACACACACACACACACACACACACACACACACACACACACGTACACACACACAGAGAGGAATCAACCAATCCTGATCCAATACAAACACACAGAGAGGCAGTCAGAAATGCTTGTGTGTTACTATGAAAGCCTTACTAGTCAGATCTGGTGCGACGTTATCAACCGTAACATCCAAATTACCCAGAATCACAGGAAACTTGGCCATCTTTTCTGGCCTGAGAGAAGAGAAAGCACAGAGGAGGGTAAATAAACAAGCGTGAGCGCCTGACGGAGGCGAGGAGAGACTATAATGTTCCTAAAACATCAACAGCCCTGACAGAACAGAGAACACAACACCAGTGTGTACGACACCATACTGCAGGTCACACAAACACGAGTGCTACTATGAGTGTGAGACTGACTTCCTGAAGTCTGTGAGCAGTCTGAACATGTCCTCGTTGGAGAGCTTGTTGCCGTCCTGTCGATAGAGAGCGGAGAAGCGAGCGCTCTTGTCCAGCGTCCCAGAGGCATCCTTAAACAGCGGCCTGAGAAACACACACACACACACACACACACAGAGGATCAAAGCTCGCCCGGCTGCTGTGTGGGTGAAAGAGATAACAGCACACACATCCTGATCCTGCCCAGCTCATCTTTAACATCCCATCGGAAAGATAAACAGAATATGGAAGGCTTGAAATCTACAACCAACACCCTTTTCCAGAACAAAACCGCAAAAACAGTTGAGCAATGATTTTCCTGAGCATTATTGATTCTGCTCGTGTTGGCTTTACAGTTTTACAGGTTCGATTCTAGGATTTCAATATTAGAGGGGCTCGGCCATCAATGAGGGTGTGATTTAAAACAATATATTTAATATATTATACATTTCATTTGTAGAGAGTCTGGCCACTCTCCATTGACAAGCGTTAACTTCCTCGAAGGCGGGTACTCTGTTGAAGTTTAAAACTATTGGATCTGCCATAACCATTTGCTAACGTTTGGTCGTGACGTACATGTCATCTCAAACCAGCGCACGGCATCAACGTCATCGTTCTCAGCCACTCCCTCTGTTCGCTGATTGGACCGGTTAAAATTTGACCGGAGAAAACCAGAGATTATACCGCAAACTCAGAAAATTAAGTGTAGGAGGGTGGAGACAGGCTACTGAGGCTGAGCAAACGATGAGAGAATATTCATTTCAGGGTAAACTGTCCCTTTAAGATTTAAGGGGGGTGGGGATCGTTTCACAATGTAAAAAATCATTATGGTCTTAAAAATAGTTTTGTGATGAAATATAACACTGATGTTTATTTTTGGCAATGTAGTCAGATTGAGTCTGCCTGGATCGCTGCAGTGATGCCGTACAGTCCCAGTGAAATCTACAAAGGTTTGCCCCCTCTTAGTGTGTGAGTTTCGAGAGGTTTCTCTCATGCACAGTCAGGGCGTCTCACCTGGCGGCCCACGCGAACGGCATTCGGTACTGACCCAGCCGACTGCAGGCCATCTTAGCGTTCTTCAAAACCTTCTGAGCAGCCTGAGGAGAGAGGAAAGAAAAGCACTGTACTGTTGAAGAAATGCTGATCTCTATTAGGTTTGTCAAAAGCGCTTCACATTATTTAACAATAACACACCCAGAAGGAAGAGAGAGAGAGTGGCGGACGGGGGGTAGGGTCTGACAGCTTTAAAACACTCGCCAACATCTGCTTTATTCACATGTAACACACACACACACACACACACACACACACCTTAGCAGAGTCTGAGTTCTTCATGTAAGGCTCAGCACAGTGTGTTATTCCACCCTGTAAAACCTTCTCAATCCGTGCGACCAGGAAGATGTCCGGGTGCGGACAGGTGACGGAAAAACACTCCCTATAGAAACACACACACCATTAGAAAGACAGAGACAGATTATTTTATGTACACTACCATTTGTGGTCAGTTATAATGTTTAATTTAAATTTATATTTTTATCTGGAAAGGATGCATTAAAGTGACAGTAAAGACATTTATAATACAAAATATTTCTCTCTCAAATAAACGCTGTTCTTGATGTGCATATTTGTATGGAAACACTGAAAAAAAAACTATGTTTCCATACAAATATGAAGCAGCACAACTGTTTTCAACACTGATAATAATCATAAATGTGTGTTGAGCATCAGATCCTCATATGAGAGTGATTAGTGAAGGATCATGTGACTCTGAAGACTGGAGTAATGATGATAAATTCAGCTTTGATCACAGGAATACATTACACTGCACTATATATTCACACAGAGAACAGATGCTTTAATATTTCACTGCTTTAACTGTATTTTTTACAGTTAAAAAGAGACCTGCTTTCAGGCCCCAAATGGCCCTTCATTTTTTTGTACTAGTATATGTGTGATTTCCTGTGTGTGTGTGATACTGTAAATGCATTTGCTTTGAAGAATGAACCTGTTATTTCCTCTGATCATGAACAGTCGGTCACAGACTGGATGTGCTGTTGTGTGCGTGCCCTCACCTGTCGTGGGAACTGACCGGCGCTCTCCGGCTGCGCTCCCTGCGGACTGTCCGGCGCTGCGGAGCTGTTGTGAGATCCCGACGAGGGCAGCAGCACTTTCACAGACGGATGGTTCATGTCCACGTGGAAGTCTGAGGAGATCTTACGGCAACTCTGAATATCAAACAACGACAGAGAGACGAAGAAGGGCTCGACCTGCAACGCAAACCAACACAGAAACTCTCAGATGGTTTCCTGTCAGTTTATTGCGAAGACGGCTGGAAAGTTAATGAGTGAATATCTTCATGACATCAGCAAAGGCTGATTATAATAATAAAGGTGAGGTACGTTAGTGGTCGGTCCCTCTTCATTTTCCGCCACACAGCTCTGGAGGTTAAAGGACAGATCGTTACAGTTCACCAGGATCCGCTTCCCAAACTTCTCCTCGAAGGGCTTCACTTCTGGCTCGATCCCGGAGAAATCCAGTTTCTGCTCAGAGTGGAAGATGAGATCAATGTTCATGAGTACCATTTGAAAGGCTTTAAAAAGTGCTGCCGGTTTGTCTGGTTGAGGACAAAGAAAACTTTTGCAGACAACGTCACACTGAGTGAATCAACTTAGAATGGCTCTAATTTACATGTATTTATTTCTCCCCCCATCCTACTTCCTAATGGCTGTGACCATTGAAAATATACCCAAAAATCTATATGATCTAAAAATGAACAAATACTAAACAATATATATGTGTTTGATATCATTGGAAATGTCTTAGTGTGACTGGTACAAATATCTCATCCCCACAGAAATATTCAAGAAGATAACAATGGTTTTAAGAGTTTAAAGAGATGTTGCATATATAGTATGGTAGGTGTGTCAACCATTTGGTCTTTTGTCAATACAGGTCTGAGAGAGTGATTAAATGTAAATTCCCTTTGTTAACATATGTTACCATTTGAAAGAAGTTATTGTCAAATTTGAATACTTAAGGCACTGCAGCAGAAGAGTCAGGGCGCAATTTTGTATTCAGATTCGCCCGTAACGTTGTGTCCAGTCAACGTTACGTAACCTATGGAAAGTCAGGAACGCATCTCTTTACTTAAGAGTATTCGATGTGTTGAGGATCTTTGAATTGATTATGTAATTGGAATTATACCTGACTGTTTAATAAATTGTTACATTTTGATTTATTCTGACTTACTCTGGAATTATTAACGATCTCTATGAGATCATGAATGGGTACTTTCCACAAAGGGTTAAACGGAATAATTAAATGTGTGTCTAACTATTAAATATGAATGACCAAATAATCAAATTGGCATTCTAATCTAAATTCTAAATTATAATAAAATGGAGTCAGATAAAGAGGAATTGGAATTAGATCCATTTTGCCCAGCTGAGAACATCGAACGCGCAGATACCTTCGCCCGCTCTTCGCTGCCGCCATTGGAGCGATTTCAGCGGTCTTACAGCTTGGTGACCCCGACGTGATGCTGCAGTGCTCGAACAACGAGCAGCATGTTTTTCAGCGAAGTATTGGATTCTAAAATCATCAAGAGGTTTGAGCTTCTCTTTCTTCAGCTGTTGTGGTAAGTCAAATTCATTCTGTCTTGTTTAGAAATGTTTTGGGAAAACCCGAATGTTTGACCGTGTAAATCCGGAGTTTGTGAATTGATTGAATAGTTAACAACAGCGCAGATAAGAAATGAAAACTCTTGCTATTAATTGTTAAATATCTCCTTGTCGGCATTCGCGCAACAAGAGATTGAAACTAAACTAAAACGATCTATTTTCTGAGACTCGACGAAGAATTAGAGCCTAATGTGATAAAATCAGCTAAATGAGCCTCCATTGTCTCATTAAGTATGTCCAACGCGCGATGAGAGCGATCAGACAATAGAATGAAAAATCCAAGTTCAGAAACAATTAAAAAACATGCGATTTGATAATGCATTTGTTTATGAAAAGCAAAATTGGGAGAAACAAGGGTGATGCCATGCAATGTGTTAAAGCTAAGAAAACTTTTTGTTTGACCAATTGCTGTTACTGCTACAAAATCGAAAATACTCGACAAAAAATAATCAAGAGGCGGTAAGATTAAAATCTAAAACTGATAAACAGAATGATAGTGATGTTTGTTACTATTTTTGTCAAGAAAACGCATGATTAAATGTTTCTGAGTGGCTCATCTGAGCCCACGGGGCATACCACGCCCACTCGGAGAACACTTTCTCTCCCTGTTCCATGGGAGCGTTTAGCCAAAGAAGTAACTCAAGCTAAATCTATCACATTTTGTAAATCAGTTAAAATTGCAACTGTGCCATCGTGCAGATTAGTCTTTAAATAGACTAAATCAAGCAAATAGGCATTTGAAATCTAAAAAGAGATACAATGAATGTGCCACATCATCCCTGAACCACAGCCTTTTCATATTCAAATGTATTGACACGAAAATACAATACGAAACTTCACTCTCAAAAACAGAATTTGAGCAGGGATTGGACTTCACCCAGCATGTGCTGCTAGTTCATTGGATGTTAACGACAACAGAGTCCTCTCATTGGCCTTAATCCTGACTGTTGTTGTGCATGCAATGAACAAGCCAGTCGGCTGTGACTGCAGGGCCAAACCAAAATCACGGTCTTTAATACACTTTGACAAATATGTTGTTGCGTTTGACTTTGTTCTGATTTACTCCGAAAGTATTGATTTTAGTGCATTATGTGTACCCATTGTTTCCGCATATCTGTGTCAGGTTAGTAACGGACTGCAGTCCGGTTTGGGGTAGAGCTTTGAGGCACACCGACTGAGATTGCAGAGCTCCGCCTAACATTTGGCATTAATTACCAAGACTGACAAGTTATGTGATCGTGGCCCGCATAATGGAAAGTGCGAGGACCCTGTGCGACTCTGAGAACCTAATGAACGATTTCAATAAATGTAAAGAGTTAAGTAGAATAATCAAACGTTTATTCATATTTGTAAAGTATTGAAATCAATAAAACCTTTTCATTAATTGAGCCAGCTCAAATAACAAGGTGACATGGACCAGAAATAACATTAATATTTGATATTCTTTGCAATATAATTGTATTATAAATAAAAATATAATATACATTGTATTACAATTGCCAAGCAGGACATTATGTGGAGGAAGGTGACACAAAACTGGGGAAATCTGTAAACAGAACTCCCACACTTGTGCTGTTTGTAATGTTTGCTACCAGAAAAATAATTCAAAATCCTTGATTTCCGAATGATTTGTTTTATACATTTAAACTTACTATGATGTATGTTGTGTTAATAACTCAGTAGATCATGTTGTGTCCATGACACCACAAACTACGCTCAGGTTAGTTACACGGACTAAGATGCGGTTATTGGTGAAACACACCAGACTGATGTTTTAGAGCTCCGACTAACACATTGGCGGAAGGTACGTATACTTGAACTGTAAGGGGTTGATAGATCAAACGAGTCTATTCCATTTAGAACAATAATAAATTGTTAGACCAATCTAAATAGGGCAACCTCAATTCCTAATTATTGTAACGTTGTTCTAATTACGTAAACGTGGAAAACCACGGCATGATTATAGAAAGTTATCATTAGAGTTATAACAAGTTGGTCGCTTAATTCATTGATAATGGTCATGGCCTCTGATTGGAAACAATTTTGCATTAATTAAGCGAAGTCAGATCCAAGAGAACTGAATAAAAATATTCTGGAATGATCACAGTGGTAACGGACGTCCAGAATATCAGTGTGTCGCCTCTGCCTTAATGACCAAGACTGACGAGTTGTGGCAAGAGATCGTAAACCCGGGCGAGGCTCAATGTTATCGGAATCTTGATTGCTGAGTATAACACAATGTAAAAGATTTGACATGAATATCCTCAACGGCAGTGTTCATGCAAGATCTTCAGCTATTGATCTCTTTAAAGTGGTCAATAGCAGTGAGTTTAATAATTAAAACATCCAAATTGCAATGATCCTGTCTGTATTTTCAAATTTGTAATTGTACTCAAGCATAGAACACACATTATAGTTGTTTGTGCTACTAGATGCACATAGGCTAGTTAAGTTTATTCTTTAAAACACATGATTGCTTTACTGTAAGTGTTGCATTAAACACTTAGGTAAAGGTTGTAGAGATGCTATGCATTCTAGGCCACGTATCTTGTGTAAATTGGAATAATCGCAATACTGGAATTGTATAGCAATTTCAAGTTGCATGTGTGTCTGTCTATGTTGAATTTGTTTGTCTTCTGAGTGGAAACTCTGCTATTTCCCATATAGCTGCAGTAAAACCATGTACAGGAGCATAGAATTGCCGTCTGGCTACAGTGTGAATTACAATTGCACTAACCATGAAAATGTTTCCATCACAACAGGACTCAATAACTCTGACCTTTGCAATTTCTAATTTGATTAAGTTCTAATACTTTTCATTGGTTCAATTCCCAGTGCCAAAATGGAGGGGAGTTGTGATATTATCTTTGCCACACTTCTAGTTTTTCTAGTTCTGTAGGCATCAGATAATAGAAAACCAATTCATCCTTCACTCAAACAAACTGTAATGAGAGCAACTAGAAGTTTCTGATTAATCCTGAAAAATTCTCCAGCAGAACTGGAGTTCATAATGCTCAAACACAGCAGATTGTGAAGGCTTGACTGCAACAGCAGCTTTAAGTGTTAAAAAACTGAAACAACAGCAGAAATTAACTGTGTTTCTCTCTAAATTGTTTTCTCTCCAAATTTGTTTCTCTCTAAATTTGTTTCTATCTCAGGTTGACAATTGCAATTCCTTGGAGGATGGACGACCAAAAGTCCCCCTCCCCCTGCATCAGAGCCAGGGCAACGGAAAATTGTCAGAACTTGAGATGTGAGAGATGGGTGCGAATATAAATATGATGGGGTCATTCACATCTCACAATATGACTACACGACCTCCCAGTGTAGCACTGGTACTAAATTATGCAACACAGATTGATATTGATTAGATTCCACCCATCTCCCAAACATGAACATAGAACACACCCTACACTCACGACAACATCACCTGGAATAGACCAAATCTATTCAGGCTGAACATTACACATCACAGACGATAAAGATGGCATAGAGTCTAAAAGTGTTACTTCACTAAAGATCTATTGCCCATTTTTTCACACTAACAGATCCAGATAGCTTCACACACACAGAACATAGAGATCCCATGATGACTTTATTTACAACCATCCACTAACTCATGGGAAAACAATGCATTGCACATATGCATACTCTCTCTCACACACACTCACACACACACACACACACACACACACACACACACATGTTGTGTTTCCATGTTTTATGGGGACATTCCATAGGCGTAATGCATTTTATACTGTACAAACCGTATTTTCTATCCCCCTACACTGCCCCTGCCCCTAAACCTACCCATCACAGGAGACATTCTACATTTTTACTTTTTCAAAAAACATCACTTAGTGTGATTTATAAGATGTTTTCCTCATGGGGACCAAAAAAATGTCCCCACAAGGACAAAAATTTGGATATTGCCATCTTTGTGGGGACATTTTGTCCCCATACCGTAGGGATTACCAGTCCACACACACACACACACACACACACACACACACACACACACACACACACACACACACACACACACACACACACACACACACACACACACACACACTCACACTCACACTCACACTCACACTCACACACACACACTCTGTTACCAGGAATACACAATCCCCATTATTGTATGACTAATCATGTTTAGATCTGCATTAATAACATTGGGAGATTCCTGAACAAACACAGTGGTTATTATATACCGGTATACACCTTCATAATTGTGATTGAATTGTTGTTATTCTTATATGGTTTATTGATGCATATCATATATTTAAATATATACTGACTTTTTGCTGCTTTTCCTTGAGTGATTCAGACCAAGAATACTTAGATTGCACTACGACTACAGTGATAGTGAAGAATTAGATGATAAAATGAGACCACCCTACCATTTATGACCTTGAAAAAACACTTGAGAGAAGATGTACCAATCACACTATCTGACATGAACCTACTTTTATGTTTCGTTTTTTGCTGCATTATGTGTTCCTTATGACTTCAAGTTCACCAGTGTTCAGTCATTAAGAGGTCATTAAGATGCTTTTCAGGTGTCATGCACCAAATGGCGTGTAACTACAAAGGAGCCAGATAACCGCACCGTTGGAGGTGAGAGGATTGGACAAGGAGGTTCACATTATCATCGGAAAGGTGCTACAGAAGCAGAAAGTTCTCCATGAAGGAGTGACACGTTAACTGAACAGGTCACAAGGTCCGAGACTGACTCTATGAATCGATGCCCACATGATGTGCTGAACTTCTACCAAGGGTAGAACACCTGAAAGACACTAATCCACCTGCTGAACTCAAACTACATACACCTAATGAGACTGGGTGTCCAGCCGGTGAACACAGAGCCCTAAGAAGGTCCCTACAGCTGCTTACATTGCAAAGACAACTTACATCTCAAAAGATATCAACCAACGCCTAATTATGATCCCATGGGATCCACTTGAGTTTGACCCAATGGACCAAGAGGCGGACTGAAAGGCTTTAAAAAGTGATGCCGGCTTGTCTGGTTGAGGACAAAGAAAACTTTTGCAGACGACGTCACACTGAGTGAATCAACTTAGAATGGCTCTAATTTACATGTATTTATTTCTCCCCCCATCCTACTTCCTAATGGCTGTGACCATTGAAAATATACCCAAAAATCTATATGATCTAAAAATGAACAAATACTAAACAATATATATGTGTTTGATATCATTGGAAATGTCTTAGTGTGACTGGTACAAATATCTCATCCCCACAGAAATATTCAAGAAGATAACAATGGTTTTAAGAGTTTAAAGAGATGTTGCATATATAGTATGGTAGGTGTGTCAACCATTTGGTCTTGTCAATACAGGTCTGAGAGAGTGATTAAATGTAAATTCCCTTTGTTAACATATGTTACCATTTGAAAGAAGTTATTGTCAAATTTGAATACTTAAGGCAGTGTAGCAGAAGAGTCAGGGCGCAATTTTGTATTCAGATTCGCCCGTAACGTTGTGTCCAGCCAACGTTACGTAACCTATGGAAAGTCAGGAACGCATCTCTTTACTTAAGAGTATTCGATGTGTTGAGGATCTTTGAATTGATTATGTAATTGGAATTATACCTGACTGTTTAATAAATTGTTACATTTTGATTTATTCTTACTCTGGAATTATTAACGATCTATATGAGATCATGAATGGGTACTTTCCACAAAGGGTTAAACGGAATAATTAAATGTGTGTCTAACTATTAAATATGAATGACCAAATAATCAAATTGGCATTCTAATCTAAATTCTAAATTATAATAAAATGGAGTCAGATAAAGAGGAATTGGAATTAGATCCATTTTGCCCAGCTGAGAACATCGAACGCGCAGATACCTTCACCCGCTCTTCTCTGCCGCCATTGGAGCGATTTCAGCGGTCTTACATTTATCCACACATTTATATGCCATCGTTCAAAAGTTTGGGGTTGATTTTTTAAATGTTTTTGACAGAAGTATCTTAAGTTAAACAGAAGGCTGCATTTATTTGATCAAAAATACAGTAATACTGTGTGAATATATAGTGCAGTGTAATGTATTCCTGTGATCAAAGCTGAATTTATCATCATTACTCCAGTCCTCAGAGTCACATGATCCTTCACTAATCATTCTCATATGAGGATCTGATGATCAACACACATTTATGATTAGTATCAGTGTTTAAACAGTTCATATTTCTGTAGAAACTGTCATACATTTTATTCCTCAGGATTCTTTGATTATTAAACAGTTCAAAAGAACAGCATTTATTTGAAATAGAAATCTTTTGTAACATTATAAATCTCTTTACTGTCACTTTTGATATATTTAATGCAATTGAATCCAAACTTTTGAACATTAGTTAACGTGTATCTTCAGTGCCGTGATCATTTAGTGGAGAGGGGAACATGTGCTAGTGTAAGAGGCTGTTGTATATTAGTGATGTACCTGTAAGTCTGGGTCCAGCGTGAAGAGTTTTAGCCGCGTCTCATTTCTCATCTTGCTCTCGATGTCTCTGGCACTCTGGAGAGCACAGCAGGAGCGATATCAGGCAAAACCTCTCAGCTCCAAATGAACAAAATGAGGTTAGCATACTACATACTAATGCTAAACATGTTCTGTATCAATGGTTCTCAACCCTATCCTAGGGAGTCGGGACCCCCCCACCACTGCACATTTTGTTTGTATCTATCATCAGACACACCCACTTCAGGTCTTGCAGTCTCTACTAATGAGCTGATGAGTTGGATCAGGTAAGTTTGATGAGGGAAACATACAAACTGTGCAGTGGTGGGGGGGTCCCGACTCCCCAGGACAGGGTTGAGAACCACTGTTCTATATGATCACATCTATATGTAGTTGTGCATGCATATGACTTCTGAGTATTATTATGACTGTACTGTACTGTACGATGAGGTTTTTAAAACTCATCTGGTGAAAAAGGTTTAGTTTGGCCAACAAAATGATTCGAACCAAAGTTTGTCACCGAACCTAAAGGCATAGGGATACTTCCACAACCTGCTTTTATGACATAAATTTCATGATTGAACTTACCCAATATCCAAATCAATGCTGTGTTCTGGGATAAATGCGCTTGTTGTGTGTGTGTAGCTACATATGGTGGTATTTTGACCAGCTGAGAACTCGTGAAGAGCTTATTCAATGAGTAAAGGAGTCAACAGCGTTGGGAATCCCTCCGGCACACACACACAAACCAAGATCTGCTGCGAGGAGACACGGTTCTGACGCCTGTGCCGAACTGTGATGGGCAACATCACGACTGTGATGAGAAATGCTTGAGAGTTCTGTCCTTTTTAGGGTTGCATCTTCTTGTTTTTGGTTTGTTTACATAAGTTCAAACTTATTAAAATGAGCCGCACTAACAGAGCAAACACACCAAGGTTTGTTTTATTCCAACCAAACATGCCAAGTGTGAACACACCCCTGGCCTTCCTCTGGCCACAGACTTGAGACTAGTTCAAACTGTAATGGGCAACATAGATCTTAAAATGAGGAGAAAAACTAGCTCTGAGCATTCTGTCCATTTTAGGGTTACATCGTGTGACATCCCTTCCCGTTTTTGATTTGTTAAGATGTTGTGTTCATATTTTAGACGAAGAGTTGGTTTGTAAGTGGACTGAGACGTCCGAACTCAAATGAACCGCACTAACAGAGCAATCGCACCAGAGTTTGTTTTATTTTAACCAAACCAGGTGTGAACACACCCATATATGATACAGACCGAGTGTACACAAGAAAATTCCCCTCAAACTCAGCAGCACTGCCATGATTTCTGTGTCCACTGAAGTGTGACTTACCTGAAAACTGTCCATACTGCTAGAAGAGTGATCGCTTTTCCCCTGTTCATCATCTACATCAGAGATAGACGGAAGAAAGTCACCACACCACACACTAACCACAGTAACTCTCTCGTCATTGTGTGTACACTCACTCCCATGTGTGGAGGTCAGTGAGGTTTGTGTGTTTGTGGAATGTGACTAAAAATAATCTGGAAAAACACACACCATCGTGTAAGTCTCCGTTCCTCTTGTCCAGCATGGCGAGCTCAAAACTGCTGTTAAGGATCCTGTTGAGGGTGCCGATCCAGTCGTCCATCTCACTCTCAGAGTCTGCGGCCAGAACGTAGCCACTCTTATCCTGCATCTTCAGCTCGAACGCAAACCTCCGCACACGGTTGTTCTGCAAGCAGAGTAAACTGATCTCAGTACACATAAACAGAGATAGAAATTAACTGAACCGAGACATTCAGTTTGTCATTTGTACAACTTAAAACCATGTAAAACGTGAGAACAAAGTGAGATGATTTCCATACGGAGGACGACAAATTCCCGACCCTGCAGGTCTTTCAGTGGGGTTAAGTGTCTCTAAAGGGATGGGTTTTATAAACATAAGGCCAGGGCATTTGGTCAGGCAAAGACAACTAGAGAGAAATGCAGGAGTCCAACATTTGACCCCTGAGCGGTCGGGGGGTTTCTGCACCATCAGAGGCTGTGAATCTCTTCAGCTCAGCTGGCAGAACTGTGTGTTTTAACCAAACAGAGAGCGCTGAGATCAGATCAAAACCATCCGCTCCTTTACTGTGACTCTGGCAGGAAGTTTCACATGTTTATGAGTAAGTTATGAATGGATGAATAGTATGAAAACATGTCTGGGTCCAAAGCCAAAAGAAATTAAAGAGCTTCTATTTTAAATAAAAAAAAACAGATTTTTAGGTACAACTATGATTTTTGCATTTTGACATTATTTTCATGACGATTAAGCGCATTTAACAAAAGATAATATTTTTAGGCTCATTATTCTGAAGGATGACTCCCATTAGATTCTCATAAAAATACACTACAGAAAACATTATTATATGTATGCATACTTGAAAATATTATAAAAATATTTCAGGGTGACGTAATTACATACTTTCCTGTTTTTTCTTTTAATGCAGTAAGACCCAGTGTTCTGTGGAGGCGAGGTGAGGGGTGTGTCAGAGGTCAGAGGTCAGACGACTAATTTAACGGATACAACTCATTACAGATAATGACAACGCAACGCATGAAGGGTGTGACGCTGTGTTTTGACCATACCTATGAGTGATTACGGCCACAGGTTCCAGAAAATTCCACACTAAAATAGCTCGGGGGCCCGGGCGTGGGTGCAGCGCTTTATTTTGGGAGTGTGTGTGGAAAATTCACTCCCAGAGAGAATGCTTATCAATTATCAAAACACAGGGAGGAGAGCTCTTTCATCCCTCACTCTCTCCTTTCTTTGCCTTCCCATAATGCTCAGCTCTCCCTTCTACTGCATGAACAGTTCTGTTTTGAACTATACTACAGCATACTGTAAAAAAAGACTTATTAGGGAAATTGTATATTTTAAAAGAATACACTTAAATGCAAAAACATATATATATAATGTTTTAACTCATATAATTTCATTGTCAACCACAATTAAAAGCAAACGTATTCGTTTAAAATGATATTAAACCCAATTAAGTAGGACTGAAGTACATCTTTATATGCAATTTCATAATCACTTCTATCAACTTTAAAATATGGTTAAAATTTCTGCTGAATGTACTGACAAGCAATTTACTTAAATGTCATTTAGACAAACTTGTAGTATGTCATGTATTTAAATATATTTATAATTACACATTTAACTGATAAAGTTCACTAACCCTAACCCTCAGAATTAAACAGGTTGAACCTTTAAGACTTCTATACAAAAATAAGGTCAAAGGACAATGAGCTCACAGTTGTGACATCAATACGATGATCCAAATGGATTCAACATTTAAGTTTGTCTACACACCTGCACGACTCCCATACAGGAGTCCAGGAAGATGGTTCCTTTAGGCTCTTTGTTGATCTTCTCATCCTTGTAGAAGTTGAGATTATATGACCCATCGCCCAACTGCGTCAGGTGGAAATACCTTCTTTTAAATGACTGAGTGAGAAAAGAAGAGTGCAAATGAGACATGAAATGCAAACAAGTGCATAGACATAACATCTATTCAGAAGTGAGGAATCTCACCCTCATGGTGACGCTGATGGCGCTGTTCACATTGCCCTTATGTAGCCATCCCTGTTTAATGAGACCACCCTTCTGAGAGCCAAGAGAGGCCGTGTCCTGTGCACACACACACACACACACACACAAACAAGAGATAGTTTTGTGATGACAGTCCAAAGCTTGTCTGTTTTATCCTCCAGATAGAACAAA
The DNA here is from genome assembly GCA_023029165.1 of Gobiocypris rarus. Classification (NCBI taxonomy): domain Eukaryota; kingdom Metazoa; phylum Chordata; class Actinopteri; order Cypriniformes; family Gobionidae; genus Gobiocypris; species Gobiocypris rarus. The sequence goes on along the minus strand of CM040910.1, from coordinate 6,714,211 downwards.
TTGGGAGTCAAATAAGGGAGAAAGAACTTAATCCAGACCAATAACATAGTACCTCAGATAAACCTGATTCACAGAACACCACAGAACCTCAGATAAACCCGATTCATAGAACACCACAGAACCCCAGATAAACCTGATTAACAGAACATTACAGAACCTCAGATAAACCCAATTCACAGAACACCACAGAACCTCAGATAAACCTGATTAACAGAACATTACAGAACCTCAGATAAACCCGATTCACAGAACACCACAGAACCTCAGATAAACCCGATTCACAAAACACCACAGAACCTCAGATAAACCTGATTCACAGAACCTCAGATAAACCCTATTCACAGAACATTACAGAACCTCAGATAAACCTGATTCACAGAACACCACAAAACCTCAGATAAACCTGATTAACAGAACATTACAGAACCTCAGATAAACCTGATTCACAGAACACCACAGAACCTCAGATAAACCTGATTCACAGAACACCACAAAACCTCAGATAAACCTGATTAACAGAACATTACAGAACCTCAGATAAACCCAATTCACAGAACACCACAGAACCTCAGATAAACCTGATTAACAGAACATTACAGAACCTCAGATAAACCCGATTCACAAAACACCACAGAACCTCAGATAAACCTGATTCACAGAACCTCAGATAAACCCTATTCACAGAACATTACAGAACCTCAGATAAACCTGATTCACAGAACACCACAAAACCTCAGATAAACCTGATTAACAGAACATTACAGAACCTCAGATAAACCTGATTCACAGAACACCACAGAACCTCAGATAAACCTGATTCACAGAACCTCAGATAAACCTGATTCACAGAACACCACAAAACCTCAGATAAACCTGATTAAAAGAACATTACAGAACCTCAGATAAACCTGATTCACAGAACACCACAGAACCTCAGATAAACCTGATTCACAGAACCTCAGATAAACCTGATTCACAGAACACCACAGAACCTCAGATAAACCTGATTCATAGAACACCACAGAACCTCAGATAAACCTGATTCACAGAACACCACAGAACCTCAGATAAACATGATTCACAGAACACTACAGAACATCAGATAAACCTGATTCAGAGAACACTACAGAACCTCAGATAAACCTGATTCATAGAACACCACAGAACCTCAGATAAACCTGATTCACAGAACACCACAGAACCTCAGATAAACCTGATTCACAGAACACCTCAGGACCTCAGATAAACCTGATTCACAGAACACCACAGAACCCCAGATAAACCTGATTCATAGAACACCACAGAACCTCAGATAAACCTGATTCATAGAACACCACAGAACCTCAGATAAACCTGATTCATAGAACACCACAGAACCTCAGATAAACCTGATTCACAGAACACCACAGAACCTCAGATAAACCTGATTCACAGAACACCACAAAACCTCAGATAAACCTGATTCACAGAACACCACAGAACCTCAGATAAACCTGATTCACAGAACACCTCAGGACCTCAGATAAACCTGATTCACAGAACACCACAGAACCCCAGATAAACCTGATTCATAGAACACCACAGAACCTCAGATAAACCTGATTCAAAGAACACCACTGAACCTCAGATAAACCTGATTCACAGAACACCACAGAACCTCAGATAAACCTAATTCATAGAACACCACAGAACCCCAGATAAACCTGATACACAGAACATTACAGAACCTCAGATAAACCTGATTCATAGAACACCACAGAACCTCAGATAAACCTGATTCACAGAACACCACAAAACCTCAGATAAACCTGATTAACAGAACATTACAGAACCTCAGATAAACCCAATTCAAAGAACACCACAGAACCTCAGATAAACCTGATTCATAGAACACCACAGAACCTCAGATAAACCTGATTCATAGAACACCACAGGACCTCAGATAAACCTGATTCAAAGAACACCACAGAACCTCAGATAAACCTGATTCACAGAACACCACAGAACCTCAGATAAACCTAATTCATAGAACACCACAGAACCCCAGATAAACCTGATTCAAAGAACACCACAGAACCTCAGATAAACCCGATTCATAGAACACCACAGAACCTCAGATAAACCCGATTCACAGAACACCACAGAACCTCAGATAAATCCGATTCACAGAACACCACAGAACCTCAGATAAACCTAATTCATAGAACACCACAGAACCTTAGATAAACCTGATTCAAAAAACACCACAGAACCTCAGATAAACCTAATTCATAGAACACCACAGAACCTCAGATAAACCTGATTCACAGAACACCACAGAACCTCAGATAAATCCGATTCACAGAACACCACAGAACCTCAGATAAACCTAATTCATAGAACACCACAGAACCTCAGATAAACCTGATTCATAGAACACCACAGAACCCCAGATAAACCTGATTCAAAGAACACTACAGAACCTCAGATAAACCCGATTCACAGAACACCACAGAACTTCAGATAAACCCGATTCACAGAACACCACAGAACCTCAGATAAACCTAATTCATAGAACACCACAGAACCTCAGATAAACCTGATTCAAAGAACACCACAGAACCTCAGATAAACTTGATTCAAAGAACACCACAGAACCTCAGATAAACCCGATTCACAGAACGCCACAAAACCTCAGATAAACCTGATTCAATGAAACACCACAGAACCTCAGATAAACCTGATTCACAGAACACCACAGAACCCCAGATAAACCTGATTCATAGAACACTACAGAACCTCAGATAAACCTGATTCACAGAACGTCACAGAACCTCAGATAAACCTGATTCACAGAACATTAGAGAACCTCAGATAAACCTGATTCAAAGAACACTACAGAACCTCAGATAAACCTGATTCATGGAACACCACAGGAACTCAGATAAACCTGATTCATAGAACACCACAGAACCCCAGATAAACCTGATTCATAGAACACCACAGAACCTCAGATAAACCTGATTCAAAGAACACCACAGAACCTCAGATAAACCTGATTCACAGAACACCACAGAACATCAGATAAACCTGATTCAATGAAACACCACAGAACCTCAGATAAACCTGATTCAAAGAACACCACAGAACCTCAGATAAACCTGATTCACAGAACACCACAGAACATCAGATAAACCTGATTCAAAGAACACTACAGAACCTCAGATAAACTTGATTCAAAGAACACCACAGAACATCAGATAAACCTGACTCAAAGAACACCACAGAACCTCAGATAAACCTGATTCATAGAACACCACAGAACCTTAGATAAACCCGATTCACAGAACACCACAGAACCTCAGATAAACCTGATTCAATGAAACACCACAGAACCTCAGATAAACCTGATTTAAAGAACACCACAGAACCTCAGATAAACCTGTTCTATATCACTTGTTTCACTTCTATTTCACCAGAGACGCTCAAACATGGTGGAAAAGGTTGCAGCTTTCGCATCACATCGAGAATCTCGTATCAAATCAGTCACACGTGACTTCAACCGATGACATGTCAGAAGCTATATCAGCTTCCGACTACATCACGGTCGGTCTCTTTGTCATTCTCGCGGAGAGATCGCGCTCGGGTTTGCACAGCTTTTTGGTTAGCATTTGCTCCCCCCTACAGCTGTGTATCGAGGAAACAAAGATACGGATTTTGGATTAATAACGTTGAAGTCATATTGGATTGGATTGACTGTTTCAGACCCATTGGTTGTCCAGGGTCTTCACAAACGCGGTGCTCCGGACATTGGAATTTAGGTGAGTGTTTAGAGAACTTATTGGTTAACCAGGGTTCTTATTAACTATGAACTAATGTTCAGACTGGTAGCAAACACTCAACTAGCAAAACTAAGGGTCCTTCAATGTTTGAGGCAGGCCCCGGATGCAACACTATCGCACCAGGTAGCGGAGGTATCTAATACTGTGCATGGCATTCAGGCTTTGTTGGCAAGGTCATTTACTTCTGCTATTCAGTGCAGAAATGAGGAAGTGAGCGCATCAGTACCTAATTCCTTATTGACCAGGTTCAAACCAGCAACTGAGGGTTCTAGGGAGGAGTTGGATACATTGTCATTAGCAGCTTCAGATTCTAGGTCAGGATTTTCTGATACCTAGCTGCCCTGACTTTACTGAGGTTGTTTTCTCAGCATTTCGTTCTGCTCCAACTTCCAGACCGGATCGGGTGGCACGCACTTTTGCGGCAATGGCTGAGGCCCAGGAGAAGGGGCTCGGGAGCATGCCTCCGGTAGAGCCATGTATTTCATCTTTGGTGGTATCTCCAGATGAAGCCCTTAAGCAGCAGTTGCGCTGTCCCAATCCAGAATGCAGGCATTCAGATGATTTGTTGGTTCGTGTATATAATGCCGTGTCAGGATTGACTTGTGTGGGGAATTCAATGGCTCATCTTCTGCTGGCATTACATTCGACCTTGTCTACAGAAGCACCAGATAATACTGCATTGGAACTGCCTGATGCTTCTCTGCAGGCATTGGGATCAATTGCATTCTCCAGGCACTTGGGCTTGTTACACAGGCTAGGCGGCAGGTGTGGCTAGCACATTCCAAGCTTCCAGAGGCATGTCGCAATAACCTTCGTCAACTACCTCTAGTACCTGGTCAGGTCTTCTGCCCAGCTGCTCAGGAGGCTCTGGAGCGCAGGGCACGAGCTGCGGAATCCTGATCCCAGCATATCGGGCATGGTGTGAGTTATCCTGCACAGGCTGTACAGCGGGTGCCTGTTCGTCATTCCATTCCACAGCAGCATAGACATGGGCAAGCTTACAAGCTGCCACAACGGGATTATCGGCCTGGGTTATCATCAGGAGGGGAACCACCCCGATCTCAGTTCAGGACACCAACCCGCCCTATGTCTACTCACCGGCGCCCCCCCAGGGATATTAGAAATGCCCCCCACAGTCGCTAGGGGTTTGGGGTCTGTGATGGGACTGTTTTCAGCCTCTCAGTTACATCGTTGAAGAGGCATTACAGACAACAACTGGCTTCTCGACACACTCGAGAAGGGATATTGTCTTCAGTTCCGTCACAGACCCCCACTGAGCACCCATGTGCGCCCAACATTGGTCCGGGATCCTCATCAGGTCCTGGCTCTTTCAAAAGAGATCCAAAACTTGCTGGACAAGGGTGCAAAGGAATTGGTAGACCCCCACATCCACTCCAAGGGGTTCCATTCAAAGTATTTTCTTGTCCGGAAGAAAGATGGGACCTTCAGGCCCATCCTAGACCTCAGGCGCTTAAACAAGAGTCTCAAGCGTCTTTCTTTCCGCATGTTACGGATCATAGATGTCCGTCATGCAATCGAACCCGGAATGTGGTTCACCTTTGTGGATCTGAAGGACGCGTATTTTCATGTGCCCATCGCCCCGCACCACAGAAGGTTTCTTCGTTTCACTTTTCAGAGCAGGACGTATCAGTTCAGGGTTCTGCCATTTGGCCTCTCTCTGTCCCCCCGGGTATTCACACGCGTCATTCAGGTGGTACTGGAACCACTTCAGCGGGAGGGCATGCTCCTCCTCCCGTATTTGGACGATTGGCTGCTGTGCGCCAGTTCACCTCAGCAAGCTGTCAAAAACATGCACCGTCTGTTGTCCCATGTCGCTGCTTTGAGTCTGAGGGTGAATTTTCACAAGAGCTGCCTAACTTCAAGTCAGTCAGTGTGTTTTCTGGGCATGCAACTGGATTCCAGAGCAATGAGAGCTACCTTCACGGAGGGCCGGAGGCAAGTGTTGCGGACAACCTTAACAAAGTTCCAGGTCCATCGCAAGCTGCCTTTTATCAGCTTTCTAAGACTTGCAGGCCTTCTCACAATGGCAACATCAGTCATTCAGCTGGGCCTGTTGCATCTTCGTCCATTCCAACGCTGGTTGATAGCCAAACAATTGTCACCAGCTTACAATCGATTGCACACTGGTTCAAGTCACGACCAGCTGTGCTGCCTCTCTGAGATGTTGGAGGGGAGACAGATTTCTTCGCAGGGGTGTGCCGATTGGGCCACCTCCAGCGCGCAGGGACGTGGTTGACGCAGTGACCAAGGATGCCTCACTCAGTGGGTGGGGAGGACTCTGGCAACACAGAGATATACAGGGCAGTTGGGACCCGCAGTTGAGGACTGTTCAAATCAATCTTCTGGAACTGTGGTCCGTATTTCTCACCCTGAAGCATTTCAAGCAGGAACTATCGGGGAGACACATTCTGGTGAAGACAGACAATACCACTGTGGTATTTTTAATCAATCACCAAGGGGGCACCAGGTCTCTATCCTGTCTCCGTTCGGTAAGGAAACTGCTGTTGTGGGCAGACAAGCACTTTCCTTCAGTCAGAGCAACTCACATTCCGGGTGGCGACAACAGTGTGGCGGATTCACTCTCTTATGCAGAACCAAGACCGGGGGGAATGGTGTCTGCACAGGGAAGTTGTACGGTTTATTTGGAGGAGTTACGGGGTGGCAGCGGTAGACCTTTTTGCCAGCAGAACACAGACACATTGCCCACCATGGTTTTCAGCACAGATGGAGGAAGGTTCATTGGGCCAGGATGCTCTGGCCCACGAGTGGCCGGATCTTCTCCTTTATGCCTTTACCCCAATTTCACTCCTTTGGTCCGTCCTGAGACGAGCACAGGAGAAGCATCACAGGCTCATCCTAGTGGCTCCTTGTTGGCCAGCGATGCCTTGGTTCAGCCTCTTATTATCTCTAATAACTGCGCCAACTCAACCCCTACCACCACGGAAGGATCAGCTGTCACAGATGGAGGGGGCACTGTGGCATCCTTTTCCGGACAGGGTGAAGCTGTACATATGGCCCCTGGGATTGAGAAGGTGCTCAATGTTCAGCAGGAGTGAAAGAGACACATCGCACTTACGCCAGTAAATGGAAGATGTTCGTCTCTTGGTGCGCGGATCATGCTTTCAACCCAGTTGATTGTTCTATCAATGTGGTGTTGGATTTTTTGCAGTATTTGTTGGATGCTGGGCATTCACCAACCACGCTTCACCAACCAAGTACTTGTGGCTGCCCTGTCAGCTTACCGGGATCCTGTGGAACAGGTGTCAATTGGTGCAAATAGGCTAGTGGTGGCTTTTCTTAAGGGAGCTGTACGTCTAAAACCACCAGTACGGGTGTACCCAGTGGAAATTTCACACAGTGTTGAACTGGTTGTGCTCAGCACCCTATGAACCGATTGAACAGGCAGATATTAAAAGCCTTTCTATGAAGAATGCATTCCTGTTAGCCATAACATTGGCTAGAAGGGTCAGTGACTTGCATGCTCTGTCAGTGAGTCCACAGTGTCTCAGGTGGGGCCCAGAGGATAATCATGTTACACTTTGGCCGAACCCAGCATTTCAGCCCAAGGTGTTGTCGCATCAATTCATAAACCAACCTATTCAGCTGGCTGCGTTTAATCAGGAAGACAAGGCGGCCCTATGTCCAGTCTGAATGTTGAGGCAGTATGCGTCAAAGACTGCCTCATGGCGCACCACGGACCAGCTTTTCGTCTGCTTTGGGCCCAGAAGGAAAGGTGCTTCTTTGTCAAAGCAAAGGCTTGCTCACTGGGTGGCGGACACTATTATTGAGGCATATCGTTCATCCTGCTTTTAAAGCGGCAGATGACATAACTTTATCATCAGCTGCTGTGGACGCCAATATAGTTATGGTTGTATTCATCTTTATAGTTATTGTTTTAGCTGTGAAATGAGGCTGAAAAGACCTGAAAAACCCTTCAAGAACAAAGGAAGGTTAAACTTTAGTACAATGGGTCAATTTGTTTCTGAATCACCAGTTAAACACTCCTTATCGCTTTACTCTTGACACTCTGCAGATATAAACAAACCACACAGATGAAATGCTTCTGCTGTAATTGTGTGGGTGGGCAGAGGGAGTCTGGATGCTTCATAGACCTCACAGAACAAACACACACTATCCAAGCTTTCCAGTCAGCAGATATCAAAATACAGCCAGAGGACTCCTGTGAAAATGCTTTGATTCTTTTGTTATTTGATACATCAGGCTTTTATGGCTCATATAGTATGATATAGTGAGAATATGAAGCTCAGACTTGAAAAAAAAAACAAAAAACGATTTTATTCAGACTCAATCTGAGCACATTTGACATGTAATTCACTGAGATATTTATGATTACTTCTTTGACTGCTTATGCATATAAATATCAGTCATCACATGATATCTGCCAATAATATGTCTTAGTATTAAGATGATATTTAAATGCTTAATTTTTATGATAAAAGCTCTATAGTTTTAAAACATTATGCAATCCAATACAACGATGATTAAGAGACAAACAAAAAACCTTCTTTCAAAAGCCTGATGGTCATATTTGAGACTCACATTTGAGCATGATAAAGATTTCAGAGCAAAAAGACACGTGATCTATGAGCTTTCGGTGGACATTCTTAGTTTATACATAGAGCTACGTTTTGACTAAATCTGGTGCAATAGAAACCTACACCGTTCAGAGCCCTGTTGCATGAAGCTAGCTGAACAAACTTTTCAGAGTAGGTTTAGAGTTGACAAATCCAGATAAATCCAACCTGGGGCCTGTACCATGATGGTAGATTAACAAACTCAGGGTTATAGGATTAGTTTTGAGTTGACAAAACCAAACCAATCAATTCAGGCTTTGTTGGTCCCATGATGCTGATCATCAACTTTCTCTGTCAACTCAGGCTTTGATCCTGAGTTTGTGGAGCGTGTGCACGTGAAAGTGTGACATCAGCAGTGAGCAGCCAATCACATGCCTTTCAACGCACATGTGACTCATTTCTCGCGAGAGAGCTAACGTGATTCAAAACTCTTTTGCTGAAGATAAAGACATTGAAGTATATATAAAGAATTTAAAAGCATTTACAAAGAAGAAAATAATTTTCCATGTAAGAGGATAAATAAAGAAAATATCTTGCTACTAGTGCAAGTGAAAGTTGTGAAATGAGTTTTATATATATAAAATGTAAGCACCAAGGCTTCATTTATGTTATTTAAAAAAATAATAATAATAATAATATGTAATATTGTGAAATATTATTAAAATGTAAAATAACTGATTTCTATTTGAACATATTTTACTATGTAATTTATAAAATATCATTATATAATTATAAATTATATACAATTATTATATTAAGTAATCATCATTAGACATTTTTTTTTTTAATCATGTAGTGACCTTTCATTTGGAGCAAGAGAAACAGGTGGAGTGGCTTTATTGCATCAGAGATGAGTCACTTTGCTCACAGCTGATTGGTTCAAATTCAGTTTGCGATCTCTTATCCCGAACATAACCTGCTGCGGAGCAGGTTAGCTGCGGAGTGTAAGTTACTATGCTAAAAGCCAAACCACTTTAATGGTACTTAAAACCCAGGATTGGTACAAACTAAGCTTAAACATATCTGGCTAGCCAGCTAAACCGGCTTCATGGTATAGGCCCCTGGTTTAGATCAAGTTCAATTGTTTCCAATTTGCACCAAAAGATGAGCAATTTTGTCTCTAAAGTTTTTTCACTATAAACTATTTAAATTTTTTACGAGAGATACAGGGGGTGTGAATTTTACTTGCAGCTGATTGGTCCAGTTTGAGTTTGTGATCTCTAACTGTGTAGAGTAAGTTACCATGGTGATTAACACTGCTAAAAACAAATCCACCTTCTTGAGCTCGAAAAACCAGAGTTTGCTAAAACTAATCTCAAACTTACCTGGGTAGCAACTGAAACCAGCTTTGTGCAACAGGCCACTGGTGTATAAAATTAACATTAGGTGGGTAACCATCTTTCTAATATTGTGTTGGTCCCCCTTTTGCTGCCAAAACAGCCCTGACCCGTTGAGGCATGGAATCCACTAGACCCTTGAAAGTGGGTTGTGGTATCTGGCACCAAGATGTTAGCAGCAGATCCTTTAAGTCCTGTAAGTTGTGAGGTGGGGTCTCCATGGATCAGACTTGTTTGTTCAGCACATCCCACAGATGCTCGATTGGATTGAGATCTGGGGAATTTGGAGGCCAAGTCAACACCTCAAACTCGTTGTTGTGCTCCTCAAACCATTCCTGACCATTTTTGCTTTGTGTCAGGAGCATTATCCTGCTGGAAGAGCCACAGCCACCAGTGAATACCGTTTCCATGAAAGGCTGTACATCGTCTGCAACAATGCTTAGGTAGGTGGTACGTGTCAAAGTAACATCCACATGGATGGCAGGACCCAAGGTTTCCCAGCAGAACATTGCCCAAAGCATCACACTGCCTCAGCCGGCTCGCCTTCTTCCCATAGTGCATCCTGGGGCCATGTGTTCCCCAGGTAAGCCACGCACCCGGCCATCCACGTGATGTAAAAGAAAACGTGATTCATCAGACCAGGCCACCTTCTCCCATTGCTCCGTGGTCCAGTTCTGATGCTCACGTGCCACTGTTGGTGCTTTCGGCGGGGTCAGGGGTCAGCATGGGCACCCTGACTGGTCTGCAGCTATGCCGCCCCATACACAACAAACTGCGATGCTCTGTGTATTCTGACACCTTTCTATCAGAACCAACATTAACTTCTTGAGCAGTTTGAGCTCCAGTAACTCGTCTGTTTGATCGGACCACACGGGCCAGCCTTCGCTCCTCACGTGCATCAATGAGCCTGGGCCGCCCATGACCCTGTGGCCGGTTCTCCACTGTTCCTTCCTTGGAGCACTTTTGATAGATCCTGACCACTGCAGACCGGGAACACCCCACAAGAGCTGCAGTTTTGGAGATGCTCTGACCCAGTCATCTAGCCATCACAATCAGGCCCTTGTCAAATTCGCTCAAATCCTTACGCTTGCACATTTTTCCAGCTTCTAACACATCAAGTTTAAGGACAAAACATCTAATATATCCTACCCACTAACAGGCCCCATGATGAAGAGATAATCAGTGTTATTCACCTGTCAGTGGTCATAATGTTATGCCTGATCGTTGTATTTAGTAGTGCGTTGTAAGTTAGTGGCACTTTATGTCACAAAAAGGTTGATTTGTAAATTTTGCACAGCTGGAGGAGGCTCCTGGTTTCTAGATAAGACTCAGGTCTTTCCTTCAATGTAAGTCTGTGGAACTGTTAATTTAATACTTGTGGTTAAGGATTTGTTTACATTACTTTAAATATGAGCTCTAGTAATCATGAATGCAAACATCAACAACCATCACTAATAAATGTTAAAGTTTGTGAAAACAGCCTATGATTGTGAAGGGCTGTGATGTAAAACCTATATGCGGCGAGCTGTTATGATTGGCAGTGCCATTTAATGGCCATCAGCGATTGGCTGTGTGATTACTGCAATGCCAAAACACACTCATTATCACAAAAACATTCTATAAACACAAGAAATCAGTCAGCAATTAAATTAGACACATGAGTCCAACAGGAACAGGAGTTGAGTCCATAGTACAGGCCAAAACTCAGCACAATTATATTGGATTCCTCAAACCTACGACCTGCAGTTATATATCAGTCTGTTTTTCTGCATACATTTGAGATAAAATAAGAAACGTGACTCAAACCTGAGCGGGAAGCTGATTAAAAGAATTATATACGTGGGCTGTATTTATGACAAGGAGGATTCTGGTAAGGACGAGTCAGAAGGGATTATGTCAGGTCATGTACATTCGGAGAAAACCTGAAAACCTGGATCCACTCACAGAGCCCTACTGCAGTACAACTTACATATTATCATAAATAGTGTGTGACATTAGTATCAGTGCATCCCATATCATAGCATGTTTAAAATACTACAAGAAAAAGCCCAAATTATATGTCAGGGTAATGCTGCCCCCAATCCCTTGAGCAATGAAAGAGGAGTTCGGGATGGATCTCTTACAAAAATGCCAAGTATTTCAGTGCGAGACTAAGGGGTCTGTGGTATCCAGATGGAATTTTATAAAGTGTTTGTTCATCCCAATACTGGCGTACTGACTTATTTCATCCTCAAAACTATTCTAAAATGTTTTTATTTATTAGAATAAAAAAATAGGGACCCACTTTATATTAGGTGTCCTTAACTACTACGTACTAACATTTTAATTAATAATTTGATACATTGCACTTATTGTGTACATACATGTTTTTACATTATACTTACATTTAAAAAAATACCTGCATGTAATTACATCTGTAATTAATTTCTGTAGTTACATTTGTAATTACACAGTTGACACTTCCCTTACACCTAGCCCTACCCTTAAACTTACCCATCCCACCACACCTGTCCCTAACCCTACCCTTAAACTGACCCATCCCACCACACCTGTCCCTAACCCTACCCTTAAACTAACCCATCCCACCACACCTGTCCCTAACCCTACCCTTAAACTGACCCATCCCACCACACTTGTCCCTAACCCTACCCTTAAACTGACCCATCCCACCACACCTGTCCCTAACCCTACCCTTAAACTGACCCATCCCACCACACCTGTCCCTAACCCTACCCTTAAACTTACCCATCCCACCACACCTGTCCCTAACCCTACCCTTAAACTTACCCATCCCACCACACCTGTCCCTAACCCTACCCTTAAACTAACCCATCCCACCACACCTGTCCCTAACCCTACCCTTAAACTGACCCATCCCACCACACCTGTCCCTAACCCTACCCTTAAACTTACCCATCCCACCACACCTGTCCCTAACCCTACCCTTAAACTTACCCATCCCACCACACCTGTCCCTAACCCTACCCTTAAACTAACCCATCCCACCACACCTGTCCCTAACCCTACCCTTAAACTGACCCATCCCACCACACCTGTCCCTAACCCTACCCTTAAACTTACCCATCCCACCACACCTGTCCCTAACCCTACCCTTAAACTGACCCATCCCACCACACCTGTCCCTAACCCTACCCTTAAACTTACCCATCCCACCACACCTGTCCCTAACCCTACCCTTAAACTAACCCATCCCACCACACCTGTCCCTAACCCTACCCTTAAACTGACCCATACACCACACCTGTCCCTAACCCTACCCTTAAACTAACCCATCCCACCACACCTGTCCCTAACCCTACCCTTAAACTGACCCATCCCACCACACCTGTCCCTAACCCTACCCTTAAACTAACCCATCCCACCACACCTGTCCCTAACCCTACCCTTAAACTGACCCATTCCACCACACCTGTCCCTAACCCTACCCGTATCCCACCTCAATATCAGCAAAGGTGTTTTGCAACACAATATGAACACAGTAAGTACATAGTACTTATTTTTTTAATGTAAGTACATAGTAGTTAAGGCCACCTAATATAAAGTGGGGCCAAAAATAGACTATATTTCACCTTCAATATAACAATATCAATCAGGAAAAACTATGAATAATGTGGGACTTTTAATTATGAACAGGCCTGAAATACACCAGGACTCTCATTTTGAAATGTCTTTACTGTAGAGTGCAACAGTAAAAACCCATTCATTTTCTCCACAGGGGGATTTATTCTGACTTATAAACCTTTAAAGTGGGCTAACTGTGAGCTAAGATGTAGTTTATTAATGGTATTTGTTGGACTGGGTAAACTCTTTGATTTCGCCCTGTAGCTCAGGCTAGAAGCCTGTACATATTTCTATCTTGCTTCTGTTACAATTTTGCAGGGACCAATCACAAACCGGCTTATCCACCTGGTCATCTATTGATGATCTAAAAAGATTGAGCTTGGTCTGGTGATAGCCAGACAAGGTATTTGTTTCTGTTGAAGCTGTCAGCCAGCATTATTTCAACTTAAAATAATCACTATAATTCACAGTTGATTTATTGGTGAAAAACTACATTACCCATGATGCAGTACAGACAATTCCACCAATCAGAGACCTGAAACAAGCAAAATGTGCCTAAAGAGCTCTTTAGCTCCGCCCACTCCCATAAACCACTGCAAATGACGTACTTGAGCTCGCTGATGTCTGTCACCCACAATGCCACAGGATTTATTAGAGAGGGATAACATTACTTAAATCTGACCACAGTTTCAGAGTTCAGAAAGAGGGCCACAGAGCTTGAAGGTGTGTGTGTTGTGTGTGTCTTTGATTTACCTCATCTTTATCCACGTCCTCATCCACCTCAAAAACATGCTGTGCTAAATTATCAGGTCTGGACACTTTACTGTAAACACAAAAACACAGATCAACACACAGATTCTAATGGGAGTAACAGCACTCACTCGACCGTTCAAACAGGGTTTTTTAAAAAAAAAAAATTTAAGGAAATTAATAATTTTATGAATTTTGTGATATATTGGAATGACACCTTATCTTAAACTTCTGATCTGTTCAGCTTTATGTAATTGTTATGTTAATGTTAAGTAATCAGATCTTGGCTGCTCTCTCATCCTGATCAACTTTGTCTCATTAAAAGATGAAAAAACAGATGGTAATTTAAACGGTTAAAGGGCCTGTGTGTGTGAATGTGGAGATGATGACCTCATTCACTGTTCCTCTGCTCTATTGTTACCCAGAAAACCACATTTCCTGGTCTTGCCAACACAGACATCTTTCCAAGAGCTGACAATCA
>CM040910.1:6617124-6694624 GCA_023029165.1 Gobiocypris rarus | reverse complement strand
TGAACTTCCTATGAAAGTTAAGCTTCCAAAGACATGAACTGAACACGCGCCAGACTGATCCCGCGCTGTGAATGCAGCCGCAGCCGTGAATCCCGCGATTACCTCAGCTCATGTGATGAATGTAATCCGATCCTGCTGCGTTTGTGCCGTGACGCTCAATCGGCTCACTCATAATACATTTAACAGACCAGTTCAGTTTTTAATTGTAGTGTCTCTAACTGAACTGATTTTATGAAAATGAACGCGGTGGAAAAGTGATCCAGTAATCCAGTAGCCATTCCTAGAGTAGGGCAGCGAAGTGCATTCTGGGATTTGTGGTCTTTCATCCCCATGAGACAAAAATACATTTTCTGTGTTTTCTCAGTCTAGAAGGCACCAAATTCAAAAATATTTTCACATTTCTACTACATTAATGACCCAGTTTAAATACAGATTCATCTTCCCAGCGCTGAAGGACACAAAAGTCAAGTGGATACAGGCAATTGAGACAGAGCGTGACATGTAATATAGGAAATATAGGAAATATAATATATAAAAAACTAACACTTGGATATTTGACTAAATGTTTACTGCACACGTAGGCATACTGAGGCATACTGAGTGTCAGGATGTGTCTGGATCCCAAAATGTTCCCATTCTTCCTTCCGAAGCTTCACATCTTATTGCCTGTGTCCACTTTTGTCTCCTTAAACGCTCGTTTTTTTGGGTCGACAGCTTATAAAAACGTAAGTGTTTTTTTAACTTGTTTGCTGTACACCTTGTCACATAGCAGGTTTTAGACATTGTTCTGTTTTTTTTGTTATAAGTAAGAAATGACAAGGGGACCGCTTCACGCAATACAAAGTCAATGGTGTGGGCGTGGCCTAAATGCTCTATAACTGTCCAAGCGTCCTCCTTCAGCTCGGGCTTCACGTGTCTTTCTGCTGGCAAATCTGCTCTGATTTGATCAAGTCAACTCAGAATCACTTTGATATTGTTAGTAATATTTCAAGATCAACACGTAAAGGACTGAAGAAAATTTATATGATTTTCCAGACATAATTTATTAGAAAAATCATGAATCTCAAACATGATCATCATCTGAGGAAGGTTTATTTGTTCATCTCTCAATCATCATTGCATTGTGTGTTAAAACTAAAGAGCTTTGATCATAAAAATAAGCATTAAATATCATCTTACTAAGACATATTATTGGCAGATATAGAGTAATGACTGATATTTATATGATTTTATGTCAGTATCTGCTCTACTGTTATAAAGATCTTATTGATTTACATTACAGGAATCAGAATTTCATCCGTATATGAATATCAGCATCTGCACTGGATTGCATGTTTTTGCTCAGTTTGAGCCTCTTGAGTAACACTGAGCCTTTTTTTCATCAATATTCTCACTGTATCAGACTATATAAGCCATAAAAGCCTGAAGTTTCAAATATGATGCTCAACAACAACACATATGCAAACCTTTTTGGACTATGATATTGTCTTAAGGTTCAATAAACTGTTCCAGTTGAGCTGCACGATTCTGGATAAACTTTTTTTTTTTTTTGGTTTCAAACTAAGATCACGATTCTCCCACGATTCTGAACAGATAACTAAACAAAATAGCATGCATGTTCATTGCTGCAGTCCATTTAAAAACATCTAATTCATTTGAATGATTTGTTCATTAAATAGTGAATGAATGTATGAATGAATCATAAAGACTGAGAAATGTTGATTATGAATGTATTTTAATATCTTCCCTTTTGAAGGTAGATTCTCAAGTTAACAGCAGACAGAGAGGAACCTCAGTAGGTTTAGAAATCTCACATTAAACCATCTGTTCAATATATTCTACTGGAGAACAGCCATGAGTCTGCCAGTATCATTGGAGTGTGTGTGTGTGTGTCTGTACTGAAAAAGTGCGGGAGTATCCCATGAGTTTATACCTATCTGGCAGTCGGTCTAATAGAGAAGTGGAAATATCTGTAGAACAATAGAGCTCTATTCTCCTCTAGGAGTGAGTGTGTTTTGTGACATCAAGGTCAATCTCGGACAAAGTCTCCTCTATAAACATCAGAGGAAATCCTCTGAGTGCAGTAAATATGTGTGTCAAACGCTCAAATACTGTTGAAGAACAATAGGTGCTGTGCTCTTCACACACACATTCTTGTACATCTAAAAAAGTGGCCAAAATATCCTCACTTTACTCACTTTGTGCTCACTCTGATAGTCTAAATCTCGTTCCCACAAAGATAGTTGTACAAGTACACACAAACACACACACAGAAACACACACATGTCTGGTTCACTATCTTTGTGGGGACTCTCCATAGACGTAATTGTTTTTATACCGTACAAACTGTACATTCTATCCCCCTACACTGCCCCTGCCCCTTAACCTACCCATCACACACACACACACACACACACACACACACACACACACACACACACACACACACACACACACACACACACACACACACACACACACACACACACACACACACACACACACACACACACACACACACAGTGACTGAGAAGGTAAAATGTGAGTAAGTAAATGTGAGAGAGTGAAGTTCTGGATTCATAGAAAGTGTGTTTGACCTCTTGCACAAACAGGCTCTGGGCGTCTCTCAGCGCGTGTGCAGGTATCGTGGGGCAGAGCGTCCGGATCTGTCGTGACAGTGTGCAGACCTGCAGAAGACAAACACTGTATTACAATCAAATCCAGACACAGCTCACATGATCCATGCACAAATTTAATCACAAATAAAAACTGCCATCTGATCCAACATCCACCAAAAAGTACTCTGAATTGACAGTGATGATGTTTTAAATGGACGTCTTTATGTTCCACAGAAGAAAGAAAATCATACAGGTTTGGAACAACATGAGGGTCATTTTTGGGTGAACTATACCTTTAATTAATCTTATTCAACCAAGACATAATCAAACACATAAACAAGAATCACACATTTAATTAGATTTTTTTGCACAGTTAAAAAACCTAACAAAAAAAACCCAAGAGAATTCATTTTCCATAAAACGCAGGGAGAGTTTTCTCATGAGAGAAACATTACAGCTGGATAAACACAGATAAACCACAGTTTCACAGCAAAACTCCCCGGCCTGACTCATGCCTCCCAGATCAGCAGGACTCAAACCGCCAGGTCCACTTCTTATGGAGAGATAGACATCCTTCAGCCAATAAGAGCCTGAACGAGCTGGTCATCATGACTCATCGAGCCCTTGTGTGTAGATCTTGTAAAGACACCATTAGACTGACAAAAAGCCCGTTTCCTATTAATAGTCTTTCAAAAATGTGTGTACCCTGACAAAACAATTCAAGCAAATGTGATTGAGATGAACGAGCATCGGAAAGCTTTCTTCAGGTATTATAGTCCTACTTGGTCTACACATATACATAAACATCCAGCGTACAGTGAATCAGGTGAGAAACAAAGTCACAATGTTTTGTCCTTGACTGATTTTTCATTGTCTCTGTTTTCGTTCATGCCAAATGAAGCAAGGCATCTACCCGTGACAAGGGTTGAGGTGCACTGAGATCGGAGATGAAATGTATAAATGATCCTCACTAATGCTATTGATGTTTTATTTTTAGCAGTAAATTGCTTCTCCACGTCATCAGGGTCAGTGGGTCTCAGAAACAGCGGGAAATAGCGTTAATGGCATTCCAAAGATAAATCACACAATAGAGCCCTCCTGTTCCCAAACTTCCTCTCCTGAAGGCCTCACTTCCGCCTGGAGAGATGCTAATCACAGGGGGTGAGAAGAGGACACACACACACACACACACACACACACACACACACACTCACTCACTCACTCACACTCACACTCACACTCACACTCACACTCACACACTCACTCACTCACTCACTCACTCACTCACACTCACTCACACACTCACACACTCACTCACTCACTCACTCACTCACACTCACACACTCACTCACACTCACACACTCACTCACTCACTCACTCACCACTCACTCACTCACCACTCACCACCACTCACTCACCACCACTCACCACCACCACCACCACTCAAACTCACTCACACACTCACCACACTCACCACCACCACACACTCACACACTCACCACTCACCACACACTCACCACGCACGCACACACTCATGCACTCACACTCACACTCACTCACACACTCACTCACACACTCACTCACTCACCACTCACTCACCACACTCACTCACTCACCACCACCACCACTCACACTCACTCACACTCACTCACTCACCACCACTCACTCACCACCACCACCACCACTCACCACTCACTCACTCACCACCACCACCACCACTCACTCACTCACACTCACCACACGCTCACCACTCACTCACTCACCACCACCACCACTCACCACCACTCACACTCACACTCACACTCACACTCACCACCACCACCACCACTCACACACTCACCACACTCACTCACCACCACTCACTCACTCACGCCGCTCACGCCGCCGCCACTCACCACCACACTCACTCACTCACCACTCACCACCACCACCACATGCTTACTCACCACCACCACCACACACTCACACACTCACACACTCACTCACACACTCACTCACTCACTCACACGCCACCACTCACTCACCACTCACCACTCACCACCACCACTCACCACGCACTCACGCACTCACTCACTCACCACCACTCACCACCACTCACCACCACCACCACCACACACTCACCACTCACACTCACTCACACTCACTCACACACTCACCACCACACACTCACTCACGCACGCACGCACGCACTCACGCACTCGCACTTACACCTCACACTCACTCACCACACTCACTCACCACACACTCACTCACCACCACTCACCACGCACTCACCACTCACTCACCACACGCCACCACACGCTCACTCACACGCTCACCACCACTCACCACCACCACACTCACTCACTCACTCACACTCAATCACACTCACTCACTCACCACCACTCACTCACACGCTCACCACCACTCACCACCACCAACTCACTAACTCACTAACTCACCACTCACCACCTCACCACCACTCACACTCACTCACCACTCACCACCACTCACCACCACCACCACACACTCACCACACTCACCACCACCACGCCGCCGCCGCCACCACTCACTCACACTCACTCACCACTCACCACCACCACCACCACCACCACATGCTCACCACTTACTCACTCACTCACCACACGCTCACACACTCACCACACACTCACTCACCACCGCCACTCACACGCTCACTCACTCACTCACTCACGCACTCACTCACTCACTCACCACACGCTCACCACACGCTCACCACACGCTCACCACACGCTCACCACACGCTCACCACACGCCACCACACGCTCACTCACTCACTCACTCACTCACCACTCACTCGCCACACACTCACCTCACACTCACCACACTCACTCACTCACGCACTCACTCACGCACTCACACTCACACACTCACTCACACTCACTCACTCACCACCACTCACTCACCACCACTCACTCACCACACTCACTCACACACTCACCACACACTCACTCACCACTCACACACTCACAAACTCACTCACGCACGCACTCACGCACTCACACTCTCACACTCACACACTCACTCACCACTCACCACCACTCACTCACTCACGCACTCGCCACTCACTCGCTCACTCACACGCCACCACACGCTCACTCACACGCTCACTCACTAACTCACTCACCACCACCACTCACTCACACTCACTCACCACTCACTCACTCACTCACTCACTCACCACCACCACCACCACTCACACACTCACTCACACACTCACTCACTCACACTCACTCACCACTCACCACCACTCACCACTCACCACCACCACCACCACCACTCACCACACCACTCACCACACTCACTCACTCACTCACACACTCACTCACCAATCCTCACTCACTCACCACCACACACTCCATACACTCACACACTCACCACCACCACTCACCACCACCACCACCACCACACACTCACACACTCACTCACTCACTCACACTCACCACTCACCACTCACTCACCACCACCACTCACCACTCACTCACTCACCACCACTCACCACCACTCACCACCACCACTCACTCACCACACTCACCACCACCACCACCACTCACACACTCACACACTCACCACACACTCCACCACTCACCACACACTCGCACACTCACTCACTCACCACACTCACACACTCGCACACTCACCACCACTCACCACCACCACTCACCACACACTCACCACTCACCACACAGTCACACTCACTCACCCACCTCACTCACTCACTCACCACTCACTCACACTCACACTCACCACCCACACTCACTCACTCACACACTCACTCACTCACTCACACACTCACCACCACCACTCACACACTCCACCACGCCACTCACTCCACCACTCACTCACACACTCACTCACTCACACACTCACTCACCACCACTCACACACACTCACTCACACTCACACACTCACCACACTCACTCACTCACTCACTCACTCACTCATTCACTCACCACCACCACTCACACACTCACACACTCACTCACTCACTCACACACTCACTCACTCACACTCACTCACTCACCACTCACCATTCACTCACCACCACCACTCACACACTCACTCACTCACTCCACCACTCACCACACACTCACACTCACTCACTCACTCATTCACTCACCACCACCACCACACACTCACACACACTCACCACTCACCACACACTCACCACTCACACTCACCACTCACTCACCACCGCCACCACCACTCACCACACGCTCACTCACACGCCACTCACTCACTCACTCACTCACTCACTCACTCACCACTCACCACTCACCACTCACCACTCACTCACTCACCACTCACCACTCACCACTCACTCACTCAATTCAATTCAGGGAGCTTTATTGGCATGACAAAAACATACATTTTGTATTGCCAAAGCAACAGTTGTGTAGCAACTGCACATTCTGAACATTATAATATGAACTCAACATTATAATAGTAATAGTGATATATCAACAACAACAAAAAAACAAAACAACAACAAAAAAATAAAATAAAATAAATAATAATAATAAAAATTATAATAAAAATAATAATAATAATAACAAAATATGAATAATAATAATTATGATAATAATTAAAAACATATATATACATACATATATATATATATATATATATATATATATATATATATACATATATATACATACACATACACATATATATATACACACATATATATATACATACATATATATATATATATATATATATATATATATATATATATATATATATATATATATATATATATATATATATATATATATATATATATATATATACATATATATACACACATATATATATAACAAATAAATAAATAAAGAATTATAATGATAAAAAAATAAAAATAATACAGAAATCATGTAACAACTGAACATATGTACACTATATACATGAGTGTGGCTCTAAAGCGGTGTGTGTGAGAGAGTGTGTGTATTATGGGCTGTTTGTTTGGGCGTCCCTCAGGAGATGACAAGAGGACACAAATCTTGCTGCTATATTTGCACATTTGGCTTCTTCTCCTAGAATGAAGCTCAGTTTTTGGGTTGGGCTAGAGGTGCTGAATTGGGGGGATATTTTATTCATTTTGGGGTAGTACTGGTCTCTGATCTGTTTGTATTTGGTGCATTCTGTGAGGAAGTGCAGCTCGGTCTCCGTCACTCCCAGAGTGCAGTGCGAGCAGAGTCTGTCCTCGCGGGAGAGCCAGGTGTGTCTGCGCCGGCCCGTCTCTATGGCCAGACTGTGCTCGCTGAGTCTGTACCGGGTCAGGGTTCTCCTGAGTCTCACATCACTCACGGAGCTCAGGTACTGCGCCGCGCTGTACTCTCGATTCAGGGCCCGATAGCAGTCCAGCTTGTGCTGGTTTTGAATGGTGTTGGTCCAATGGGTGATGTACTTGTCTTGTTCTGTGCTCATGATGTGTGCGGGCCGGATGTGTGTGTGTGTGTGTGAGTGATCTCTGCGGGGGTGAGCTCAGTCAGTCTCAGCACCAGCTGACACAGGGGACTCCTCGGCACGCTCAGCTCTTGGTGTTTCAGGGCTTTGTAATGGTATGTGTTGGGGTCGCTTGTTTTTAGGTGCTTCCAGAATTTGATGGCTCTTTTTTGGATGTTTAGGAGGAGAGGGTATTGGCCTAATTCTGCCCTGCATCCATTGTTTGGCGTTTTTCTTTGGACTTTGAGTATTCTTTTACAGAAGTCTAAATGTAGAATTTCAATCGGATGTTTTTCCCAGTTTAAGAAATCAAATTTAATAGAAGGACCCCACACTTCACTGCCATATAAAGCAATTGGTTCAATTATAGATTTGAAAAGTTTGAGCCAAATTCGGATTGGGATGTCGATTTTAATGGATGTTTTTATGGCATAGAAAGCCCTTTGAGCTTTCTCCTTGAGTTCATTCACAGCCGGAGTAAAGTTTCCTGTAGGAGTAATCTTGAGGCCGAGGTAGGTGTATGTTTTAGTGCTCTCGATGGTTCTGTGTGACAGGGTGAACGAGTGTGCTGGTCCCTGAGATCTGGAGCGCTTCTGGAACATCATTACTCTGGTCTTCTGGAGGTTGACGGTCAGGGCCCAGGACTGACAGTAATCCTCCAGCAGATCCAGGCTGGCCTGAAGCCCTCACTCACTCACTCACTCACACACACTCACTCACACTCACTCACTCACTCACTCACTCACTCACTCACTCACTCACCACCACTCACCACTCACTCACACACACTCACCACTCACTCACACTCACTCACCACTCACCACTCACTCACTCACTCACTCACCACACGCCACTCACTCACACTCACCACTCACTCACTCACCACCTCACCACTCACTCACCACCACTCACCACTCACTCACTCACTCACCACCACTCACCACTCACTCACCACTCACTCACACACACTCACTCACACACACTCACTCACCACTCACTCACTCACTCACTCACTCACCACACGCTCACTCACACACACTCACTCACCACCACTCACTCACCACTCACCACCACTCACCACTCACTCACCACACACACACTCACTCACCACCACTCACCACCACCACCACTCACCACTCACCACCACTCACCACACTCACTCACCACCACCACTCACCACCACCACACTCACCACCACACCACTCACACACTCACTCACCACCACTCACTCACCACTCACCACCACTCACTCACTCACTCACTCACCACCACCACTCACTCACCACACTCACTCACCACTCACCACTCACTCACACACTCACACCACTCACCACCACACTCACCACGCCACTCACACACTCACTCACCACCACCACTCACTCACCACCACTCACCACCACTCACCACCACTCACCACCACTCACTCACCACTCACCACTCACTCCACCACTCCACTCACCACTCACTCACTCACTCACTCACTCACTCACTCACTCATTCACTCATTCACTCACTCACTCAACTTGATTTCTCAACTTTTTGTTCAAAATGTTTATTTTTTATTTTTTATGAAACTTACCCATATTCAAGTGTTGATAAAAAAAGAATGCATGAAGCTAGAATAAAATTTAAAAAAAGTTTGTTTGTTTGTTTAAAAGAAGCGGGTCTGCTCTTTCTTTTGATATATTGCATTCTCAGATATTCATAAAACAAAATGTTCTATGGGCTATTCAATTTTGGTGAAAATGGTCAAAAACCCTGGCGGTGGCTGGCAACTTTTTTTTTAAACAATGGCGGGAAAGAGTTAACTAGATAAAGGAAAAATCTACTTTGGATGGATTTTTTTCTTATACCTGGCAAATCTTTGTATTATCATTATATTGGGATGGGAATGGGTCATGACTACCATGTTACCCAAGTAGGTGATATGGACTTTTTAAATGTTTTTTTTAGTATCTCTCCAGACAGAGGCACAGACAGACCTCTTTGGCTGTTGTATCACGCCTTCAACATCTTACTAAGAGGGTTGTGTTTTTAAGATGGCGCCTGTCCAACTGAAAACATTTCAACTTTTAAAAAAACCCTGCATTCTGTTTAGGGCTGCACGATAATGGTTAAAGTGATTTAGAGATCATCAACTCATGAGCAGCCTGTATTTGACCTAATCTACTTTCTATATAGACACTACATTATGAACTGGTAAAACCATTCAAAGCTCTCCAAAGTTTACACAGTAAAATTACACAAAAGAAAAACAACAAAAAATTAACTTCAGGCAATTCAATTATTCAGCGACTACATTCACCAAAAGTATAGTCTATAATCATGTTTGGATTTAATACAGTTCGTCACTGAGAAGTTGCAGATTTTGCGGCTCGTGAAGGAACACTGACTGTCTGTATTACACTTTTATTTGAGCAGAATATCGCAATGAAGATCAGAAATGTCAAATTAAATAAATAAATCAGCATTAAAAATAAAAAAACATTGGACAAATATCACGGACGATTATGCGTAATTGATCAAGAGAAGCAGAAATTGTGATCATGATTGAAATATGATTAATGGCGCAGCCCTAATTTTCTTCCCCTCCATTGTGATTGTCTATGTGTTTTTGACACCAAAGTGTGTCTTGTGATAACACCCCCAAAGAAAGCAGGGTCAGGTGACCTGAAAACAGCCATATTTTACAGGCCTGATTTGTCACTAATCAATCATTAAAACCCATCCTTAATTGGAGGAACTGCAAAAATAATCACCATGAAATCAAAATGGACAAATCTTGTTTTTATGAAATATTGCAATATTTACCATCCATGATAACTTCCCTTCCCTCTTTCATCTCTTCTTAGATGATGAGGGTGGGGCAACCTGTCACTCACATGAGATCCACCAATAGCAAACCACAACCATCCAATCAATTCCTCACATACAAAATCAAGTCCCGCCCTACATTTGCATGTTCCAGAAGCCGCTTCGCCTGGATATACTTTATAATATGGACGAAAAGACTAGGGCAACTCCCATTTCATGCAGACTTTATAAATGGGACAGGGAGTAACATAAACTTCAACCTGTGATCAGCAACCAGATCTCATGAAACTAGGCTCTGTCCATCCTGATCTATGAGCATCCCAACACAATGACACATTCCACAGAGATCCTGACCTCTTTCTCTGGCGGTGTCCGGTGTTGTTCCTCTGATCACACTGTACAGCTGGAGTCATGGCTTCAAGGCTGTCACAATAAGCGAGCGTAACAGCTGTCTGACCCTCACAGCTGCACACAGAGAAAAGTCCAGTACTACATCAATGTTAAATTAAATCCTCTCACTACGCCCATGATGTCCAGAGTCATGCTACATGAATCAACCCATCATCACCCAACAGCACATGCTAATACTAGTGTTTTCTGAGTCAGTGTTGGCTGTAGAGATGAAGTTGACGATGCTGACTCACAGTATAGTGAACACACCTATATAGAGTAGTGCATGTTAAGTTACAGATGTCATGCAGTAAAAGCATGTTACTAATTTAACTTCCACACTCCGCACAAATACACTATATACCACAATATGTGGCTAATTAAAGTGCACATTGATTTAGGTTAACATTAGAGTTAACAGCCACGTAAAGTGTCTACTTACATACACTCACCTAAAGGGTTATTAGGAACACCATACTAATACTGTGTTTGACCCCCTTTCGCCTTCAGAACTGCCTTAATTCCACGTGGCATTGATTCAACAAGGTGCTGAAAGCATTCATTAGAAATGTTGGCCCATATTGATAGGATAGCATCTTGCAGTTGATGGAGATTTGTGGGATGCACATCCAGGGCACGGTTCTGCTCCACCACAAGATGCTCTATTGGGTTGAGATCTGGTGACTGTGGGGGCCATTTTAGTACAGTGAACTCATTGTCATGTTCAAGAAACCAATTTGAAATGATTCAAGCTTTGTGACGGTGCATTATCCTGCTGGAAGTAGCCATCAGAGGATGGGAACATGGTGGTCATAAAGGGATGGACATGGTCAGAAACAATGCTCAGGTAGGCCGTGGCATTTAAACGATGCCCAATTGGCACTAAGGGGCCTAAAGTGTGCCAAGAAAACATCCCCCACACCATTACACCACCACCACCAGCCTGCACAGTGGTAACAAGGCATGATGGATCCATGTTCTCATTCTGTTTACGCCAAATTCTGACTCTACCATCTGAATGTCTCAACAGAAATCGAGACTCATCAGACTAGGCAACATTTTTCTAGTCTTCAACTGTCCAATTTTGGTGAGCTTGTGCAAATTGTAGCCTCTTTTTCCTATTTGTAGTGAGATGAGTGGTACCCGGTGGGGTCTTCTGCTGTTGTAGCCCATCCGCCTCAAGGTTGTGCGTGTTGTGGCTTCACAAATGCTTTGCTGCATACCTCGGTTGTAACGAGTGGTTATTTCAGTCAAAGTTGCTCTTCTATCAGCTTGAATCAGTCGGCCCATTCTCCTCTGACCTCTAGCATCACCAAGGCATTTTCGCCCACAGGACTGCCGCATACTGGATGTTTTTCCCTTTTCACACCATTCTTTGTAAACCCTAGAAATGGTTGTGTGTGAAAATCCCAGTAGCTGAGCAGATTGTGAAATACTCAGACCGGCCATTTGGATTTCCTGCCCGACATAATTAACACATGGACCAGCCATGTTAACAATCTGTCCGTCATGGACTGTGTGACTTTGCCGTTTCCCCAAGTTTTTTTTCTGTGACCAACCGACCAAGTAAAATGTGGTTGATGAAGTGTGCAACTATTAGGGGGCAGAAGTATGTATATAGTATTAAAAAATAGGAGCCAAAAAGCCCCGGATGACCTACAGGTCCTTCTAAAAAAAATAGCATATTGTGATAAAAGTTAATTATTTTCGATAATGTAATGATAAAAAATTAAACGTTCATATATTTTAGATTCATTGCACACCAACTGAAATATTTCAGGTCTTTTATTGTTTTAATACTGATGATTTTGGCATACAGCTCATGAAAACCCAAAATTCCTATCTCAAAAAATTTGCATATTTCATCCGACCAATAAGAGAAAAGTGTTTTTAATACAAAAAAGTCAACCTTCAAATAATTATGTTCAGTTATGCACTCAATACTTGGTGGGGAATCCTTTTGCAGAAATGACTGCTTCAATGCGGCGTGGCATGGAGGCGATCAGCCTGTGGCACTGCTGAGGTGTTATGGAGGCCCAGGATGCTTCGATAGCGGCCTTAAGCTCATCCAGAGTGTTGGGTCTTGCGTCTCAACTTTCTCTTCACAATATCCCACAGATTCTCTATGGGGTTCAGGTCAGGAGAGTTGGCAGGCCAATTGAGCACAGTAATACCATGGTCAGTAAACCATTTACCAGTGGTTTTGGCACTGTGAGCAGGTGCCAGGTCGTGCTGAAAAACGAAATCTTCATCTCCATAAAGCTTTTCAGCAGATGGAAGCATGAAGTGCTCCAAAATCTCCTGATAGCTACCTGCATTGACCCTGCCCTTGATAAAACACAGTGGACCAACACCAGCAGCTGACATGCCACCCCAGACCATCACTGACTGTGGGTACTTGACACTGGACTTCAGGCATTTTGGCATTTCCTTCTCCCCAGTCTTCCTCCAGACTCTGGCACCTTGATTTTCGAATGACATGCAAAATTTCAGTGCAATTTCACGACAGTCCAGTGCTGCTTCTCTGTAGCCCAGGTCAGGCGCTTCTGCCGCTGTTTCTGGTTCAAAAGTGGCTTGACCTGGGGAATGCGGCACCTGTAGCCCATTTCCTGCACACGCCTGTGCACGGTGGCTCTGGATGTTTCTACTCCAGACTCAGTCCACTGCTTCCGCAGGTCCCCCAAGGTCTGGAATCGGTCCTTCTCCACAATCTTCCTCAGGGTCCGGTCACCTCTTCTCGTTGTGCAGCGTTTTTTGCCACACTTTTTCCTTCCCACAGACTTCCCACTGAGGTGCCTTGATACAGCACTCTGGGAACAGCCTATTGGTTCAGAAATGTCTTTCTGTGTCTTACCCTCTCGCTTGAGGGTGTCAATGATGGCCTTCTGGACAGCAGTCAGGTCGGCAGTCTTACCCATGATTGCGGTTTTGAGTAATGAACCAGGCTGGGAGTTTTTAAAAGCCTCAGGAATCTTTTGCAGGTGTTTAGAGTTAATTAGTTTATTCAGATGATTAGGTTAATAGCTCGTTTAGAGAACCTTTTCATGATATGCTAATTTTTTTAGATTTTTGGGTTTTCATGAGCTGTATGCCAAAATAATCAGTATTAAAACAATAAAAGACCTGAAACGGGAGAGGATTTGTGAATAGCAGTGATGTGACAGACCTGATACTGGTAGATCACATGACAATGACAGACCTAGTTTGTCCACATTTCATTCATACTACACACTATATACATAGAACATCGTTTTTAACGGTCGCGAAGCAAGATTCAAACCAAATTAAGTACGTACTAGAACAGAGGTGTGATATGGGAAGCACCAGGTCATGAGCCCCAGTGAAATACCACTGCTCCCCATCAAAATATTTCTGATAAACCTCGTCTGGCATTGCACGTTGATGGAGATTACCATCAGGGTTTTAAATTAACACCCGCCAACCTGCCAAATGCGGGTTAAAATTCATTTTGGCGGGTGTTAATAAAAACGTACTAGCCAGTTTGGCCGGTGAAGCATGATGCGTTACATGCATGATACATAAGGCTCTGTTCTTGGTCAAACTCCCCCTGGCAGTACTTCCTACATTTCCCATGAACACTGAGCCGTAATGCTACGAGATGACGTTTCATATGCCCATTGACAGTTTGCAGTGAAACCAGCGCTAGACACCAAGGAAACGAACAGAGCGTCCATCAGAAAAAGAAGGAAAAAGAAGAGCGAACAGAGCCAGAGCAGGTAGCATAGACTCAAAGAGGAGGGAGTTAGCTAGTTAAGTAAAAAGTTACGATTAAACTAAATACGGCGGTGGTTGGGATAGATCTCTGGGGGCGAGAAGAGGAACGAAGCAGGGGATTAAATATCATTTAATACTTAGTTACATTAAAAAATGTAGTACTGTATACTTTTACTATGTAATTCAAAGTTTTACATGAGTACAAGTAAGAAAGTACTACATTTTATGTAATTAAGTATTAAAGGGAAGAAAACAACTTTTATTTATGAAATGCAGTACAGTAAAAAAGACATTTATGCTTTGAAATGTAGTGAAGAAAAAAATTTACTTAAGAAGAAAATAAAAATACTCAACTACTGTGCCTCTGTGTACTATGGGTTTTTCATGCCTACAATGTTAATAAAATGAGCAAATGCATTCAGTGGGACTCATCATTTCTCTTTTTGGCTAGTGGAAATTCTGATTGGCTGGTGATCCAAAAAGTTAATTTAGAACCCTGATTACCATATACCAATCTGAAAATAATTTCCCCTGATAATATTTTAGCGATCATGTCATGTCCATCAAAAACGCAAAATGTTACATTCAGTTATAAACTGCATGAAACATGATAGCATATTTTCAATTCAAAACTGAAAACAGTTTGCATCACTGGATATTACTGTCAGTTTTGAACATTTCTATCATAAAACAGCTACTTACATCTTGCCATGCACTTTCACTGAAGAAACTAAAGCATTGTGTTGGAATTTACACAATAAGCCCCGCCTTCTTTGATTTGATTGGCCATCTCAATCGTTTTGACACTGACGAGCGTTGTTAGACGCTGACCATTTGGCCATTTCTATTCATTGGGGATGAACTCTTGACCCCCTAAGTGTCTATGGTGGTTACGAACTTAAATCAAAATAGTAACTGAATGATTGTTCTACAAGAAAGAAAACAGCCTTCTACCGTAATGAAGCAGCTCTTACTGCACGTGATGCTTGTGAATGACCCTGAACTGCAGGCAAAGACAACAGTATTTCTGACAGCATGATGGTTAATCAACTGGGCTACAAAAGAGCACAGATCCATTTCCCAGCAGAGATAACCCAGCACTTAAACGGCTCCCTAACATCCGATTGCTGATGAAGAGTATTTGTCAGCAATAAAGTCTCTCGCTAGAGCTTTCAGCTCATGATTAACAAGTGCCACTAACAGTTTAACACATTAGCCTACTGAAGAGACCAACACAAACCAGAAAAAGAAAAAAAGAGCTTTGCGTGTAAAGTGAGCCACCACTCTTCAGGTTGTATGCAGCGTTGAAGGATCCCACAGTAAAAGAGTGATCACCTGAAAATCCTCCAGAGGAAACTGCAGCATGTCCCTGAGTCCATCACTGAGGATCTGAGTCTTCCTCTGCACCAGCACACACTCGTAGTCCAGCGGCTCCACCACACGCGGCTTCACCTGAAAACACACACAGCAACTTATGAGATGGTGCTCACAGAGTGAATGAAAACTGGATTAGCACAATCAAGTGAGCCAAGGGGGGATCCATAAAGGGATATCCCAATGAGCAAAACATCTCAAGATATGCCACTGTGACTGACCTTTCACTCAACAGAATCAATGGTGTTCAGTGGAAACACTGACTGAAAAGCCAGACCAACTCCTTCTGCCCCAGAGAGTGGAGTTCAGGAACTTAAAATCCCATTTTTTTGTGTTTTTTATAACAAATAAACTCTGAGGTTATTAAGTGATCAGTTTAAAAATCAGTTTAAATGTCAATTTCCATGAAGAGCTACTCATAATCCTGAAGCTCCACCAATCAGAGAAGTTGCTGTTACAATGGGAAGAGAAATCACAGCAAAGTTGAGTTGGTCTCTCTCATATAAAGTTTGTAATGTTTGATTTAATTCCTGGCTTTGAGTCTTTATTGAATAAATGGGAAAAAACTTAAGATCTCTGAAGAATATGAGAGTTTTGGACGAGGATCTTGGTAATATGTTTCCACTGATATTATATAGGAGGAATCTGGGAGTGTGTGTGTGTGTGTGATACCAAGTGAGATAACACAGTCCACTCACACATCTGGGAGTGATATTGGCAAAATGACCTCAGATGCTGTCCTCCATGGAGACGGAGTTGTTTTGATGATGATATCATAACTGGATAGACCAATGAAAGGCCAGAATCTCACACATACACAATGAGCACCAGCTTCGCTGACTGTACGGCATTAAAACCGCCACACACCACATACAATCACCACCAACCAGATCAGCCCTGCCAGTGTGTGTGTGTGTGTGTGAGAGAGTGAGCGCTTCAGTGTGAGAGAGAGAGAGAGTGTGTCAGTGTGTGTTTGAGTGTGTAAGAGAGAGAGAGAGAGTGAGTGTGTTTGTGTCTGTGAGAGATTGTGTGTGAGTATGTGTGCAAGTGTGTGTGTGAGAGTGAGTGAGGGTGTGTCTGTGAGAGAGAGTGTGTGTGAGTATGTGTGCAAGTGTGTGTGAGAGTGAGGATGTGTCTGTGAGAGAGAGTGTGTGTGAGTGTGTAAGAGAGAGAGAGAGACACAAATGTGTATAATGACATGGGTATGACACAGGTATTACAAAAAGAGGGTGAAATATGAGGACGTTCCCCATGTCCTCACTTTTCAAAATGCTTATAAATCACACAGGATGAGGTTTTTATCACAGAAAGTAAACTGTGCAGTCTCCTGTGATGGGTAGTGTGTGTGTGTGTGTGTGTGTGTGTGTGTGTGTGTGTGTGTGTGTGTGTGTGTGTGTGTGTGTGTGTGTGTGTGTGTGATGGGTAGTGTGTGTGTGTGTGTGTGTGTGTGTGTGTGTGTGTGTGTGTGTGTGTGTGTGTGTGTGAGAGTGATGGGTAGGTTTAGGCAGTGTGTGTGTGTGTGTGTGTGTGTGTGTGTGTGTGTGTGTGTGTGTGTGTGTGTGTGATGGTAGGTTTAGGGGCAGTATGTGTGTGTGTGTGTGTGTGTGATGGGTAGGTTTAGGGCAGCATGTGTGTGTGTGTGTGTGTGTGTGTGTGTGTGTGTGTGTGTGTGTGTGTGT
Organism: Gobiocypris rarus; assembly: GCA_023029165.1. Taxonomy (NCBI): domain Eukaryota; kingdom Metazoa; phylum Chordata; class Actinopteri; order Cypriniformes; family Gobionidae; genus Gobiocypris; species Gobiocypris rarus. Next base: position 6,676,545 of record CM040910.1, on the reverse strand, counting down.
GGACTGTAAATCAAAATGTCCCCACAAAGATGGCAATATCCAAATTTTTGTCCTTGTGGGGACATTTTTTGGTCCCCATGAGGAAAACATCTTATAAATCACACTAAGTGATGTTTTTGAAAAAGTAAAATGCAGCATGTCTCCTGTGATGGGTAGGTTTAGGGGCAGGGGCAGTGTAGGGGGATAGAAAATACGGTTTGTACAGTATAAAATGCATTACGCCTATGGAATGTCCCCACAAAACATGGAAACACAACATGTGTGTGTGTGTGTGTGTGTGTGTGTGTGTGTGTGTGTGTGTGTGTGTGTGTGTGTGTGTGTGAGTGTGTGTGTGTGTGTGTGTGTGTGTGTGTGTGTGTGTGTGTGTGTGTGTGTGTGTGTGATGGGTAGGTTTAGGGGCAGTGTGTGTACATGTTTTTCTAGCCTGGTGGGGACTTCAAGCTGACTGCACACAGACTCATGGGGACAAAAGCTTATAAATCATACAGAATGAGTTTTTATGAAAATTTAAAAATGCAGCATGTCTCCTGTGATGGGTAGGTTTAGGGGCAGTGTGTGTGTGTGTGTGTGTGTGTGTGTGTGTGTGTGTGTGTGTGTGTGGTAGGTTTAGGGGCAGTGTGTGTGTGTGTGTGTGTGTGTGTGTGTGTGATGGGTAGGTTTAGGGCAGTGTGTGTGTGTGTGTGTGTGTGTGTGTGTGTGATGGGTAGGTTTAGGGGCAGTGTGTTTGTGTGTGTGTGTGTGTTGTGTGTGTGTGTGTGTGTGTGTGTGTGTGTGTGTGTGTGTGTGTGTGTGTGTGATGTAGGTTTAGGCAGGGGCGTGTGTGTGTGTGTGTGTGTGTGTGATGGGTAGGTTTAGGCAGTGTGTGTGTGTGTGTGTGTGTGTGTGTGTGTGTGTGTGTGTGTGTGTGTGTGTGTGTGTGTGTGTGTGTGTGTGTGTGTAGTGTGTGTGTGTGTGTGTGTGTGATGGTGTGTGTGTGATGGGTAGGCAGGGGCAGTGTGTGTGTGTTGTGTGTGTGTGTGTGTGTGATGGGTAGGTTTAGGGGCAGTGTGTTTGTGTGTGTGTGTGTGTTTGTGTGTGTGTGTGTGTGTGTGTGTGTGTGTGTGTGTGTGTGTGTGTGTGTGTGTGTGTGTGATGGGTAGGTTTAGGGGCAGGGGCGGTGTGTGTGTGTGTGTGTGTGTGTGTGTGATGGGTAGGTTTAGCAGTGTGTGTGTGTGTGTGTGTGTGTGTGTGTGTGTGTGTGTGATGGGTAGGTTTAGGCAGGGGCAGTGTGTGTGTGTGTCTGATGGGTAGGTTTAGGGGCAGGGGCAGTGTGTGTGTGTGTGTGTGTGTGTGTGTGTGTGTGTGTGTGTGTGTGTGTGTGTGTGTGTGTGTGTGTGTGTGTGTGTGTAGGTTTAGGGGCAGTGTAGGGGGATAGAAAATACGGTTTGTACAGTATAAAATGCATTACGCCTATGGAATGTCCCCACATTTCACACAAACTAACATATGTGTGTGTATGAGAGAGAGTGAATGTGTGTGTGTCTGTGAGAGTGTGTGTGTTAGTGTGTTTGTGAGAGAGAGTATGTAAGTGTGTGTTCTTTTCATCCTACTGAGAGGAACAATGTGAAGTTGAGCGTTTAGTCCCTGGTTTGATTTACACACAACATCTGACTGTACCTGAATCATATCAGAAATCACTGGTCTCAGATCAGGCGTTAGAATTAACACATCTACATGTTGTGGCATTACTGTCAAGCCCATATAGTAAAAGTCTGTTTGCAAAGCCTGCACAGAAATTGTAACTGATTTCCCAAAGAGTCCACAGTGAAATGAACCGAATACAAATAATGCTCAGCGGAGACATTCACACAGTTGAAAATAAATAAGCACATTCCTAGCATTAGGTTCCTATGGAAGGTGATGTTATTGTCAATCCTGTGATCCTGTCTCTCTTCTCTCCTCGTCATCTCACTAACACGCCGGTGGGCGGGGCCACATTTATGATGATGAAGTAGCCGTTGATGTTCTGCAGAGGCTGAGTGAGTTTACTACAGTATATCAGAAAGCCAAACATACTGCAAACATCAAAATATATTCAGTTACAAATCATGCACAAGGCAAAAATGATCGGAGGTCAGTGCTGTCCAATGAACCATGCTAAAATAAGCCTTTATTAACCAATAATCTGGCATACTCATAATTTGTATGAAATGGAAAAGTTTCTGGTGTTCTCCTGACACGAGTGTTGATTTCAGCCGGAGCCTGCAGTGAATGGTAAGTACAGGTATGTTTTTCCACCGAGCCTGGATTGATAGAGCAGTGAGGTGGATGTGTTTGAGTGTTAATAGACATGTTTCAGACATTCAGCAGTTTAATCTTTAACACAAATATGAGAGAGCTGAGTTCCAGTCATATGACTGACGGCTGATTTTATTGTTGCTATAATGAAACGAACCGCACCGGTACAAACTCACTCGCAAATTCAGAGAGTAATGACCTAAACTTCACTTCTCTGGAGTGTGACTCGCCTGTTTTTAGTTGCTTTAGTTGAATCAGTTTCACCTTCACTGATTTATTTTAAATGGCCCTGAGATGTGACAGAGGTACAATTATTATTTTATGTAACTAATGTCAACTTAATGTCCAATTATAACAATTATAAGCAATTATTAAAAGAAATTGGTAACACTTTACTTAAAGCCTTTATGTATAATTCATAATAAAAGGTATTCATAATGTACATTATAATGCATTATATCTTTTCATAAATAATTGTAACTAAAGTAAAAATGCATTATAATATTCACAGATTCTGTTACATCTAAAATTGGTTGTTTGTCGTGTTTTAATGCTTCACACGTTCCATATATAATGTATTATAACTGTGTTTACAATTATTCATGAGACCATACGATGCATTACAAGGCATAATTAATGCATTAAAAATACTTTTATAATGCATTATACATTAGCTTTAAGTAGTGTTACCAAAGAGTTTTTGATGGGGTATAGTATGTCACAGCATGTGTACAAACACAAATGGACACACACCTTTATTTATTCCTGGGAACATGAATGGGACAATGTTTGCACAGTTGTGTTCAAAAGGCATCACAGTAGTGTGTGTGTGTGTGTGTGTGTGTGTGTGTGTGTGTGTGTGTGTGTGTGTGTGTGTGTGTGTGTGTGTGTGTGTGTGTGTGTGTGTGTGTGTGCGTGTCTCTGAAATACACAGACAAACTCCAACTGAAACACAGATTACAAATTACAGCACACTCGGTTTCCAAAATCAAGTTCATAAATCAGCAGAACAGCAGACTATATTGGATTAAACTGACAGCAGGAAAGACCGTGTGTGAGATGATGTGATCTCCATATAAATCATCCCAGCACATTCACTCTCTCCAGTCTGAAAGCTGAGCTCAACTCTATTGTTTGAGAAGCAATAGAAAGACAGAGGAAAGATACAGTGTGTGTGTGTGTGTGTGTGTGTGTGTGTGTGTGTGTGTGTGTGTGTGTGTGTGTGTGTGTGTGTGGACTGGTAATCCCTACGGGTATGGGGGAAAAAATCCACAAAGATGGCAATATCCAAATTTTTGTCCTTGTGGGGACATTTTTTTGGTCCCCATGAGGAAAACATCTTATAAATCACACTAAGTGATGTTTTTTGAAAAAGTAAAAATGCAGCATGTCTCCTGTGATGGGTAGGTTTAGGGGCAGGGGCAGTGTAGGGGGATAGAAAATACGGTTTGTACAGTATAAAATGCATTACGCCTATGGAATGTCCCCATAAAACATGGAAACACAACATGTGTGTGTGTGTGTGTGTCAAAGTGAGTCTGGATTCAGGCGATAATCCTGGACGAGACATTTGAGACCTTTTTTAACCCTTAAAACTTCCACCACGGTAATACCATGATATTCCTTCCAGATACACTACCATTTAAACGTTTGGGGTCAGTAAGATTAAGAAGTCTCTTCTGCTCATCAAGGCTGCAGTTATCTGATCAAAAATACAGTAAAAACTGCAATATTGTGCAATATGATTACAATTTAAACTAGTGTCTTTAGTGTCACATGATCCTTCAGGAATCACTCTAATAAGCTGATATGCTGCTCAAGAACCATTTATGATTATTATAAGTGTTGATTTCTGTGGAAACCATGATCCATTTTAAATAGAAAGTTCAAAAGAACAGCATTTATTTATACAGTCTTCACTGTCACTGATCAATTTAATGAACTCTTGATGAATAAATGTCTTAAAAGTAACTTATTTAAAAAAAAAAAAAAAGTTGTACTACACCCAAACTTTTGAACGGTAGCTGGAGTACCATGTAAATACCATGGTATATTAAAACAGCACCACATCACTGGGATATATATCATGATCTGACACCATCACTGTCCCATAATGCCTCAACAATACTTTTAGGTAAAAAGGTTCATACCAAAACCTTTAAACTTCACCAGTTTGTGGTCTAAAGGGCTTAATCAACAACCATTATATCACAACCACACCTCAGTTTTTCATAAAGTTTATGCTTTAACTCAACTTACACTTGAAATATCACAAACACTGATTATGAAAGTATCACACAATTCAGCCCGAATGATAATGGATCATCATAAAGCTGATTAAAAAGGTTGAAACTCTCACACAGCTGACTGACTGGATAAAAGAAATCTAAGTTGATTAAAAAATGAAGTATGAAGCTATGAATCTGATGGATGTCCATCTCAAAGTATCACACAATCAAACTACAATAAATGAAATGAACTCTCAATCTGATAGACAGTCAAACAGTTTAAACACAATAGCAATCACAAAGTTGATTGAAAGCAATGACGGATCAAGCGATTCCCTCTGACGGGAGTTAGTGTGAGCGCACTAACCTTCCCCTGAGGACCCGAGCCGTCCTGCTCTTCCTCCACCACGGGAACATATTTAAACTGCTGAGGAGACTCGATCACCAGCTCTTTCTTGGGCGCTTTCCCCGTCCTGCCCTGCATGGCTACACTCCTTCTGTCAGACCAACTCTCCACATCCACAAGCGTCCTGTTGAATGTGCAGTTGTGATCTCAGCATGTCCAGCAGCCGCAGCTCTCTCCAAAACACACACTCACACACACTGGACACGAGCCTCACCTCACGCTCTGACTGAAGACAGACCGCCCCTCCCACACACACACACACACACACTCAATCGCACATTCCTTCCCCCGGTCACACAGGCTCATGGGATCCACCTGCACACTAATGACAGTGTCCCAACAGACACACACACACACACACACATTCCACGACAGACGCCCACAGGAAAACCTCATCCTGAGAGGCTGCGTCTCTGAGCTATACGTCTCATTAAGTGCGTAACGTTGTCTACTGTGTTTTTCCCACTCTTAAAGTAAAGGTTCTTTATTGGCATTGACAGCTCAATAAAGACTTCCATAAAACCTTTCCACAGCACTTTAGATTATTAATGCTCTTTATACTAAGAAAAACAATGGTTGTTTTAAGAACTGATCACCTTTGGGGACCCAAAAATGGTTCTTCTATAGGGTTTTTTTTTTTAACCGGAGGAACCTTTTCATAAATCCTAGAACTATTGGCGGAAGTTCGCGCTTTTTGGCATTTTCGCACCTTAGGAACTGGGCTGATTTTAGCTCTGGGAACTTATTTTAGGGAACTAAAAGAGCTCCTACTTCAGAGCAGGGTCTAACCCAGCACTATAGGAACTATCAGTGATGTAAGTGTACGCTGATTGGCCGAACGCACACAAAAAACCAGCACTCGCAATAAAAAAAACCCAGTACAAACAGATTATAGCCTATATATTTACTCCAGGCCCAATCCCAGTTCTATTTTATACCCCTTCACCTACCCCTACCGAACCTTGCCCCTTGAAACGGAGTGGCAAGGTGTAGGGGTAAATATATTCCCTAAGAAATGGGACACCACTACTACACAATTACACATCACCATACGTCATCATACCATTTATTTGATTAGTGCCCCGTAACATTTAACCAGTAGCAATGAAAAGTGCGTAGGCTAATCAGGCTATATCTATCAGGCACAAGCACGTTTAACACATTACTCACTCCCAGCATAGTTTTGCGCTGTATTTAGACTTAATAAAACGGCGCTGGTTTTCAACTCAAAAACGTATGGGCCGTCGAGTTTCCTGAGACGACACGTAATGATACAGAACATACAAGACTGGTGGAGCCGCTTTTCCATCGGGACAAACTGTTCATTTAGTTTATTAACCGTTCTATTCCGTGCTGATTCTCCGGCTGGTACGGATATGGTTTTGTTTTCTACTGCGATAACAGAGCTCTTTGCAATGTAATATAAACGAGTCAGGTGTTACCTGAGTTTACAGACGATACACGTGATGTAAATAGCGGCTGCGTTATGAAGGATGGCCAGATATATTTTTTAAACTGTTATTAGTTTGTGTTCACATCACAAGATCGATTCTGGCAACATCACTACACGCATTCTAGCAGCGCTGTAGTCGGTGTGTGCAGGGAAAATCCTCATTCCCCTACGTTCGTAGTGTGGTCCTGTAAAATCTTCGTTTAAAGGGCTATCTGGCCCTTCCCCTTACCCCTACCACTCCAGCCAAAAGAGAATCAAGACACCCCTAAGCTTCACGTGAACGCGCAAAACGAAGAGGTAGGGGAAAGTGAAGGGCTAAGGGGTAGAATTGGGATTGGGCCTAACTTTATAAACATGGAAAACAGTGATAGATGGACCTCACAACCCTTTATGCTAAGGAGAAAATCCAATGCGACTTTGAGGGGAGCAAGTGAAACAGGATTATGTATTTCTGCTCAGCTAGCGACACCGGACTTCAACCACATGGCAAACACTGTATTTTTCATATAATGTCTACTTACTTTGTAAAACAGTTCTACCTAATAACACAGTGGTTCTCAACCCTGTCCTGGGGACCACTGCACATTTTGTATGTCTCCCTCATCAGACACACCTAATTCAAGGCTTGCAGGCTCTACTAATGAGCTGATGAGTTGATTCAGGTGTGTTAGATGAGGGAGGCATACAAAATGTGCAGTGGTGAGGGGTCCCCATGACAGGGTTGAGATCCACTGTAATAACATTAGAAAGGACTGTTAAACAGATCATAATCTAATGAAGATGGAGAATGTGAGCGTTCTCATCACCGTCAAAATGAAAGTCACAACAACAAGAGTGGCTTACGTCACTTCTGAGTTTCTACTGGCGGCCTTCCTAAGGGGACCTTTAGTTTTCTAACCCTAACCCTAACCCCCTAACCCGAACCCCCGAACCTAACCCTAACCCCCTAACCCTAACCCCCTAACCTAACCCTAACCCCCTAACCCTAACCCCCTAACCTAACCCTAACCCTAACCCCCGAACCTGACTTTCATTTTGACGGTGATGAGAACGCTCACATTCTCCATCTTCATTAGATTATGATCTGTTTAACAGTCCTTTCTAATGTTATTACAGTGGATCTCAACCCTGTCATGGGGACCCCTCACCACTGCACATTTTGTATGTCTCCCTCATCAGACACACCTAATTCAAGGCTTGCAGGCTCTACTAATGAGGTGATGAGTTGATTCAGGTGTGTTAGATGAGGAGGCATACAAAATGTGCAGTGGTGAGGGGTCCCCATGACAGGGTTGAGATCCACTGTAATAACATTAGAAAGGACTGTTAAACAGATCATAATCTAATGAAGATGGAGAATGTGAGCGTTCTCATCACCACAAATGAAAGTCACAACAACAAGAGTGGCTTACGTCACTTCTGAGTTTCTACTGGCGGCCTTCCTAATAACCTAACTTTTAACCCTAACCTAACCCTAACCTAACCCCTAACCCTAACCCCTAACCTAACCTAACCTAACTAACCCTAACCTAACCTAACCCCTAACCTAACTTCTTCAACTAACCTAACCTAACTTCTTCTTCTAACCTAACCTAACCCTAACCCCTAACCTAACCTAGACCCCAACCTAACTAACTAACCTAACCCCGAACCTAACCCCTAACCCCTAACGAACCTAACCCCTAACCTAACCCTAACCCTTGGCAGTAGGAACTCTGAAGAGACGTAAGGCGATTTAAGTGAGGCAATCAACATCAACAACTGAAGGAAGGAGGACGGTGTGTTTTTGTTGCGATAACGGAGATGGAATGTAGATTGTGATTGAAAGAGCAAAAATGAGGGCAGAGAGATGACATCTCTTATGACAACTTGCAGTGCTACATTTCATCGAGGCGGAGGAAAGAACAACGCTGCATACAAAGACATCCGCTTTCATGTTTATGTCTTATCGCTGTTTTCCATGTTTGTAGAGTATATGTAAAGTATATGTAAACTGTGTGTTTACACAGCATTACAAAAATGCCGGTGTTTCATATTGTGCCAATCAACGTACACTTGCATCACTGGTAGATCCCATTGTGCTGGGTTAGACCCTACTCTGAAGAAGAATTCCCCTGAAGGCATTACTATAACTTAGGGCAGGGGTTTGTTCAAAATGGGGTCCGGGAGGTGCTAAGGGGTCCCAAGAAAATTTCTGAGAATAAAAAGACAATGCAAAAATGGATGAAGTCTACCGAACATTCCACCTGTTTCATTTCTAAAGGATTCTCTCCTTTCTTGGCATATACTTTTCAGAATTGTAGAATGCAGTTTGCTTTGTATCTTTCTATTGAGTTTCTCTCACTATAGTCCCTCTACCTTGCTCACTAGGCAGTATTCTTAACACAGTCAGCTGCTCACAAACATTTACTGTGAAAGTCATTTTTAATTGAAAATATTCTTCTTCAGGTTTATACATCCAACATTAAGTATAAGCAATTTAAGTTTGGAAACAATATTGTATTTATAATTTCACACTATTATATATCTAAAAAAAAATTCTCCATATACATAAAAATATATAGATTGACTTTAAGTAGGGGGTCCCTCATTAAAGGTTCATCATATTTGGGGGTCCTTGGCATCATAAAGTTTAAAAACCATTGCATTGTGTGTGTTCACACGTGGCATGTTTGGATTAAAACGAACTCTGGTGCGATTGATTGCTCTGTTAGTGCTTTTCATTTGAATAAGTGTGAACCCTGGAGCGTGCCAAACAAGCAGACAGAGAAAAGATGGGTCTCGCTCCGCTTCCAAACCGACTCTGGTGTGGTTCGGCTGAACACAACACGAACCAAAACAGGACATGATGTCACAAGATGCAACCCTAAAAAGCCAGATACTTCTGATATATCGAGTGTATGCTATAGCTACGTCATAGGCTGTGTGTAGCACAATGACATATCCTGATGCGCACCTCTCCAAAAACGTAACAATGCGTCGATTCGACACGGACCGCAAGCGCTGTGATTGGTCAGCCAGAATCCCTCCCTCAGGGGTATCATGCTCCCTCTGCATGTGTACCTGAGTTGTCGTGGACAACGACGCAGAAGTATGAATGAAAATCAATGCGTAACCCACAACATATAAGCTACGACGCAGAAGTATAAATTGGGCTTAAGAAGGACAGAATGCTCAATCATATTTTTTCTCATCGTGATGTTGCCCATCACAGTTTGGCACAGGCGTCAGAACCGCGTCTCCTTGCAGCAGATCTTGGTTTGTGTGTGTGACGGAGGGATTCCTGACGTTGTTTTGACTCCTTTACACATTTTATAAGTTCTTTAGGAGTTCTCAGCTGCTCAGAATACCATCATATGCAGCTACACACACACACAGCGAGTGCATTTAGCCCACAACACAGCATTGATTTGCATGTTCGGTAAGGTCTGTTGCAAAATATGGGTGTGTTTTTTAGGTTTGGAAATAAAAATGACAGTGTGAACACTAAGTGAACCATGACTAAATGGATTAAATGGATTTTTTTAGTCCAGACCAAAAGAAGCAAGAGAACCGAACTATAAGTGTGAACACACCCTAAGATCATTCCCAATTCCTGCGGTGAACTATGACTTTGCAGACTTTGGTAACTTGGCAAATCTAAGCAGGGTTGTTATTGTTAACTAAAAAAAACTAAAACTTTATTTTACAGTGTCATGTACGCAATTACAAGCAATGAAACCTGAAACCTAAAGCGTATTTTGTTAATTATTATTATGGTCAGAATTTAGATTAGGGTTAAATTCTCACTATTAACCTCAATAAACTCCTAATTACTGCTTATAAATAGTTAGTAAGGTAGTTGTTAAGTGTTGGTATTGGTGGATTATGGGATGTAGAATATGCTCATACAGAATAAGGCATTACTATGTGCTTTATTAGTACTAATAAACAGACAATATCCCAGTAATATGCATGATAATAAGCAACTAGTTAATAGTGAGCATTGGACCCTAAACTAAAGTGTTACTCAGTACTAATTTGTATAATTACAATGACACCTTGAAACCAGGTGTAACTGATAATAAAACTGAAAAAAAATGTGAATACTACATGGAAAACTTACACTTCTAAGTGCAGTTTGAGACACCACTGAGATCCTGAAACTTTAGGAAGTGTAGATGTTTCTCAGGAGCCTAAAGCAAAAGTCCCCATTAGCTCTCCATTTCTTGTCATTGTTGTCTGGGAGAAACGAGTGAGATGTCAAAGATAACCCTACAGTGATGACCCTTCCCTACAGGCAGGCTTGAGTGATTACACAAATCTGAGTGATTGCTTAGTTTAGAAACACTCATTAAGGCTTATTACTACATTTCAATAAAATGTATTGTTAGTTCTTAAATATATTGTTTGTTAGTAATTTCAAACTCAAGACATTTTCACAAGCTCTGAGACACGACAGCAATGTCCAATTGATGAACGAGCTGATTCATTTCAAAGAATCGAACTAATTCAGTTGAATCAACAACTCACAGATTCAATGATTCGCTCAGGGAGAGTCTGTGAGTCGCGGAGCTTGAGTGTGTGTGTAAAACATAAGCAACTTCTGCTCTTTTACTGAAGTAAAAGTGATGAGGAGTACATTACCTCGAGTGGTATTTAATTAGGGTAACTGTACTTCTACTGGAGTAATTGTGTAGCTTGTCCGCCGCTGGTGTGTGAGACAGAAGGTTTAAACATGTCTCCTGTCTCTCTGGGCACACCCTGTTTATTCATCTGTTGAGAGGGAATTCCACACACACACAAAACAAACCCAAACACACTGTTAACAGTCCACAAAAGGACAGTGTGTGTGTGTGTGTGTTATCTTTTACTATACAGAGACATGAGGGGGGAAGGTTAGGGACTAGCACAGCTGCACTCACACACACACACACACACACACACACACACACACACACACACAGACAGTGATCATGCCCGTCATAACCTACACTTCCTCAGTCACGCCCCGAGGACAACACCTTTCTGTGTGTTTGATGGGACAAGGCCATCTAAGATGTAGGAGATGTAAGCTTTTTAGCTGCACTTAAAACACCTGAGCTGATTAAAAGACACAGAGCAAAACTGATGATGAAAAATGAAGGTGAAGAGAAAGAGAAAGACACTTGCTTTGAAAAGTGATTAGCATCTAGATCTACATCTAGTTTCTAGAGCTTTGATTTGGGAGGTCTCTCATCGGCAGTGCGGCTAACCCTGACCTCTGACCCCTGACATGTACATCATCACACCATCGCAGGCTGCGTTGCATAATCAAGCCTGATGTAATTGGCACTCGCTCCCTGCAGGAATGGGGAAACACGGAGAGGGTGTAACTCGGAATGTGACAAAACACACACTTCCAAGAAACTGGAGTGAGAGCAGAGCTGATTCGTCTAAAGACCCCCAGAGAGCTTCAACACACACACACATGGCAGGCACAATAGAGCGAGAGAAAGAGACGGACAGAGTGTGTGTGTGAAGTGTGTCAGTGTGTGTGTGTGTGTGTGTGTGCTTTCCATCTCAAATATCTGTTAATTACCTTTTGTTTTCTCCATGAGGTGTGAGTCAGAACGATACGCTCTCGGTCTTAGAAAGTGCGTTCAAAAGTTTTACTCAGACTAAAGTAATAGTTTCTCTTTTTTGTAACATAAACAGACCTGGATAATATGATTGTGGCTCATCCAGATTGTTTATCAGCCTCAGCAATACATATATAGTTCTACTGCAGTTTTTTGAGTTTGTTGTCAGTTTGGTTTGTGAGCAGAAGTGATTTAATGAACTCAATATTACAGATCACAATATTAAGGCAATCTAACTTAACATGTGAAAGTGAACCGCTATAGATGATGTATAATTTGCATCTTTGAAAAAAAGGCATGAACATGATAGTCTCACATCAAGCGTAGCGTCAGTTCTGGCAGGACATGTAAGTCAAGCTCTGACTGTCAGCTGATCACGTCTACCTATAGGAATATAACATCTATCACAGCACACATATGGCGCTTTTCCACTACACAGTACCCGCTCGACTCGACTAAAGACTTAAGTTTTTATTACCTTAGAATGAGCTGTTTCTATCTCCACACACCGCGGGTCCCTTACAGTGAACTCACCGCCATGTTTCTACAGTGGCCCTAAACGGACAAACTTCCCTACAGAGCGCTAGCTACTCTCTGCTGTCTCAGTCAACCACATCTTTGTCCTGTGACAGCCACGGTAGCTTCTCTGTGTGCTCCAAAAGGGAAGGGTGAGAATTTGCAATTGCAGTTCGCAACCTCACCACTAGATGCTGCTAAAATTCACACACTGTACCTTTAAGTATTTTGAGGTACTTCATAAGAAGAGTGGGCGTAGCTAATGAGATCTTTTGCTTTTTAAGACTCTGACTGGTGGACTTCTGTACTCATGGGTAATGTAGTTTTTCATCACAAATTCTACTGTTAAAGAAATATTTTACAATCAAGTTAAAAACAAATACCATCGATTGACAACATCATAGCTAACAGTATTTCTGTCTTTAAAGGTTTATAAGTTATGGTTAGAAATCAATTACCCTGTGGTAAGGAATTGCAGGAATTAATTGAGAACAAGCGGCACTGCACATTTTACTTTTGGTTTAGAATTAGTGATTTAAAGCTAAAAGCCCCTGCCGGTGATCCCGGCATTACCAGTGTTGACACACGTCGATTAACCGAAGGGAAAATTTCCTCACCGTCACATCCCTACCCTAGTTCCCTAGTTTTTAACTTCCAGAACACAACTGAAAAATCAAATTTTTTTTTTTACAATGTAGGCCGATTTTTTAGTTTTCTTGAATTAATTGCTTGAAGTATTCCACTTGCCATTGTGCAGCGTTTCCTACAGTAACTGAGCGAGTGGGTCTCTGAGCTGGTGCGAGTGAGTGGATGGGGCTCATTTGCATATTCATGATGCGTAATGAGTTACCCTATTTTAAGGTGTGAACAAATTATTTTCACAGGGAAAAAACCTTTCATATATGTCATTTTAATTGTGTTTTAAAGGATACAGTTATTGACACAATTTTACTTTCAAACATCTTTTCCATTGTGCCTATAGCCTATGTGGACGGTAATTGTTTCTCACGTGGAAGTCCGCAAAAATAAATAACTCTGATAAAAACTCTATTTATTCACATGGAGGAGCGAGTTTTGTGATCCTACACACCTGCTCACGTGGTCAATAACGTGATTGTATACTGTAAATAAAATGCCATATGCTTGGTATTGTTACGGTATAGACACGGAGGCAGATGTAAAAGCAGTAAAGGTGATTTATTGTGTAACATACAGCAGAGTTAACGATGATGGTGAATGGATTGGAATGAAATGGGATGCAATACTGTCCTTCAGATGAGTTGGGTGAGCAGAGCTGTGGAACGGTGAAGGTTGACGAAGGGAACACACACACACACACGGGTAGGTAGGAACACGGGGGGTGATGGAGACGATGGAGACGCTGGAGATGAGGAAGATGATGGAGACGAGTAGAAGTAGCAATAGGAGTCCTTGAGGTAAGCAACAACCAGTGTAGTGCAAACGAGACCGGACAGTGAGTGTGTGTGAGTGTGTGTGCTTTAAAGTCCCAGGTGATTGAATGATGAGTGGCTGCAGGTGGCGGTGATTAGAAGGCCGGTGAAAGGGATCGTGGGTAGTGTAGTGTGCTGGAACCTGACGCATCTGTGACAGGTATAAGAAGAATAAATGCATATTTAATTTAATAATAGGAAAATAATATCCTAATTATTATTTAATTATTTAAATCTGCTTAAAAATAGGAAGATATACAGATGCGCATTATAGTTAAGTCTTATATTTTATCTCAAAATAAAGGATGTAATTTTATTCCACATGAAAATGAGTGGAAATAAGTGAATACAGCCTCTTATTTATATGAGGTAAACATAAAGCTGTGGTTATTTTAACATTAAAAATTGCTGCCGTAATAACGGCCCATTTCATGTGCTTTTATTTTATTTTTTGAGCGGTGATTAAATATTTCACTACCACATACTTGCCAGCATATCAGTCATAAAAGTCTAGATCTTTAAAATGCATCCTAATGACAGCGAAGCGCAGCCCTACGGTGCTCTGCAGGGGTCAAAAAGAATATAAACAGTGCATTTTGAAGTGATATATTCTTGAAAACTTGAGATGTGGTTTCGGATGGCAATTAAATCACCACACGACCTTGGTGTTTGTCAAAAAACAGAAGTCATTCGGCTGGGGATTTTTACTCGGGTGGTGGAGAAAAACACAGACATTCTGGATCCAGACGGCAACAGAATCACTGACCAGCCCCTGTCAATGATGAACATACCTTATGAGTTATGACCCTACGAGAAACAATTACCATCCGAATAGGGCTTATGTGTGGTGTTGGTTTAATTTTACAATGTGTTTCAGCATGACATCTCTCAAACAAATTAAACATGACAAATAACGGCAGCAAAGAGATCATTTACTAACCAACAGAATCCTTTGACAGAACATCAATGTCTTTATGGAACAAATGAGAGCTAAATGTGACATTGATTTAGCACACACTCATCTGTAAGTAAAACATATAAAACATGAGGACAGCAATGGAAAGGCATCTGCTGATAATAGAGAACAGCACTGCTGCCACCTGCTGGCAGGAAATCACACTGCAGCTGATCTGTCAACACACACACACACACACACACACACACACACACACACACACACACACACACACACACACACACACAATAAAGTGTTCCCCTAGACTTATCAATGTCTACCACAACAGTGTTTAGAAAACAGAACCGAATGTCTAAAACAAGTGTTAACAGACGCCACAAATCACACTAAAAACATCCATTAGTGTTAGACAAACACACATTCCAGTAATTACACCCTAACCTGAGCTCTGTGTATATGCTTATCATCTCCATTCATTCATTCAGGACAGATTTATGAGTGTTGATTCATGTTTACAGAGTCATCGGCTGAACACTGCATCACTATTCACTCATGACCTGCAGGAATGTGTGTGTGTGTGTGTGTGTGTGTGTGTGTGTGTGTGTGTGTGTGTGTGTGTGTGTGTGAGTGAGTGAGTGAGTGTGTGTGTGTGTGTGTGTGTGTGAGGGGCGTCTGAGCGAGTCTCTGCACGTTCAGCTAATCTACTTATAACACCTGATCCCTCTCTCGCCACTCTCTCAAGAGAAAATACACACAATGTACAGTGTATTACAATCAGGGACAAATACAACACTGACCAATCGTCTGTCACATTCTGCTTGTTTAATGACAACAACGGACCAAAATCATTCGAAACAAGAGCCAGAGCAAATACTTTACATCGTGGCGACATATGTGCGAAATCAGATACTAGCAACACTAAGCGTGTCAGCTCTTCGTCTTTCAGAAGAGCTCCTTGGCTAAAAATGCTTTGGTGGACACACAATATCATCAATCACAGCAGAACCGAACTGGGCCTGTAGACGAGGAGTGAACTGATGCTCATCACAACAGCCCCGTGAGCCCCAGGACACAAGAGAGGAGACACTCAGGTCAAAGGTCATCACCTCAGTGACGTCCCATCTGTTCACACATGCAGCAGAAACAGTGTGCCCCATGGACACACACACACACCCTTCCTGTGCAGGAAGCACATGTAGTCACATGACCCATTTATAGAGCCGTGTCTCATGCCGTTTCCTGTTTCATTGGATAGAGATAACCTTGCCCGACACATCAGACAGCCTTATCTCACGACGACCACAAACACTCACACGGGAGCAGAAAGATCTTAATCAAGTCATATTGCACGTTTATCTCACACGTGTGTTTGTGTGTGTGTGTGTGAGTGAGTAAGTGTGTGGGTGTGTATGTGTGTGTGTGTGTGTGAGTGAGTAAGTGTGTGTGAGAGTGTTTGTGAGAGTGTGTGCGTGTGTATTTGTGAGTGAGTGAGTAAGTGTGTGTGAGAGTGTTTGTGAGAGTGTGTGTGTGTGTGTGTGTGTGTGTGTGATGGGTAGGTTTAGGGGCAGGGGCAGTGTAGGGGGATAGAAAATACGGTTTGTACAGTATAAAATGCATTATTATTTTGATAGATCCTGACCACTGCAGACCGGGAACACCCCACAAGAGCTGTAGTTTTGGAGATGCTCTGACCCAGTCGTCTAGCCATCACAATTTGGCCCTTGTCAAACTCGCTCAAATCCTTACGCTTGCCCATTTTTCCTGCTTCTAACACATCAACTTTGAGGACAAAATGTTCACTTGCTGCCTAATATATCCCACCCACTAACAGGAGCCGTGAGGAAGAGATCATCAGTGTTATTCACTTCACCTGTCGTAATGGTCATAATGTTATGCTTGATCTGTATGTATATTATATATTTAAAAAACAAGATATGATTGGCGTCTTGCTCTGTGAGACTAAGAGAGGAACCCACCAAAGCAAAACCCTGTCTGACAGATGTACGACTGTGAGCGTGGTGTTTATCTGCTGGGCGGTGGAGGTTCAGCATTACTGAGTCCTGACATAATGGGCTTTATTTTATTTTCCAGAGAACTGTGGTCAGAGCTCCACCTAAATATAAATCAACAAGAATGAGAGAAGAAAAAACGATGGAGGTTGCGTAAAGTGGTGACTTTTTCGCACATTCCATTATTAAGTCATTTAATGAGATTGCACAGAGAAATATCTAAAGGGAGAAAATATTTAATCAAATCTGCACCCTGACACACACACACACACACACACACGTAATGCTGAGGCTGGCCCATAAACACTCACACACATGCAGGAATGTGAGGCATGCAGCGTAACAGGCAGCGAGAGCGTCCTCTCAGCTGATCAGATGCAGTGATACAGCTGGTCGTGGAGGCGAGTTGCTCATTGGCTACAGGCAGGAATGATCCAGTCATGGTTCTCTGGGAGGATCGATGTGATGTTACTTTTACAAGCAATCTGACTTACATTTTGTCTCTTAAAAGTGATAAAATGGGTAAAAAATTGTAGCCTTAAAGGAGTAGTTCACTTTAAAATGAAAATGATTCCATGATTTACTCCCCCTCCAGTCATCCTAGGTGTTTATGACATTCTTCTTTCTGACGAATACAATCAGTCAAAAAACGTCCTGGCTCTTCCAAGGTTTCAAATGGCAGTGAATGGGGCATAAAAAATTGTCAGGTGACAGACGGGTTACGTTCCCACCTATACAACAATTTTTAGATTAACATGACAGTGCATGCTAGTCCATGAGTTGGATCAATGTTACTCCACAACAACTAATGTTATGGGGGCAGCTCATTTGCATTTAATGGGACACAAAAAAGGCGGGTTTTTGTTCACACCCAAATAGGGGCAAATTTGACAAGCTATAATAAATTATCTGGACGGTATTTTTAGCTGAAATTTCAGAGGCACATTCTGGGGACACCAGAGATTTATATTACATCTTGTGAAAAGGAGCATAATATGTCCCCTTTAATATACAATAATATGAATAGATTTAATGCAGCTCTGAACTACGAGAAGCTTTAATGGCAGCAACACCACAAATGTGGATGCTATAGGCTAATTCTGTCATGTGACACCACATTTATTTGCGTTAAATCCTTTTCTCAACAAAAAGTGTTTCCAAACTAGCTTTTTGCGACATTTAAAAGTATCACCATATAATTTATGTGCATGGGGGTGAAACCATGAGCGTCGGATGCAAAAAAAATGTGAGTGGGTCCCCAGAAAATGTTTACTGGAGTAGATGCCAATTACATTACAGGGAGTGCAGAATTATTAGGCAAGTTGTATTTTTGAGGATTAATTTTATTATTGAACAACAACCATGTTCTCAATGAACACAAAAAAACTCATTAATATCAAAGCTGAATATTTTTGTAGTTTATTAGGAAGTAGTTTTTAGTTTTAGCTATTTTAGGGGGATGTCTGTGTGTGCAGGTGACTATTACTGTGCATAATTATTAGGCAACTTAACAAAAAACAAATTTTTACCCATTTCAATTATTTATTTTTACCAGTGAAACCAATATAACATCTCAACATTCACAAATATACATTTCTGACATTGAAAAACCAAACAAAACCAAATCAGTGACCAATATAGCCACCTTTCTTTGCAAGGACACTCAAAAGCCTGCCATCCATGGATTCTGTCAGTGTTTTGATCTGTTCACCATCAACATTGCGTGCAGCAGCAACCACAGCCTCTGTTCAGAGAGGTGTACTGTTTTCCCTCCTTTAAATCGCACATTTGATGATGGACCACAGGTTCTCAATAGGGTTCAGATCAGGTGAACAAGGAGGCCATATCATTAGATTTTCTTCATATATACCCTTTCTTGCCAGCCACGCTGTGGAGTACTTGGACGCGTGTGATGGAGCATTGTCCTGCATGAAAATCATG
This sequence comes from Gobiocypris rarus, assembly GCA_023029165.1. Classification (NCBI taxonomy): domain Eukaryota; kingdom Metazoa; phylum Chordata; class Actinopteri; order Cypriniformes; family Gobionidae; genus Gobiocypris; species Gobiocypris rarus. The sequence continues at coordinate 6,657,748 of CM040910.1, read as the reverse complement.
TTTTTCTTGAAGGATGCAGACTTCGTCCTGTACCACTGCTTGAAGAAGGTGTCTTCCAGAAACTGGCAGTAGGACTGGGAGTTGAGCTTGACTCCATCCTCAACACGAAAAGGCCCCACAAGCTCATCTTTGATGATACCAGCCCAAACCAGTACACCACCTCCACCTTGCTGGCGTCTGAGTCGGACTGGAGCTCTCTGCCCTTTACCAATCCAGCCACGGGCCCATCCATCTGGCCCATCAAGACTCACTCTCATTTCATCAGTCCATAAAACCTTAGAAAAATCAGTCTTGAGATATTTCTTGGCCCAGTCTTGACGTTTCAGCTTGTGTGTCTTGTTCAGTGGTGGTCGACTTTCTGCCTTTCTTACCTTGGCCATGTCTCTGAGTATTGCACACCTTGTGCTTTTGGGCACTCCAGTGATGTTGCAGCTCTGAAATATGGCCAAACTGGTGGCAAGTGGCATCTTGGCAGCTGCACACTTGATTTTTCTCAGTTCACGGGCAGTTATTTTGCGCCTTGGTTTTTCCACACGCTTCTTGCGACCCTGTTGACTATTTTGAATGAAACGCTTGATTGTTCGATGATCACGCTTCAGAAGCTTGGCTATTTTAAGACTGCTGCATCCCTCTGCAATATATCTCACTATTTTTGACTTTTCTGAGCCTGTCAAGTGCTTCTTTTGACCCATTTTGCCAAAGGAAAGGAAGTTGCCTAATAATTATGCACACCTGATATAGGGTGTTGATGTCATTAGACCACACCCCTTCTCATTACAGAGATGCACATCACCTAATATGCTTAATTGGTAGTCGGCTTTCCAGCCTATACAGCTTGGAGTAAGACAACATGCATAACGAGGATGATGTGGTCAAAATACTCATTTGCCTAATAATTCTGCACTCCCTGTAAGTACAAATATACCGCTTTGCTTGCTAAACGACAAAATGATGGAAATCGCCATATAATTAAGATTGGCAGAAGTGTAGGCGTAAGACTCTCGGCATCTAGTTTTGACACAAATCGACCCGCGGTTCGAGTTATTTTCAATAAAAATGTAGAAAATATTCGAAAAGTGGAAATAAAGCGTCTAACATGTGTATAATAATAGTAAGTGTTTATCGATTAGGGGTAGGTAAACAGACATGTGCTGAATGTTAGAGACGATAAAAGTGAGTGGGTCCGATATCATTGACCGTAAAAAGTGGGTGGGTCTTGTCCCACCCACACACAATGGCTCCAACGCCCATGGGTGAAACAAGTCTTTGGTTTTATTATATTTATAAAAGAAAGATACACTGTACCGAGTCTTTCAGAATAAAACCGAGCGGCTGGAGGCGTGTGGGCGGAGCTAAAGAATCATGAGTGCTCGCAGCTACTACATTGAGAGCGTCTGAAAGCTGTGACATCCTTAAATGTGGTATGTAGTGTAACTGTATTCGCCAAGCGACTTGTCATGCGCAAGTTTTATAACATTTGTGTGTGTTTATGGACTGCTGTATGCAACTTAACGTTTGCAGTAGCCAGCGGATCGGTTTCGCATGTCAGGCTAGTGTTTACATAGAAAAACAATGGAATAGTAGCACATTTGAATGAAGAAGCAGGTTTGTGTGTTATGTTTAATATAAAATAATTCATTTAAAGTTCAACATACTTTCCCACTCTTTGTGCATTGTTGTTTGGAGTGGTTTTACAATAAAACAAACAGACTATAGCAGTGAGCTAAACAAATGTATTTAAACACACACCATAAATTGCATGTTCCATTGATAAAGTAACTAAGTTATACGTTCATGTTGCTTACTTACGCACCGACAGCCAACAACACGCAGACATTTGAAGCGGTTTTACTCACCGCCTGCTCCAACGCACAGCCGTGAACCTTTATCGCTGGGATCACTCCATCTTTCAGCATTAGACGATCAGCAAATCTGGCATCAAACTGGGCCTTGTTTAAAAAACAAACTTCCCCGAAATGCAGGGGAGAAACAAAAACACTTTTGCAACTCCGCCGCGGCTCCGGAAAAACAAACTCTGAGCAAAACGCGTTTATGGGCGTGGTTTTGCTCTCTCGCTGGTCGCGCACACGCTCTTCCGGGAGAAATGCCTGACTGCCCGTACACCTGTGCAAGGAAACTGACTCTTGTTGACATCACACGGACCCATACTCGGAAAAAACTTGAGAGAAACCGACACAGAAATACTCCACCAAAATTTTTTTTTTAAAACTTTGTCCATGTTTAGCATGCTTAACAAGACTTTAACAGAGTAAAAAACTCAGTATGCGTGAAACAGCATTACGTTTAATGGGAAAAGATTGTGTCGATAATTGATAATTGCCATTTCCATCAGCTATATCAGTAAAAATTTTGATGCACAAAACTCCTTGGATGGAAAGCTGGCTTGTGATGGATGTGCCCGAAGCCTAATTCAGAATTCAGAAAGGCATGGAAAATGAAGACTGTAAAGAGAGATGACTAACAGGATGATGTGGATTTGGTGCTCAACAGATCCTTGTCAAATGTGTGGTCAGTACCGCCGCTCCCTTTACACAAGAGTATATGTGATCGTGAATTTGAAAGTAAAAAGCGCGAGTGCACATTCAAAAGCAATTTTAATATTTTGCATATTGATAGAGGCTCCCTGATGCCTGCAAATTATATACAATTACTATCCAATCCAATCAAGAGAACGCAAAAGCATTGAAATTTATTTTTTTACATCACCGTGTCCCTTCAGGGGCTCCGTAGAATGTGTAATTTCCAAGTATTTCTTAGTGACGTCCTAATAGCATAGTATTTGGGCCCATTTCCACAGTTATCAGCATTGTACATATAGCTAACTACTATGTGCTTATACAAAAACAATAATACAGTAGGATTAGGTTTTATTTTAGGGTTAGTGTAATTATGCATAATTTATAGTTATTACTAGAGTAACACTGTGTAACAAGGACACTAAAAAAGGAACAATTATGAGGAAACACTTCAGAATACTGTTCTGTCATTAATGAATAACTACACAGGAAACATGAGTAATGCAATGTTTACATTCTAGTAACTACTATTAGCTAACAGAAAACTCTGATTAATGAATTAGTAAGTAATATGAATAATGCATATAATGTATAATTACTTCTAAAGTGAAGGTCATGGTAACCCACTAGTAATGACTCAAGAGTTACCAAATCCTTCTAAAGGAATTACTAATGATTTGGATCAGTACTCTAAAGTGAAAAACATAACTCTCTAGTAAGGACTGAAGTCATTGTACGCTTGTTTTGAATAGTAATTCCTTTAGAAGGATGTAGTAACACTTGAGTCATTACTATCCAACACTTTATTAAAACCTCAAAAGCTCACACTGACTTCAGTCACCAGATAGTAAACAAAACCCCTAACCCAATCGTATGCTATTACTGGCGATGCATACAGTCATCAGCGACGCCAAATGGAGTCAATACTGAAATAAACATTGAGAGTAACTGCACTCTGTAGGGTCCAATGCAGTGAGCCGGCCTTGAGTCTGAAACTCACTGACCGGCAGAGCTCGAGAGGGGCAGTGTTTCTCTCTCAAGAGCACGATTCACAATGAGCAAACACTCACTCACAGAGTAAACACTGACTAGAGTGCTAAAAACAGACCAGGAGAAGGACTGTAAAAACAGAAACATCACAAATGACACACAGAAGAGAGCGCAAGACGTCTCTATTCAGACATGGTTTGATTTCTCGACCCTTCCACAGACGATGGAGATTTTTTAAGATTGTACAGAGGCTGCAGTCGGAGGAAAACACGTCGATATGACCTTTGGTCACAGCTGGAGAACTCACAAAGTCCATAAGCCCCTGTATCATCAGACACACACACATTCAGCGGCTCGTCAAACACTCTCAGACAAACACGGCACGGTGCGCTTACTTTCATTTTATGTTCATTCATACTTTCAGAGATGTTGTGATTACATACACAAAATTAATTGATGTCTGGGCTTCTACTGTCATATTTAGTTTCTGTCTCTGGGTACATTTACACAACAACGATGTCCTAAAAACTGTAACTAACTATGTGTGTGTGTGTGTTGGGAAGGTTTAGGGGCAGGGGCAGTGTGTGTGTGTGTGTGTGTGTGTGTGTGTGTGTGTGTGTGTGTGTGTGGGCATGTTTTTGTGAAATATCAGGACACAAATGTGTATAATGACATGGGTATGACACAGGTATTACAAAAAGAGGGTGAAATATGAGGACGTTCCCCATGTCCTCACTTTTCAAAATGCTTATAAATCACACAGGATGAGGTTTTTATCACAGAAAGTAAACTGCAGTCTCCTGTGATGGGTAGTGTGTGTGTGTGTGTGTGTGTGTGTGTGTGTGTGTGTGTGTGTGTGTGTGTGTGTGTGTGTGATGGGTAGGTTTAGGGGCAGGGGCAGTGTGTGTGTGTGTGTGTGTGTGTGTGTGTGTGTGTGTGTGTGTGAGGATAGGTTTAGGGGCAGTGTGTGTGTGTGTGTGTGTGTGTGTGTGTGTGTGTGTGTGTGTGTGTGTGTGTGTGTGTGTGTGTGTGTGTGTGTGTCTGAGGGTGATGTAGGTGTGTGTGTGTGTGTGTGTGTGTGTGTGTGTGTGTGTGTGTGTGGTGTGTGATGGGTAGGTTTAGGGGCAGGGGCAGTGTGTGTGTGTGTGTGTGTGTGTGTGTGTGTGTGTGTGTGTGTGTGATGGGTAGGTTTAGGGGCAGGGGCAGTGTTGTGTGTGTGTGTGTGATGGGTAGGTTTAGGGGCAGGGGCAGTGTGTGTGTGTGTGTGTGTGTGTGTGTGTGTGTGTGTGTGTGTGTGTGTGTGTGTGGGCATGTTTTTGTGAAATATCAGGACACAAATGTGTATAATGACATGGGTATGACACAGGTATTACAAAAAGAGGGTGAAATATGAGGACGTTCCCCATGTCCTCACTTTTCAAAATGCTTATAAATCACACAGGATGAGGTTTTTATCACAGAAAGTAAACTGCGCAGTCTCCTGTGATGGGTAGGTTTAGGGGCAGTGTGTGTGTGTGTGTGTGTGTGTGTGTGTGTGTGTGTGTGTGTGTGTGTGTGTGTGTGTGTGTGTGTGATGGGTAGGTTTAGGGGCAGGGGCAGTGTAGGGGGACAGAAAAGATGGTTCGTACAGTATAAAATGCATTACGCCTATGGAATGTCCCCACATTTCACAAAAACAAACATGTGTGTGTGTGTGTGTGTGTGTGTGTGTGTGTGTGTGTGTGTGTGTGTGTGTGTGTGTGTGTGTGTGTGTGTGTATGTGTGTGTGTGTGTGTGTGATGGGTAGGTTTAGGGGCAGGGGCAGTGTGTGTGTGTGTGTGTGTGTGTGATGGGTAGGTTTAGGGGCAGGGGCAGTGTAGGGGGATAGAATGTACATTTTTAACGGTATAAAATACATTACGCCTTTGGAAAGTCCCCACAATTCACAAAAACCTAACGTGTGTGTGTGAGAGGAAATGACTCCAGCTCTGGTCTTTGTTCTGTCCTGTCAGTGCTGCAGGCGTCTGAGCGTCTCAATCGCTCGGCTGTCTGACTCAGCTCTCCATACGGGCCGGGACAGAGCTCTGGTGAAGTTGCTACTCTTGTCTTATGTGTGAAAACTGACACTGCATACTTTCTTAATAAATGTATCTGGTCTCACTGTAACATGTTTCGACCCCTCCTAATCTAATCATATTACAAAAGACAGCAGTTATGTCCAGCTCAGTCTTCAGTAGCACAGAAACATGTCTGATTACAGAAAAGTGCCATTTCAGTTTGCGTTTAAAGGGATAGTTCATCATGAACTCACACTCATGTGGTTCCAAAGCCAGAAGATCATTTTAATATTCTCTCATCATTTCTGTCCATCATCAAACCTCATTAGTGCATCAAGGAAGGAAGTTTGAGCGCCTGCTGACGATATTTGATGCGAGCCCTCACGAGAGAAAATTAAGATGAGTGATACAGTGGCTGATTCCTTCAGTAAACAGCAGCTCTTTCCACAGAACACAGGTGGAGTTTGTATGCATCCTTTCTGCAGAACTGCTGATCGAGACGGACCAGAAAGGTCAGAATACCTCAAGAAACCAATCAACCTTAAGATGACATGTTGAACTGAGATCATGGGAGAAAGCTTTTAAAGATATCCTTACACACTTCCCCATAGGCACTGCTTCCACATCCTCTGGAAAGATGCCCTTGCACACACTATAACTAATAAAAACACCAGTATCAGAAATGCTGCATCAAAGGCCTTAATCCTTACAATTCTCTTAATTCTGTACCTCTACAAAAAAAACTTAATTCAAGTGTGCTATTATAGTAAACTAATAATAAGAGAGCATACTTTCATTCTACTTTTTATGTACTTCTCAGAGATACACTTAACACAATTATACTTGGCTTAAAGTCTAAGTATATTTGGCCAACCATGCACTTAATCTTTTGATCAATATATGCATTTAAAGGTGCAGTGTGTGAATTTTGGCGGCATCTAGTGGTGAGGTTGTGAATTGCAATCGCCCCCTGCTCGCCCCTCCCTTTCGACGCACACAGAGAAGCTACGGTGGCCCACACAGGACAAAGATGTGGTTGACTGAGACAGCAGAGAGTAACTAGCGCTCTGTAGGGAAGTTTGTCCGTTTAGGGCCACTGTAGAAACATGGCGGTCACTTCACTGTAAGGGACCCGCGGTGTGTGTAGATAGAAACAGCTCATTCTAAGGTAATAAAAACATAACAGTTCATTATGTGAGGTCTTTATACACCACTGAAAACATAGTTATGTATATTATACTGCATTTCTGCCAATAGATCCTCATAAATATTACACACTGCACCTTTAAATAAAAGTATCATCAGTATACTGTAGTTGTGTTGAGTGTTTTGAGAGAGTAACCTATTAAACACCTTTTTCACACTGTGTGTTTGTTTCGTTTTTAACTGGGATGTCAATTTGAGTTGTTTAAGATGTTATATTTTGCCATCCGATACAATATTTGATTGAAAATTTTCATTTATAAAGAAAAAAACATGTTCTTAATCCTGATTAGTGTACGTAAGAGTTATCTTCAAATCTACTTTATTTCAAGGCAACATTAATACACCAAGTGTGAAAATAATATAAATAGTAAACTGTAAGTTCAGTTAAAGAAACTAGAAGAATACAAACTAGTTGTGCACTCAAAGTACACTTACAGTAAAGTACACTTAAAAGTATGCTTTTCTAAACTAAAAAGTAGGCAATTTAGTCCAGAGAAGTCTTGAAATAGTATGCTTACAAATATAATACTAATACACCGATATTTTAGCTACATAAAGAATACTTGGAAGATACAAGCCTATACTAGAACTCAAGTTGAGAAGTACACTTCTCTTTTGTAAGGGTCATGTATCTGTTGCAATAACAGACTGGTACAGACCTGCCCTGTTAAAGCCAACTAATGAGATTAGATTCAGTGAATGACCGCTGGACGTGTGTGTGAGGCTGAAACTAGAGCTGAATGTGTGGGAAAGACATCACAGGCGGTGTGTGAGAGAGACAGAGAGAGAGAGCGAAGGAGGGAGGAGGAGGAAAATAATCCTGGTTTAAGACTGTATCTCTGAGACAAGTCTAAACTAAACCCTGCCAGACTGAGCAACCTGAGTCAAATATATCTGTCCAGAATACACACACATCATACCAGTTTGTGCCAAACCACCAGTCAGTCAGATGTGTGTGTGTGTGTGTGTGTGTGTCTGTATGAGTGTGTGTGTGTGTGTGGGCATGTTTTTGTGAAATATCAGGACACAAATGTGTATAATGACAAGGGTATGACATAGGTATTACAAAAAGAGGGTGAAATATGAGGACGTTCCCCATGTCCTCACTTTTCAAAATGCTTATAAATCACACAGGATGAGGTTTCTTTCACTGAAAGTAAACTGCGCAGTCTCCTGTGATGGGTAGTGTGTGTGTGTGTGTGTGTGTGTGTGTGATGGGTAGGTTTAGGGGCAGTGTGTGTGTGTGTGTGTGTGTGTGTGTGTGTGTGTGTGTGTGATGGGTAGGTTTAGGGGCAGGGGCAGTGTGTGTGTGTGTGTGTGTGTGTGTGTGTGTGTGTGTGTGATGGGTAGGTTTAGGCAGGGGCAGTGTGTGTGTGTGTGTGTGTGTGTGTGAGTGTGTGTGTGTGTGTGTGTGTGTGTGTGTGTGTGTGATGGGTAGGTTTAGGGGCAGTGTGTGTGTGTGTGTGTGTGTGTGTGTGTGTGTGATGGGTAGGTTTAGGCAGGTGTGTGTGTGTGTGTGTGTGTGTGTGTGTGTGATGGGTAGGTTTAGGGGGAGTGTGTGTGTGTGTGTGTGTGTGTGTGTGTGTGTGTGTGTGTGTGTGTGTGTGTGTGTGTGTGTGTGTGTGTGTGTGTGTGTGTGTGTGTGTGTGTGTGTGTGTGTGTGTGATGGGTAGGTTTAGGCAGGGAGTGTGTGTGTGTGTGTGTGTGTGTGTTTAGGCAGGGGAGTGTGTGTGTGTGTGTGTGATGGGTAGGTTTAGGCAGGGGAGTGTGTGTGTGTGTGTGTGTGTGATGGGTAGGTTTAGGCAGGGGAGTGTGTGTGTGTGTGTGTGTGTGATGGGTAGGTTTAGGGGCAGTGTGTGTGTGTGTGTGATGGGTAGGTTTAGGGGCAGGGGCAGGGGCAGTGTGTGTGTGTGTGTGTGTGTGTGTGTGTGTGTGTGTGTGTGTGTGTGTGTGTGTGTGTGTGTGTGTGTGTGTGTGATGGGTAGGTTTAGGGGCAGGGGCAGTGTAGGGGGATAGAAAATACGGTTTGTACAGTATAAAATGCATTACGCCTATGGAGAGTCCCCACATTTCACAAAAACAAACGTGTGTGTGTGTGTGTGTGTGCGAGAGCACGCTCATCAACGAGCTTCGTTCGGGTTACGGGAGCCGTCGACCATGAAATCACCAATGTCACTAAAGAAGTGTGTATCTGCTGTGAGGGAAAGATCTCCTTGTTCAGCTTCCCAAATAACCCAGCGTTAAGGAAACAGTGGATGTAGTTTGTGTTTCTGGAGTTCTGCAGGTGTGTGTGTTTGTTCCTGGTCATGAGAGGAAACCGCAGGCGGTGAGTGAAATTGATCAAATGTGTGTGTTTTGTTGGCAATCGATGTGTAAGTGCATATAATGTGAACAACACCAACGTATAGAGAATCTAAAGTTATCCAGGGATAATGCCATGATGTATTGAGTGTGTGTGTGTGTGTGTGTGTGTGTGTGTGTGTGTGTGTGTGTGTGTGTGTGTGTGTGTGTGTGTGTGGCTCCACTCACTGCACATCTCCACGAGCTCGGCTGTTTTTGGAAAGAAAAAGTGTATCAGTGTATCTGTCTTTTATAAATCTGATAAAACTCTTCTACTCAAGATTAACATGAGACAGAAACTGTGTGTGTGTTATGGACCCTTTAAATAATGTTAGTCTAGCTAGTTTACTTTCAGTTATAAAAAAGCCCAAAATACACAGGGACTCTTATTTTGAAATGCATATGCTTTACTATTGCCGGCTGCTCATTCAATGCAACAGAGAGAACCAGCGCTCGATCTACAGCAGCAGATCATGACATCTCTGACTACAGTATTTCATGTGTTCACTAACCGAGAGAGAAGACGCAACTTTGAAAGAGGCAACGCTCATGTTTATTTAATCATAGCCTTTTCAGAGCCTGTCACATTAGGCTGTATTCCTGTTTCTCCAGCCTCAAATTTAAGACCTTTTGAAATGATTAAGACATTTGTTATATATATTTAGGTTAGGCCTATTAAATCAAGTTTATTGATATATTCGTGCTATAACAACAGCTTACACAAGAGAGAGGGCAGTGTCTTTCAGCAGGACAGTGAGATCTGAGCGCTGGGCTCTTCTCCAGGATAATAACACAACACACACACACACTCTCTATCTAAACATTCAAATGATGTTTTCGGTGATTTGAATAAGGGAAAATAATGAGGTTTGGGATATGGATCCAGCATTGCTCTTGGAAAGGGATTATTGGGACAGCCTTCGTCATTCGGCCTTCAGAGGAGGCGACGTCTGCATTGTGACCCAGCTCATGCTTTCCCCGAAGCCTTCTCTCGACCGGTCCAGGGTTTGTACGACACTGTGTGCATTTTACTCACATTTGAGACTAAAAACAGATCTATGCGAACGGTGAAATGTTGAGTATGTTGATTCTAAAAAATCTTAAATAACTTTATAACCATATAAGAATATAAAAATATTTTTTAGCCCAGGACACCCAAATATAATGCAAAAGATAGCAATTATATTTTGCACTTTAGCATGTTTTTTTTGCATTATATTTGTAGTTTAGGGAAATGTGACAATTAAGCACATTTCCCGCTAAACTGTCATTAATATTTTATGAAAATATCTTGATAATATTCTTCAGGCACACACACACACACATTTCCATAGAGGAGGCCTGAGGTCTGATAACAGTGAACTGAACTGAACTACACCAAACCACAGTCAAACACACAACACCGACCGGCAATCAATGACACGCTACTGATCTGAACACACAGTACACACACACACACACACACACACACACACACACACACACACACACACATAAACACACACACACACACACATGTTTGTTTTTGTGAAATGTGGGGACATTCCATAGGCGTAATGCATTTTATACTGTACAAACCGTATTTTCTATCCCCCTACACTGCCCCTAAACCTACCCATCACACACACACACACACACACACACACACACTACCCATCACAGGAGACTGCACAGTTTACTTTCTGTGAAAAAAACCTCATCCTGTGTGATTTATAAGCATTTTGAAAAGTGAGGACATGGGGAACGTCCTCATATTTCACCCTCTTTTTGTAATACCTGTGTCATACCCATGTCATTATACACATTTGTGTCCTGATATTTCACAAAAACATGCCCAAACACACACACACACACACACACACACACACACACACACACACACACACACAAAACGTGTGAGCAAATAAAACAATTCATATTTTTTTATGTCCTAGTATATTTGTTAACGTTATATGATCCTATTCTTTCATTTCCCAGAGTCAGCACACGCTCACTTCCAATTGGCCAATGACTGACCAATGAGAACGCATTTAACTCAACGTTTAAAAGAATAAACTAAAGGAAAAGAGGAAAGGACAGAGAGCCTGTTGATATTATGTCTTATGCGCAAGAACACTGCCGTTCAAAAGTTTCTGATTAGTAAGATTTGTTGTTTTTAGAAGAAGTCTCTTCTGCTCACCAAGGCTGCATTTACTTTATTAAAAATACAAAAAAATATATTGTGAAATATTATTCCAATGTAAAGCACCTGTTTTCTATGTGAATAATATACTATAAAGTGTCATTTATTCCTGTGATCAATTCACACACATTTTTTTGTTGTATTTTTGATTAAATAAACGCAGCCTTGTTGAGCAGAAGAGACTTCTTCTAAAAACATTACAAATCTTAGTTCAAAAACTTTTGACAGCAGTTTACTTCATTACAAAACTAGGTGTGTGTGTGTGTGTGTGTGTGTGTGTGTGTGTGTGTGTGTGTGTGTGTGTGTGTGTGTGTGTGTGTGTGGGCATGTTTTTGTGAAATATCAGGACACAAATGTGTATAATGACATGGGTATGACACAGGTATTACAAAAACAGGGTGAAATATGAGGACGTTCCCCATGTCCTCACTTTTCAAAATGCTTATAAATCACACAGGATGAGGTTTTTATCACAGAAAGTAAACTGCACAGTCTCCTGTGATGGGTAGTGTGTGTGTGTGTGTGTGTGTGTGTGTGTGTGTGTGTGTGTGTGTGTGTGTGTGTGTGTGTGTGTGTATGTGTGTGTGTGATGGGTAGGTTTAGGGGCAGGGGCAGTGTGTGTGTGTGTGTGTGTGTGTGTGTGTGTGTGTGTGTGTGTGTGTGTGTGTGTGTGTGTGTGTGTGTGTGTGATGGGTAGGTTTAGGGGCAGGGGCAGTGTAGGGGGATAGAAAATATGGTTTGTACAGTATAAAATGCATTACGCCTATGGAATGTCCCCATAAAACATGGAAACACAACGTGTGTGTGTGTGTGTGTGTGTGTGTGTGTGTGTGTGTGTGTGTGTGTGACTGGTAATCCCTACGTTATGGGTCCCCACAAAGATGGCAATATCCAAATTTTTGTCCTTGTGGGGACATTTTTTTGGTCCCCATGAGGAAAACATCTTATAAATCACACTAAGTGATGTTTTTTGAAAATGTAAAAATGCAGCATGTCTCCTGTGATGGGTAGGTTTAGGGGCAGGGGCAGTGTGTGTGTGTGTGTGTGTGTGTGTGTGTGTGTGTGTGTGTGTGTGTGTGTGTGAGGAAGGAAGTGCCGTGGTGGAGGTCAGTCGCTCTGAACAATGAGCTCTAACGCTGGCAGAGGGAAGTCAGTGGGAACCAGGATGACCAGTCCCTCGTCTCCATCTCCTGCCCGATTCACTCCCACAATCACCAACAGCATCACGCAGACAATAGAGCCGTAACGCGACGCTCTTCAGATGTCATAAACACATGGGTGGGACAAACAGCCCGAGGTCATCAATGTCAAACACCTGGACAACTCTTCACGCTACGTCTACACATGTGTAAAACATAATAACAGACCATACAGAGAGACCAGACGTAATAAAGTTCTCACGCCCGATCATTTCATTAGCACTTCCTGCTGCGTTCAGGTCGCACTCAATCGCCCTTCCATTTATGTCCTGAAACGCAACGGCCCGCATGTTTTGCCGCATGAGGACGACAATTGCGGGTACATTTTCTGTCATCTTTGCAGGAATTTAATATAAAGATTGTGCAAAGCATCCATTAACCTTACTAACACTGTGAAAGTGAACAGCACACGGCACACTTACTTTTCTTTTTAGGAGCAGCTTGACTGAAATTAACCTGAAATTGATTTGCAGGGGCTTTTTTAACCTCTGTAAAGTCATCCGGTACATTTTGCCTACTCTTTCACGAGTACAGTGAATTCACTTCTTTTGTCATATACTGTTTTTCGCCCACTATATTGTAGGTATCTAATTTCATAAATGTTTAAACTGAATTTTTGCAACCAACTAGTCCACTAATGCCGCTAAAATATGTCATATCCATGCAACGTGCTTGGCTTACATTATGATCATCGTATATTAAACTTAGTCCTTCACTTAAGCAACATTAGCCATTATAGACATATTTATTCAAATCAACTGTGTCAATAGGCAGCGCAGGACCAATCACTCTTAGAAGAACAGGTTATATCGGCGCTACGTATTTGGAACCCCTAAAAGGTTCTATATAGAACCCTTTTTAACTAGGGTTCAATCTAAAGAACCCTTTAGGGTTCTTTGTAACCAGGAAAAAGGTTCTAAATGGAACCTTTTAGGGGTTTATTCATTATCATTTGTTTTGTCTTTTCCGGATTGACAAACATCAAGACCCTAAAATGTAAAAATGTAATTCACATTTAAAAAAGTCACCCATGAATACTGAAAAAAGCACACCCAAAGTGCATAGACATTTAAATATTTATCTCATATGTAGTCAATCAATATCACACGAAGAGTGGCATTTCAGTTTTTCTCTACAGTTACTACAACAGTTTAATAAACAATAATTTAATTACAACTTCAAAATATTGCAGAATAATGTAATATATGAATGAATAATGGCCTAAAGAACCTGTGTGCCAAAAGGGTTCTTTCTTGTCAATATAGAATCTTTTTAGCATAAAAGGTTCTTTGGAATTGAACCCTATGGTTCTATATAGAACCCCAACGAACCCTTGTTTCTAAGAGTGTACGGTCAAACCTATTAGTCTATTATAACAGATATCCTCAGTCCGCATGTTAAGGTATTGTTGTTCATCACCATGAAAAGCCTGACATGTACTGGCAACTATATGTGATTTAATCATGGGTATTCTCTTCGTTAGGATGTTGATATAGCAACTGTTCAAATGAAGTGTTTCATTCCTAATGTTTCTCCTTTAATCCGATATAACATTTCATACCCCATTGTCCTCTTATAACCGGTAGTATAACAAGCCCAAGCAAGCTTAATTGTTATACTAGTTTGACACGACGGAAAGGTTTTGTGTAAGCTTTACAATCCTCCCTCACTTCACACATCTTCAAGTTTCTCTTAACCCGCCGCGAGTGAAAACCAACGCATGCAAAATCTGAGGTAGAAATTTAATTATTTAGATTTCCTCCCCAAATTAATTTAAACGTAGCCTTTGTAAAAAAAATATAAAGGAGCACTTTTTTTTTTAAGATTAGCAACAGAAGTATCGTTTAATCCACTAGTCGGATAATCTCACACACTCCTACTATATAATAGGGAAGTATGGGATTTCAGATGCAGCCAGTGTCTTTATGAACTGGTCATTGAAGTCGATTTATTCATCAAAATAAAGGAAAGGAAACTTTATTTTGAAATAAAGTTTCAAAATAAAGGTCGGAAACTCCGACCAATAAGAGGACAGTGGTACTCACATGTGACTTGCATGAACACATTTTGGTTTGCTTTGAAAGATTGCCTTGTGAAAGCGAACCAAACCAAGAAGAAAATGCAACATTGAAACAAATTACATCCCTGTTTCGGAACAATGGGCCTGAAAATGTCACTTAAATGTTAACTTTAATGTTTAATTATTTAGATTTCCTCCCCAAATTAATTTAAACGTAGCCTTTGTAAAAAAAATATAAAGGAGCACTTTTTTTTTTAAGATTAGCAACAGAAGTATCGTTTAATCCACTAGTCGGATAATCTCACACACTCCTACTATATAATAGGGAAGTATGGGATTTCAGATGCAGCCAGTGTCTTTATGAACTGGTCATTGAAGTCGATTTATTCATCAAAGATACAGCGCTGTGTGTGTTTGCTCAGAGATGCGCCGTGGCTCGGCTGTGACTTCGTTTGGGATTATTTTAGGTTGACGAAATCAGACAATGCTGTGCCTAAGGGCGCTTTCACACCTGAGTGTTTGACGCTTGAGGTGTGAAAGCAATCCGACCCAACGGACTAACGAATCAAATGGTATTATAATTCATAACGGCAAATGTGCTATAATAGCAGTAGTGTCTGATTCTGTGAGTGAGCACATTAGTTATCACAGCTGAAAACCAAAAGAGCACCTCTTCAACTTAAAATGTTGTGTGATTGCGCTTCTCTGTGCGAGAATGCTGTCCCAACTGCCTTGACAGAGTTTGTGTGTGTCTTCACACAGTTAACCTCTAGACAGCGCGTTTGACTTTACTGCTGTATTAGTATGAATGTAGTATATCATTTAACAGCAGGAATGACGGCCACATTCATATCAATGTTTGCGTGTGTCTCGGCAGTTTCAAATAAAGCCACAATAAGCTCATGGAGCGAACTTGTCAATTATCTTGATGAATGATGCAGAGGAAACTCCGACCAATAAGAGGACAGTGGTACTCACATGTGACTTGCATGAACACATTTTGGTTTGCTTTGAAAGATTGCCTTGTGAAAGCGAACCAAACCAAGAAGAAAATGCAACATTGTAACAAATTACATCCCTGTTTCGGAACAATGGGCCTGAAAATGTCACTTAAATGTTAACTATCTTAAACTGTTGTATAAAATCAACATCACATTTGCCATCTTGCTGATATTTGGGGAAAATAGCATTCTTGCTCATGTGATGTTGCTTAACTAAATATCATATAGTACTTATTGATAACAAGAGTGCATACAGGGGCATTTCTGCAGCCATAGCTCAAATTTGGGTGGCATTTATATCAATTTTATTGGCATTTTTGTCCCAAGCCCTTGCCCAACCCCTTTTTTGATAACAGATACCTGAATGTCTTATTACATCGTGTCTACACTTTGTTCATTATAATGAGAGGATTCGTGAGCATGCAAAACTCAGCACTGGACAAAAACTCTGGCGTTTTGAGCGGTGAATGGATTCTGGCTAACTTAAAACCTCCACTGCGTTCAAGAAATCAACAGATATGTCTGCGATTGGCTACAATTTTTACGGTCTATGGCTGCGAAACACGTAAATATAAACCTTCGAGGCGCTCCAGATCGCAAACACAGATACGCACTGGACCGTTTGCCAAGTATTAGTTTCATTAATATGCTATTATTAGTTTCAGATGAGGGTGCACCATTTAGCACCCCTGCAGAACCGGGCCTGATCGGGTCAGTAGTGTCGGCCCAACGGGAAAATGCCTGGTATGCTCGACTACAAATCCAGCCCTGGGTGAGAGGCACGGTATGGCCCAGAGCTATTCTGTATAAAAGATGTGTCACATGACTAAACATGCAATCGTTTTCGAATACATCTAGCCTACTTTCACAGTCCACACTAAAATGTGAAAATGGCCTTTGGAGAGCGTCTTCAAAAAGCTCAGTTTACACAGGACAAAAATGCAGTCTCGATGTGGAAGGAAGGCCAAAACATAGCGAAAGGATGCTTGTCCAATTGCATCCGTATTAGTGTAGACGTGGCCTCAGTTACATACGAACGCTGTAATGCAAGCAGAAATACTGCCATTACATCACTAAGCACAGGATTGTGTTGATGTCATCATGCAGGTGTGTGTTTTGGGGAGCGATGCGTGGATGATTTCAACACACTCAAAGTGCTGATTAAAATGCCATTTATAATGACATCATATATTTGATGTGCCAACACAGAACTTGCGATACCCGGAGTTCATTTTAAGGGCGATATTTTTATCAGGTCTGCTTATGAGGCTTATATATATAAAACTGCTGGTGAATGTTGGGGGTAAACATAACCCTTGGAGCAACTGTGTGCTTTTGTTTTCCCGAGTGCCTAATGCCTACCTGAACAAAGTCCATGATTAGTCAAAAGCATAAATAAATCCATCCAGAACTCACACAGTAAGGAAATGTGATTACAGTGCACAGGAGAAATACAGCAGGGGTTTTATTAGTAGTAGTGTTCATTAAATTCAGCATCACTACTCTGTGAGCAATCAGTCTGCCGATCGTTCATTTCATAGCACAGAGACTGCACATATTAACGCTATTAATGATTTGTTGACGCTGCGGATTCTGGGCTTTTAACAACACAGAGGCCCGGTTTCACAGACAGGGCTTAGATTAAGCCAGGATTAGGCCTCAATTAGGAGATTTAAGTAACATTCATTAACATTCCTTAGAAAAAAAAACATTACTGGTGTGCATCTCGAGACAAAACAATGGAGTTGCTTTCAGTTAAAACAGCTCAAACATGCATTTTAGTCTGAGACTGGACTTAAGTCTTGTCTGCGAAACCTAGGGTTGGGCATCGAGAAACGTTTACAACTTGGAACCGTTTAAAAAATAACGATGCCATTGGAATTGTTTGGAACATTTTCGATTCCGATCATCGGTTCCAAACACGCAAGGTTCGGTTTCCATAGTGGCCGGAAGTGCTTTTTTTACCCTTTATTTTAGTAGTAAAAAGAGTGTGCTTTTAATTTTAATATAATAGAACATAAAACATAAAATAGGAATGACCTTATATTTATTGAGGTAACAAACATCACATTTACTCAGGACAAATACTGCATGATGCAACATAACAACAAAATATGCATTGTTATGAGCTTTAAACTGTCCAGTAAAATAAATGTTATTAGTTTATATAAGTTTAAATTAAAGTGCTCCATTAGCTTTTTCTTTCAATAAAAAAAGACCAAAATAATTAAAAAAAATGAATAAGAATAATCTAGTAAGTAAAAAATTTAACGCTGAAAATAGACCTGATTCAAATGAAAAATAACAAATTTCACCATGAGATCATGTATTGAAGTGTTCTGTGTGTTTCACAAGCACCACATGACATCCAGCGCTGTGAATTTCTTTTATAAAATACACTAAAACACAACACTGTCAGACGTTTTTGCTCAAACTTCAAAGGCTTGTTTAAATTATTAAAACTACAGGCATATCTTAACTTTACGGTTACTTTTATCATGCAAACTAGTTAATTACAGCATGTTATATGCATATGTGTTTGAGACAGAGGGGAACACGGTGGCATTTGCAGCAGATAATGCTGCCTATCATAAATCACAGCACGAGACCGACAGGGGTCGGAGGAGAACACCGGAAAATCTGACAGAATAGACAATATTCGTCTGTATTTGCAATGCACACGCGTTCAGCTGTGCGAGACAAACGCTGTCTGTGTTGTAAAAGCACAACGGGCGCGCGCGACTCCAGCTCTCCATACACAGCTTCGGCGCTGCCGCACTTACCGCTCGCATGTGCGTGTAAAGCCGGTGTAAGCGTCAGGTTTCTTAACTTTTTTTTAACGCTATAGCGTGTTTGAAATGCTGTGCAGGTCCACTGTCTCGTCCCTCCTTGGGCAACACTGAGCTAACCAACGTTATTAACGTTACCTCGTCACAATCAGGTAAGTGATTGTAGTGTAGTAACAAAGCCCTTGACCAAATTGCTAATTGTGGTGAACAACAACGTTACTAAAATTATTATTTTTCCCTCGTAGATGAATGTAGCGTTACATGACATGTTTTGACTCCACCCCTCAAAGAATCAGAATCGACAGTAAGAATCAGAATCGAATGCCAAAATAGTGAAACCGGGGGTAAGTCTTCTTGATTTAAGTGCCGCTTTCGACACCATTTCATTTAGTATTTAATTGGAGAGGTTTATTCTGCTTTGGTTTAATGGGGAATTAAAATAAGGAGCGAATGGATTTTTATCATTGTAGGATTGTGTTCACACACTGCCAACACACATTTATGTCCAAACCCCATGTAAAAGTGGATTTTGCATAATAGGTACCCTTTAAAAATAGCTTATTCTGATTGATATAGCTTTTTTCTTGCATCTCATTATTTGTAAGGTGTAAGGCGCCCATAAATAAAATGAAGTATTATTATAGAGTGCAATAGTCTGATTTAGGAAGTAGAAATCCCAATAATTTTCTCCATAGGGGATATGATTTTTCTGATTACATAAAGGTAGACCTAAATTGAGCTACAAGGTTGTTAATCAATGGAATATGCTTTTGTTAAAACCATCAGCTGAGCCATATTTAAAGACTCGACCTGATTCTTTGGACTTGATCCAAAAGCAACCTAGCAACACCCTGGCAACCACCCACAACACCCTCGCATTGTGGCCGCGAGTTTTGCACAGGCAACCCACTTCAGAAAATCCTGTTTCATGTTTCCACGATATGAAATACAAAACTCATATATCTACTTGTAGACATGAGAGGGGAGGATTTCACAATCAATCCCACTGTCCACCCCACAGTCCAGAGTACCAAACCGAACACCTGATTCTAGATGAAATGCAAAATAATGAATACAGTTTACACGCCTAAACTCATATCTGTGGGTCCAACACACAATACATTTGTGTTCAGAGGCCTGTCAGGGCACAAACCATGCAAATGTGACACAATCTAGCCTTTATTCTGTAAACACAGAGTCTCACTTCATTTGTATGTACATGTAATGCAGGAATGTACGCGTGTGTGAACAGCCCACCATACGCTTCATTGAGAGGTCTGATCTTTCTGGGATTAGACTCTCCTAGCCTGTGTTCTGAACACTGTATACAGCCCTATATTTATATGGAACAATAAACATTTCTATGCTACATATTTGTCACATGATCTCAAGGCATAGGATGTTTATTTCAGCCAATAGAGTCCAGTCAGCATCATGGAAACAAAAGCACTTAGCGAATTACATGTAGAAATGTAGGGGTGGACGATATTAGAAATGTAAGCAGAAATGTTGGATTATTGTCTCTATCATGGTTATAGTCACGTGAAGTTGCAGTATTGTGTTGTCATGAAAGTTGATCCTTTAACTGTCTGATTTCAATCCGGCTGTAATACTGAACTGAGCTCTTGTTTATCGCACTTAAATGCTCAAATACACACAAACTCAGTGCCGGCTGTGCCAAGGATTCACATAAACACAACTGGCCACTTGTGTATCTGTTCTATTGTATTTATTTGTCCTTTTATTTTGTTTATTTGTTCCTTATTACTGACTGTTTATTTGTGTTCAATAAGCTTGATAACTTAGTTTGGCTAGCATTTGTTTTGGCTACACTTTATTTTAAGGTGTCTGTGTTACAGTGTAATTATACATTTAAGTATAATGAGTATTATTAATAATAATACTACATGCACTTGCTATAGAGTTAGGGTTAGGAATAGAGTTTGGTTTGGGGTTAGTTGCATGTAATTATGCACAGTTTATAGTAAAAGTGTTGAAATTGGACTGGAGAATTATAAAATTTCACTGTTATCAATCATTCTAACATTGTAACGGCCTTATTTTAAAGTAAAAAATAACTATATCATGATTGTGGGATACAATATTTCCAACACACTCTAACACAATCTTACAAATAAAGGTATTTCTTAGTGTGAAGAACATTTTAAAAACCTGAAAAACCTTTTATACTATAAATGAACACAATGGAAAGGTTCAACGGATGTTAAAGGTTCTTCATGAAACCATCAATTCCAAAAAAACAACCTTTATTTTTATGAGTGTGGCAATTTGTAACCATTTTACACAGAATTGGTGGCTAATTATTGACTTTGCATGATCTTATTTGTACATTTTGTGTACATCTGCACTGGCGGTTAGGTTTAGGGGTGAACATTATAGCTAACGTTTCAAATCTAATTCGAAACCACCAACTCATAAACAAGTTATGTTTTCTCATGAGATTAAGCTAATATTTTAGTCATTGTGCTCTGTTGCATACTGCCCATTTTGGCAAATGTTATCCCGGTAATAAGGATCAGTGATTCTGATGACATCACTCTGCACTTCAGCTTCTCATCAGAAATTTCTGTCCAATCAAATTATCTCTAGAATTTGAAGTCCCGCCCCCTACATTATAAACAGACGCTGAAGCTCCAGGTGAAATCAGTCACTTGTTCTCAAATGTACTGTTTTCTCCATGGTGAACAGCACATAGTGCACTATATAGGGGACAGGGAACGATTCATACAGTGTAAATATGATTTCCATTGGGGTTAATAAAGTCTGGTTTCACGTTAGTGTCAATGTGATCGAGTTGGTCCAGAGCGGATCATGTTATCGAGTCGGTCCAGACACACGACAGCACAGAGCGGATCATGTGATCGAGTCGGTCCAGAGACACGACAGCACAGAGCAGATCATGTGATCGAGTTGGTCCAGAGCGGATCATGTTATCGAGTCGGTCCAGACACACGACAGCACAGAGCGGATCATGTGATCGAGTCGGTCCAGAGACACGACAGCACAGAGCAGATCATGTGATCGAGTTGGTCCAGAGCGGATCATGTGATCGAGTCGGTCCAGACACACGACAGCACAGAGCGGATCATGTGATCGAGTCTGTCCAGAGACACGACAGCACAGAGCGGATCATGTGATCGAGTTGGTCCAGAGACACGACAGCACAGAGCAGATCATGTGATCGAGTCTGTCCAGAGACACGACAGCACAGAGCGGATCATGTGATCGAGTCGGTCCAGAGACACGACAGCACAGAGCGGATCATGTGATCGAGTCGGTCCAGAGACACGACAGCACAGAGCGGATCATGTGATCGAGTCGGTCCAGAGACACGACAGCACAGAGCGGATCATGTGATCGAGTCGGTCCAGAGACACGACAGCACAGAGCGGATCATGTGATCGAATCGGTCCAGAGACTCAAAGACAGCACAGAGCGGATCATGTGATCGAGTCGGTCCAGAGACTCAAAGACAGCACAGAGCGGATCATGTGATCGAGTCGGTCCAGACACACGACAGCACAGAGCGGATCATGTGATCGAGTCGGTCCAGACACACGACAGCACAGAGCAGATCATGTGATCGAGTCGGTCCAGACACACGACAGCACAGAGCGGATCATGTGATCGAGTCGGTCCAGACACACGACAGCACAGAGCGGATCATGTGATCGAGTCCGCCAAGACACGACAGCACAGAGCGGATCATGTGATTGAGTCGGTCCAGAGACACGACAGCACAGAGCGGATCATGTGATCGAGTCGGTCCAGAGACACGACAGCACAGAGAGGATCATGTGATCGAGTCGGTCCAAAGACACGACAGCACAGAGCGAAACATGTGATCGAGTCGGTCCAGAGACACGACAGCACAGAGCGGATCATGTGATAGAGTTGGTCCAGACATACGACAGCACAGAGAGAGGATCATGTGATCGAGTCGGTCCAAAGACACGACAGCACAGAGCGAAACATGTGATCGAGTCGGTCCAGAGACACGACAGCACAGAGCGGATCATGTGATCGAGTCGGTCCAGAGACACGACAGCACAGAGCGGATCATGTGATCGAGGCGGTCCAGAGACACGACAGCACAGAGCGGATCATGTGATCGAGTCGGTCCAGAGACACGACAGCACAGAGAGGATTATGTGATCGAGTCGGTCCAGAGACACGACAGCACAGAGAGGATCATGTGATCGAGTCGGTCAAGACACACGACAGCACAGAGAGGATCATGTGATCGAGTCGGTCCAGACACACGACAGCACAGAGCGGATCATGTGATCGAGTCAGTCCAGACACGACAGCACAGAGCGGATCATGTGATCGGTCAAGACACACGACAGCACAGAGTGGATTATGTGATCGAGTCAGTCCAGACACACGACAGCACAGAGCGGATCATGTGATCGAGTCGGTCCAGACACACGACAGCACAGAGCGGATCATGTGATCGAGTCAGTCCAGACACACGACAGCACAGAGCGGATCATGTGATCGAGTCAGTCCAGACACACGACAGCACAGAGAGGATCATGTGATCGAAGTCGGTCCAGACACACGACAGCACAGAGCGGATCATGTGATCGAGTCGGTCAAGACACACGACAGCAGAGAGAGGATCATGTGATCGAGTCGGTCCAGAGACACGACAGCACAGAGCGGATCATGTGATCGAGTCGGCCCAGAGACACGACAGCACAGAGCGGATCATGTGATCGAGTTGGTCCAGACACACGACAGCACAGAGCGGATCATGTGATCGAGTCGGTCCAGAGCGGATCATGTGATCGAGTCGGTCAAGACACACGACAGCACAGAGCGGATCATGTGATCGAGTCGGTCCAGAGACACGACAGCACAGAGCGGATCATGTGATCGAGTCAGTCCAGACACACGACAGCACAGAGCGGATCATGTGATCGAGTTGGTCCAGAGACACGACAGCACAGAGAGGATCATGTGATCGAGTCGGTCAAGACACACGACAGCACAGAGCGGATCATGTGATCGAGTTGGTCCAGAGACACGACAGCACAGAGCGAAACATGTGATCGAGTTGGTCCAGAGACACGACAGCACAGAGCGGATCATGTGATCGAGTCAGTCCAGACACACGACAGCACAGAGCGGATCATGTGATCGAGTTGGTCCAGACACACGACAGCACAGAGCGGATCATGTGATCGAGTTGGTCCAGACACACGACAGCACAGAGCGGATCATGTGATCGAGTTGGTCCAGAGACTCAACGACAGCACAGAGCGGATCATGTGATCGAGTCGGTCCAGACACACGACAGCACAGAGCGGATCATGTGATCGAGTTGGTCCAGAGACTCAACGACAGCACAGAGCGGATCATGTGATCGAGTCGGTCCAGACACACGACAGCACAGAGCGGATCATGTGATCGAGTTGGTCCAGAGACTCAACGACAGCACAGAGCGGATCATGTGATCGAGTTGGTCCAGAGACTCAACGACAGCACAGAGCGGATCATGTGATCGAGTCGGTCCAGACACACGACAGCACAGAGCGGATCATGTGATCGAGTCTGTCCAGAGACTCAACGACAGCACAGAGCGGATCATGTGATCGAGTTGGTCCAGAGACTCAACGACAGCACAGAGCGGATCATGTGATCGAGTCGGTCCAGACACACGACAGCACAGAGCGGATCATGTGATCGAGTCGGTCCAGAGACACGACAGCACAGAGCGGATCATGTGATCGAGTTGGTCCAGAGACTCAACGACAGCACAGAGCGGATCATGTGATCGAGTCGATCCAGACACAGGACAGCACAGAGCGGATCATGTGATCGAGTCGGTCCAGACACACGACAGCACAGAGCGGATCATGTGATCGAGTCGATCCAGACAAACGACAGCACAGAGCGGATCATGTGATCGAGTCGGTCCAGACACACGACAGCACAGAACGGATCATGTGATCGAGTCGGTCCAGAGACACGACAGCACAGAGCGGATCATGTGATCGAGTCGGTCCAGACACACGACAGCACAGAGCGGATCATGTGATCGAGTCGGTCCAGAGACACGACAGCACAGAGCGGATCATGTGATCGAGTCTGTCCAGAGTCACGACAGCACAGAGCGGATCATGTGATCGAGTCGGTCCAGACACACGACAGCACAGAACGGATCATGTGATCAAGTCGGTCCAGACACACGACATTACAGAGCGGATCATGTGATCGAGTTGGTCCAGAGACACGACAGCACAGAACGGATCATGTGATCGAGTCGGTCTAGAGACACGACAGCACAGAGCGGATCATGTGATCGAGTCGGTCCAGAGACACGACAGCAGAGAGAGGATCATGTGATCGAAGTCGGTCAGAGACACGACAGCACAGAGCGGATCATGTGATCGAGTCGGTCCAGACACACGACAGCACAGAGCGGATCATGTGATCGAGTCGGTCCAGACACACGACAGCACAGAGCGGATCATGTGATCGAGTCGGTCCAGAGACACGACAGCAGAGAGAGGATCATGTGATCGAGTCGGTCCAGAGACACGACAGCACAGAACGGATCATGTGATCGAGTCGGTCCAGAGACACGACAGCACAGAGCGGATCATGTGATCGAGTCGGTCCAGACACACGACAGCACAGAGCGGATCATGTGATCGAGTCGGTCCAGACACACGACAGCACAGAACGGATCATGTGATCGAGTCGATCCAGACACACGACAGCACAGAGCGGATCATGTGATCGAGTCGGTCCAGACACACGACAGCACAGAGCGGATCATGTGATCGAGTCGGTCCAGAGACACGACAGCACAGAGCGGATCATGTGATCGAGTCGATCCAGACACATGACAGAACAGAGCGGATCATGTGATCGAGTCATGTGATTGAATAATGCTGCGCGTCTCAAAGCACTTCAGTGGGACTTTAAACAGCTTGTGAGCTACTGGTTAAACAACAAAAGGTGAGTTGCAATAACTCAACACATTCACACAAGTCTGGACTCAAATCGCTTCCTGTTGAAGACGTGTGTTGGGTTAAGAGGGAACACCTGAAATGTGCAATACTAAGTAGTCATTTAGCAGAGGCTTTTCTCCAAAGCGACTTACAGCAGAGGGTCAGGAGGTTAAGACTCTTACTCATGGACAAACAGGTGAAAGTTCAGGGTTTAAACCAAACATCTTTAATTACCAACCCAGATCTTTAGACACTACATCACAGTGTGTGTATCACGTCCGCTCAAACTGTCCTGCAGAAATACACTGCCTCTCTCACATCCTCTCCGTAATATACAACTAATAAATCACACGAGGAGTGACCGTGTGTGTTTCTGACTTTCTTTCCCTGTCAACGAGTTGGATGAAGCCCATTTCTGTATCCAAATAAAGTGCAAGGAAAGTTGGAACATTCAGAATAATATCACACACACACACAACAAAGCACTTATTAGTTCTTCCTACTTATTACTAATTAATAAAGGGATAGTTCACCCAAAAATAAAAATGACCCCATGATTTACTCACCCTCAAGCTTTATAATGGCAGTGAATGGCAGAAGCCCAAAAAAGTGCATTCATCCATTATAAACGTGCTCCACACGGCTCCAGAGGGTTAACACATGCCTTCTGAAGCGAATCGATGGGTTTGTGTAAGAAAAATATAAATATTTAACATGTTATAAAGTAAAATATCTAGTTTCCCCCAGACCGCCTTCCGTATTCAACTTACGAAAAAAGCGTAACTGGCGTGACGTATGTGTTAAGCGTTTTGAACTGCGAGAGGCGCTACACTTCCTGCGCAAATTGAATATGTTTATGATGGATGGATGCACTTTTCTGGGCTTCAAATTTCTATTTTAATAACTCTGTGTTTGTCTGAAAGAAGAATGTCATATACACCTAGGATGGCTTGAGGGTGAGTAAATCATGGGGTAATTTTAATTTTGGGGGTGAACTATCCCTTTAATGGAGAGTTCATGGACTAAGAAAAAAAATTAAAATCACATAAACACCAGCCTGATTTCTGAGAGTTATTAATCATGTATTAACTGTAATAAAGTTAATGTAATTCTAGTTAACTAACTAACTAACTAACATGCTTTTGAGTCTTCTCAATGAGTGTTTCTTCCAGTGCAGTGTGATATTGATGCACTCATCTTATGTTTTATCCAAAGTTTCACTTATTCCAGGAGCAGCCCTTTACAGTTCTCTGGCGTCTCACGTGTGGTTTAGGCTCGAACCCACAACCATCTGAAAGCACTTTCAGTGTGTAACCACTAAGCCAGAGTACAGCCGGGCGATACTCACCACTAGCACCGAGGTCCTGACCGCCTCCGACACGCTCTGCCGCAGCTCCGCCGCCGTGCCCGGTTTACTGAGCCCGCGGGTGAATCTACGCGTCTCCACATGAGTCGGGACTGACATCTCGAACTACAAGCTTTCATCAATTTCCAGTAGACTGTTAAATAAATAAATTAAGACCATTCAAAGTCCGTCCCGACTACAGTTTCGCACCTTTGCGGGTGCCCGAGATTTAAAAACCCTTCTTAAAAGCGCCCAGCCGTTATCTCTCATGTTCAGATGAACGCGATAGATCATTTAGTCCGTATTCCCGGAGGTTTAAAGTCTCCTGGAAGTTCTTGCGGTCCAAATGAAGCACTTTCCCGTGCTGTCATGCTCTCGTGTCCGTGTGTTTGTGGGAGGTTTAACACACACGCTGTAATCCCGTCGAGAGTCTGAACTCCCTCCCCACATTCAGCGCATTTACGAATTCTACTGACGTCGCCTTGCTGCTTAATATTCATGAGCAACGCCGAACGTTCCTAGAAACGTCATCCCAGCCTTATATATTATTCATGACCCTACAGCCTTAATTTGCAAAATAATAATAATAGGGATAATAAATCCAGGATATTCGAGGGCCCCTCATACACCATGTACTTTGTCACCCGTCCCTTTCCCACTTACGACGCCCCTGGCCTTCTAGGAACGCGCAACGTGCCCTTGAAAACATTAATATTCATGATATTCATTAATATTCATGAGCTAATAGCAGTCTCCGGGACTAATCTTTAATTGCATGGTAAATACCTAGCAGAATTCACTGCATTCACATTATTTCACAAGTCAAAGGACATTCAGAAACGGAACTATAGTAATAGTTTCACTTTCACTTCTCAAACGAGCATCTCTGTCAGACTCAGCAGTGATATATGGGGTGAATCTCAGCGGGAGGCGAAACCTGTGTGTGAGATCTCATTAGAGCAAGGAAATCCTCTCTAGTAACACCACCAGCTGCCGAGAGACTACCTCATGTCTTACTTATTTGTTGGTTTGTTGTTTCATCATCATCATCATCATCATCATCATCATCATCATCATCATCATCATCAAACTTTAGGTCAAAACAAACAGTATAAAATAAACAAAATACAACAGTAGTCTACTACACACACACATATTACAATTTAAAAATATATATTATTATTTTTATATTTGTTATGATTTGTATTGTGTGTGTGATTATGAAATAACATTTCTCATTTTTTTAGAGAAAATTATTGTTTCTGAATTAAAATATCTTCAAATAATGAGAACAAAAATATTAAATTTTAATATGGATATTAAAATTAAGGCATTCATTAATTAATTTATATATTAAATTACAATTTGATATATATTAAATAATGATTTGTATTTTGTGTGATTATAATGATATTTCTCATTTTTGGAGAGAAAAGAGAATGGACTGTTTCTGAATTAATATTCTTGTCTTTTATTTATTGTTCTAGATGGACCTAAACTGGAGTCTGTGGGCTGATTATTTGATTGTTCAGTTATGATTATGATCACCTGAAGACCTGCAGCGTACTTTCTATATAATTATTGAGAACAAGTAAAATTGCCTCACTGACAAAGAGTATCTCCTATTAATAAAATATTTAAAATGAAAAAAAAAACAATTTTTTACTGATATATTTAAGCTCCTAATTAGCTGGGAGAACACAGTGAGTGCTTTGATTGAATTAATATTCTCTAAATATACTTTTTTTTTTATTAATACCCTAATGGTCTAAAACAGCTTTCAAATAATGAGAAAAATATTAAATGATCTTTATATTTTAACTCTCATCTCAAACTTCCATGTTAACCAAACTGAAGCTTAGTTATTGAAGAATCATCCATATATACAAAAATATCATCTATTATTGTGCATTAAGGCATATGCGTGTGTGTGTATCTGTGTGTGTGTGTGTGTGGGCCTGTTTGAGCTATGATTGGTTGAATGACGTCACTGATGATGTAACGCTGCCCTCTGCTGGCCAGTGTAATGCAGAAAGAACAAGTCAAGCGGTTTCTGGAATGAGGTTTTATTGCTTTCATTTCCAATAAACTCTCTCTCTCTCTCTCTCTCTCTCTCTCTCTCTCTCGCGTATTTACTTCCTCTGTGGACTAAACTAACCTGTAATATACAGTGGTGGCTCATTGCATTCTGTGTCTAAGGTGAATGTTTCTTAATTTGGTGAAAATGATATTCCTAAAATGACAGTGAGGGGTGTCAATCTTCTCACAGCTTTGCATAACAAAATATCCTCTCTTCATTATCAAATGCTACATGGTGATCGAAATAAATGTTGTAGCGTAAAATAATTTTTGTGTGTTAATGGCACTTTTTAACACTATAAATATAAGCTCAGTAAAGAAATGTACTCTGTAAAGTTCATATATTTTACCCCTTGCCTCTAAATCCCAAATTTGCGATGCCTTTTCATTATTGACCATTCAGTCCAGTATGGAAACAAACAGAAATACCCCAAATGGTTTTGGCACATCGGCTTCTGGAACCCAACATGGTTTCAGCTGATAGAAATGAAGTCTAAAACATAGAAACATAGAAATTTGTACTATAAAAAACATGGCACTGAAATGGATCTGCCTCCTTTCAGAGGCAACAAGTCACACTTACGGCTTACACTTAACAATTAAACATCGCTTACAAAATGCCCAGTAAAAAAATGCAGGAAATGCTTGTTCATGATGCTTTTTACACTAGAGGACATAACACAAAAGCACCTGTGTGTTTATGGGGAAGTCATGAGTTTAAAGGGGAATTCCACCTCTCTCTTCATTTCTGAGCCTTTATTGACACTTTGCCTTTCAGTTTCTCGAGATAATGACTTCAGTATGTCAACACATGCTATAAATAGGCCTATTTATATGCTAATAAACCTCAGTTTCCTTTATGTCATAATCAAACCCAAGATAATCATGAACATAATGTAACCGGTCCAACTTGACCCGCTCCGAGCGCGGTCTCTGGTGTGGAAGGCGGGCGCACTAACAAGGATGCCGTTAGCGTCAGTTGTTAGCACGCCTCTTGAGATCAGGGGAGTGAGGTTTACACAAACAGCTCTTACTGACCTACATCCGTTAAGCTCACCCCCCTAAATCTCACTCCCATTCGCGTCATAGCACCAAATGTAACCGGCATATTCAACCCCCTCCGAGGGCGATTTGATTCGGGGTCCCAGGCGTGGGAGGTGGGCGCGCTAAAGAGGATGCTAAAGACCTCAGCTGCTAGCGTCAGTCGGTAGCACGCCTCTTGAGGCCAGGGGAGTGAGGTTTACACGCACAGCTCTTACTGGGCTTTGATACCCTTACCCCCCTATTCCTCACTCCCATCCGGGTCACGGCACCAAATGTAACCCCTCTGGTCCTATTCGATCCGCTCCGAGCAGGATTCGAACCGGGGTCTCTAACATAGGAGGCGGGTGTGCTAACAAGGACGCTAAAGACCGCAGCCGCGCCTCTTGAGGCCAGGGGGGTGAGGTTTAGATGCATAGCTCTAACTGGCCTACATCCGTAAAAATAGCACCTTGGAATATTTGAGGCGCTTTTATGAAACCCATAATGCAGTTTTTTTGAAAATCTCACTAGAGATATGGAGGCACCTTTCTTGGTACTGGTGTGTGAATTCCTCCGTGATCTGTTCTGTTTTACTCGCTGATTTTCACCTTTACACTAAGAGTGAATAATAAAACTTTAAAAATGTAGCTTAGAACCATCAAGAATAATTCATAATTCAGGAATAAAACTTGCCTGAGGCTGATATCTGAACTTAAGCAAATGGTGACATTCCCCTTTAATGTCATAGTATGTCATTTTAAAAAAAAGTCAGTCACAAAAGTGACATTGTCATAAAGCACACACACACACACACACACACACACACACACACACACACACACACACACACACACACACACACACACACAGATGGTTTCTCCCTATATGTCTGCATGGGTCTGTTGGCTGTTTCTGTCCAGGTCAGATGGCAGGTTCTGTGGGGTTCAGTCCGGTTCTGTCCGGTTCAGATAGCGGGTTCTGCTGGCGGAGACTGTAGCACTTCGGATCACCGTCATCCATCTGCACAGACATGAAAATCTTACTGTATGACAACACATTACAGCTTTGAGGGTGCAGTCACATTTACCTCTGCATGGGGAAATTCCGCGGGGAAAAACGCAGTCATCTCAATAAGAATCTGCGCAATCAGGATTTTCGTGTGAGGGAAGCGTTCCCCACTTAGATTTCACGTCGGATAAGAACTGCTTCATGCATCGCTACACTGTTGACTTTTTTGCTTGCAAAATTTGTCCAAAGTGTCAGTAATGTGACCATGCCTTAATACTGCAAAACTGCGCTAATATTTTCCACACTTCACAAGATAACAATATTTTACTGCACAATGGAAACAATGTCTGGTAGTCCTGGTCCTGGTTGCTGATTGGTCAATACAGTGTTCCAGCTGTGCTAAAATACACAATATAATAACAGCTGTGAGACTGAATATCTGTGTTTATCACTGCGGTGCACCCACAGGGACCAAATAATAAACAGATATTATTATTACATTATTAAAAGTGCATTTTTATTTTGTGCTAATTGAAAACTATGGTTTAAACCTGTTTTGTTCAGTTTCTCTAAAAGCAAATAACACTCCCCATAAAAATCTTTTAAAATAAAATGATTTTGTTTAAATAGTATTTTGAGTTGACAGAGTGTTGATGTGCAAAACACATACTGGCAGAAATAATTGTGTATTATAATCATTTTTCATTTTTCAGTTTTTTTGTATTTAACAGAAGCTACAGTACAATACTTTTTTTTTTTGTAATCCATCACAATAAACATGAACTTGGTCTTTTCAACTTGGTCTACTTTCATATTATAGCTGATTTAGCTTTGGTTTATGGTGATATTAAGGCAAAAAATAATCTTTTGAACTACATTCAACATTTTGGCTCACATCTAAATAAAATATATTAAGTATATGCTCTATAATGAATAATCTTTTTACATTGTATGAACTTTTTTTTTTTGTTGTAAAAATAAATATTTTGGTCTCCAACATTATTTTACAGTGTCCTTGATATAACTTACAGTAGTAATAATGGTAAAATATAGCTGCAAGCAGCGATTAAGAGGCCAAGAACAAAAAAGGCACAATAAGTCATGCCATCATGGCTGGGAGCATCAGACCAACTGCAACAATTAGCAATTTAAGACATATTAAGAAGATTTTGGGCAAAATGCCTGAAAAATCATGAATACAGTCACTAGGAATGATTTAATGGTTTATCACTTTTGACCAATAGGTGGCGCTTTGAACAAATTGATGGGGTGTGGACAGAGTGAAAGAAAATCAAAAAAGTGGACAGGGAGTTCGGCTGACTATGGCAAAATTGGTATCTATGTTCTTGGCATGACCCTAGGAATCTATCAAGACCAGTTTTATTACAATAGGCTCATCAAAAGTTACATCAAAAGTTTTAATCGAGCATTTTTTGAAATTTCTTTTGACCATAAGGTGGCACTGTCTCAAAACTTTTTGAGTACCTTAAGGGCATGGTGCCGAAGACACCTGCCGAGTTTTTCAATGCATTCGTAAAATATAGTATCTTACAACTAAATTCAGAATGGCCGACACCCAAAATGTAGTATAGTTCGACTAAGCATGCATGGTTTTTGACCAAACCTTTCAGAAGATATAAGAAAAAAAAGAGATTTTTTTCATATTTCCTGACCACTGGGTGGCACTGCGTCAAAACTGCTCAGGTCGCCTCAGGTCATGGTTGTCATAACACACAACAAGTCTGGTCAGAATACACTAAAGTGTTCTGGAGATACACTCACCAAACGGGTTATTAGGAACACACACTAATACTGTGTTTGACCCCCTTTCGCCTTCAGAACTGCCTTAATTCTACGTGCCATTGATTCAACAAGGTGCTGAAAGCATTCTTTAGAAATGTTGGCCCATATTGATAGGATAGCATCTTGCAGTTGATGGAGATTTGTGGGATGCACATCCAGGGCACAAAGCTCCCGTTCCACCACATCCCGAAGATGCTCTATTGGGTTGAGATCTGGTGACTGTGGGGGCCATTTTAGTTCAGTGAACTCATTGTCATGTTCAAGAAACCAATTTGAAATGATTGGAGCTTTGTGACATGGTGCATTATCCTGCTGGAAGTAGCAATCGGAGGATGGGAACATGGTGGTCATAAAGGGATGGACATGGTCAGAAACAATGCTCAGGTAGGCCGTGGCATTTAAACAATGCCCAATTGGCACTAAGGGGCCTAAAGTGTGCCAAGAAAACATCCCCCACACCATTACACCACCACCACCAGCCTGCACAGTGGGAACAAGGCATGATGGATCCATGTTCTCATTCTGTTTACGCCAAATTCTGACTCTACCATCTGAATGTCTCAACAGAAATCGAGACCCATCAGACCAGGCAACATTTTTCCAGTCTTCAACTGTCCAATTTTGGTGAGCTTGTGCAAATTGTAGCCTCTTTTTCCTATTTGTAGTGGAGATGAGTGGTACCCGGTGGGGTCTTCTGCTGTTGTAGCCCATCCGCCTCAAGGTTGTGTGTGTTGTGGCTTCACAAATGCTTCGCTGCATACCTCGGTTGTAACGAGTGGTTATTTCAGTCAAAGTTGCTCTTCTATCAGCTTGAATCAGTCGGCCCATTCTCCTCTGACCTCTAGCATCAACAAGGCATTTTCGCCCACAGGACTGCCGCATACTGGATGTTTTTCCCTTTTCACACCATTCTTTGTAAACCCTAGAAATGGTTGTGCGTGAAAATCCCAGTAACTGAGCAGATTGTGAAATACTCAGACCGGCCCATCTTGCACCAACAACCATGCCACGCTAAAAATTGCTTAAATCCCTTTCTTTCCCATTCTGACATTCAGTTTGGAGTTCAGGAGATTGTCTTGACCAGGACCACACCCCTAAATGCATTGAAGCAACTGCCATGTGATTGGTTGATTAGATAATTGCATTAATGAGAGATTGAACGGGTGTTCCTAATAATCCTTTAGGTGAGTGTATATGTAGCCTCACATTCAATTTGGTGTGCTCTTTATTAAATTCGTTCTTGCATTATTCGGGACTCTGACAAATCAACTTGAATTCCATAACTTTTTGTCGACATGATCTGAAGATGATCTGGTTAAATTTTGGTGAAAATCAGAGCAACGGCCTAGGTGGAGTTCGGAAAAGTAATTTTTTCAGAAAATTCTAAATGGCGAAAACATTTTCATGCTGTAAAATTACGTCAATGGGTGCAATCGAATCGCTTGGAGCCAAGTCTTTGTTTCTAAATGGACTGCATTTATATAGCGCTTTTAACAGACCAATGGCCATCCAAAGCGCTTTACATCTTGCCTCACATTCACCCATTCACTCACTCATTCACACACTCACTCATACACCGACGGCGGTGTCAACCATGCAAGGCGCCATCCAGCTCGTCGGGAGCAGCTGGGTTTAGGTGTCTTGCTCATGGACACCTCAACACTTGGTCAGTGGAACCAGGGATCGAACCACCAAACTTCTGGTTTGTAGACAATCTACATGAACCACTGAGCCACTGCCGCCCCGAGTGGCTAGCAAGTTATTAGCTAGCAAGTTATTAGCATATAATTGAGTGCAAATTTAGAAAGCAGTTGTTGGAGCTGGAAGGATTGATTTAGAGACGGTAAATTTGCTCTGGTGACAGTTCAGATCTCTATCTGTGTGCCAAATTTCAAAACTTTCCCGCACGCGGTTCTATGGGCTGCAAGACACTCAAGAGCAGAAGAAGAAGAAGAAGAAGAAGAAGAAGAAGAAGAAAAACACTAACGATTACAATAGCTGGCTTTGCACTTTCAGTGCACGCCCCCTTATAATGCATAATTACATGCAACTGACCCTAAACCAAACCCTAACCCTATTAAAGTACATGTTGTTAATTCATATAACTCAGTACTTAAATGTATAATTACACAGTAACAAGGAAAAATAAATATAACCAACATGTTTATGGTTAGTTTCTTGTAATTATGCATAATTTACTGTTATAACTATAGGAAGTACATGTAATATGTGTAACAAGGTGTCTCAGTGTTTTGGGGTTTTGTTCATGTTTCATGTTCTGATCTTGTTTGCCATGTCATGTTTCTTAGGCTGAATCAGAAATCGCCTCCTAAACCCTCATTCACTATTCCCTACTTTAGCCCACTATTACAGTTCACTTGAAGGAGTGAATGAAAACGAGTGCGTGAAGTCGGAAAGCCGTTGAGCGTAGATCGGCTGTACACTCGTTATTGCGGTGCATTGTGGGATTGAATGAGTGCACTCGAACATGTCCACTATGGTTTCGGACACCACTACAAATGGCTGTCCCTTCAAATAGCGTCCAGGAGGCATCCGAAATAGATGCCCTAGCCACCTCAGCTGGCTCCTCTCGATGTGGAGGAGCAACGGCTCTACTCTGAGCTCCTCCCGAGTGACCGAGCTTCTCACCCTATCTCTAAGGGAGCGCCCAGCCACCCTACAGAGAAAGCTCATTTCGGCCGCCTGTATCCGGGATCTTGTCCTTTCGGTCATGACCCACAGCTCATGACCATAGGTGAGAGTAGGAACGTAGATCGACCGGTAAATCGAGAGCTTTGCCTTACAGCTCAGCTCTTTACACGACAGACCGGTACATCGACTGCATTACTGCAGAAGCTGCACCGATCCGCCTGTCGATCTCTCGTTCCATCCTTCCCTCACTCGTGAACAAGACCCCAAGATACCTGAACTCCTCCACTTGGGGCAGGAACTCTCCACCAACCTGAAGTGGGCAATCCACCCTTTTCCGACTGAGAACCATGGCCTCGGACTTGGAGGTGCTGATTCTCATCCCAGCCGCTTCACACTCGGCTGCAAACCGCCCCAGTGCACGCTGAAGGTCCTGGTTTGAGGAGGCCAACACGACAACATCATCCGCAAAAAGCAGCGACGAAATCGTATGGTCCCCAAACCGGACACTCTCCGGCCCTTGGCTGCATCTAGAAATTCTGTCCATAAAAATTATGAACAGAACCGGTGACAAAGGGCAGCCCTGCCGGAGTCCAACATGCACCGGGAACAGGTCTGACTTACTGCCGGCAATGCGAACCAAGCTCTTGCTCCGGTCATACAGGGAACGAACAGCCCTGAGCAGGGGGCCGCCAACCCCATACTCCCAGAGCACCCTCCACAGGATGCCACGAGGAACACGGTCGAATGCCTTCTCTAAATCCACAAAACACATGTGGACTGGTTGGGCAAACTCACATGAACCCTCCCACACCCTGAAATGGGTATAGAGCTGGTCCAGTGTTCCACGACCGGGTCGACCATCCAAAGTTGCGAATTGCAATATCGCATAAAACATTTGCGAATAAAGCACTGTTTCCATCCAGTGAGTCGAAGAGAACATAATTGTCACTTCCTGATAAACTGCCGCTAAACAAATCACTAAGAAACATAGGAGAAGCCACCATATATAATAATTTATGTATATAATATATTATTTGCGTCTCAGAGCGTTGTCTTGCTTTCCGAGGCAGATGCTGCTGTTTGGGAACGCATGAGGAAATATCCCGAGCATCTTTGACAACAGGCTTCTGAATGTCCAAAACAGCATTTCAGATTCTTTGCAACAAAATTTTTCCGCTGGTTACAGTTCTGCTGTTGCATCGCTCAAAGTCACATGATTTTTTTATACGCATCGAGGAATCTATTCTGTAAATGCATTTCCATCGTAGTTTATGCCCATGTTTTCGTATCGGATAGAAAATATAACAAGTGTATATTTTTTTATGTACATTTTGGCGTTTCCATTCAGCAGTTTTTGATGCGATATCCCAAAATGCGCATAAAAATAGGTGGATGGAAACAGTATTGTTTGGTGTAACCCGCTGTTGGGGTGTGTGAGTCAAGTCAAGTCTGTGTCTAGTCCAGTATCAAGTCAAGCGTCTAGTCAAGTCAAGTCAGGTCTTTTGTTTATTTTGTATTTGTTCACGTTTGGATGACATTAAACTGCACATGGGCTCTTAAAGCTTGCCTCCAGTGGACTTAATGTTACACAAGGACAATGGAAAATAAAGTGTTCCCAAACTAATACCAAACTTACCTTATTTATTTTTGTACTTTAGTTAAAATAATGAATTTTGCTGTACCTTTCAAAAAAGTATTCGCTCTCAGTTCTGAAGTAATAGATGTGAGATTTGAAGTGCAGTTTGAAGACGTGATCTTTATGGATGTTTTCTGACTCTCCAGCATCTGTTACTGAGTAACCCAACAACGGCAGACTGGCCAACGGAAACTCATCCTGACAGAGAGAAATGAGTCCAGATATTTCACACAGATCTGACACATTCACAGAGGGACAGAAGTGTGTGTCTGTTGGCGTTTTACCTCGTGTGTTTTGTAGAAGAACAGGGTGAAATTGGTGAAAACCACCCAGAGTTTCTGCCAGCCGTTGCTGTTTTTGAACTTTCTGAGAAGATTTCCTGAGAGCTTGTTCTGTCAGACACAGTGAAGTTGATGAAGAGCTATGAAGAATCGAATACTCATGTTCATACTCAGGATTGTGCAGATGTAGGACTGGTACCTCCATTGCTATGCCGAAGTCCAGCATGGAAACGCTGGTGTTGCGATGCCAACAGACGTGTGCCGTAGTGTTGCCGCGGTGAAGAGTGTTTGCTGAACTGTTGCCGTGTCGCAGCAAAGATGTTCGAGACCCACAAAGATCCTCCTCCGACTCCACTTCAGATGCCCCTGAGGATTCTGGGAAAAATATGATATTCAAAGAGAAAGAAATGCAAGACCGGACTTGATTTTACCCCCTTAAAATAATTAATTAAAGCTAAAATAATTTTGAAACTGAAAGGTTGTCAAAAAGGAAAGTCGATTCAGACACGGAGCAAAATATTACATTTTAATGAAAGCAGGAAGATGTATTACTAAAGTAAACTACATTTTGAAAGAAATTTACAGAATGTGTGATCTGCTCATATGTCACTTACTGATATCCTTGTTGGGAGTCAGCAGGTCAGAGGTCAGTCCGTTGGACTCTTCAGCCATGTCAACCGCCATCTTCAAATCCTCCATCCATTTCTCCATTTCTGACTCTGAACTACAAGACACAAGAAACCTCAATCTATCGCAATGTATCCACAAATATGGAGTGCATCCACTGAAGAAACTGTACTGGACATATCAATTAAAGTGTGTAAATAATGGCCACAGATGCTATTACTGTACTGGGTGTGTTTCCCAAAAGCATCGTTAGCCAACTATGGTCGCAAGTTCGGTCGTTATCCACATAGTTCAACGGTTCTACGTTTCCCGAAACCATAGTTCCGACAAACATACACAAACAGTCGCGCAAAGCTGTGTGGTTGGAGCCACAGCTCTCCAACTGGGGTTAGAAGAAGAGTTTCTTGTTAGTATGAAATTCTCTTAGCAAAATAAGCAAGCTAACATGTTTTGTAATCTGTTTCTTTCATTCTATGAACAATTTTCATTCTAGGTCTTTCAATTTGTGAAGAGAATGAAAGCAGCATGTTGAAGAGTTTATGGGAATACCGGAAGGGTCATAAGGGCAGGGACACCTTTAGATAACCAGAGGCCCCTGGGTTGCAGCATTACAGTGGACCCCTCCGACCCCAAATACAAATATTGCTAGGTTATTAGTCAATAAATTTGTGCTCATATATGAATACATTCAAAAACATAACTATAGAAACTTTTCTTCCCTGTTTTTGCTAGCTGAAAGGTCCTTAATAAACTCACTAAAATCCAATATTTGGAGAACATCACACCTTTTCTTTTTTTTAGTCCTGAGAATGATTTGAGAAGAGAAGTGATGACAGTACAAATGGAGAGAGGACCAGGCTTGGAGCTTATGTTTATATGCGGCAGTCATCTGTGAGGGGCTGTCGCTTTACTTTCGCTTCGTTCTTTGCTTATTTTATCATTATAGTTACGTTGATCATTTGCTGGTTCCCACCTCCTTCTTCCCTGAGTCTTTAAACCTTGTTACAATGGTGCCGAAAATCCTGGAAGGAGGTGGAGCTGGAGGGCTTGGCAAGGGGATGGATACTCGACTCTGCGACTTCCGTTGGGTTGAGGACGTGTCGCTGTTTGCCAACGTCAGAGCCTGCATCCAGCCAGGGGGGGGGATAAGGCAATCCACCTGGGGCTTCTTCTACCCCATCAGGCATCACAAAAAAGCTTCCTGGCTGGTTGAGGATCAAGTGGCAGTGTGTTTGGGAACTGGACCATGAATGTTTTTCCTCTCACCCTCTCTCCTAATCCTTCTGTTTCTGTCTCCTTTTCTCTCACCTCGTCTGTCTTACCCACATGTGCTGCAACCCCAGAGGGGGTGTTAGCAGAGCAGAGTCTCGAGGGTACCCCTTGTCTGCGAGGGCGATGGGGGTATGTGGCAAGCAGGGTGGGGCCAAGAGCCATGGGAACAGACCGTGGCCAGTGATGCGAGTGCTACAATGAGCCAAAACGTCTTGAGTCTCACTGAGGAGCTCGTGAAGTATAAAAGGAGGAGCGGCGACAGTGAAGGATGAGAGAGGACCAGTACCTCACCCTGTTCTCATGGCTCTCTGTCTCATCCCGCTTGCCACATACCCCCATTGGCCCTCACAGGTCGGGGGTACCCTCGAGAGTGTGCTCTACTCCCCCCCTTCAATGGGGGGTCCAGTCACAGCAGCTGCAGCACCTGGGGGTAAGGACAGATGAGGCGAGAGAAACGGAGACGGAAGCATAAGGAGTGACAGAGATGAGAGAGGGGAGAGGGGAAAAGAAAAAAAATTCTTGGTCCGGTTTCCAGACACACTGCCACTCGGTCCTCAACCAGCTGAGAGACTCTCACTCATGGTGCCACGCGATGGTACTGGACGCTCCTCAGTGGACGGCTCGACACACGGTGATGGCTCCTCTGGTTGAGGGCAGCTGGCAGCAAGTCCCCCATTCCCTGCTCCTTCCCAACTCCTCCTGGCAAACGGCACCGACTCCTTCGCTCCCTCTGTGTCCCACCTGGTCTTTCATCGCTCCAGCACCACCGCCTCGGCCAGCCACTGGCGGTCTCCGCTCCTTCATGCTGCAAGGGCTCGACAGCATGCCCCTCCTTCCTCCCTTGTTTTGGCACCAGTGTAATGAAGTTAGTAGTTCAGGGAAGAAGGAGACAGGAACTGACAAACGTTTAAACACTTTAATATAGCAAAATAAACAAACAACAAAACGGACAACTGCTGCACACACACATAAACAAAACACAACGTCAAATAGTCCAGGCCTGGTCCTCTCTCGTCCTTCACTGTCGTCGCTCCTTTTATGCTCATTTCCCACAGCCCTCGCCTAGTCCTACTTGCAACGTGGTTCAAATGAGGATGTGCGACAAAGTTACCATGGTTTCGGGGAACAGTTTTGACTAGCTAGTTAGTTTCTTTAAAAATGTATCATAGTATAGTAGTTATGCAGCGGGAAATGCACCCTTTGAAGACACACAGATACTGCAAATGATTCTTTGGTATTACCATGCGGCGACCACCAGTGACTGTTGCTGTACCATCAGTGTGAAGGAGTGCGGGACGCCCCACTCATCCTCACTCTCCCGGATCTGAACACAGCAAACACATGCAGTCTGTTTCTCATGGCTGGATCATCATGCCAATCGATAACAACAGCACAAAGACTGATGAGTTTCTTACTGTCATGCCGCATAGAGGAAGTTGTCTGTGAACTGTAAACTGATTGGTTGAAGTTATTCCTCGAGTGCTGTACAACAGGACATCACTGAACTGGCTCCACATAGTAAGAGAAAGAAGAGTTAATCAGAAATCTTTTCATTTCATATGTAAAGAGATTATAGTTTTTCATTTAGTCTTAGGGCCATATTTCCTAATAG